>CAJQUW010013808.1:0-717784 GCA_907163375.1 Prostheceraeus crozeri | reverse complement strand
GAGGAAAGAAGCATTGGTTATGAACGTAGCTACTACAACGAACAGACAAAATAGGAACACACAAATCCTTAAAAAGTTTTGTGACTTCATGATAATGTTGATTCACTCTACTATCCCAAGGTGGGAGCAAAATATCATCAATGATTAGATTGGGAAATACTTTCCTCTCCTTACCAGGATTATTACAAAAGATGCGTATAACATTGAAAGCAGCTAACCATCGTTTAAAGTCAATAAGAAGAGCACTCTCACAAGAAAAGCCATAGTCTTGCAAATATTTCAGATTAAGTCCATGAATGTGTTTTCTCGCCCATTGATCAACATTGGGATCGCAGTTGGCATGTTGATGATAGACACTAACAATCTGATATGTCAATTGTTCATAGCAATAGCACTGAGCTCCTGTACAGGTTCACCCTCACAATCCATAAAAATGATGATAGAAGCCTAAAACGGAAATTACACATCTAAGGAAACGTTCTATAACATATTACAAAATGATGAATTACATCGATGCTTTTCACGACAAAATACACAAATGATATGATGGCAACGAAGAAGTAAAATGTATCTAATAAGACCACGTCTACGACACTCAAAGCACATAAGCGAATTGTCATAGGGAAGAGTTAGGAAAGGACTAGCAATTCTCCTTCTTTGATTTGCGTTTTGATGTAGCATTCTTCTCCGACTTGCGCTTCGTACCACTGCTGTTAAGGATTTGATCAATTATGTCGTCCACGTTGGGTGGTTTCGGAATATATAGGATGGATTCCATATGCATGGAGAGAGAGGCTATTTTATTATCCTTGTGTCGACCATAATATAGCCCATTCACTTTGAAAAGGATATCCCAAGTACCTTCTCCGAGCTCATCACATCTGATGGGTATTGAATGATCTCCATCCTTCTTATAGTAAGTACACCAATGTGATACCGGTAGGCAAATGTGATTACCATCCCAAATCTTTCTATAGGGAGTATCCTTGTCATCTCTAGCCTTCCACTCTTGAGCAAGAGGAGTAGGAATGTCCATATTTAATGTCACGTACTCCTCAATAGTATCAAGTTGGTGGCGAATGTACTGACTCACGGGGATCAGTATGTAGTCCCCATACTGATTGTGCATTATCTTGACATCCGTGGAAGGGAGCATTCCCGTTTGGAGTACTACGCTATGATCATCATAACGCAAGGCTTGTTTAAATTTACGCTGTAGCGGTGTAGGATTATGTACCTTGGTTGTTTCTTCCACTGGCCTCAGTTGTAGATGATCTGATCGTAGCGAACCTTGTAACGTTTGACCGCCATTTTGTCCTACTAGTGCAGTAGATGGAGTAGATGCCTGAAAATGAAAAAAGATTGTATTAAGTTTACGTTCAAGGGAGGAGAGGGAGGGAAGTAGCGACTTACCATTTTAGTTGGATAATAGAACAGGGAACTAGGGAGAGAGAAAATGTGCGTCCGTCACTCGTGTGATTCAACGATGGAATGATTCTCGCTGTGGAAGGCTCGCTATTTATAAAGAAATGCTTGATTCTCATTGGATGATGATCCTCATTGGACAATAACATCAAGTTGATTCCAAATCTGGGCATCGTTTTCCAATCCGATGCTTCGTTTTGAAGCTACAGCCCAAAACGTCCCAAATTCTAACTCTGTCGTTTTTCGCCAATGTCCCAAAATCTTAAATGGCGTCTCACATCTATACGAAGGCAGATACGAACAAGCCGATTCTTTCACTGAATTTGTCTCACTCTTAGCTTTCAAACGAGCTATCGCACGACAAAATCCGTCCACTGGAAGCAAGCTGTCCAGGGGGGGGGGAGTCAGCCGAAAATTTTTTCTCTCCGATTTCGCTGGAAACATCCTTCCTAACCCAAAATTTCACGTAGATTCCGAATCTGGCCTCCGTTTTCTCATCCGATGCTTCGTTTGGACGCTACACACCAAAAACATCACACACTATAGCCTCAAGACTAATCCTGGCGGTCGCCCACGTCAACCTAGACGGTCGCCCACGTCAACCAGGCGGTCGGACCAACTCACCCGAGTCTCACACTCTGTTGTTGCAGAGGGGGGGGGGGACGTCAGCGAACATGTTGTGAACGTGGACCCACCTGGCCGGCACACCACGACAGACCACAACCTCTGTCGTTCCAGAGGGGGGGGGACTCAGACACGAAGCACCACGGCGGCCGACCACGACACTCTGCCGTGCCAGAGGGGGGGGGGACGCAGCGATGGCCGCCATCTTGCGCGGTCCAGAAGTGGAGTTTTGCTTACTACTGTTGGTTAATCACTGCTTCAAAAATCTTGCCAGCAATTGGAAGCAGGCTGATAGGACGGTAACTAGATGGAAGAGATGAGTCAGAACCTTTCTTTGGAACTGGAACCACGGAAGCTACTTTCCAACAAGAGGGAAACTCACCGGTGGATACACATCTACTAAACAGTTTAGATAAAAGTGGAGAAAGCTCAGGTGAGAGATGCTTGAAGACCGAAACCGGGATGCCATCTGGTCCACTAGACTTAGAGCTATCGAGACCGGCGATGATCTTTTTGACGTTTCGGACTGTGACTGAAGGAGGACTAATTGTCTCATCAGTGCGCGTGGGAATTGGAGGTGGAATTCTACCTCCATCGTCTAATGACGAATTCTTTGCAAACTCCTTGCAAAGAAGCTCGGCTTTGTCTGCTGAGGTTGTCGCCATAGAAGTACTGACTTCGGCATGACGGAGTGCTGGGATGGAGGATTTTGTTCCTATTGGTGACACTATTGTAAATCCTCCAGAAGTCCTTAGAGCCAAGCTTTTGGGTAGCAATGGATTTCCGTACATACAAAGCGTAACGGCTTTTGGCCTGATGTATGGTTTCCCTGCAATGTCTACGTGCGGTTTTGTACAATTCAAGATTGCCAGCGCTACTGTCACGCTTATACTTATGGAAAAAGTAGTCACGCTGGCAACTTGCAGCTGCACATTCTGGTGTAAACCAAGGTTGTGAGTGGGGCTTCATTTGGAAAGTACGGTGAGGAATGTAGGCCAACATCCCTATCTGAAGCCACTCTGTCAGTTCTTGCGCCGACTTGTGGACGTTCTCGCTCAGAATCAAATTCTCAGCTTGAACTTGACTAAGAAAAGTGCGGAAGCCACACCAGTCTGCTTTGGAGAATTGATAAACTGTTCTATGGAAGGGTGCAGACGGTGTGGAGCAAATTTGTTTGCCAGAAACTGTGATAACACAGTGATCAGACGTGCCGAGGGGAGAAGTAACCTTGAGTGAAAAAAAAGTTGGATTTGAGGTGAGAAACAGGTCAAGGAGATATCCAGTATCCCCAGCTCGGTCAGGCACTCTGGTAGGACAAGAGACAATTTGACTAAGGTTGTGAGAGACAGCGAAATCCTGGGCTGCCTGACCGGAGAGATCGGTGGTGCGTGAGTGCACACGCCAGTCAACATTGTGCACGTTGAAGTCACCAAAAACGGCAACTTCAGCGCTGGGATACTCTTGTAGAAGAGAATCGATCTTGTCAGAAAGAACATTGAAAATATCCGTATTAGTTGATGGAGAGCGTTATAGGAAAAATAGAAGAAGAGTGGTCTTCTGCAGCGGCGCAATGAAGGCAAGATACTCATGCCTTGGATCCTCTGAGCTACGAAGCCTTCTCAAGGGAAGGCTTGTCTTGGCATAGACTCCAAGACCATGACAAGGTGCTTTATCCATCCGGTGAAATATGTATCCATCAGGAGTAACGTCGCTTGATGACACACTGGGATCTAACCTGGTTTCCGACAGGGCTAGAAGATCTGGTGACCTACCTTGCAGGAAGATGTTGATGTCGTCGTAATTGGACCTCAGTCCTCTTACGTTGCTGAAGCTGATCCTGAGAGGGGTCTAAGTATTGGGCTAAGCAACTTCATTTGCGAAATTTTGCAATATTGCTGTTATGGATGAACGGATGTACAAGCCCAAACCCGATACTGTATTCGGCGCAACAGAAGTCATTTCATCTGTACCAACTGATGAAGCAGAAAAATTCTATGGCGACTGTAAAAGTCTTAGGGTGAAACTTAGTAGCGATCTGTTACGAAAATTTGTAGTCAATATTCGCTGCTTTCGTGATGCTAGTTGCATCTCGCCAACTATTCTGTCCAAACCGAATTTATGCTGCAAACGATTGATTTCTTTTGTTCGAGAATTGGTGAGATTGAAGCGCATTCCAGCTGAATCAGGTGATAGAGCTAGAGGTAAGTTTGTCCATCTCCAAAATGACACTGATTTCAAAATTTGATTGGAATGTTTTGATTTCTCCACTGGTCGCTTGGACGTCTTTTCGCTTCGATCATCGGAGATAATGCTGATTACAAAGAGATTTTTGATGTTGTTAAAAAATTCTTATTCTCAGTGACGGAAATGCTCAAGTAGAGAGCGGGTTTTGATTCAATGAGAATTGCCAGCGAGAAAATCTCAAAAAGGAAACTTCGATTTCTTTGCGGTTAATTGTTGATCGCATACACTCATACAACATATAACCCCCATGCCCCCCCATTGGAGAATACTGAAGATCTCCATTACGAAGTAGATGCTGCAGCGCGCACGTTCTGCTTGGTTTCCCTATCAGGAGGCGTTGGAAAAACGAAAACCTGAGATGAGTAAACAGAAGAACCAGGTGAAAAGAAGAGCGAAGAGTGAATTTGAAGAATTGCAAGCTAAACGTGTTGCACTGCGCATGCAAATGGAGACAGAAAATGAAGGACCTCCGAGAGACCATTGATAAGTAACATTAAACCACTATCATGCCACAATATGAGCTATGCTTTTTGTCGCAAATAGGCAATATTGATTAGTACGAGTATTAAAGTCCAGTCACGTACTATGATTTATTGTTTGCAGCATTTTACGCTATTTGGTATCGCTTTCATAATTTCATCTAGACCCATAGCAGAATTTCTAATAAACTAGAAGCAGAAGAAGAAGCATTATGAAATCATTCATGGCTATTTATCATGGGTCATATTGTTCATTCGTTTTCCAGTGTTTGTTTCACACGCAAGATTGGTTGGATTTTTGATTAATTGCATTTTGAGAGGTTTTATTATTATTATTTCAAAAGTTTGTTACACTTCGTTGTTTTTACTATTGCTTTGTTGAGAAAAAATCTTATTTGTTACTTCAGTGATGGTTTTGCATTATAAAAGAAAAGGGGTATTAAAATGAACGAATTCCCCCATATTGCTGATCTTTTGGAAGGATACATGGAAGAAATATGACCTCATTCATAGATTGCAGTGCTATTTTTTATGCTTGATCGAAGTAAATTCATGTTTAAATAGGAAATTTCATCAAGTCAACTGGCAACTTCGACCTGGAAATTTGTACCATTTGACCAGGAATGACCGGTAATTTGACACTGAGATTGGCGCGGTCACCCTGGAATTAGGCTCAACAGAAAGTTTTATTTGAACTAATATGCTGTTGAATAGGAAAATGACAGAAATGATTTTCTTGACGCTGACATTATTGACCTTTGCGGCTCCGCGGTGGAAAAGCGACGAAAGATTGAAGTGCAGGAATCTGACAATCGTAATTAGGAAGTTAATTAGTATCTAGCCGAGCATAATTATCAAGTCATTATCAAGTTAAGCTGTCGATAATGTGTCTCTTGCAGCTGGAGTTAAGTTACTGAATGACATTACTCTCAAGACTGGAATGTCGTTAAGAGGACATTTTGAAGAAAAGAAATTGGTATTCACGGTCTCCTCTGGTCGCATTTTTTCAGCAGTTCCATGCTGAGTTGAATGGCGACAGGACGGCAATGTAGTGACGTTGAGAGCGGTTTCTGTCCCGCCTGCGTAAGATGATACGATTTCGGATGTTGTGTGCAGACAGACAGACGTTTAGAAATGTAATCATGTAAGATTCTTTTGATGTAGTTAACAGTTCTTATTACACATTCCCACTTTTAAGACAAATGACTTGATAATGAGTCACAGTTTGATGATGAGAGGGATGCTGCTGTCTGTAAACGGAATGCCAAAATGCAATTATTTGGTGCCACTGTGCTAATTATTACTCATAGTAGTAAGGTTTTGTATGAAGAAGTTATATCAGTTTACTCATGTTCTTTCATTTTCACAAGATGTTGGCAATCACAGTGTAGTCAGTGGAGCAACTAACTATTATATGAAAGAGCTCGCATTTCACGTTGCGTGTTAGTAAAAAATTATTAGTTGTGAGGAATGCGGATAATTACTATTTGCAAATAGCTTCTTATTTAAGATTTTTTTGCATTTAAAGCAAATCACAATAGGGTTTAAAAATGGCACTATTTAATGGAAAGAAGAAAAAGATCTTGGTTATTTAAATGTCGAAGCATTCTTAAGAAACAATGAGGAGCTTCGCAGCTTTTAAAATTATTGAAGAGAAGTTAGACAACAGCATGCTTTGGATGTACAGCTGTTCCCTCACTCTGTCAGATGGAATGAGGCCTACACTGTTGTTTATGTGTTTGATTATTTGGTATACCCGATGTGTGTATTTGTCAAAGCGTTGGGTTCACGAACATTAGCAAGAGTACTCCTTTGTCATCTTCATATTTCTATTCTAGTGATTTTTCCTTTTGAATTATGCGCACATCTAAAAATGATGGTTTAACGTCACTACTCCCCATGCTGGGGGCTTGGACGGTGCTGACACAGTCAGAATTTTAATATGTAGCGTTGTGATCTTTTAGTCCGGATGCCCTTCCTGACGACTTCCAATGACACTTTCGGGGCTCGACCTCTAGACCGAGAGATCGTTAGGCCAAACACTTAACCACTGTGCCACGTAAACCAAAATAAACGAACTTTCTTTATACTCGGAAGCACATTAGGCACGGAGCCTTTCTTCCATGTGACCGAGCTGTTATTTTTTCCACTCTCATTCTTTTTGTGCTGAGTGTTTGACAAGACAGCCGTTCACAATGTGCACTTCACATATTTTAAGTCTTAGTTCTGACCCGACCAATGTTTGAACAATGTCTCCCGGACGCTGAGCGAACACTCTATCACAAGGCCACAGCGCAGGTCAATGCGCACATTGTTTTACCATTATTATCTTAATAATAGACACAGCTAGAAGAATAAAAAATTTATCATAAATAGAAGTGTTATTTAATTTAGATGTGATCAGTAGTTCTTAATTCAGCATTTTACACATACTGGTGGGCATGTTTATGAGGAAGCGAGGAGAAGGTCAAGATCCACCGCCTCAATGGCGAATGAGACTGTTCTGAAGGGAAGAGAATCTTCATGGTCGCAAGGCAAATGGCTACAGAAGGTCAGGATCTTGCAATAACTAAGTGCATGAAGGATGAAGCAAAGCGTGCCTACACCTACAGCCAATGAAGTCAAGCAAGTATGGAACAGTTACATAGAGACCTTTATGAGCGTGGAGCATTCATGGAACATTCAGCGTGGGCAGCTGACTGATGCAAATGCAGCAGAAGGTCCACCTTGTAATTTGAAAAAAATTCTCGATCGATAAAAAAACTGCACAAACGAAGTTAAAGTCTCGAAAAGAAGCTGCGTCTTCCGATATGTCCAGTCAGTGATGTTCAAAATGCTACCGTTGAGTGGCCAACCGATGTGTGCAACCTTGTTATCCGAACCTCAACCATCACAGCTAACTAGGGAAGTATTCTTTTTTTCCAGTTTTCAAGGGTAAGCAAGACCCTCTCAAGTGTGAGTCATTTAGAGGGATCAAGCTCATTGAACATGACTTTACAGTCTTTGAACATGCAATTGAAGCAAGAATAAGGGTCCAGGCTTTTTGGGATGACATGCTGTTCGGTTTTGCACTACTGACGTTATTTTCATTGTCACGCAAGTATTAGAGAAATGTGTCCTAGAAGAAGATTAAATTTCCTAAATCGACGTTTCACGATCTGATTCAGCTGGATGAAGTTTTTTATCTATTTTTGTCCATTTTGAAGTTGATCGCGAAGCGTCGATTTGATAAACTTTAGTCGGCGGCTTTTGTAGACTTTGAAAATGCCTCCGATCGTGTCCCGAGGCAAGTTTTGCTGTGTTCACTACAAAAAGGCTTATGTCGAAGAATGATTGGTGTAAGCAGTTTCACGGTCAGAGTAGGAATTCCTCGGGGATTTGTCCTTAACCCTCAGTTCTTTTCCATCGGTTTGGATTCGGTCACAGCTTGTATCAGAGAGATCTCACCTTTCGAGCTTTTGTATGCTGATGACTTAGTTCTCCTGCTATCGAACTACAGGAAAACCTGCAGCGTTGAAGAGAGAGGTGTCTTCATTCCAAAGGTATAAAAATATTAATTTAGGAATTGAAATATAAAATAAGGCTAATGTTATAGTGACTGGCGTTGATATTTACGGAGATGCTGTTCGAAATGGCCATGCGTGACATGCAGGAGCGGCGTGGGAGTAAATTCTCAGGAATGCAACTTATGCAAGAAATAGATCCCAGAATATTTGCGAAAATACGTGGTAGTCTATCAACAGCCTCTAACTTGTGTGTTCACAAGTGTTCACAATGTCTCAACCCTCGAATCAGCCAGTGCACCTCATCCAAAATCAGATCAATGCTCATTCGATTATCAGCATTGATGGTAGCAGCTTGGAGCATTCAAGCACTTTTGCTGCTTGGGAAATGTTATGCATGCGAACGGAGATGTAGATCTGGTAGCTGCAGTGCGTATGCTGTGTGATTGGAGCACATTTTGAGAGTTATCGGCTTTCCTGACATCTAGGTCTCTTTCACTCAGTTTAAAGGGGAAAGTTTATGTCACCTGTGTCGGACAGCATGATCCATAGGTCTCAGGCGGGCTTACAGACCACGATAAATTGCTCTAGAGACTTGAGATGAGGATGTTGAGGTGTATTTCAGGTGCAAAGCTAGTCGACGGAAGTTCTAATGAAGAGCTTAAACAAGCCATGTGACTTCCTTCGATCTCGGAAGTCGCTAGAGTAGGACGTCTGCGATGGTTTGGACACGTGCGACGGAAGGACCAGACGGAATTGACCAGAAAAGTATTTGAGATGACGGTGGAAGGGAAGAAGGCAGCCGAGGACCACGAAAGACGTTACTCAACGCCGTGCACGGTGACATGCACAAACTCAAAGAAGAAGACACTCAAGATTGCATCAAGATGGCCATCAGGAGAGGACCAATCAACTTAACGGAGCCTAGTGGACGGACGTTTTTAGTGATGAGTGTGGATTGGTTCATTTCAAGCAAAAGACCATCGTAAACAGGTACAATAGTCACCACAGAAGGTCTCAGATATCTTCCTTTGTTTGATCATCTATTGGAAAGGGTAGGATATTTCGCATATAGGGATTGGTGTGTGCATTATAGATACAGTATACATTGTATATGCATTGAATGTTAGCACTCTAATGAAGCATTTGAAGCAATAACTTAGTCACTACAAATTGCAGCCAAAAAGCTGAAGGACTCCAGTAATATTCCAATTGCGAAATTATAGGCTTCTCAGATGGTTAGTCGAATGTTTTCATCTAGCGTCCATCAGCCACGATCACGGCGAACGCTTAAATGCCTACATTGCCTACTAACGATGTGGCCTTGTAGAAGTGTGTTCACTCTGCGTCCTGGAGACATTAGTTCAAATCTAGGACTTTTAAAATTGTTACAGTCAGCATTCTTGCTTGACACTCAGCGCAAAGGAATGAGAGTGTGACAATAGTAAAAACTTGGCCATTAGGAATAAAGGCACTGCCCAATGTGCTTTTGGGTGCAGTGCTGCATCTGAGATTGATCATACTTCAACCATGTTAGAAATTGGTCAATGTGATAACTTCGAACGGAGTAGCACCACGTGTCTGAACTATCCTTCCTAATGCAGCCGCTTAATTTTCCATTCGCCGTCCGCCTTATCCTTTTATGCGGTATGATTCTTGTTGAGTAAAACCAGCACTGTCCAGATGCTGACACATCAACCTATCTTTGTCAAATCGTTCCTCAATTGGACCACAGAATTCCCACCGAAAATGTCTGTTAAGCTCTTCAAAATTCAAAGGAACCAGAAATAGACTTTGACGGAGATATCATTTTGCATCCGGATAATCGAAGTTACGCAAGGTTTATTTATTCCGCCGGATCAAGCGTGTCCAAAGATCGGTGGTATTGACTGCTGTCAACGTTACACCTGTCTAATCCAGACCTCGTAAAAGACTGATTTAATTGAGCCTCATATACAGGGTGATTCAGTTCAGCCCACCAGTACTGATATAAGTGGCTGTCCGATATCTAAGGAAAAAAGTCGATGTTGATTAAGCTATTTTATCTATGCACCAAGAATACGATTTTTCAGATTTTATCTTGCTATTGCCATAGATGGCTGCCTCAAATAAGCAGTTAAGTATTCCTTAACAATTCAGTTCTAATTTAATTTTTGTCAATGCAACATGAATTATCCTGACTTCAGTTACAAAGAAATCGCCTGTGTCTTATCATGCTCTATTGCGTTTGATACTAGCGAAGCAGCAAAAAAGAGCTTTTAATGAAAAATATGGAAAAGAAGCACCACCTGTGAGAATCATTCGAGATTGGAGAATGCGTTTCAACCAAACTCTGTGTGTTGCCGATGAAGCATTTCGGTGTCCTGGTAAGAGTCGACTATCTGGTGAAAAACAGGCAGAAATTGTTGACGCGCTTGGAGACAATCGATTCATTTCACAGCGCAAAAGTGCGGCGCAGCTCGACATTGCCACCTTTCAGATTTAGTCGAGTGCAAGAACTGAAAGAGCCACGTTTGAACTTCTGCCGCACCGTTTTGTAGATGAACAAAATATTGTTCTTTAGTGATGAAGCTGTTCTTCATTTAAATGACCAAGTCAATCTGCATAATTGTTTCTGTTATACGATGAAAAACCCGTATGTGACTTGCGTTAAGTCCCTTAAATCTCCATCAGTCTGTTTTTGGACTTTTGACTAAGGCATTGTGCATTACTAAGTCAGTGATAGAACAGTAACTTCTGAAAAATATTGTGATCTTCAACAAACTGTGATTCCTTTTCTGCGGAGAAAACGGACATTGATCTGCCAACAAGACGGAGCTCCGGCTCATTTCAGTCAAGCTGCAAGAACACTACGGAACGAAAATCCTCAAGAACGCTGGATGGGCTGAGGTGGTCCACGGAATTGGCCATCTCGAAGTCCTGACTTGGTGATGAACGATTTCTCTTGCCGTATCTTGTACTCCATCTAACAGGCAAGTATTACTTGCCTGTAAGTATTACTTGTAGGTATTTATGGTTAGTCTTATCGTGTATTACGGCCGAAGTGTAAGTATTACTATCTCGCAAGTACTACTTCGTAAGGTGAGTCTCGACCTCCCTAACAAGACATTACGATACATAAAGTGGTGATAGACTTTTACAGTTCATTCATTTCTTCTGACGCTTTGAACAACAACAATGTCAAGACAAATTCTGTTGTATGATATGCGGCGGTCGATCTCAAGAGAACGAGTTTTCCGAGATCGTAATAATCCCTTTGACCTCTACAACGATCATGAATTCTATCAACGATTTAGATTTGATAAACAGTCAGTGAAGTTTCTTTGTGAACGCTTCGGCAAATTTTGCGAATCCAAAACATACTGTCATCCGATCCCAACAGAAATCAAAATTCTCCTGACTCTGAGATTTATGGCTAGCAATTCGTTACAGCAAGTCATCGGTGATATTTTTGGATGTTCTCAATCAACGGTATGTGCTGTGATATGGAAAGTTTTGAAAGTTATGAAAGTTATCGCAAATGATTTGAATTCATTTATTGTCCTACCGTCCGGTATCGATTTACAACGTACTCAAAGTGCCTTCAAGCATTCGACAAGAATTTCTGGAATAGCTGGGGGTTTGGACTGTACACATGTTCGCACATTCGTTTCAGACAGCCAGGAACATTCATTCATGAACCGCAAAGGATTTACGTCTTTCAATATTCAAGCAGTGTGTGACCAAAATTACAAGTTTATTCATTTGTATTTATTTTGGCCTGGTAGCACACAGGATTCTTTTATACTGAAACAGAGTCAACTTTATTTTGATACGGAATCGGGACGAAATAATTTTATACTTCTTGGAGATAGTGGTTATGGTAATGACAAGACGTGGTTATTGGTACCTTTCCTTCGTCCCGAGACGGCAGGTCAGAGAAGTTTTAACTATCACCAAAGGAGAGGAAGAGTTGTTATAGAGCAAGCCTTTGGCCAGTGTAAGCGGCGTTTCCGAGGTCTTTCAGAAGGGTATAGAACAACTTTTGAACGTGCCAAAATAGCAATAACTGCTGCATTTATTTTGCATAATATTGCAAAAGATCTACACCAGTCCGACTCATTTGATGATTCCCGACCTGAAGAGTTTTACCCGAAAGTGATGCATCCTTTGTGAATCAGTCAGAAACGCTATCTCATTTTAGAGATGGAAAACATTCTAGAGATCGCGTGGTTCAGTTATTCTTTGAACAACGATAATTATTGTAATATAAGTCTTTAAAAGATAGAAAATGCTTATCAATGTCTATGTTGTTTAATAAAGACCATAGGCCTAATAAATCGAATGTGAATAAACAATCAATCAATAATGCATCTGTTTTATCTTTTCATTGTGTGTTAAGAGATTTTGATGTGATCACATAATATTATTTAGTTCAAAACAAAACAAATATTAACATTAGTTTCATTAAAACGAACTACAAAACTAATAGAAAGTATGAAAATCACATACTTCTGCGCTCATTGGTTGAATCATAGAACACGACCGTATCAGTATCCATATTAATAAAACTTCAGGGTGTCCGCGGCTTTCCTGGAGTGTTTTTCCAGGTTTTTTCCAGGTTTTCCAGGATCTATCAAATGAGACAGATTAGTTTGATTTTCGAAATACGCATAGACGACAACAGGAATATACATGGGAAGTCCTATATATTCCAATAAACAACACAAAACAATTGTTCTTATAATATCATTTCTTTAAATATAACAAACTATTTCTATAATATAACAACCTCATAATATATCAATAACAACTTTGATAAGAATGTAAAAAAGAAAAATAGAAATGCGAATAGCAAAAGTACATGGAAAATGTTTCTGACTAGCGGATTGTGTCATATGTCATTCGAAGATAGTAAAAAAACAAAAACTGCACGGTAGCGGTCAATTTGCCAATGAAGTCAACACTAAAAGGAGGAAATGTTGGCAGGAGGAAAATGATGAGGTGTTTATATTACTGTAAATTCTTGATCTCATCATTGACTGATATGATGTTGTCCTGTACTTCCTGTACTTCTTTTCTCTTCCCACATGCCGCTGTCAGAGGAGCGAAAACTACTTTTAGACATGATCATGTTCAAAATCCAAATTATTTCTGCTTCAGAGACTTCTTTATCAATTACAAAGTCGGAAACATTGTGACATTGTACAGTAGGATCAGTTGCATATTTATCAGAACGTTGTTCACCTTTCGAACCTGATCCTAAAGAACTCGTCTGCTTTATAATCTTGCACAAATCTAAATGCTTCTTTCCGCCAGCATGGCTTCTTACGACTTGAAAACCCATATTCGAGACATCAAAGTCTTTCTGACAAACTACAAAATGCATTGAACAGAGTTTTACCGCGCTGGAGCCATTCTGAGCACTCAGACCGGTGGCACCAGAGTGGGTTGAAGGAAGTCTTGGATTGTCCTTTCGGCATTAATCTTTCTGAAAGGATGGTCTAATTATGCACAATTAAGGAAAAACATATTAAAAATGATTAAATAATCCAAAAATCAAGTTTCTCTTCTTCTTGGATGCATAGTTGTAATCAGTGAAATATATTAGGTTCAAGTGTAGCCCTAGCATATTTCTTCCCTCAGACTTTTATTTGTGGCACTCTCCAACAAAACTAGCTCATCAGGAGTCATTAGGTTTAGTAGGTGATACCAATCTTAGCTTTAATCATACGCGTTGCGTTGTATGTAAGAAGACTACGTTCGGCTTTTTTTAAGCGTAGGGAAAGTTTACAATTGACAGTGTCCATTATCATGAAACTATCATAATCACATTGGCAAATACAAGTCAAACGATGGTCTAGCTAGAATACTTAATGCAAACAATTAAGCTGTAATTCAAACAATTCAATTGTTAAAAATACAGGATAGTGTTTTTTGTCTGTGATCATATTCATAACTGAATTATAATAGATTTATGCATGCAGAAGGGATTTAGCTAGTGTACATAATCACAGATATGGAGTAAACACTGATATTTAACATAATAATAATACACATGCAAACATACAATTTAATTAAAGATAATGCGGCATGAAGACCCACTCTTTCAGTACATTGTCATCAAATAAAAACAAATTGTGATAATTGAATACTTTATTGAAGATACGTCAGGATATAACAAAATAGTAAAAAGATTTCACTCTATAAAATTTATAAAGATAAAATCACTCATAACAAATCACATCTTTAAAATGTTGAGTGCATTAGCAGTTAGTGGAATTTCACTAGGTAACTTAACTTCACGCTATCCAGGATCAATCAATTTCCAGGTTTTTTCCAGGTTTTTCCAGGTTCCTTTAATTTCCAGGATTTTTCCAGGATCAATCATATTCCAGGTTTTTTCCAGGTTTTCCAGGGGCGCGGACACCCTGAAACTTGTAACATCGGGGTTTATTTCGTGTTGAGTTGAGCGCAGACGTTTGGTTTCCAAGTAGCTTATTTCCAATCGCAACTTCTTGATCTCCAGCCCAAGCTTTTCCTTCTCTAGGTATTCTTTCGTACTCTACGTATTTAGAGAATCATAAGACTTCCAAACGTGACGAACAACTAAGTTTCTCTACGTATTTAATCAATATCGCTACAAGATGCTCTTGCATGAGATGTATGTAGACATAAGTATCCGATTGGTCGAACACTGTTGAAGTCACACACAGTTACCAGTGACTACGGTGCTTGCTATTTCCATTTAGGGAATTCCACTCTTAAAGTTCGACTCACGTTGGTGTTTGTTGTTCGATACGACTTGACAAGTGACAAGTTTCAAGTGACACTTCCGTAAGTTGTACTTGCCATGTAAGTAATACTTGAATGTAATTTGCACAACACGATACGGCAACAGATCTACAAATCCATTCGTGAGCTGAGAGATAGAATTGCAGCAGTGTTGGATTCGATTGACAAGCTTGCGGCAAGACGCGTGTACAGCAATGTCTTGAAGCGATGTGAGGCATGTCTATCACCGCACGGATCTCATTTCGAACAATTGTTGTGACTGGGTTAGTAGCAGGCAACTTTCAATTTGAAAATTGACACTTTCACAAGCTTTTGTAATTAAATCTAATTCATAACTGCTACAGTCTTTTAACATCACCTGTTTCCATACCGGCGGGCTGAACTGAACCGTTCGGTGCATCAAAAATATCGTCTGAATTCAATCCTAAAAGTGAATTACAGCTTTGCTGAGTTTCAGGAAGATTTAATTTCGTAAGGTTCGAACCGTAGCATTAAAAATTGATTTCTAAAAGCTATTATCGTGGAGTTTATCGACGCCACTAACTAAATAGGACAATCTCAAGGGGAAGTCTCAAGGGGGACTTGCTTTATTTTCTCATGAGGAAAACCGTCCCTTGAATGTTGTGTCAGTTGACAGGAGAATTAATAATGGACGACTGTTTTATCCTGTTGCATGTATCAACTTGTCGAATTTCAGACGATGGATGGCGAAGAGAATAGAGAACAGTTGTCTCCCCGTAAAATCGAGCATAAAATAGCATGAAACTATTGTGTTGGAGAGTGGTGACCGATGTAATGATATTTTCTAAATTCCTCATAATCGTCATCATATGTTAGACTTCATGTTTTAGATCATGTTGTGGTAAGTCCAGTGTCTGAAATAAATGATGTTAATATGAGTGCTCAATGCCACAGCATTCTTTACACAGATGGAAAATTTTATAAAGTTTTTGTGGTTTGCAATCTAATGATCTCAGTAAGTTAAGTAGAGTCGTGCGGATTTTAGTTTTAGGGTCGAATATCTCCTCAGAACATCATTGGAAGTCGACAGGAACGGCCCCGAGACTATGTCCCAGTCTGATCTTCAATGAATATTGAAGATGTTCAAGAAGTGATGTTCAATGAATATTGTCACCCACAACGCCTTGGATCGATTTATTACAACAACAGCAGTGCTTATTGTATCTCTATATTTATTTGTATTCGCGAAAACTTTACTCGCTCCTATTCTATGTTGCTTTCTTCCAACGTTTGAATGCAAGTAGGAGAGAGTAAAGTCGTATTGTATATGACAGATCCATGAACAGGGCCGTAGCCAGGAATTTGGAAAGGGGGGGGGGGGCTAATTTTGGATATTTGATAAGGCATGTATTCTATTAAATACGCTTATTATAAATACAATTCAAGTACACCTGAATGTATGTAGACAAACATATATAAATAAGTTTATTTCAAAATTTATGTTGATCACAAATAATTATTCGATTCGATCACTAAATTGTGTTTGGTCACGTTAAGTACATGTGTAAGTAAGTAAAAAGACATACTTACAAGTCGTTGGTATATTCTATAATGGCAAACGTCTGTTCACGGTCTGACAAAAGCGTCTTACGGCTTTGTCGATAATGTTACCATCTTTCATGGGCTCAGCAGTCATTTTCTTATGTATAAACATTAATGCTAGATCATGGTCTGTCTGTTCCCATTGTGGAGCGCCTGTTATTTTTGATATGTTCCAGACTTGAAAAAGAGCGTTCTCCAGTACAGGTCGTCGTAGGGAGGGTCAGGCGAATCTGTAATGAAAAAGGATTTTCATAGCCCTATTCGTACCAGGGGGACAGAACCCGCCCCTGTCTTAATTTTATTTTCGAATATTTGAACTTAATCTATCAACTTTAGCTTCTGTGGCTTTTAGTTATTGGGGATATGTTAAACATTGTGTTCAAATTTGGTTAGATTTAGAGATCTGTAAGGCATATTTCTAGCGCTATTTTGAAAACTACCTAGTTGTTAAACTGATCATATTCTATGGATTTTGGGCTCACGTCGCTTTCTGTGTCGTCTTAATTGATGTAACATACTTTTATAACATTAGATTGAAGAAGCACTTATCAGCAACATTGTATGAACATTCGGGAAAAAGTTTTCATCGCATTCCTTGATGGATAAATACTTAGCCTTATTCATCCGATCTCTTATCATTTCAAAAATTTGTATGAGTTGATTTTAAATATCTGGACTTGTGTAAGTTGCATTTTTTGGAGCATTCTTCAAGTGATCATGAAGATTGTTATCCCCGACATCTACAAAGCTTCTAAGCAACTCTCTAAAAATTCCATCATTCATAGATGCATCGGTCAGAATATCGTCACCTTCCTGACTCCCTCTGAGGGCAATGCCTGTACGACCACATGCGAGAATTGCACGCATAATCGACTGAAGAGCTTTTCTGTTTCTCTCGAGTTGCTCATTATTTTGACTCTGAATTTGACTCAAAACGTCTGGCGTATATGACTTATGTTTTTGTACGAAAACTAACGCCATTTCTTTTGCGACAAGATGATACTCTCGGTCATCATGAGTTGCAAGATAACCACCAGCGCCAGTCAACTTGTCATAACGATTCAAGGGCTCAGAGACTAACTTTCCTAGACATTGTTGACCTCGTCCACCTGATTTGCTTACTGAGAAAAGTGCGCAATATTTGCAAAAAAGACCACCTTTTATATGCGAATAGGCAAGCCATGGAAAACGGTCAAACATGGTTTTGTTTAGATAACGTCGACCTTGTTTTCCGCGATCAGTAAATACGTTTTTAAGATAATTCTCATCTGGTTGCCAAGGATTTTGAATTAATTCAAACATTAAGCTGTCATTATTGCTAAGACTCTTTGATCCGATGTGTTCGCCTATGTCCAAAATTGACAGCGATGATCTAAAACATAAACATAAACACATTTATAATAACTATAGGCCTATATATTAGCTTGTATATGTTTAACATACTTTATGGAAGTTTCCGTCAAGTCAGATTTCTCTTGGGCTTCTATCGAATCGGACTTTTCTGGTATACTTGAAGTCGTAGCAGTCGATTTGTTTAGAGGAATGGATGGCTAAAAGATTAAAATGAATCTGAATAAAAATACTGATTGAACGGCTTTGATTTAATTCGATAAAGACTGTTACTAATATTTTACTAATTTTAGCAGATACTCTGATGCACGGAGTTTCTACGCTAATATAGGCCTAATACTCAGGCTTAAAACAAATACAAAATTTTCATTGTCAAATACAAATATTTCCGTTTCGCAATTTTGAAGTAAAAATACAAATACAAATACTTTTATTTTTATATGTGAAAATGCAAATACAAATACCTAGTTTTTGAAATATTTAAATACAAATACTCTTCAAAACAATTATATACAAATACAATACAAATACTTGTTTTTTAGAAATCTGAAAATAGAAACTCGACATTTCCTAAACATAAGATTTTAAGTTTAAAATAATCTGTTGATGACCCAGAATGAAAAATGATAACTTACATTTTTTCCAAAGAAAGATCGAATATCCATGTTTCCAGTTCTTCGCCTTTTGGCTGGTGGCTCTGGGTCAGACATATTTTAAAAAAATGCGTATCGTAGGAGTACACGAGATCGAATGAACACACACAGAAAGTGAAACTTAACAGATGGCAAGAATGGAGACTCGGAAAGATTCACACGTCCGGCCGAGTAAGCGTTACACCATTAAACAGATAGCATAGGTAGGATGCTAACTAACTGTTGAATTGGATAATGTGTCCGAAATTTTTGTTTACATTTGGCAACTAGTTGAACAACTCAATGATTATCAAATTGGATCTCGCTGTCAATCGCAACTTTCTTTGAAGTGGTCAAAGAAAGGGGTCTTGTTACTTGTACATTGCGTCACCAGACATATTGCAATCTCAGGTTTGAGATGAAATTTGAGAGGAAATTTAAAATTGATCTCATCTCTAAGGGGGGGGCTATAGCCCTAGCAGCCCTCCCCCTAGCTACGCTACTGTCCATGAAGTTTCACTTCGTTGAGGTCACTGATATCAAAAGCGAGGGAGCGGGAGATCAAGCGGATTTTAGTAAATCTCTCTCATTTTTAGTAATGAGTCTTTTTGTTGACGAAGTAATAGTTAATGTTCGTAATTTTGTAAATTCCACTTCTGAGGATGAATACTCGAGTCGAATAGATTGAGTCTTCAAAATTTAATACAGTCAGTGATTCAAACGCAAAATAATAATCAATATACATCGGATGCATAATGCTGTTTTGACTTAAAAGCTATTTGATAACATTTGCTAATTTTTAGGTACATTTGGTGTCACTTGGAAGGTATGGCATCTTCTAACCTCTAGTTCTTTTTATTCAACGATAAAAGGCTGTGCAACATTCACTGTACAGAAACGTCTGATGGAAGTGACCGATTTTGAGTCGCTTCATGAACCACTTAATAAGCTTTGGTAACTTTGGTAATCTGATATCCAATTTTCGAGATGTTGATAAATTATCATAAAGTGATTTTTCTTCCACTAACGGTTGAATTTCATGTTCATTCTGTTTCTGTTTCATTTGTTAAATGTTGTATAGTACGAGCGAAAATTGTCAAATAGCGCCAAATAACCTGGAAATATATAAAGTTGCATTTTATTAATTCGATGATATTTCATGCAAATACCTTTGAATATGGCTCACAAATCGCTGCAATTCTAAAATAAAAATTTGATCAGAAAAATTCCAAGGCTTGCTTAACTATACGTGACATTTTCACCATGTTCAGGAGATATACTTCTTAAGTTCTTCTTAAGATGTGGAATAAGTCGTTGATGTTTATCTCAATAATAGTTTTATTTGTAACCCACACTGACAAAAAATGACTGTCGTTGTGCTAGGAAGGTCAAAATTGAATACTCGTCACATTTTTTTGGTCACAATAATCAATTGATTATTTTTCATTGAACTTTATGATTTCCATCATTTGTGTAGAAATACTATTTTGCTTATCTTTCTATGATCAAAAATCAAAAAGAGCATTTTAGAAATACTTGGATTTCTAGTCTGTTATATACATAACTACAATGCAATCAACTTAAGGGTACTCCACAAAAAACCCGCAAATTTTACATTTGCGAAGTTTTCTTATACTTGACGCTATATTTCATGTCAACTTGTTGCGGATGGGCTTCAAAATTAACCTTTTAGTTAAGCGCATTCTCTAGTCGACAGATAAAACATGCCGATTGATGCATTGGTTTGACAGAATGCCATAGATATCTTACTGTATAGACTATTATGCCCCTCAAAAAACCCAAATTTTCCAAAAGTACTTTTATTTTTTTGCTTCTTTCCTGGTCATTACAAGATAATAGGCCAGTAAAACAGAATGACAAAGAAGTTAAGAGTATATATTCATGTTCCACAATTAGCCTTCAAGTTCGACACATCTGTGTAAGCGCTTGACCCAGGAAGAAGTACACTACCGGAGGCAGTCAAGAGAAATACTATCTCAAGCAAAAGTTAGAGGAGTTTTCAAATCTCCAATTGTGTTGATGTCGTCACGATTGGCTTGCAAATGAGATAAAAGTATACTCCATATTGAATAGTCCATAACATGTAGGTCGGGACTCTTTGCTGGCCAATTGGTCGGTGAAATGAATTCGGGCGTGTTCTCTCTGAGCCAAGCAACCGTATCTCTCGCCTGTGAGCTCTCGCTCCATCATGTTGTCAAATCCAATCGTGTCTTCACATCGTTGAATTAATGTCTCTGAACATTAAAGGCATATTTCATCTCGATAGACATGTTGATCAACAGTCTTCTTTTTCCTTTTGTATTCCGGAATTCCTTCTTGGCCACTGGTATATCCTTCAACGAAGAATAAGGTTGTCTTCTCGTGCCAAGAAACAGCACCGTAGCACATCAATGATGGTTGCTGTTTGCCTATCTGGACAGTAAGATCCTCTGGTCGTATTTCAGTTTTCAGATCTACTGCCCTGTGAATTCTTTCGTTTTGGCCGTTCACCGGTGCCTTTAGATGGAACGATGCTTCATCTGAGAACCAGATATTCTTCCATGAGTCATCATTTCCGCAAGAATTGGTAAGATTTTGTGACTTATCCATTCTTGTGTCTGTGTGCAGCACTTAGTGTATGACACTTGTTTTGCGATAACATTTCAAAGAGGACTCCTTTAAAATATAAGACACAGTTCCTTTTGACAGATTTAATTGGCTCACAATTTGTCGTTGACTGCAATGTTTTGTTTATGGAGAGTTCGATGGAGTAACTGCTAGAGCAGCCACAGCGCCTCGAATTTCTGGCCCATACTTTGTAGATGTTCCCGAACCTCTTTCGTTTGCATGCAGCATAATCCCCTTCTTGCTATAATCTTGATACTACGTCATCAAACTGATACTGGGTGATTTTTCCAAATAACTGTGGTAAAACATCAGAGCATTTTTTGGAACCCCAAGTGGAGTGTTCCGACTTAAAAAGGACGATTGCTTCTCGTCGGAAGTCGCTAAGTTGAAGCATTCTCGTATGATTGTCGCATTGTTCGATCTTAAGCATGCAGCAATGATAACACACATCTTTGATAATCCGCATTTTTGGGTTCACTTGGATTATCATAAAAGGTGAAATGTTTTATCCAGAGCATCAATCCTTCGCACTATCTGGTTTTATTGCCCGTGGAAGCAAAAAGAAGTTCTATACCTCAACGTATCACCGGAAACCGCTGACTTTTATTAATTAACATTTATAACCTTGTACTTTATGCAGACGTTATCTATTCTTTGTGTTGTAGGTCACCCTAAGGGCGAACGTCTTCAACCACGTCCTCGACTTGCGGCCGGACCAAGTGCGAATCACGCTCCAGTAATGGTGGCCGCATCAATTGGTGCTACTGTGGTATATACTAAAGCTGGCGACATATTCGCATTGTACAAATACGAGTGTAAGAAAGTAGCAAGGTGAGTGTCAGGGATTGCGCCGGGTCAAGATCCGTATTCGGGATCCGGTGTGAGATCCGCCCGGATCCAGCGAAGAGCGTTGAAAATAAAATGTTGATGGTCTTTAATGATGTGAAGAATCCTATTTAACAATTGGAGTTATAAAAGTTATAGAACCTCAAACTAGTTTTTCTCGATACTCACTTAGTGTATGTGGGCAAAAAAACCGGGGTGCTTGAAAAAAACCCCGGGTATTTGCAATCCCTGGCGAGTGTCGGAAATCTATAAACAATTTTATGTTCTAAATGAAGTATAATTCATAATAATTATTAATTGTCATCACGGATGGATGCAAAGACACGAATCTCTGTTAAGATAATAACAGACCTTCATAACGCGACCCTTCATAACGCGAGTAAATTCCATTTTAAGTTATGATACTATGGGTGAGAAATCGGAATTATTATTATTCTAAAAGATCCTGCCAATTGACACAGTCGCATAAGTGGCTCGTAGCTCAGTTGGTTAGAGCACAGATCTAGTTAACCTATCTAGTCGTAGGTTCGAATCCTACCAGCCGCACATCTTTTACATGGCAATTTGATCGAATGTTTATTTAATTTCATTGTTGTTAAAGGATGAATCAGTTTTTAAAGTTAATCATCGTTATTGAACGAAATTCATGGCCCAATTTTGTTATTATTTGCGCACTTCTGCTTTTGCCATCAGTCTTTATTATCATCGTATTATGAAGCTATTAGTATGTCATTATATTAGTGATATTGAATTCGTGAAAAAGTTGTTGATCAACGATTGAAACTCTAAAATTTCATCAAGGACATCTATCTCTTCGTAAAATTGTCATTTTCGGAAACAGTTCATTTTTTACTGGATAGAGCAGCCTTCAACAGTTTTTGGTCTCTTGATTGGATCAGTCTTCTAGATGACCAGAACAATGTAGGCAGTGTGTTACCTAAACGCGGGAACATCCCAATGACACGACGCATACATCACCACGCGTGCATGAGAGTTTGAATGTCAAACAGCAGACGTAAATCATTGTGCTCTGAATTTATTCCCGCCCGTCTTTACTGATAATAATTAGTCTTAATTAATTGAATGTCGACATGGCATGGTGGTGATGATCGCAAATGTAGCATGCCATCACTCTTAGCTTTTTCATGCTTTACATGTAACCACAGTTAGCTCCGGATGTCTATATTGTCTGGATTCATAAGTAAGTCTTCGACTAGAGAAATTCTAAACCTGAGAATGTCGTTTCGGGGCGCCAGGACAGTTAGACCAAAGCCGGTACGCATGGTCACCATGGTTTGGGTGTGGCCCGCACTTGGCATCTTGCTTTTTAGCGGGCAAGGGCACGCTTCCCAGTCCAAATCACAGAAAGTCTGGAAAGCCTGAAGATTTGCCTTACTTGATCAGAGTCAAAATGTTACTAATATAAAAAGTTTGTTTTAGTGGTAAGAAGTTAGCTAAGCAACACATTGAATTCAGTTCAATTGCTTCAAATCGTTGGCCTTATTCCGGAAGTAACCAGATTTCTCAAATATGCCCATGTTTTCGGAAAATTAAAATGTTCGATCAGACAAACGCTTGTATAGCATAACTGATGTTTGATTGCGTTAATCTTATGTGCCGCAATGTCGTAATTCAAGTTTCAATTACTTTCTCCGTCAGACCGTTACCGTGGAATTGATCTAAACGTTTTGAAACGACTACGATTTCAGTGAACAATCCTACTCTGAACATTGTTTATTTTGATGAATGTGAAGACATATTATATAGCAACCAACCGCTTCCTTGATCATTGATGAAGACAATGCTATTGAAGAAGTCTTTCCCGAATTGTAGATCAGGGAAGTAATTGAGGTATTCACAGAACGGTTGTCTCTGTATCCGCGTCATATGGTCGGTCAGACGAAGTTGTCCGTCTGTGTGAGTATAAGAGGATCCGGGAGACAAATACCCCATCTCCGGTGTCAACCGCCATACGGAAGTATCCCACTCAGTCTGGGAGGCGGCAAGGATGGAAAGGTCAATGCTAGAAAGTGCAGTGTGGATATAGACCGGCAACGAGAGAATTTCCGGTCCCACGATGATACGGGCTTATGGCGAGACAAAAAATGATAAAGTATTCATGCGAAGACTGTCCTCATTGTCATCTCCTGAAAGGGTGCGCAAGAAGAAAGTATCTACTTTACTGTCCACTCAATGGACGCTGGTAGTCGGAGAGCTGAGTCTCAGGGAGCCCTTGATGTACACGGAATTCAGTGATAACTGGTGTTCAAGGTCCATTCGATAAACTTGACTGTCTTTGGATGGATTGCCAATCGTGTGAAACACATAAATCTTCAATCCGCATTCTCAGTACCCTTGTCCGTCCTCCGTTAGATTAGATAAATTCTAATTACAATCGCAGACTGCCAACCCTGCAGGTACCGGCAGGCGTGATTCGAAATAATCTTAGTTCGAATAGTGATGACATATTCTCTGGTCCTATGTAAGCCACTTCCTTTAATACGAAAGTGGAATTAAAAGTTTTGATCAGATCAAAGCTAAGCTTGATGTATTTTTAGAGTATAGAAAATAAAGTGGTTCGCTTCCACGTCGTTAAGCTGCTCTTCATGAAGTTTCTTGAAGAGTTCTTTTGATGAAGATAATGACTTCAAGGTTGGTGTGGAAGATGCCACCCTCTTTGATCTTATGATATCTCAGACAAGCGAATTTGATATATTTCAGGAATATCTTTATTCAGATGTCCCAAAATTCGATGGGGAAGAATTTGGACGAGGACAACAGGTTTTCTCTGATCGGCGTTCTAGACCTGCCACTGATCATACTCATGTTACACACCTTCTTTCTAAGAGTCTTCTCACAATGGCCATCATTCATAGGGACGGATAGACTGCTACAATACAATGCTAGCAGTGGCGTCTTCTCCGTACCTGCGAGGCCTTCGGCGCATCCTCAATAATAATTTACCAACATTTATAAAAATGAAAAGTGTCATTATTCATTATATTTCATTTAAATTCGATAGTTTCTCGTGGTAGCTGTGCACAGCTTTCCGTCTCAAAATCAGACTCTCAACCTTTGAACAGTTTTGCAGCGCGTGCACGAATCACAGCTGTTTTCTTCTAACGATTAGACACACATGCTAGTCGTGTGTTCAGACGGAGCGAAAGAGGGTTGTGTGCGTGTGAGGCAGCAAGCGCACGCGCCGCACCAATATTGGCTTTCCCGATAGACATAATGCTTTGCCTTCTCCAATTTTTACAATGGAATTCTCCGTTATTCTTGATCGAGGCTCGGTACCTAAATATAGAAAGGGAAGCGCAACCCAATAGTTCCTGTCCTTCGTTTCTCGTCGGAGAGGTCACTACGTCAACAATAGCAGCTGACTGACGTTCAGATAAGACTGTGATCAGATGATGAGCGTTCGCCAATGAGTGCAGAGCAATGCATCTGACTCGAACACCCAGATTCCGTAGAATTCCATAATTTGTTTTTGCGTGATTGATGTGACGCTATGTTTACTGTAGATGAGCTCATAATCACGCCTTTCGTCCGAAGGGAATATACTGAAAAGATGATAGTCGTCTAGCAAGGTAGGCCAACACCTGATATAAAAATTGAAAGTACTCACAGAGAAAGAAATAAGAAATACACAAGACACTTTAATGCATCAAAGTTCAAACACATGAGTGGCTGACCAGCCGTGAGAAACGCAAGAAACTGTTTCACTTCCTCCTTTTTTCTCGAGAAAATGTGGTCTGGACAGAGGGGATATAGTAATCTCAGCTCCTTGAGTAAGGCGATAAGGCGACATGAGCAATCAACTTCTCATGTGCACATTCACTTGGCATTAAACTAATGCTCGGGAAATTGTTATTAAAAATTCATCTTTTTTGAAAATTAATGTTATAGCATAAAAAAGTCTGGTATAGAAATAGTATTCCAATGCCGAGCGAAGGCCCATGGTATGGGAGCACGCGACGCCACTGAATGCTAGGAAATACATAATTGAGAAATTGTAAAACATTATCTTGGAACCTTAAGCAAAACACAAGCAATCAAAGTTGTATTCGCTTTGAATTATCATACGTTCGTTAACTGTTCTGTAGTTGCTGTTTGATGTGTCAAATTATTGATGGCGTCCAAAAGCAGATTTTGAGTCATTGAACGTTTTAACTGACATTAAACAGCATAGATTGTAAATCAATATATGAGGCTGCTGGATCTTGTCACCATCAGGGATGCGGAGTCCTATCATTTTGATAAGACTCTGACTCCGGGGTTTGATAGGACTCCGACTCCAGGTGACAAGTTTACATATAGCCCATTTTTTTGAAAAAACTGTTAACCTACATTATAGATCATTATAGGCTTACCTGAACCTATCTTTAATGATCATTGCTGTATCAATTATCAATCATTTTCGATGAAAGTTTATCAAAATGTCGCTTTAAGTTGGATGCATGCGACTCAGCTCTTCCCATCTTGCTGATGCGTGCTTCACATGGTCTTTCTCCAGTCTCTACCAGGCAGGAAATCACCATCCTTTTCCAAAAAATATTAGTTCACTTTTGATTTTAATATGCTCTTTGGAGGACCCATCACACATAATTACCGTGAGGGTAAGAGATAATGTTCTCAAATAAACTAGCATTTCGTTTTTGTCTCTGATGTGACCTTTGGTGCGTAGGTGTGATTGAGGCTAGGAAGGCTTGTCTTCTCTGTCACCAAGTGAAAAGACAATCCTTTTTTCGCTATCACGGATCATTCCCTCAACTATTACAAGCTCTGCATGCAGCAGTGTCTCTGTACTTTTGTTTGACGGAGAAAGTTGACATCAAAACAGTGACTGCTATGCACGAGGATAAATAATATGTTTGTATTATATGTCGGGTCTAGTTATAGGCCCGCTTCTGATGTCCTATCATTTGATAAGACTCCGACTCAAACTCCAGCAAAAATGATAGGACTGCGGGACTCCGACTCCGCATCCCTGGTCACCATATGACATAAAAGCGACCATTTTGCATCAACCAGTTTTTATGAAATTGAGATCTTCATTTATCGAAATGATAAATTTTGTATCTTTTTGATATTATGAAAAATAAATAGATAGTGGTAAATCTTTTCAATGCATCGATTGTTTCTTACACGTTCACGTCTGCCTACAGCAAAGCATTATGGTGGAATTCTATAGTATTCATTGAATTCAAGTCCCTGTGATTTTTAGTGAAATTTGATTTGTTAATCTGTACTTCGAGGAGAACTTTATTGTATTTTTTCAAGCAAGAAAATATTCCGTTGATGAGTATTATCATTGTAGAAAGCGCTTCATTAACATTTAGCTAGATGTTGTAATCTATTTTAAGCAGTATTTGTTAGTATTAATTGAAAAGTTTTGAGCCCAACTGCTAAAAGAAAAAGTGGCAAAATGATCTTATATTGCAAATTTTCAGCGTGAAGACGGCCTTATCAAGCAGATTCAACGTTAGAAAGGAAGAAATGTCTTCCTTTTAAGATTATTTTGCCACTTTTTATTTCAGTAGCATTATTTAATTTCTCATAAGCAAAGAGGAATCAAATGAATGTAGCATCTGATTGAAGTCCAAGTTGAGTAACTTGGATCCTGAGTCCGATGATTTGATATGAGGTTCGTTCCTAGTGATCTCGCAAGAGGGAATTACGTATGAAAACCTTATTATGACTCCCAAGATTTGGTGCATTTTTAGATGTTGCCAACAATTGTTAAGTCTTGAGATGTGCTCATGCTGATCGTGCAAAAGACAGTTCTTTGAACTAGATAATGGTCAACTTTTTCAATCCAATACAGCATGATCATTGTAAACACTCCTTTATTTGTGGATTTCCTGAAACTACTTCCCTGTTTTGCCTATCAAGGATCTCGATTCTTCCGATATCGGAATTCATTTCCCTCCGATATCCCTCGGGTTGTTGATGCATATTCACTATCATTAAAGCATAAGGCTTTCGTCTAACATGTCCATCTGAATTTTATTTCAGTGTATTTCAGTCTCAATGTATCATTCATTGTAAGGAAGAAAGGTCGGTGGCTTTTTCTCAGCAAATCATTAATCAATAATGCAAAAATTCAGAAATCGAATTTGCGTTCTGATCAATAGATCAAAATGCGTAATACAAAAAAACAGTGTACTGCATTTTTTTGAATAGTCATACAAATATATTAATAAGAAAACAATTATAACAAAAGTAGGAGATAAGGAAAAAAAGTTAAAGTCAGGAAGCTGCCCTAGCACTGGCTAGGCTAACACTAAGGGCGTTGCCCCTGTCAATGGCGATGCCGATCTGCTTCTTCAGTCAAAACGTTTCTCTCGGCTCTCCTGTAACACCTGTAATACGACTGCCGATCTACTTGATGAAAACATTAGCCCAGTTACCGTATACGCTAGACGGCTCTATGGCCACTGGTTGGAATTAGTATTGACTATTCAATCCTGCGTATTTGCGCCGCCTTGACGTTTCTGCGGAAGTAGCTGCGGAACCGGTCTCTAATGACGAGTTAATCACATGGGTTGCGCAAAAGTGTCAACACCAGTGAAATCCCAAACTGCCCTCTTGCTTCATCGCAGTGGGAATGCAGTCATCCCATTAGGCCTCTTATCACCACTTCCACTCAGGCCGACAGGCTCGAGAACTGACGCGATTCCTGTAGATGTAAGAGTACTATATTATACTATGCTGTTATATTATTTTAATTTGTTGTGCAATAAATACTAATTGAAGCTGGGACATTCCCACAATGAGACTTACATATATTGAACATAACTTTCATAATTTAGCATATATTTGACATAACCTGTGGCTTGCCCTTCAGAGGGCAGGTGGTGTGTCCTTACTGGCAGACATAAATGATCGCAGCTAGTCAAACTTTTTGACCATCGTAGGACTACTTTTACAGCCAAATTTGACGGGATATATGTGAGAGGACCTTCCCCACTAGTCCGTCTATTGACTCACTTAGCGCTTCTTAGGTGGGGCGATCAATTCTTGGTTATTGCGATCATTGGTCCATCATACAAGTGATCCTCTTGAAATATTAAGCACTAAAACTTTACAGGATCTTTGGCGTGCCAGGAGCACCTTCCCACGGGTCCATGACATCTCGCTATACAGGCTGAAGTTCAACCTCAAGTTTACGAGTTTGTACAAGGGCACTTTACAAGTGATCCCTTGCGTCAAAGTTTTCAGGCTCGATTTAGTAGCAGACACTACACCATTTCCATGTGTAATATAGAAGAGGTCAATTGTAATATCGAACTGTAAATTTGTAATATAGAAATCCATCATGCAATATCGAAAATGTCAAATCTAATATAGAAATCTACAATTGTAATATCGAATTTCAAAATGTGATATAGAAGATATCAGATGTAATATAGAAATCTACATTTGTAATATCGATGTCATAATCGGTGATGAATGAGGGAACTGTTGTACTGTTAAAGTAGTCTGCACTGTACCTTTTTGTGTATACGAATATGTTGCATCATAGACATGTTGAAACACGATTTAATCATTTGAATTTTAAATGTGAAGTTTAGTACAATATTATTTCATCAGCTTACAAAAGTCACTGTTTTTTAAACTTGCAAGCGATCACGGAATCATGAAAGTCACAGAGGAATGCAAGATTTGTAAGAAATTAATGACCCGCGGACAGCTCTAATTCTCTTCTAACTGCATGCACCTCTGCCATTCCAAGTGCATTGTTCCATATGTAGAAATGAACAACAAATGTCCTACGTGCAATGAAGATGTACCCAACGAAGATCTAATGGTATTCAATAGAAGGAAGAACGCAACCCCACAAAGGGAAGACAGGAAGAGAATTATTGAATGTGCAAATCGCGGAGAAAACTGGGTCAGTCTGGCAAACACTCTCGGCATAAAGTACAAGACATCCTACTCCTGGATTCGTTCTGGTGAAGTTGAAACACCAGGAAAGGGTGGTAAAAAGCCGAAATTTATTACGGAAGCTGTCTTCGAGGAAATGGTCCGATGGATTGAGGATGACTGCGAAATTTCTTTGAAGCAGATCAAGGAGAAATTGACTCATTCTCATGGTATCACGGTGTGTATCTCAACAATTGCCAATGCTCTTGAAGCAAAATGTTTGACAATGAAGAAGACGCATCACATGCCATGCAATATGAACTCAACTAACAACAAAAATCTAAGAAAAGAATATCTCGAGAAACTGAATCAATTTATTAGAGACGGTAAAGAGATCATTTGGATGGATGGATCCAATGTGAATTTGTTTTGCCGCAGAACAGTTGGAAGATCAAGAAAGGGTACAAGAGCAGTAAGCACATTGCCAGCATCCCGTGGCCCAAACGTCCACATGTTAGGAGCCGTGTCAACTGAGGGTGTTGTAAAGACTACTACCAAACGTGGCTCCTACAAGAAGGAAAGTGTAGCAGAGTGGATTTCCAATCTAAGTGATGAATTAGAAAACAATGGAAAGACTTTGAGCAACATCGTGCTTGTATGCGACAATGCGCCATGCCATTCACAAATTGAAACAAGCTTGAGGGATGGTATGACGCTTTTGCGTCTTGGACCATACTCGCCGCAGCTCAATCCGATCGAGTATATATGGAGCATCATTAAGGCGCACATCAAGCAGCTTTTGCGGATACCTCATACAACCGGAAGTGGTATTGCTGAGCAACATCTCGAATCTGCTGAAGACATCTCGAAGAAATCATGACAACGGCAATTTCAACAGTTAGTAATGCGCAATGTGTCCGGGCCTACCAACATACGACAACCTATCATGCGGCTGTCATGAATATGGACGATCTGACTGTTGGTGTCTGAGAAGCATTGAAAATTGCTACGTTTGTGCTTGTTAATGTTGCAAATTGTAATACTTTGTAACTTTTACATGTAAAATAAACAGTCATATGAAGGAATGAAAATGTCATCTTTTTTTTACATGTATAGGCCTATACGCATTTGAAACTACTGGTATTAAGCAGGAAAAGAGCTATGAATATATGTAGCGCAATTGAATGCTACCCATGCAGATTTAAATGTAGATTATGCAAAGAAATTGTGCATCCCAAACAGTCTAAAATAGAAGTTCACATTTAGCAAAGTGGTGATGCTTGCCAGCTTAGCAAGATGCATAACTTTGAAAATCTGCAATTAGGCACAATGTAATGCGTATGTAAGTGAATCATTATTCCTAGAAAGTACCGTACCCAGTATAACTGATTATTTCTATTACAATAAACTGACAATTCATCAAATCAATTGAAAGGCTATCAAAAATTCCATTAGGCTATCAGATGCAATCTGCAATCTGCATCCCCTTTGATGATTTGAATGTAAGTTTTAACCAGTTATTGCAATTTCGCTGGCTGTTTACGAATGCCTATAAAATCGATTAGCCTAGGTACCGTATGCTGATTAGGCCTATGATAGGCTATAGGCCAAAATATGTTTGTTATCCTCTAGGAGCTTAAGTCCAATGCTCACTGCTCTTGTACCCTTTCTTGATCTTCCAACTGTTCTGCGGCAAAACAAATTCACATTGGATTCATCCATCCAGATGATCTCTTTACCGTCTCTAATAAATTGATTCAGCTTCTCGAGATATACACAAAAAGGTACAGTGCAGACTACTTTAACAGTACAACAGTTCCCTCATTCATCACCGATTATGACATCGATATTACAAATGTAGATTTCTATATTAGATTTGACATTTTCGATATTGCATGATGGATTTTTATATTACAAATTTACAGTTCGATATTACAATTGACCTCTTCTATATTACACATGGAAATGGTGTAGTAATCGCAATGCCAATCCTATAGAGTTCACCGTCCGACCAGCTGTGCAGTCCCTTAATCACAAGAAAAAGCTAACAAAAGAGATAGTTATGAAAATAATAGAAAGCAAGAAAAAATAGCCATTCGTAAGACATGAATAATATGACGTAAAATATTTTATCGAAGAACTCTGATTAGAAGAGGTTGAACAAACAAATCCACCCAGTTTTACTGCTAGATATCACGTCAGAAGAATGATTCACTGAAAAAGCGGATGCCTAGTCACAATCAAGAAGTCATTCACGATGAGGAATCAATAGATTTGACTACAAAGTGAAATTCGATCTCAGTTCTGTAATAAATAAACTCCTATCTCCTTTATTACTTGAGCAAAGTCGATGAGTTCGAAGATCGATTGAAAAGAAAGTTGTGATACAGCTAATAATTGTCCTGTATACAATGTCCTTCCCTCAACTTCCTTCCTAACCACTTTCCTTCGTTCATTCTCTTCATTTTCTTATTGGCATCCAAACGTTGGGTCCTTTGTCTACGGTTGCGCTCTGACGCGAACTTGACGTGACATTTCAGAGCGGTGTCAACTCTTCAATCATCCATTTGCCATCATGTCGAAGTGAAAGCCAAGTGTTGTTGGAGCTGACAATGCGAGCAAGTCTCAAGCTATTAACGCCTTCCGCCTGAGATGGGTCGGCAATCACTTTGACAGACGAAGAGAGACATGTTGTGGGTGAAAGTGATTAGGAATGCGATACGTAAGAAAAATTGCTTTGGGAATGAGGCTTGTACTTGCCGTTTCTGAAGTATGCATTTCCATCATTTTTAGAAGGTCATATGACAGTGAAGACATCGTGCCAAGTTCATCATCTGATTCACCAGCTAGAACCGGTTGGGATTTTCCCTGACCGGTGATCAAATCTCTCGATCGACTGTTCAACCGGTCATATTTTGGTTTCAGTGGCCGGTCTTTGACCAGCTGCGTTTTCAGCTAATAATATCCGGTTTCTGACCAGCTACTATCCTAAATTACTTGGTCATCTGTGACAGTTCATTGGAGCATGGTCATGATCATGCATAAACTCACTGTTGACTGACAATTGAGGGACTGTTCGACATGCAGCTGAGCCTATTGGATTCTTTTACACAAGAAAATGCCTTATGTGCTACTTATGAATGCATGTCAAATTACTATAATTGCCTCTTCTTGGGCAGTAACAGTTTGCTCCCTTTATAAAGAATTTGTATTCAAGGAAATAGCCTATGTTGTAAATTGTCAATGGTTGGGATTTTTATGGACATAAATGACAGGTAGTAAATCGAAAAATAAATAATCTCAATATTAGTTCGATAGCATGTTGACTCTTTCGCTCACACCTCCAATCAGAGGCATAGATTCTGGATTATGCAGTTGAAATTTAAAAAAAAATGAAGAAAATTAATGCCATCATGTGTGATCAATGTGCATTGGAACCTGTGCACCTATCGTCGGCCCTCAACTACATTTAGGATCCACTTAGACTGCATGAAATAATTTCGAACACAAAAGGCACAGTTTATCATGTGCAATGATACATGACATGTCACGAGCTTTTCCACTTGAGTTCTAAAAATTGTCTTATCTCGTATAGATTCAATGAAATAGCTTCCAAAATACATGCATAGTAGAGAATTGATTTAATCTCTGAATTTCAACGAATTGAATTGTATCTCCTTTGTTGGAATGTAGTGTATCCCGTTATTTTGAAATCAAGAATTGCTTCTAATTGCCTTGAGATAGCAAGATGTGCTAGGTTTCATTACGTTAATCAAATGGTCTCAGATTCTGTTAAACTTTAGTATGATCTATCTATAAGCGATGAACGAGCTTGGTAGACGTGGGCCTATTGGCATAGTGATCTGATCTAATTCATGCATGTTCTTCGTACTGAACTTTATACATGTGCTTGGATATTTCATGTAGTCCTTTATCCATTATGAAAATATACTCTCTATTTGATAAAAAATAACTTAATATAATAAGTGGGAGCAAGTTTCGGTGAGTAATTTCATTCTGGATATGAATGTATTCGAGGCATCTCATAGCTCATTTGGTATATAAAAATTTCATAATTAATGATTCTATTGATGGAATATCATTCAGAATTGTCTGTGGAAATTTTTCGTATACCATACATTTCTAATCGTAGCCACATGACCAATGTTCATTGCTGGCGTCTAGCTACAAGTCTGTTTACATATCAAAAGAACATGTTGAATCTAATGTAATATTTCTGACATAATTTTCTTGTAAAACAAATTCAAAATATGTGGCAGTTGAGGAGGATATTCATTTTTAGCTATTCGCTTATTGTAGTGATTCTAAGACGACTTGCTGAAAATTAGGATAGAAATGGATAAATGGAAAACTTGCCATGTCATGATCCTCACGCTCCGGTGGAACCTTGGCCAGAAAGATAGCCAGACATGCTACTACCGAATAAAATGACATTTCTGGTTACATATAGAAAGATGCATTGATTCCGTTTCACTCCATGAAATAAGCAGTCAAGTGAATTCGTCTTCATCTTTCGGAGATGATTATAGTCTACTCCGCTTGATAGCTTGATAACTTGACATCTTTCGAATGACTGATTGACTCTAGATTATGAGTTAGATAGTGGGTGTTGATTTGACATGCGACTTTACATTGGCCTTGTTTTGCCTGATTGATGGAAGCTAGGATTGTAACCTCAGGCTTGTAGAAGTCCTTCGAATCTCATCTGTGACTGGAAGCTCAACTTCCATCAATCATTCCTATGTCTAAATCCTGAACCCGGAAAATCATCGGTTTGTATCATTTCTATCATTTTCAGAAAGCAATGATAAAGTTTTTACAATGAGTCTTTAAGACATCCGATTATCGTTGAATTGTCGTTCCTGTAATGCTTGTAGCTATCAATGTTATCACTGTCCGTAATTACTATCTTTACATAATTTATTCAGGCTTAATTTTATTATGGCGGTCTCCTTGACATAGTGGTTAAGTGCTTGGCCTAGCGATCTTTCGGTCGAGAGGTCGAACCCCGTAAGTGTCATAGGAAGGGCATCCGGGCTAAAAGCATCATCATCCAGAAAAGTCTGACTATGTCATAACCGTCCAAGCCCCCAGTGTGGGGAGTAGTGACATTTAACCATAATCACAAATAATTGATTCAAGTTGAATTCACAACAACGTATACTGTACAGTAGGCTTCCAAATTCGTCGCTCAAAGTCATACTTGTACAAGGAAGGCCTATGGAAGACTTAGAATACTGTAATTTAGACTTCTTTTATAGTTTGGACTAGCCCGGACCGGGAGACCGAAAATCGAGGAAGTACGGGTTCATGATCACTGCTTCAGTTGAAATGCTTTCAGGAACCCAAACTTAGAATCACAAGTCTTCTGAACAACATGTAGCACGTGATGTGCAGCACAGCATGTAGTTACTTCGATTAACTCTTGTTTAGCAACCGACGTCTTCCACCGCTTTCAGTGAGAATCCAACATCACAAAATTACCAAAACTTCTCGTCAAAGTCGTGTCGAACGAGAAGAGGATACAAATCAACCATCAATTGGAACAATTTTTGGCCAGCCGAAGCGAACTGATTCGAAATTTTCTTGAATCGCCATTTCGATTCGAATCGAATGTCGAAGCTTCTCATGTCCATAACTTGTTGTAAAATGATTTTACAAGAAAATGGAACATCCGCTAAATTTATCTTATCGCAATGCATATTTACATCGAATGCTAGCTTTTATAGTCTTGAATGATCCTTGATAAATCTTAATTAAAACAGTACTCCGTGCTCGTCAGTGAAAGACAAATGGTAATATCAATGATCATCAAGCATCATATATGTACGCGTGATGATAATTAAGCCATAAATTTGTATCCAAGCAGCTTTATAAACTAAACATAATTATCGTAGTATTTTCTGTCAATTTCTAGGTGGTCAAATGTCCGTCAGATCTGTGTTACGGGAGGTCACCTCGACCCGAATGTTCACTCATCTACTGGAAACAGCGCACTCACAGCGGGAGGAGGAGATCCTCTCATTATTGCTGCACTGACCGAAAGTTCAAAGGTAGGTAAAGGATATGCATTTCATTGCTTCTTCGAATTGAACTGAGTTGAAAGGAAATTGGGAGGGAGTTTGATAGCACTTAACTAAATAATTAAAAATGTACATCATAGTGGACTGTAAATTCAGCTACCATCAGACGCTTGATATTATAATCAGTTGTATGCTTTTATCAGTCAAAGAAGGAACATGTTCCAACGTACTGAACCTCCTTCAGTCGAAATTCTATCTGTCCTACTATATCGCTGGATTTATACAGTTCTTGGGTCTTACTTAGTTATTATACATTTTACATCCCCTTATTTTACTTTTTGCCACCTTGCTTGAATTTTCTGTGTTTGTGCACTGAGCTATACAGAAATGAGTTATATATCTTTTGGCTCTAGTGTTACAGAATGGCTTAATTATTTACTTATACCTATTCCTTTATCATCCCCACTTTTCTTTCTTTCATTTTCTGCTTCATTCTCTTTAATCTTCTGCTGGAGGACACCTTAGGCTCGTCCTCCTCTCTCAAGCTTTGACTAAAAAATATACATGTTGCTATTCGAAGCCACTGTCTGGAACATCTGAAATGATAGCGACCATTTGAACGCTTGCGTTTTGACATGTCTGATTTCTTGGCAACATATATTCTGGGGAATCAATGACTCATATATTGATTTCTAAGTCTGTTCACTTTGAGTTGACTTATGGTAGAATTATGATGTCCAACACGTTTTTTAAATTGGTTTTGTTAATCAATAATGTTGTAATCTGAAGAGGCCACTGTCTTGGTCAATGCTCATTTTTATGAGTGAAATAGCTGGTTCTTTTGAGATAAACGTTGCGAGAAGTCATTTTGAACCAGGTAGTTTACAATCGTTTACGACCAGTGTGATGACATTGGCCGCCTTGGTTAGAAACATATATGTGAAAGTTAAGTATGGACTGTAAATGGACGAAGAGTATATAATTTTGAAGAATTAGTGAGGACAATTGACGTACAAGAAAAAATGATTGGAAATAATTTCATTCGATCTCTTCGATTCGTTGCTGAAATTGCGGCTCACTCAATCCATTGTTTGAAACTCAAATAAAGCGGAACATTGTTAAAATGAATCTGCGTCTGCTGCTGGGCAGATATCATCAGATGACTTTTTAATTGAAAGATCAATCAAAACATTAGGATGTTTTAATGATGCGGACTGAAGACGATGACTTGATCTGTAGTCATTTGATAATCTTGACTAAAATGAATAGTTTCAATTCTTTTAAAGGCTAGTTGATGCTTCATATGTCAGTCGCATGACAGATTTATTATCATAAAAAACGCGTGATTTTCCTCTGAATTACAGGTAAGTTTAACTTTGATAGTCATTTATTTATTTTAAAATATGTAATGATGATAAAAAAGACCCTTTTTCTGCTCCGGACCTCATGTTCAATAAATAATTATGATTATGCTTTGCAAATCGAATAGGAAAGGAATTTACCAATCTTGATACTTAAATATAACACTAACTTCATTATGCCGTTTATGTTATTCAACTAATATCTCCTGACCATTATTAGAAATTGATACATCAAATGGTAAATTACATTCGCAGGTCCTCTCCTTCCAGCGTGACTCATATTTTATTTCATCTCAGCTATCATTTCATTGTCTCATCTCGAAATTGTAAATAGATATCATCACAAATTGTCATGTGCATCATAATCTGTATTCATCCATAATTTGTAATCATCATGATAATCAACGTGTTTTCATTTTTGAAAAATAAACGTTTCTGACTTCTGACTTCATATTTCAGGATCAAGGGTCAGATTACACGATATCCCTGTGGCAAGCTTCTTATCCAGGTGGTTTCCGACGTGTCCGATGGTCTGGTCCATGCAAAGTCGTTGATCCTATTTACGCAGCGCTGTCGCCTACGACGCTAGGCCTTGTCACAACTGCTGGAGAAGCTTTTCTTGCTTCTTTGTCTTCCATGAAAACTCCCATACCTGCTCAACAAGGTCGAGAAGTACCTTTAGCTGAAAGAGAAGAAGTGTGCGAACTGAGTGCAAAACGCGTCCCATTAATCTACCGTTGTGTCAACATCGAATTCGACAGGAAAGGGAAGAATTTTGCTGTTGTTCAAGCATCCCCTGGCACATGGTGAGTTGTTTGGGCACCTTCAGTGGTTCATAAAAGGTCCAATTGAATATCTGATATTTCAACATGAGTTGCTTGCACATTAGATTCAATGCAAAAACTAAAGTAAGCATATTGCAACAAAAATTGTGGACCAAGTCAAAGTTATCGGTGTGGTTTTCTGATCCGACCATAGTTGGAATTTCTTACATTGATTGTGTGAGCAAGTGTGTCTCACGTCGTCTATACGCCCTCAGAATTCGTTGTCGTATAGAAAGACTAAGAATGTGTATATGATAGTATAATCCGCTAAGTGATTGAATATCGTATCCTTTGGTTGATTGGTTTGCTATTCGAAGCATTCTCTACAAGATTTAAAGCAGAGGTCCCGCATTATTCATGGAAACGAACACAGTGTGACCATTTTCAAGACCACACAATGCTGCCTACAAACTACATGCGCACTCGGAAAACAGAAAAAGCAATCTCTCCCTCTTTAACGACGATTCTTTATTTGTTGAAAAAGCGATACCCGACGCGTTTCGTCTCTCAGGACAGTATCAAGGGCGAATGGCACAGGTCAGGCAATACGTTTAAATATGACTAAGGTCGAGTGGGCATCTCCTCATATCAGTTCATGACGTCTATTCATGAGGTGTGGCATGCTCTTGGTGATACACCGTGATTCAGCCATTCTAGTAGATATCGCTGATTTATATTTAGACAGGATTTTGCAACTAAAGTCGTTAATTTTCATCACTTTATCGGCATGTTGTTTTAAGTGGTGCTCACCAAGTGCACTTGCACTGTTCTTGTTCTTAATGCTATTAAGAACTACATGTGACAATTTGCTTCAGCTCCGATCATCTTTTCCGTTTTATGTGTCCCCAGGAACTAGATCGGTCAAGTCGGGTTTTTCAACTCTCAACAAAAACGATGCGACACCGTCATTCGTGATTTCAGCGACGTCTATTGCGCCAATGGTATATTCGTTGAATAAGCACTTCGAATGATTTGAAAGACATTAATTCACAATTATTTGACTTCAATTGATTTTGATACTCAATTTGATTTAAATATTTTTAATGCTTCGAAGAATATACACGTACATTCAATCTACTACTAATGACTAATTTCTAAATTTTTCTGGATCTTTGTAAGAAGTTAATTCTAGCGAATTCCGGAAAGGAAACGTTCGAGGCGCTGTCATGCTCCTGTGACCAATGATTCTTATGATCTCAGTGATTGTGACCTATATGTATGTTCTAGCGATGAATTTGTTCTCCCCATTTGCCCCATTGAAATTTTAATGATGCATTTAAAATCGATACATCAAAAATTGATTAATAATCAAAGTGGTTAAGCAAATGAGCCTCTTTTCTAAATACTCATTAATATATTGAAATCGGCAATTCTAGTGAACAAAATTTTACAAAATAAACTTTATCAAAGGAAGGAGGTCTTGTAATTGAGAAATCTCATCTTCTGATAGACGGTATTGGCAGGCGTGGATAGTTGAAAATTGTAAAGATATCTGAGACGTTTGTATGCGAATGAGCGAATTGCATTAGGAAAATAATACAAAATTCATTAATTACAAAATGCAATAGGAGTTTTACTTTTGCATTGTGTTTTTGGATAGTGTTACTTCACACTATGCATGACTAAGTCAATAATTCTCGGCTATGTGTCTGAGTGAAAGCGTTTGTGCATAATGAATATTTCGAACTGACAAAGGTGTCTTAAAACGTTTTTCATACTGAAATGTTTGTACGGCGTTCTCATCCACTCTATCGGCATCTCTGCTGATCAGAAGCTTCAGGCTCGTCCCCTTGGGAGGGCACTTTTTGATCTGCTCTTGACATTTTATCCCCTGCGTGGATCGCCGGTTGACGTCAAAAGGAGCACTTTCTTGCCTGTGTTGATAGGAATGTTTGTATTCAAGGACCTCACGTCAGAGGTACAAATTATTGATGATGGTCGGTGGACAGCTATAAGGTGGTTGGAGTCCAGAAGGAAGCTTTGAAAACTGCTTGCGATAGGGAATAAGTAGAATTCGATGAACTTTTCATTGTTATTGCTGCTAGTATTAACGTCAGACTTAATAGGCCTTACCTGGTTGTCTGAGAGGAGATGGCCATATCTTTTGTGGATTTTGGGTAGCATATCAAAGGTTAGACGCTCGAATCAAATCAAATCAAAATCGTGGAAATCGAATCAATGCAGAGTGAAGTTACAAAAAGTAAGTTGACAAGATTAATGGCTAGAAAGCAGACAGATCATTTATGTACATGGTAGCAAATAAAAGAAATAAAGGAATGATGCTGTCTCGCAGTTAGTATTTCAGGGAGCACAAAATTTTCAGATGATTAATTGATAAAGGAGATGACCCTTCATCAGACCCAGCCTAGAGCAATAACTATATGGCACGATTATGGCGTTGTGAGTCAAGAGTATTGAGCTCATTAATATTGGATCACTTTATGACAAATGATCCAATGAGCCCTACGCTGAAATCGCTCTAGATCCATTCAAGGCGACTCACTGAGATTAGTAAAAATATATGCCTACTTAGCTCAGGTACTTGAATATGAATTCATTGTTAGCAGAAAGCTCAATTTGTTTGATACGTCATATACAGTGATCAATTCCACGCAACTGCCAACATTTAAGTCAGAAGATTAAATTGTTGGATATTGATTATAAGCACACTGTTTCATATCAAAATTTCCCCAAAAATTCCGAATCTGATGTTGAATGTTACGTTTGAAGTCGGTTTATAGCTGAATTTTTATAATTTTCTTTAAAATTCATTTTTTTGGAATTTACATTATTTTTCCCGTGAATTTCATCATGTTTTTTTGCACAAGAGAGTTCATTATTTTTCTTTTCAACAGTAATACTTGTAAATCAGGTCAAGAATGATTGAAAAATATGTATAGATTCATTCAATCCTTAATTTTTGCTGAGAAATTCTACATTGTATAACACATGTAAAAAATGTAACGTTATTGCGCTTCAGAGCGATTTTTTAATCTGTAGGATTATCTATTAAGCCGAATGTGACATAATCTCAAATCCTAGGCTAGCATCGGTCACTTATGATGGAACAACTGTGAAGTTGATTTTCGCTCGCTTCATAAATGCTGCATAAAATGTAACGTTATTACGTTTCAAGCGTAATAGCGTTACATTGAAACGTAATAACGTTACACAAACCATATTTTATCATTGTAAACAGTCATCCAAGGTCTCAAGAGGAGCCTCGCGAGTACCGCGACACAAGCTCTGATAAATTCCAAATCATATCGTGTGTATCTGACATCAATTCATCTAAAAGTATAACTGGTCGTTTTTATGAGACCAACGCTATGTCGCACGTAAACACTAAATTCCAATGACTTACTTTGTAGTACAATATATTGAATAGGTTGGTATCAATTAAGCGGATGAAATATTTAAGATATATCTTTATGGTTGATGTAGATGCTCCGAAGCTAGTGTTTGCATGTTTCCTTTGCTTTGCTATTCTTCATAAGTGAATCAATAATAAATTAAAGTCCGTTGTAGCAAAGTTGCACGATTTGCTATGAAAATCGAGTACTGGCTACTTATGAGAAAAGCCTACTAATTGAAAGATTTGATCGAGACCATAATACCATATAAGCAAAGTTGATATCATATTAGCATCCTAGATGTTGGAAATAAGTTCGTGGATTGCCCTAGCAGTGGCATGTGCTGCATAGGTGAAGTCACGGAGTCAAGACAAAATAGTCCTCTGCGAAATGGTCTTTAATGATTTTGATAAAATTGTTCCAGAAAAGGTCTCGAGATAAAATGAAAATAACAGAAACGTCCTCAGCAACATCTGTAACCTACGCTTCTGTTACATTTTGAGCGGAAAATTAATAGTCTCTGAGCTTGAAACCAGGTATAAGTAAGCCTACTTCCACTGGCAGTCAGAGGCTATTGGTTTTACGAATAAAATTTTAACGGAAACATAGTTTTGATGCTGCTGAGACCGTCTCTTTCATTCATATTTTTTTAGTCTTTCCCTGGGATAGGTTTATTGAAGCCGAATTTTAAGACCATCGTGAAAATAACATTTTGACAAGGAGCCAAAGTCACACTTTGCCTTCAGATTGCTATCTCATTTGTCATGTGATCATGATGCTGAAATTGAGTGGGTAATTCTGCAAGTGTCCATGGAAAACGTAGGCTATCCAAATCATGATTAAAAATGTATGTGCTTTCTTGTATGCATTTGTGACTTCTTCAACTGTAATATACGCTGCTGTACTAACAACCGCATGTCAAGTCATTTCTCCTAAGGAAGCGAATTGAAAGCTTGAGTTATAAACAGACCATCCTGCAGACAAGAGTATTCTGGAAATCATACCTGTCTGAGAGAATGTCTCATCCATAAAAATGGAGTTTGAATGTAGGACGGCATCGGTCGACACACGTTTCGCAAACTTTTGGTTAGATAATTTGATAACTGTGATCATGTAGGCATTATCCGAGGGCGAATCTGCCGACGCAACCGTTCTATAGTGTTCGTACAGCACATGATTTGAAATTAATCAATCAAAGTTTGAATTTAGCCAACTAGTTTTATTACAAATGTCGTGTAATACGCAGTAAATTACTGGCATCAATTGAAATATTTAGGGGTAGACTTAAACACAAGCAGATAATGTGAACATTGTGATGTCTCTGAAATGCCGAGTTGTTTATTACGGTTTTAGTTCTTAACTATTTTGAATTAAATGTCTCTACAAGAACTCTTGAAATCAATTTGAATGGTGAGGGAAAACTTGCATTCATCTGCTTTTTCCCGAGATAAAGCATTTTTAAAATAACTGAAAGAAAAATACCTTCATCACTACTGCCTACTTTTATCAGTAGTACGACAGGAACATCTCACCATTCACATGAAAAACCCCGAGCAAGAATGGGAGGACTTGAAAGTGTTGTATTGAGGCTAACTGGAGCATGTGAAGCCGAAGTAACTTTCACTTCAGCCAAATGTAAATCCGGATTTCGTGCGTGTAACGTTATTACGCTTCAGCTGTAACGTTATTACGTTTCCTTTGTTAAGATTGCTACTAGAGGAATGTACGAATTCAATTCCAACAATTTCTGTGATGTTTATATGATCTTCAACTTTGATTTCATGGAATAATAGCATCGATCAAATATTTCAATTCGCAGACTTTTTCACATAAGTAACCACTACTCGATTTTCATGTCAATTCGTGTAACGTTATTACGTTTGACTTTAATTAATTATTGCGTCACAAAGAAAGAATGGTAAAGCAAATCGAGCATGCAAACATTAATTTCAGGGAATCTGCTAGCCATTCTGTCCCGTAGATCGATACCAACCTGGTAGCATCTACTACAAAAATGTTATTGAAATGTAGTAAATGCGTACGATGTAACGTTATTACGCATGGAATTGCTCACGTAAGCAATGAGGACATTTTTGCGATTTCGTTTCATGAAGCTCCATAAAAGTTTTGGCAAGTAATCAACATTGCTAGCACACCAGATAGAAATTTATCAAAACATCCAGCCCCAGAGTTAGGAACTTCACTTCTAGCATTCGATGCGTTTGCATCAGTCAGTTTGTATGCAATCCTGAATTTTGACTTCACATCCCTTGAACGCTTGATGTTTACTCTCAAGCTCTGACTCCTGGATAGAACATCGCGTGGAATTGTATTCCCACAAAACTTCGTCACAGACACATTTTGATCATTTTCTGCATCGAAGATCGCCAAGTCGTGATGAGTGCAATCCACCAGGAAACTTTCAAAGTGAAGACAGACTATCTTTGATTTATGACCTTCGATAATCCATTCACAAGGAGGCATCCGGTCCCAAAACTGATCGATTCCGCGACTTTCTATAAATCCTTCTTCTTCTCTTAGAATTCGCTGACCTCCGCACCATGAGTTATTAATCCTTTCATCAATTAGATTGTAGCTGATGTGAATCCTTCTCTGTGATATTTATCTCCATTTGATCTGAATGTCAGCGTTAGACTTTGACCACTGGAATAAAATTGGGAGGGTATTCTCTTCTTCCGTCCACATATTTCCGCCAATTTTTGACTGTTGTCGTCTCCCCCATCGTGTACAGTGAGATAATCCTCTTCTACCCATTTCTTGTCTGAGGCGAATGCCACATCAAAAAAATTAACATGAAGATGTACGACTTTGTTCTCTCGCCCCGTAATAATCCATTTGCAGTTCATATTCGATGGATATCTACTTCTCCCATCAAAATGTTGATGACTGAAGATGAAACCTCCTGCATCCTGTTGCACATGATTTCCACAGCTAGACGAACTTCCATCAGATGCAACTGTTACTGCATGTAGAAAACAGCCAATCAAGCAATTTAATAAACACATCGCCAGAAAATAATATAGAAATGGATAGTTGAATAGAGAATTCGATATTTGTAGTGCTTCGGTTTATATTTTAATGCTAAGTAGTGCTGCATTTGTAATGTTCAACGTTATCTTAGATGTTATCACAATTTGTTGAAAATGTCTGGAGAGCAGTGTTGCGATTCGCGCCTTTTTACACACGCGCGCGTTTTTTCATAATAAGCGTGCTTCTTTCATTTTTTCCCAATTTGCGAGTGTTTTTCGTCCGCTTGGCTTTTGGTCTTACTTTTTTGATGATATTGTGCTTAGAAGGAATGAAGGATTAAATGCTGCTGGAAATATACAATAATCATTTAATTGCTACAAAAAAACAATTTTATAGTCTACTAGTGAATTGAAAGTAGCCGATGCTGTTATTATTGTTTTATTTCCCAAATTTTCGCCTACACAGGCCGCGTCAGAGGATAAAAGGATTTTATGTTTACAAATATCAAACGATTTTGAAAATATTGTTAGTAAGATATCAAGGTTTCAATAAGTAAATAAAATCCATAGAAGTATTGAAAGTATATGAAGTGCATAGATGTAATAATTACATAGATGTAAAAATTCTTCATGGAGGTATAAGTATAGAAAATGTTATCAAATAATTCATATAAAAAGGAAATGTTTATATTGTTCACGTTCTTCTCTCGAGTTAATTTTCGGTTGTAGCTTGTTGATCCACACTGCTTCACGTAGTCTGATGTTAGTATTGTCGTGTTCTTGTGTTATTACTTCTGTTGTTATGTGGTTACTGTTGCATAATTTCAAATGTTTATGTACTGATGATGCTTTTTGAATAACGTGCTCTTTAATTCTGGTATGTATTATATTATGTATAAAAGTCCAATATATCTACATCCACTAAGCTGGCAGTTATCCATAATGAACGAAACAGAATTGAAGAACGATGCTCGAACAAATCCATAGCCGAAAGTCATCTACAAAATTTCGATGAAGTGTTACGATTGAACGATTATCCAGAAAAATTCATTCAAACTTCGAAAAAACGACGACGAAATAAGAAAAATGAAAATAACATGAACAAGAAGAAATGTTATCTGAAATTACCATTCATTTCAGATCGAATGAACCAGAATATAAAGAGAATATTCCAACAAGAACAACTGAATGTTGGACTTGCACAACGTTCAAAAACTCTGAGGAATGTATTACAAAAGAAAATCACAACCAACAAAATATGTCAACTCACTAATTGTCCCATAAACAACAACGAACTTTGTTTCAGACAAAATGTGATTTATAAAATAACTTGTTCGAAATGTCAAAAATTTTATATTGGGAGTACCATCAGACTACTGCATACCAGAATTAAAGAGCACGTTATTCAAAAAGCATCATCAGTACATAAACATTTGAAATTATGCAACAGTAACCACATAACAACAGAAGTAATAACACAAGAACACGACAATACTAACATCAGACTACGTGAAGCAGTGTGGATCAACAAGCTACAACCGAAAATTAACTCGAGAGAAGAACGTGAACAATATAAACATTTCCTTTTTATATGAATTATTTGATAACATTTTCTATACTTATACCTCCATGAAGAATTTTTACATCTATGTAATTATTACATCTATGCACTTCATATACTTTCAATACTTCTATGGATTTTATTTACTTATTGAAACCTTGATATCTTACTAACAATATTTTCAAAATCGTTTGATATTTGTAAACATAAAATCCTTTTATCCCCTGACGCGGCCTGTGTAGGCGAAAATTTGGGAAATAAAACAATAATAACAGCATCGGCTACTTTCAATTCATTGTTTATAATGCTGTTTAAGCGGAACTTTACTATTTTGAAAAATAGTCTACTAGATTTCACGCATATGCGAATTACAAGTTCAAGAATCAAAACTTTATCTGAGTTTAGTGCTGTTGGTGGAAAGTTTAATATTTAATTGAAATTTTGATAATAATGAAATAAATAATAATGATGTGCTGTATTTCGAAATGACAGACGCATAACGATAACAAATAATCAAGGAAGAAGATAAGAAGTCAATGAGAAGTAATGGCACTATGAATCATTCGATGGATAAGGTTCTTTCCGTTGATCGCATTAATGGTCGTTCTGCAGTCGATGCAGCCTAGGTCTGAGGTTCCCGTGATGTGCTGTTTCCGGGGGTAGAAGTCGATGAAGCACGTGTCTCCGGTGCTGTAAGATTTTGTTAAACAGTCTTTTTTCACTTTTCTCAACTATTTGCAACTATTGATGTTGCAACATTGCAGGAATGAAGCGTATTAAAGAATGAGGGTTGACTAGTGTGATAAACATAAGTGAAATATAAAAAACATGTTTGCAAAAGTAGCATTTATTAATTATTGTAGTCGCGTAACTTAGGCGCTTTGCCAGTAGCGTGTTTGAAGTGATATTTAAAGAATGTCCGTCGAAATTTCACTAACTTACTAATTGCAAATCTCAAATTTGCCCGGGCATGGCTGTAACTTTAAATAGAGAGTTGTGTCGATGCTGAGAGATGTGAACCAGGCCTGCTGATGATTCCTGATATTGGATGAAATATCATTTATTCAGGTTTCTTCCAATTTTTCAACTGAGGATGCAACTCAATAGTTGATAATTCTATTTCCAAGTACTTCATTTCCGAAGGAAGTTCTGTGGCTTCATCAAGCTGGATTCTGGATGTTGACGCATTATCATTTTCGATTTCAATATAGAATTCTCTCAGCTCGTAACTAAAGCCTTCACTCGAATCTTCATGCCAATGGCTTCTGATAGGACTCCCACTCCGAGTGGCAAGTACATAAAGCATATTGTCTTTTCGTCATGTATTGTAGGTTATATTAATTTCGTGGGTAATTATGCTACTTATTTAGTATTTGTTTGAACAGTTTATTAGCCTAGAGAAGATAATATACTAATTACTGCGTATTTTAATAAAATACTAAAATAATATTGCTAAGAAGTTAGACCACCGCCCGGTATCACATTAGGATCAAGCATTAGCTTTATACATAGAAATGTTACTGATTTTTCGAATATAATCGGGTCGGGTTCTGGCACTCCTTGTCGGGTTCGGGTTGAAATTTTGTTCGACTCGGGTATCCAAATTTTTGGAACCCGACCCGACGCTCATCTTTACTTTGGTGCATAGGTGTGATCGAGGGTAGGAAAGCTTGCCTTCTGTACTAAATCAACGAGTGAGAAGACAATCCGTTTTTCGCTATCACGATTCATTCCCTCAACTATTATAAGCTTTGCATGCACTGCTGTCTGTGTACTTATTGTTTGACGGAGAAAGTTGACATCAAGACATTGATTGATAGCTATATGCACGAGAATTAATCATTTGTTTGTATTATACTATTTCGGGTCTAGCTATAGGCCGGAGTCCGTAGTCCTATCATTTGATAGGACACCGACTCCAGCAAAAATGATAGGACTCTGGGACTTCGACTCCGCATCCCTGTTTTGAGGGGTAATTACAATTCCCATGATAGGAACAGTGCTACAAAACAAATATACTGCTTTTGCTCATTTTGTTAAAAAACTTTTAAATGTTTGACTCCCATACTGCCTTCTCTATTGAAAGTTGTTTTGGACTACCAAAACTTCTATAACTATTGAGGACTAGTCCCTTTTATTATGAACACATACTTGATGCTTGACTCAACTTGATAATTTAATCAAGGAAACTCTGTGTCGGTTAACAAATGCTAGCATTTCTGGATCGAGTTTGACATGAGCCAGCTTATCAGTAAAGAGGGGTGGATTAAGAATATGGCTCCTCAAGATCAGGAATACAAAATTGCTGTCCAGCCATCTGTAAATGAATTTTTCAACCTCGGAGTTAGTGGGATCCGAGTGGAGTGGGAGTGTTGGTGTGAGCTCAAATTTGTGTCCCACACAAGTGTCGTTGTGGCGGTCAAGTAGATTGTTAGGGTGTTAATCCTTTATCGTGCAAATTTAATTCAGACAGTGCTCCAAGACACGCTGCAGTCAATGACATCGTAGGAAGATCTTTCGGGTATTCCATCTATCTTGAATTCAAGCGGCATCAGTCTAGGTGACGGCAGACGTGATGGACTCACTACATTTCTATGCAGAAATAGTAAAAGCGGGACTTTGCGTGCACTGCCACATTCTCTGACTGCAATGTCATCGATTCATCAATCACTCCAGGGGAAGCGGCTTTTTGTGCGGAACAAAGTAAAGTAGCAAACTATGCCAACTTGGTCCAACACTACCTGTTCGAGCCAATGGCCATTGAAACAACAGAAGCGTGTGGTGAATCCACTAAGAAATTTGTAAAAACATTCGGTCACCTCATTTCCGACGCACCCGGACATCGGCGTGAGAGGTCTTGGAAGTGATGATTTCACGTCACTACTCCCCATACTTGGGGCTTGGACGGTGCTGACACAGTCAGATTTTTATCTGCAGCGTTGTGATCTTTTAGTCAGGATGCCCTCACTTACGACTTCCAGTGATACTCTCGGGGCTCGACCTCTAGACCGAAAGATCGCTAGGCCAAGCACTTAACCACTGTGCCACGGAGACCACCAGGGATTGACTCAAGCAGAGACTTTTTTTATCGCGATTGTCAGAGGCAATGCCCTTAGAGTTCTGCTGGCCGCTGGCGGAAGTCATTTTGATTCCAAAAGGGAAAAAAGGAAAAACTCTCGAGGTACTTTTATGCCGAATCAATTACGTGTACTATTAAAACTCAACAAATTCACCGACGTTTCGCGTCCAGACGCTCAATCTTGGCGACAACGATATACAAGTAAAACTGATCACAAAATGTGCAGTTTGGTTGCTTCTATCGCATGACGTCTGTTCAGTTTTAGTTTGCTTGTATTGATTCAACGATATTTCATCAAGCTAGTTTTCAGTGGATCATTCGCACACTTTAAAAACGCAATGCTAGAGTCATGGACACTACTACAATTGTCACAGTGTCTTTGTGTATCATTACTAGACAGCGAGAATTTAGGTGCATAACCTAAAATGAATTTTTTACCTAAAGTCCTGATATTTTAAACACCTAAACATATTGTCATTATGACAAAAACTTGCTATTTGATTAACTCATCTACTCACATTAGAAAACACTGAGAAAATCGTGGTAACGAATTACTTTTAAAATCGGAATAATGAAGACATTGATGAGTCACTCTGGGCAGTGCCACATGTTTCTGGTCATAGTTTCTCATTCTTTTATATACATTTGCGGAGTTTATAAGGCACTTGAAATACGAGTAGTTTTGATCTGTTTGACACATACACAATTGTACAATTGAATTGTCAATATACATTTTGAAACATGTATACTTAATTGTTAATGTTTGATCTGTGCAGTTGTTATAGTTTGAAATAAAATCGCTTCGAATCGCGATTAAATCTAGGACTGGCTTGTCATTTTCTTTTCCCTAATTCTTTTTTTAAGCTTATACTCAGATTACTGTCGCGGTATTTGTTTAAAAATTAGTTACCTAAAAAAGCACAATTCATGAAAATAAACAAAAAACCATTGCTCTCGATGAATCTACATATTTTAATGGATTTTTGATTCACCTAAATACTGAACCTAAATTTGTAAAATGATTCACCTATAAAAAACCTAAAATGACAAAAATATTCACCTAAGATGTCGGTGTCTAGTCATTACTTTTTGTAATACAGTATTTATGTTCTTGTCTTACATGAAAAGGACGAGCTGTTTTACCGATGTATGAAGAACTACAGTGATTTCAAGTAAATTCATGAACTAAACAAGACTTATCGCACCTGTTTTTACTAGGTGGTTTTTTCAAAGATCACAATTTCCATACTTGGTTAAGAGAAAGTTGGTATAGGAAGTCATTTTGATATCTCTCTTGGGGGGGGGGAATCTCATGGAAGTGATTGTAGTCTGCGGATTCGGGAGAGGGTCCCCGCCAACGTCAATCACAGCATCCTGTACGGATGCGGTGGGGTCCCCATCAGATTTCGTTTATGAGCAAACATAATGCTCCAGACTTCTGCACACACTACGTCAATCATAATCGAGTTTGAAAAATCAATCCACATACTGACATCCATTTATGTTGGCGAGGAACCCCACAACCTCATTGAAAGGGTCAAAGATTTTAGACATTGTATTTTGCCTTTTAATTTTTTGGCGCTACATAGGTCAAATCCAATCCAGTGGTGATATTCGCTGCGGGAATTTCCGCATTTCGGGGAAAACAGATTTCCGGCGGAAAAGCATGGAAGAAATTAGGGGCTGCGGGATTTTTATTAATGAATTTATCACCCTCTGGGCCTATTCTTAAATTAAAAAATGCGTTTCTGACAAACAAACTCATCCAAGAAATCAACGGAGTGTCCTAGTATGTTGCCAAATAGGTTTTCAGAATGAGAGACAAAAGGCGTTCTGTTCACTACTTCGGCTATCCGTTTAATCTGTATAATCCGTTTTTAGCTCTTCAATGCTGTCTGGTGCCCATTGTGCGCTTCTGCTCCGAAGGAAACCGAACCAGTAAACGATGAGGGCAGTGACTCACTTAGGAATATGCCTTTTTACGTGAGCCTGACCTGATTTTGTTGCCTGAGAGCGGTGGGGTAACCTGGATCGAACACGTGGTTTGCACACTCGAGCTCCGTTGCACGGTGCTCTGTTCAGATGCCTCTAGTCTAGACCGGCCATTCGCTGGGACTGTCAAGGCTCTTCTCTACTTCGTGACTTTGTGCTACTCACTCCTCCTCTCTGGTCAAGCACCTCTCTTTCTCTTGCGTCCAATTCAGGCATCTCGTCGTACCTTATCGATTGTGTGATAGTAAATCAATGTTGCGCACTCCTATAATTTAATCATCTTTAGGACTGCCGTCGCCGCTCCTTTTACACTTTTAGAGGCGCTTCTTAATATTCTAATCTTTATATATGTATTCGATCAAGCCAACAGATGACTTCGATTTCTCTTTTATAATTTTATGTATTGATAGCGTGGCAGTTAGGTGTTAGAATCAGTTTGATAGACATGTTTGACGAATAGAAGTTTTGATCTACACGAACGATGTCAAAAGATTGTCATTTACAAATAGACTTTGGCCTACAGCAGTGGTGGGCAACGCATGGCCCACGGACATTATTTGAATCGATGGTGTGAAAATGACTCACTCCGACTTCGACCTTTGGGAGGTACATCTAAGGGTAACGGGATGCTCTTTAGAATTTGTAAACCATTAATTAACAACAGAATGAGCAATATGATGGCACAAAAAGAACAAATTCACATTCGAATTATCCAACCATGCTCCTTTTGTGATGATTGTCTTCTCGTATAAGCGCAAAATGGTCATCACCTGCGCGAGTTTTTGCTAAGTCACATACAGTATTCGATGCCCTGCTGACCATGTTTCTCTACGTAATAAACCACGCCTCAATGAACCTGAAAGAGGCTATATTAATTAGAATTTGACTGCGAATGGAGGAATCCAACCGCAAGATTTTGAAGGGCCAACATTTTCTTCAAATATTCTTGGTGACTTTCATTTGTATGCTACTACACTACTATATATCATTCGTTTACTCGATTGGTATTAGCACATGACTACCATTTGTGGTGGACCCCAAGACATGGCAAGAGAAAGCTTGGACATCAGAGGCGAAGATGGAGGGATGATATCGAAGCGATTACCAAGGAAGTGACCTGGATGCGCCTAGCTCAAGACCGAATTAGATGGCGTAGATTGGGGAGGCTATCGGCCAGCAGTGGCCTGAATGGCTGAAAAGAAAGAAAGAAACCATTTGTGGATCCCTGTCGCGGTTTTTGAAAGCCGTATATGTTTGGGTGACATATGTGCACCTACGTACATTTAGCATGATCAGTAGCAAAATCAATTTTATCTTGCGCGAGTTTTTGGCGGATAGTTTCTGCACATACAGACCGTTGCTTTTCGATGAAATAAGATCATGTTGTTCAAATCACCAAAAAAGTCAAATTACCGTTTAATTACACAAAAGAAAAGCTTCTATTCGATCTTCAATACTCACATGAATTGCAGAAAGTGAATTATGATTCCTTAAATATTAAGCAAATTAGTTGCGTACAACACTGCTGTGTACATTTACATGTAAAATTTTGCTATGTATTACGACGACCACTATATATATATATATATGCACGTATGGTACAGCAGCCCATATCTGCACTTAAAAGTACGGAATAAATGAATATTAGGCCTATACTACTGCCCTTTTAAAACTAAACTCCTTGTGACCCGCTGTCCCAACTTGGTTGCCCACCACTGGCCTACACTGTAAAAGACTCGTAAAGGCAGTAGTCTTTCAAATAACAGGGTAATAAGGATTCACGGATACCTTAATACCATATTTAGATATCCGTGTAGGGACTATAAGGGGAAATATTTTGGAATGTCATATCTTCGTAAAAACGTAGAATAGCCTTTTCCTAAATAGCTGCGGGAGAAATTTGATTTTGAACGATATCACCACTGATCCAGTCCAACTTCATCCATAGATCAATGACCACGGAAAATTGTTGTTGTTAGGTGTCAATTTTGACTTTCGCTCCGATAGCAAGATGGGCTCATTATCTGACATGTTTTTCCATGCAATGGTTGTATCAGTTGATGTATTAAAACTCTAGGATTCATTTGATGTTTCAGGATATTTTCATGACTGCGAAGTACTTACATGCTTCTATGGTGCGCAATCATGTTTTCAATGCTTTTGTTTTACAGTATAACAAAGATACCGTTTGTGGAGGAGAGTAGTATGACAACAGACTTATCAAAGCTGCTGGAAAACGGTGATTTTCACGACATCATTATCAAAGTAAGAACCTCCCTTTTCCTGAACTGCATTAGCGAAGATAGTCTTAATTACAGATTCCATCCGCTGAGACATTTCAGCGATCAGTAAATTGACAAAATTCATTGTGAACTAGTAGCTTTGCACAAAACGAATTAGTCTCTGGAAAATTACTGTTTTTATCCTAAGATGATTTCATAATTCTTCCTGTCTCTAGCATTAAATTCTACACTCTGTAATTTAAATTGATGCACGTTTGGCCAGGGTGAGTACAGACAAGTCAACGATATACTGTGAAAGCAGAGCAGACAGCAGACAAGTGGCGAAAAAGTGATGGTGATGTTTTTCAACTTTAGGGACAGTGGGAGGAGTTGTGTCTGATGTCTGGACAGACAGACGGTCTTTGCTGTTGCCCAACTGTGAGAATCAGGAGCAATGATAAAGAGAGTAAAAAGACTTAATGATTTCTCTTTTCCGCCACTCAATTTCGACCTCTGTCATTACTCGTCTTCATTAATTGACAATAATTACTGGAAAAGTCTTGATAACTTGTCCGTCTGAGGCAAGCAGAGAACAAAGGCTGCACAGAAGGAATTTCTCACTCTCCCTGTCTCAGTGCAAATGCATGTGGAATGAGTCAGGTGTTGCAGACAGGTGTGAATGGAGTCAGATGGACGTGGATAACTTGTTGATGAGACAGACAAATTGGGTGTAACTGACTAACGCCGAGAAAGTACGACAACGATCTTTTTGTGGTGAAATTCATGGTTTTAGCACCATGTCTGGAAGTGGAACTAGGATCTCTTTGTTCGCAAGGTCATCCAGTGCGATTACTTTACTGGCTTTGCCACTTACCACAGAAAATCCCGCTTCTATGATCGCAGCGATGAAATAGGGAATTATTCTGCTTGGTCCATCTCAAATTCTAAATCCCAAGATAAAGGCATGAGTTACTGCGTTTAAGTTGTTGGACGAAACCGACATTGGAAGTCATCCGGAAGGGCATCCGGAGGTAGCACAACGTACCTGAAGTTTGACTGTGTGAGCACATGGTGAGTACCATCCAAGCATCCCGAAATGGTAGTGACTTCAACCCATTTAACACCTATCCATCTTCAAAAATTAAGTAAAAATTCATTTTCAAATGCAATTTGCGGGCGTTCTAGGCATCGTGAGAAGTCGGTAGTATTACCGTTCGAATCGCGTTGATCTCCTCTTTCATTTGGTTACAATTTTTTCCCTTCAGGGGCTTGCGGTCTCCGTGGCACAGTGGTTAAGTGCTTGGCCTATCGATGTTTTGGTCGAGAGGTCGAGGCCCGAAAATGTCATTGGAGGTCGGCAGGAAGGGCATCCGGATTAAGCGTATGGGGGTAGTGACGTTGAAGCTTCAGGGGACAACATTGCTGTACAAATGCACCTCAAAACTGCGGTTTGAAATGTTACAGTGATGGCGTTGCATGAATTAAGGGAAACATGATTTCCAAAGACAACAATAGTACATGGACTATAGAAATCCTATATGAATTCCCAGTCGCGTTGGCCAAGTCAATGACAAACGAAAGAATCTCGCCCATCGAAAGATCTCACGCAAATAAATTGTGTTTTAAATTGATCCATCTGAAGAGTTGTGGGAGTCTCTAGCCTGAAAACAAGTGGAAGAAGCTCTCCGTAGAGATAGCAGCATACATTGCAATCCTTGTATGTGGGCGAGCGAGTCGAAGTAAGACGGTGCCAGCTTGTATCCATTGTGGGCCAATTTCACAGATTTTACAGCTTTTTTCTTTCTAGAAACAACAATGCAATACAACAGACTCAAGTTGTTAGATTATTTTAAACTGTAGCGACAGGGATGTGAATCTTTCGGATTTCCTGGAATTCCGGTTTTTAGGTTAAATATCAATCTTCGTAAATCAAGTGGTACATTTGGCTCCTTTACTGCATGTGTTACCGCACTTTTCATTCTCTTTTATTATCATCTGTTAACACATGTAGTCCATTTAGGATTCTATTATTCATTAAGACAGGGATTGAGATAATGCTGGATGACGAATCCTGAATTGTGATATTCAAGATGACGTACTCATGCAGGTAGACTGCTGATAAGGACGAAGTAGAACTTCGGTGTAATGAAGGAGGGGAGCTACCAATCTTTCGCAAAGTCACCGAAGATGCAATCGGCTCTAGCATTTCGTTCAAAAGTGTAATAAAGTAAGAGAGCTGTGGGTTTTTTCGAATTCTATTGAAGTCATGATTTAGTAAATACTCGCAAATTTATTGGACGCATTGCAGGTGTCAATGAATCAAATCAATTTTAAAATTTCAAGACAGCATAAATGTGGCTTCAGATGTCAGCATAATTTGAATGACGAAATTACTCCTGCAAAAAGCATGATTGATATCAAGCATGGACTACATGGCAGCAAGTGTTCATTATGACATCAAAGAGGTGAAGAGATTGGATGATCGCTGAGTCAGTCATGAGGAAGATGATTTCAAAATTTTGAGGATACGGTATTATGAAACGGAAATGGCAATAGAGGTAAATTTGATGGATTTGGTAATGTTGAATGGATTTCTGATATACTGATCGAACGTAGTGACTAAAGGCGCGTTTACACGTGAAACTTTATTGCTGCCACCACCTGCAATCAGATTGCAGAGGCCGTTTACACTTGACACTACAATGTTGCTGACACTCGAGGAAAAATTGCTACTGACACTTTATCGATCTACAGTATGATGAGTCAGAAAATTGCTGAAGATTGCAGGAGCGTTTACACTTGACACTTTTAGTCGACACTTATTTCTTCACGATGTCATCGAGAAAGTGGACGGCTGCAGCAGCTACAGTATACATTTTATCGAGAAAAGAATGCGTTAACAGCGAATGTGGGTTTGTGATTGGATTATGAGAGAACAGCTTGGACTTTGCAATACGATTATGCTCGAATTACGAGATCAGGATCCGTGCCAGTAGCAATTTTTACTCAAGCTCTTTAATTGTTGTCTATTTTGAATTTCGCGGCAATCTTCCCTCATGCTTCGGCCTTTTTATTCTATCTCGATATTCGTGATTGTGCACGTTCCACAAACAGGGAAACTGCTCGCATTCATCAATCAGGTCATCGGTTAACGTCCTTGCCATTCAATTTTCGTTTGTGGCATTTCGTTGTCAGTCATTGATGAACCAGTGATCATCGTTTTACTAACTTTTACTGAATGCTGTATAAATTTATCGATGTCGATATAACAACCAAACAATCAAAGATTCATTTTATTCGAGAAAGATGAGTCCCACCAGCTGATGCTTTTATCTATTGCACAGTTGCCAAGCGGCCTTGTACCGATACACGACTGTAAATTCGATAATTAAATTCCCATGCAAAAGTAAACAGATGCAAGTCATGTCTTGTGATGAGATATTCCAGATCAAACAACGCTAGATGCTCCCACAAGCAGGTGGAGCTTCTTGTACAAGGATACTCAGGGAAAAAATCTGTCCTAGTGAAATGAAGCTGGAATTTATGTAAACTGTAAACACAATGGTACGCAGTAGCAATGCAGAAAATTGGTGAATTATGTACGAGTACATCAGCACATCATTAGTAATTTAGTGACTGGTGATAATGGAAATAACATGAACAAATCCAGCCTCCAAGAAGTCAGGTCGCTGTGTTCCGATCACGTCGTATGAGTGTTAGTAAAAGTGTCAGCTAAAAGTTGCGCCTCGTTCAACTTTAGTGACACTTGTGGCAGACACTTTTCAGAAAGTGTCAGGAGCCGTTTACACGTGCAATATTTTCACTGACACTCGGTTGCAGCAACTTCTAAAAATGTCAGCAATCTAGTGTCAGACGAGAGTGTCAGTAGCGTTTACACGTGCAATTTAGGTGGCAGCAATAAAGTGTCAGCAATAAAGTTTCATGTGTAAACGCACCTTAAAGGATGCTTCAACGACGATGTTGTACTGATTATTCTATTGTTCTCAGGCAGCTTGTCAAGTGTGGATCAACATCATGGATGTGTAGAGCCTGCGCTTCAGGTCTGCAGGTCCTCAACAATGCATCAATTCCAGTATAATTATCAAGGATCAATGGATGTGCTTCCAGTGGTAGTTGAATCCACGACCAAACAGGCGTCCGTGTTCAGCTGAGCTGTAGAGCGCATGCTCGTCTCAAGTCAATTGGCGGTATGAGTGTTTTCATCACACATCAGTTGTCATAGCAGTACATGTTACTTCATAATGTGGCTGCCGATATCATTTTTCTCTGCATTGACTGCATCTTCCAAATGTGCTGCTGACAATTACAAATATATGGGTCTTTAATTTTGCTGAATAACTAGGTCTACCTTGTACCAAGTGAATGAGCTATACATCACCGCTGATCACAGAAGAATTCAATTCATTCGCTGATATCGAAAGCTAATAGATGAGAAATTTGTGATTTATCTCCTTCGAAATTTTGCCTTTCATGGTCTGCTTCCGTAAAACACTGTCTCCAATGTCAACTTATATTAGATTATAAAGATTAGCATTTGTATGAAATTCGCTCATTTTCTGATGTCTCATTTTCCAATGATGAAGTCATTGGATATTAACACAAAATTGCCGAGTCTTTACCATTCATTCGTGTGAATCCATCATTAAGCAACGACACCCAATCAGAGCTAGACCTTATTAATTGATTTTCCATTAGATGCAAAACTGCATGTGAACATAAGTTTGTTTTGTCTTTTATCTATTCACTCAAGTCGGCAGCACGTATTGCTGAAACATGTCTTCGGATGATAAGTTTAGTTCGTTATCAGGAAAATTGCATCACTCCACATCTACATGAACATCATTTCCAATTCTAAACTACGCAATACATATTCTATATTTTCTAGACCAGAGGTTCTCAACCTATTCGTGTTTCCTGTGGTACGCGAGGGATCATCAGATGTTGAGCGAGTACTTGTCCCAAGTAGGCTGTATGTATCATGATAATAATTTAATCTTTTCATGTCACAGACCAAATCTATTAGAAAAAGTGTTGCTCAGCTTGAGAAAATTAGATCGACTATAAAATTTGATGCAATATATCACTTTTCATCATCTTTTCAACATCTCAAATTATTGAAGACTGAATTGGAACAATACTTTCCAGACGTGATTTGTTGTGAGTATATCAACGATCCATTCTCCGTTGATCCAGTCAATGTTCCAGTCGGGACTGGGGAGCAAGAAGAAACAATAGAAATGCAGGCGGACGAAACAGCAAAAGTGAAGCACAAGAAAAGTTCTTGTGTTGATGGACTCCACATATCCGACGTTGGCAAAAAAGGTTATCCCTCACCTGCTAATTTTCCCTTCAACGTAGGAGTGTGAAAAGGGGTTTTCAGCCCTCATGTCTGTCAAATCAAAAAGTCGGAACCGACTTGTGGCTCCTGCTCGTGACTTTCGGTGTGCTGTTAGGAATATCATGCCCCGCACTGATTAGCTGGTGGAAGACAAACAGATGCAATGTTCGCATTAGTTAATATGTTCATTGGATACACATTTGAATTAGAGTAAGCTGCCGCCATGAAACTAATCATTTTCATTTGTTCGCAAAAGTAAATTTCTTTGAAATAAGAGATAATTATATCTCTCCTAACATAAAAGGAATTTCTTTGAGACTAAGTGTGACGCGGCGAACTTGTAAGTCGTACTGAGAAGTAAAAGGTTGCGAATTACTGCTCTAGAAATACAGCATCAGCTGTAAAGTTGTAGTCATTGCAGTCTTCGTAGAAGTTTATGCTTTATGCCACTTAAAGAATATAAGTAAATGATCCTTGTTTATCCTCGGAAGCACATTAAGCGAGGAGCCTTTCTTCTACTTGACCGAACTTATTTATCCCACTGTCATTCTTTTCGTGCTGAGTGTTAAGCAAGAATGTAGAGTACCTATTTTAGAAGGTTTGGACCAAGGTCTCCCGGACGAAGAGCGAGCACTCTACCACAAGGCCACAGCGACGGCGAGATTTTATTGGTACTCTATAGAGCGGAGAGATTGATCACTTAGATGAAAGAACGGAATTAATGTAAATAGCAGCAAATTCATAATCGTTCTGCTAGATTGGAGATGTAAGCGGTACAGTGGACATTATTTTTTTCATTGTAGATCGGTTGCGTTGAAGTTCCATGTCACAAATTCATTCTGGCCTCAGGAAGTGATGTTCTGAAGTCAGTGCTCACAAAACCAGATTTTCAAGCGCCAGACTTCATCAACTACGAGCAAAATGATGGTCTGGAGCTCCTCACTCTCAACTGTACAGGACTGAGTGCATTGGTGGCTGAATGTCTTCTAGAATATTTCTATAGAGGTACATGCCGGCTCTTATGTCCAGGCTTTTCTGTGCCCGGTGTAGTAAACCCACCCACCAGTCATGGCAAGTCTTCGAATGACAAGAAAAGGGGAAAGAAGAAGAAAGATGTATCAACACGTGAGTGATTTATATGATGCTCTCGCTAGACTGATGTTTTGGGTTCATGCGAAATTCGATGAGATGACAATAAAAATAGAGCAACACTGCTAACACAATGGTTGGATATTCCTGCTGATACTTTTACCAATAATGTTTAAACGAAGATACCAAATTCACGATAAACCGGAGACGCTCCTACATAAACGGTGATTTTATGGTCGTTCGGGAGTGCTATTTATGTATGACTGAAGCGTTTAAATCAGCAAACTAGTGATGCTACACCAGCGTTTAGGTGCTAACGTGTGTTAAAATCAGCAAACTAATGATGCTAAACTTGCGTTTAGGTGATAACGTGTGTTTAAATCAGCAAACTAGTGATGCTAAACTTGCGTTTAGGTGCTAGCGTGTATTTAAATCAGCAAACTAATGATGCTAAACTTGCGTTTAGGTGCTAACGTGTGTTTAAATCAGCAAACTAATGATGCTAAACTTGCGTTTAGGTGCTAACGTGTGTTTAAATCAGCAAACTAGTGATGCTACACCAGCGTTTAGGTGCTAACGTGTGTTTAAATCAGCAAACTAATGATGCTACACTAGCGTTTAGGTGCTAACGTGTGTTTAAATCAGCAAACTAATGATGTTGCACTTAGCTTATGCCTTTCGCAGTGAGTATGCAAAAGCTGATGATTTGCTGATGCTAAATGATAGGCTACTCAATTTTTCATCATTAAGTCAATATGGCAATTGGAATTCTGGATTTGTTCTTGTCACATTGAAGTCTTGGAATGAAGACGATTATGCATCTATGCCATGAACGTGGATAGATAAAATACATGTATTAAAGATGCTTGCAAGATGTAACGTAAGTGGTAAACATGATGAGATAGAGGCTTCAAACCGGAAAGGTGAAGCTGGAGGTGAGCTTCCCAAAAATGAATTTATTAACTTATATCAATATTTGGCTCCTTGCGAGATATGTTGTAAACAGTTTAGGCAAGAAGCACTTCTTTGCGGAGTTCCGGTACAGTGCTCTTTCATGAATAAAAACCACTCGAGAAGTGCCTTTCTATGGAAAAAATCGCTTCGTGATGCGATTTTTTAAAATTTTCATTGTAAATTGAGTCAATTTCAGTGGAATTGATAGACCCACATATCGCTTCGAGAATTTGATTGTAAATAGTTATAACCATCAAGTAAGGCTCCATTGTACCATGAGGTGAGGAACAGTAATGAGAAAGATGAGAAAAATTGGGAAATGTGACGTACCTGATACTCATGACACTCAAGATAATCTTGATTGTTAAACTATGGCAATATTTGAAATAAACTGTGTGAATTACAATCTTCTATAACGTCTACATGTGTGCTTATTACGGAGAAGAAATAAAATCAAAGTTTTGATAATGTCTGCTTATCCATTCTGTAGTTTCTTCTAGAGACAGGAGAACCTCAGCTGTGTGTTATTTCTACCCTAAATGTATAGGATTAGATAAGCAAAATACGCATTTTTGAACATAGTTGCTGAAACATGGCTTTCGATAATGTTGTAGCAACTGTTCGAGCGGAAATGTAGGTAAAGTATATTTCAAAATATATCTCAGGAGCCGATACTGAGGATAGGCCACTAAAAGATCGATGGGAAATGCAGTGTCTGCCTACTTTTGTCTGTCCTTATGTCAGTATCATTTATACTCGACTTTATACCTTGTCACATTTATTATTAGAATCCTCCTTATCCGTGTTTCTTCGTTGTCTAAAAGTTTTTCACGTTTACTGTGATATAAGCATTGTCGTGGATAATGGTGTTAATTGTATGCTTATGTTAATGACACTGTATTGCTCAAATACACGAATTCATTGCACTCAACACGTCCTAATTGCTGGTAAATGGATAATCGATTTAAATTTCCTCGATCAATATATCCAGTCTGAACATCTATCAGCATACATCAAAATATTATTTATATTATATTTAGCGAAACAAAGTCTTAGTAAAACACGGCTCAATTTTTCTAATAAAATTACATTTTGTCATCCATTTAGCTTGCAAAACCCCAATTCTGTGTGTAATTGTTCCAGTACTTGCCTCGAGCGCATGCTCTGCACATTTAGAATTAAACTGATTCATATAAAACAGGAATATGCATATGACCGGGTTGGACATGTGAATCAATAAGCTCCTTAACTTAGCCACTACCAAACGTGAATTTTAGAAGAAATATTTGCTGACAATGAGTTTATCACAAAATGACAGGACTTACAAACACGGGAACAAACAAAGGGACTTGCAACATGACAGGGCAGAGGGTATTTTTCCCGGGATGGTTTTCCCACTGTTTCTCCAGTTGCCAACCGTGGCGGGAAGACATAATCCTTCCTAGACTATTATTTAAGTAGGCTATATGCCACTAAAGGAAAATTGATTTCTTTAAAATGTTCATTCGGTCATTTCATTGCTGTCGGACGCTTGCATATTCACTAGCCCCAACGTTAGGTCGCCACAAACGGCTGGTGCGGACCAGTTTACCGAATGATGCATGGTGATTGAACGACTTGATGCCTCAACAGTCACGTGTGGCATTACACCTGTTGCTACTGCATGAGATTTAATGAGACATGAAGACCTGATAACTGGCATCAGTTAGTGCGATTAAATGTATCCACTGTACACTTGCCTGTGTAGGTGTCTTGCTGGCCAATTCATGCTTGTAACAGAGATCTGGTGGCCTTGTGATTAGCGGGCTTGCTTACATGCCCATTGGTTGCAACGTCCCTGGTTCAAGCCGAAGTACCTCTATTCCCCCCCACACATTTTCCAATTTTTCCAAATTCATCAAATTCCGTCAGACTTGGTCATATTGGATATAGAATACACCCGATCTGTCACTGAGTTATTATTTAACACCACTGAGAAGTCTCACTTGTACCCTGGGATGAAGGATTGGTCCTTACGATGCTCATTTAGAATACACGATACATCTGTGACCATGAACTTCGTGGGATTGTTATGTACAGTGCTGTAAGTTTTCTGCAAAGCAGAGGAACTTTACGACGGTAGTGAAACTGCGCTAAGGAGCAAGAGAAGATCGTTGACGATGCAACACCCGCGGGTGTCAACATAAAAAATGTGGGAGGGGGGTGAAGGAATAGAAGTGACCTAACCTACGTATGATGTTCCGTGTGCTTACATAAGTTGAAATTAAATCTGAATGTCATCAGAGGCCATTACACCTTGCATGAACAAACTCTGTTGCATGTATTTGTTAGACTATACTGAACGCGCTCATTTCTGACATCCTGACATCACTGTCTAGTATGGATATCATGAAAATAATGATCAACTAGACTTCATCGAAGTCTGAGAAATAATCGACACACGTAAGTGAGACAGCCGGAAATTGGGAGGTCGACATCTGTGCAGTAGTTTTATATCGTCAGTTTGACTGCGGGATGATTGAATGTCTTGTCACCGCGGAGCTCATGATTTTTCATTTTGATGAATTCATTTTCCAATTTCTCGCTCATCTCACTTCAACTTGCAGCCGTGCGCAGAGCGTCTATGATGGATGGATGGAGTAGCAGCGACCCCATCCGAGCTCTCACTGACCTAGCTCGACGGCTCACTATGAAGGGACTTGTGGAGACGCTTTCAAAATTCAGCATTAAGAATAATGTGGTGGAAATGATCGCCTCAGATCCTGTGCGACGGCTTAAACTGAGATGGAGTAGAAATATTGAGTGAGTGATGGTTAGACTTGTGCATGAGTGAAAGTGATCGCATTTTTCCATTCACAGTCCACTCAATTTGCATAAATTACAAATTGGATGATTAATGATCACTCATGTAAGCAAGCTGAATGATCAGTGAATTAACAAAATTCCTGGGAAAATGCGTAAGCTTGAATCAAGGACATGTGTTATCTCACATGAAAAGGAATGTACATCGGGAATTATCATTTAAATTTTAATCACGCATTTCAAAATTTCGAACAATGTATTTTTAAATATGAAATTTGCCTTGTTGGCATTTGAAGACTTTTATATCACTGTTTTCAAAGACCGCCGCGGACCCTGACGAACCGCATGTGACGAACCGACAACGAACCAGGAGAGCGGACCCTGCAGCAATGCAGGACTAACGCCGAATAAGAAGATCCTCAGTTAAAAAATGGGAATAGACCTGAATAGCTGCCATTTCATGCAATATCAGGAATCATCAGCATGCCTAGTTCATATCTCTCTTTCCGTTCCGATTTTTCAGCTGAGGATGCAGCTGAATATTTGATTATTCTATTTGCAGTGTATTTACAAAAAAAGCAGCATTTGATAATTTTTGCAGGCGCACTAACTTAGGCAATTTGCCAGTAGTGTGTCTAAAGTGATATTTAATGAATGCCTGTAGAGATTTCACTGTTTTCAAAATTGAGATTTTTTATTGTTGGCTGTCAAAATATATTTTCAGACTGCTCCAATCTGTAACGCATGACTTTGTTAACAGATGCAGTTATCACCCAGCTATCAGTTTTCTAGCTATTGAACCAGAAACTTCTCTACGTACCGAAGTCTGTGAATTTAGTTCGTTATTATTAATTTTTGCACACACGCACTGCTACAAAATGCATCGTAGATCTTACCTTAGTAAAGCTTTGATATATTCAGCCTGAAATTGTGCTAGAGAATATTAGCTTCCTGTCCATATGTCATACGCGCATATCTAGGAATTCATGAATATGTCTTGATTGAATTCGACAATTGAATGATAGCCAAGTGATCTTTAAAATGCAAAATGCCTCGGTTTTGCATTGTGACGGCCAATTCGGAGCTCCTTAGTGATAGTATGATATGTGCGACGAAAATCAAAATATGTCAAGGCCGTTACAATCATTATTCGTCGGATTCATTTTCTCTACTATGATGTTTCATCAGGACATCAAGCAACAGACAGGTAAATTGAGGCGCAAGCAGGACATTTAATCGATTGTGTAAACTTTGCAGCCATCAGTCATACGTGCAAAGTCCCATAATGTGTAATGTGTAATGTACATGTATATACCGGTATATTCGATCTAAAGTGGGATTTTACGGTCATGCGAAGCTCGAAATATTATTTAAATTGCACGCTTTTGCTTCGCAGTGGTACCCATGACTCTTGCGTCGTGTGCGTATATCCGAGGCTCATAAGTAAACGGGATGAACAAAATGTAAATTAACGGCAAAATTGATTTGTAAATTCCCATTTGTATATTATCCATATATTACATGTTCATCCATTCTAGCGATTAAATGCCTTGCACTTCACAGGTCTCCTTCATCAAGGTATTGCATCTCTGGGGTCACATTTGAATCAATCAATTTTAGTAGCATTAACAGTATTATAGATTAGATTGTATTATAGATTTATGGTTTTAAGAATTCATTTAAATTCATGAACATGAATATCAAGAATTTTTTCAAATGAATTTTCTGTGATATTATAATTACTATAAAGGTGCCACCATAGAAATCAATGTGGTAAATCAAAGCTTTGATGGCAACAAGTTAGTGCCCAAATGGGAGAAAGGCCTCCATATGTGTTGACCGTCCACTCAGCTTCAAACATTGCTTTCTAAATGTGCACAAGGCCTCTGAAAATGTTCTTCATTCTTGAACATGCCTATAGCATCATCCAGATGCTTAATTTTTTTGTTAGAGCTTTTTTTTATTTTTCGAATTAACTGACTTCATGTCTGTTTTTATTGCAGACAAATTACTAATATCTACTAATTTCTAAATAATTGAGTAGTATCTAGCCTTATCTTATTTTAATTCTAAAGCAGAATATTCAATTTTCACCCCTACTTCTCTGACGCTGACGCGATGAAGAAATGATGAAGGGACGGAGATCGGATTGTTTATGTTCTTATGTCAGGAGTGAATTACGGTCACAATTTATGACGGATGGGGTCATCACTTATCAGATCGACCTCACACGTGTTGCTGACTCAAGAAATGAATAAATTCAAATGATGGGTGGAAGAGGGTTTTACATCACGACCTTGCTTCAGGTGATTTTGAAAGATAACTTTGTATATACATATCTGGCGACATTTGGAGAATAGCGATCTTAATGAAAATTAGACTGATTCCATAGTAGCCATGATAGAGTTGACAACAAGACTGAAATGAAATATATGATAGTTCAAATTGCCATGCAAAAGATGTGCTGCTGGCAAGATTCGAACCTACGACCCCAGTTTAACTAGACCTGTCCTCTAACATCCGAGCCACGAGTCGCTTACATGCGACTGTGTCCATTGCCAGGATTAAACCCTCACTATCAATTCGTTGAGGTTATAAAAATTCAAATAATCAAGATAATGTACTGAAGCATTAAAATTGTAGGACATCTATCTACCATAGTTGCACTTCTATGCTATTTGCTATCCCTGCGCTAAATCACTGCAGTTAAAAGTGATGTTCATTAAAGAATTATTCCATTTTCAACAAACAAATCCGTCCCGATGATGCGTGAAATGTAAATCAGTGCATCTCAACCTAATTGTAGGGATTCCTTCCTTATAAAACTGTTAATACTCAAGTTCCTCCCCAACCAATCATATTCCTGAAAGAAATAATCTTCGGTATGTAATCTCCCAGTAGAAGCTGTTTTACTGCGTTACTAGCACAAAACAAATTTGAGTGAGATACTTGAGCAAAAAGGTAAGGTGAAAGGAAGTGAGTTTCATATGCAAGTCATTCGCTTAGGTATTGGAAAAGGTAACAGGGTGTCCTGTACGAAAATAGCTAACTTGGGAAACCTGCGGGCTACTTTCGAATCCATCCACATGATTCCCATCTTATCAAATACCATCTTCGAAGATTGGTCGCTACGAATTTCGAGAAGGTGTTGGTGGTGGTGGTGTCAGCCCACTCCTCCTTGCTATTCGGAGGGGGTCCTGGGCGCCGTCAGGTATCGGCGGGCCAATTGCCCGCTCCCAATATCGGATGAGCTCCGCACACCTGACGGGGGCAACCTACAGGTACCATGGTTTGAGCGTCATCTGTTTGTGTGTGGAAAACGTGAGGTGTTTTGTACTGTGCGGTTGTGTTTTACAGAGGGGACAAAGAGGAGAAGAGTGGACAGAGGGGTTTATGTTATGTAGGTGCTCTTTTAAGAAGGGAGTTTTGTTGGTGCGGAGTTGTGCCAGTGTTTTGCTTGTACGTCTGTCGAGTGTTTGTTCGGATTTGTGAACAAACAGTGGGGGAATTTAGTCAATGATTTTGTTGTTTTGTCTGTGCGGTAGGTATATGCCGACGTGGCTAATGTGTGTTTGTTTCTAGAAGATCTTCGACCATGGCAGTTGATATATCTGGAGCATCTCCAATGCATTCAACCATACTCAGGTTTGATTCAAAGGTAGTATAGTGGATCCGCTACATTTTCAGAGTAGAAATCAATAAGCGCCACACGAAGTCGCACCATACAAAGAGATGACAAAGAAGAAAAGTAGGAATTAGCATGTTAACATAGGTTGCAGTTGTGCAATATGTATCTTCTTCCGAATTTCCTCCCTTGACGTGAAAACTTCCCATTCACGGAGGTAAACTGCCTTGTCTGCATGTAATGACTTAGAGATGACATCATTCAGAACTGATGGTCTCAGCCAGAACTATACTTGAGGGGCAAGAAGATCAATTTTCCATAGAACGTAGTGTAAATTCAATCCTGTAGGCCATGCTGTTCGCGATTCTCAGTCCTCCACAACATAGAATGCCCGATTATTCATCATTATTCACGCAAACCAATGATTTTGTACTGATTTTAAATATTTATTTGAATTTTATGTCGTTTTATTTTGGTGCATAATAGCAATTGCCTATTAATCTATAAAATGGAAATCGGCATTTTTCTGTGTAAGATTCGATTGCCATTTATTGATCTTACTGTGTAATGAGTAGGCAAAAACAGCAGCGTTTCATAATTGTGCATGTATAGTCCCTAGAACTTGTCTATCTGAAAGATAGAACCGTTATCATTTTGAAGATATCTGATTCTAATAATTAAGAAAATTGTTTCGTTATTTGACAAAAGTCACTCTTCTAATAAGGTTTCCTAATCAAAATCCACGACAATCCTAATCAACGTGTGTGTGTGGGTACATAAATTTGACATAAAAATTTTATAATTTATCTAATTGTTCTCGCAGTTATTATGTTCATTCCCAATGTATGTTGTTTTCCCTCTCAGCTTCCATTCTCCCAAAAAAAACATATGAAGGGGTCTCTCGGTCACATATCAAAATATCTAATAATCGGATATATTTGTCTGCTTAACAATTACAAATATCAGCTCTATCAGGGAATTTCGATGGGATGTAGCAGAATTTTACGAATTTCTCTTCTTGGAGAACATCATGTTACGATTATTGCTGATGAATAAATGAAACTTGGAATTCTTCTTCTGTTTTTTCGTTGTTGGACTTCAGTATGAACGGCCTAAGACGAGAGCTTTACTTTCAAACCCTGTCTCAAAATCTCAACTTGAATAAAGGAAAAATGTCGCCGTCGGCAGACCAAACAAAGCGCTTCAAAGATAGCGAGGCAGCGAACGACTTTATTCCCTTCATTCCGGAAATTGCGAATTTCACTCAAAATGCTCCTTTTAGCCCTGATCTGAAAACTTTTCGAATGATATTACATGATCACTGTCTCCCTAAGACCTATTATCAAGCCCAGCCTCCTTTCTGTGAGCGAACGGAAGAAGGAACTATTCGAAAATGAGACGGCCACCGTGTCAAACCCGAATATTTATGGGAATGTTCTATTCTCAGATAATAGACTAAAGAATGGGATGGAAAAAATGCGAAATAGAAACCAGTGTGTTGAGGCGTATTAATATGTGTTTGTTGAGGCGCCGTTTTGGTGCGGTATCTTTGCTATTGTAGCATGGAGTAGAGCGCACCTTTGATTTTCTCCTTCTATCGGCGCTTATATGTTTGTTGTGCAGCCTCATGCCTCTTTACTTCTCTCGGCGAGGAACGGTTTGGATGCAGGATACCATTAGCTTTGAAAGTTTGCGACTAAGTTTGATGTTGAGGAGTCTGTGTGCGCGTGTGTGTGTCTTTTGCGACAACTCAATTTTCCCCCCGCCTTCTTTAGTAAGGATCTTTCCTCTTGTAACTTTCATCTTTGTATAGTCTTATGGGAGGGGATGAGTTGCATTTTGTCTTCGTAGAGTCGCGATTTGCGCGGTCTTTGAGAAAGTTCTCCAAGTGATTCTTTGGAATGTCATCTATTGGAATGAATAGATTAATATAATGAAGAATGATTCTTTAACATTGGCGCGATGTGAACGTTAATTCATTTAGACCAGTTTATCATTTACATGTTGATGCTGGATGGGTTAAAATGATTGGCGCAATCCTTCATATTCTGTTTTATCCAGTTTTTTTAATTCCACTTGTACTGACTGAACTATAACAAGACTGGAACACATGTGCATCGATGAGAATTTCACGCGGAAATCCACAGGGGCCTCAGTAATTCAATCCAGTAATGACATCTTAAAGGTGTCCATTTCCACGTGAAATTTGCCATCTCATTCTCATCACTGAACACCAATGGATCAGAAAACTGCAAGAAACAGCCTTTTGAAATACTGAACTCTGGATTTTATATGTTTAAATAAGGGAATAGCCAGAACCATAGAAATTCGACTCTTCATAATATATAACAAAGGACATGCACATTGACAGCAATATTACCGCATGGACTTGCGTTTCTATGATACGTGGACCTAGGGAATGGTTGACAATGCTTTTGATCATGCTATCTTTAAATTTAGGCAGGGTAGGTTCCTGGGTAGGTACGCTGCTAAACTCGCGATTATTATTATTATAAATTATTCTGATAAAATGATTTACAATACACCACACGAATCTTCAGCTATTGTATGTTTGCAAAACCTGTTCAAAAAATGTTCAGATCTAAGACAATAATTGACACTTTTAGGTACCTAAGTGTGTAAGAAAATTGGTCATCACCCACAGTGAATTTACTTTCTTGCTTTACGTCTCTTCTTCCCGCTTCCGGTGCTGGACGAAGTTGTGATGACCCTTTTTCACTTCAAACGAACTAAAGCAATGTTTTCCGACATCTTTAGCATCTCCTGGTCTTCGTGAATGCAGGCTTGTCAAGTCCTCTTAGGTCTTCCTGTTGGCCGGTGATCATCGACCGACAAATGGTGGCCTTCACTGATGATGTCATCTGTGGCCCTTTTCACATGGCCAAACCAGCGTAGACGTCTTTGCCGCAAACGAACTGGAAGTTCGGGCAAGCCACAGCGTCTCGCTACATCTTTCCTTGAAACTTTTTCTTTCAACCTGACCTTTGCCATGTACCTCATCATTCTTCTGTCAGCACTTCTTAGAAGACGGCCAGCTTCAGACTGAGTGGCCACGTTTCCGCGTCAGATATGAGGACCGCTTTTATACACACGTCATACACATGTCATACACACGGACTCTACACTTCAATGGAATGCCTTTGTTGGTAAGGAGACCGATCCCTCTCCACTTCGTTCACCATGCGGCGATACGAGTCCGAACCGCTTCTTCTGCAGCTGCCTCTGAGTCCGCGACATCACGGTAATGAAATTCTTGTACCTCTTCTAGGGCAATCCCATTCACATTCAGTAAGTCATCATCCGACGAGCGGGAGACATCGGTACACTTCGGACAGCAGAATTTCGTTGCTCTTTGAAAGGATCGAAATACGTAGCACTATTTCCATAACTACAATTTGCAGGAAACACAGAAGATCCAGTTTGCGCCGACTCCCTTACTGCAACAATTGCAAGGCCACTTTCCAGACTTGGTGCGTTCTTTGTTTTTCCCAGTTGCCATGACCTTGGATTTCGTCCCGTTGATCTTCAAACAACTCTCTAAGCCACCCTTCCACCTCGAAAATATGCAGATGACTTTTTGATTGGAGGTTGTCGTTAAGACGAGGTCATCGCAACAGCTGCCATGGGCCAGATCCCCTAAACTCGCCTGACGCTTTCTCCATCACTGTAGTGAACAGTAAGGGGCCAGCGCTGATCCTTGGTGTACCCCATGCGCACGTCTAGCTCCTTCGATAGGCCGAACTTTATCATGATTTGCGTTGTTGAACTTCCATGCAAGGACATCATCACCACAACCAGTCGCACAGGAACTCCTTGTCTGCGCATTGCACTAAGATGCGTCAAAGCTAAGATTTCTCCTTTTTCACTTGAAGTCTCTTTGAAGTACATCTTTCCCTTCTGCTTTCATTTGTGCAATCTTGGACATTTCACTTTGTGCTTCGGTCTACTGATGTTCTCTCTCAATGTCTGCTACGATTCTTGTGTATAGCCTTGCCAACAGGTCTCCCAGACAACTTTGACTCATATTTGTATGGTATTCGGTCATTTTCACTTTTTGACTTCTGCAATTTTTAGAAAGATAATTTCTTGTTCTTTATAGATTTCTGTACTTATAACTTCTTTATAACTTTCTCCGCCACAAAGTCTCCCACTCTACTTGCCAAGGTCTTCCTTGCTGCCTGCATAACATTGTTTTGAAGCGGGTTCCAGCTGATCTCTGATTCAGCTTCATGCTTCTGCTGTCAAAATTTCTCAAATTCTCTTCTCGTTTCTTCATCTTTTGATTTCCATGCTATCAGTTTTGCGTTAAATACATTTTTTTGCCTTTACCACTTGCTGACTCCTGCTAACTTAGACAAAAGTGAAAAATTGGATTTTCACAGCTGGAACCGTGTGACTAGATTGAATGGACGTGAATTCTATTCATGCGACGTGAATAAGGCAATTGTCCGCGAAAATCAACACTTCTTTACCGGAAATCAATTTTTTAACCTTTATTTGGCTTACATGTCAAACCTGAATCAGGAAAATTTCTACAAACTTGCTGAACACTATGGAGAGGTGAAATTCAAATGGATTAGCACCTACGATTTGCCTCATGGCATAGTATCTACTAAAGAATAAAAAATATCCTTCTTTGAACATAATGAACTTCATTTCATGCGATTGAGTGTTTTTTGAATCGTCGTAAAGCTTCTACGTGTGCGAATCGGAAAAAGCATTTTTGCCATTCCCTTGTTTGGCACTTGCACTTTTGATCCCTAGTTCTTGTCTCAGCTATTCACTTACGCAGTTCAAAAGAGCTTGAAATGCATTTATCATTATATTAGCAGTATATTTCAAAATTAAAAACAAATTGTATTCAATGTAAAATGTCTTTATTTTTCATCGCAACTCTCTACTGGGAAGCTTGGGAAGCAGCAAAATTAAAGAACGTCTGTATTTCTGTACAAGAAAGCATGCTTATGTTTGGCAGTGATATTGTGTGTTCAGTATGATCATCTGATAAAATGTTTCTTAAATCCTTGCGATGGAGTCACATGATAGGACTGTGACCACGTAGGAAGTCAAAAGTGAGGCGGCAAGGAAGATGGGATTTTAGAGTTTTATGGATTCTTATAGTTTTGACACTCCTTTCCCTGTTTAGAGGTTGAGACTCCATGCTAGATGGTTGCAGAGATCCGATTTGCGTGCTTCAAGTCTGTGGGCATCTTTCTAGGCCTTGATTGTGCTAGTAGAATTTCCGACTGTACACAGCAGATGCCACGTATTATCGGCTGAGTTGTGTGTGAATTCATTCTCACGCTAGATGCAGCCTACATTGTTCTCATCCAGACAGCAGCAGAGTCTGGCGCGAGTAGTATTCACTTACTTGCATAATCTAGTCATCATAATGCACGTATGATAGATAACTTGAATACAAAGGCATTCATTACTCAACTTTTTCACTGCATAATCAGATACTTCGTTTTTCTGGAAAATTCTCCTCGTAGTATTACTTTCATCCTTGATATGCCTGATTTTTATGCCGCTTATAATAGACTCATTTTTCTACTAATAGAAAGTTCTCAGATAGAATTTGATATGGAGCACTGAGTCACTACACTTGAAAGTTTTCTTAAGAGGAATCCTTGTCAAATCCTATACAGTTTCATTCTTCGGTCACGCTTCTCTATTAGCCTCTCCATTCGTCGGCGAAATGAAAGACAGTCGGTCTGTGTACAAGTGAAAGTCCGCCTTGCGGTACTATGTTGCATGTCGACCGACTTTCAGTCTCCCTGAGACACGCAAGATGCGCGAGGAGTGATTGCCTTTTCGAAGATGGGTGCACCAGGTCAAGTTAATAGTCTCTTGACTCTATCTTGTCGTACGGTTTTAGAAGGTACAATGGATATTGCTTGAGGAAGAGAGGAGAAAATGCAAGTTTTGTTTCCATCTGTGTGACTTCAGATGAGTGCGAGGGGCGGTTGTCGGTATATCTATAGATACGTTAGTTCCTTTGTTCTAATGCCGATGTAATGACGATTCAATCTCAGGTACTATCCACGCACCTACAAATCATAGAAGGGAACACGCGAAGCCGTTGAGCATTCCCACGCTTGTTGTTGAGTTGTTGAATGTTTTCTACATTAGAGGAAAGCTTATAAAATGACTTTCAGTGCTTATGAAGTCGTCCGCCCTTGAATCTGACAGGCGAGAAGTTGAGGACACGAGATGTGTCTTTCATTTTCATCTTACTGAATTGACAATTGATGGCACCAACTCAACCTTCATCGCCTTCATGACGAGTTGAAGCGATTTCTTAATGGCAGGACTACTATTTCAAACGAAAGGATGGAGAGTGCGTTTTCAAGTTGTTAACTTTCGTTTTGTCTCAGATGATTCTTGTTACAACACATTAGAGAGTGAGAGATTGCCTTTGAAATTGACGATAAAGCTGCAGTTTTTGTACGGAGAAATAATTCCGTTATTTTCTCAAAGAGGTGAAGTATGAATGCGTTTTTTGGATACAATTACTCTTCTATGGACTTCCTGAACTTGCAAACCAACTGGGAGATGAAGGACTGAATTCTAACAGAAACAACTTTGTTTTACAAAGAGATGAGCAGCATCGGTTGAGATAAAACTGCTTCCAGATGTGCTACTAGTCAAACTGCGATGGATGGACACCGAATTTTTTATGCCTATGCTCCTCTTTGAATTCTCGGAATACGACTCGGAAAAAACTTTTTATCTCGCTGCTCAAAGGAAGGATCAAATGGTAATTTTTAATTCTTATTATGTGTGTTCGTAGGGAGTATTCTTTGTACGAGTATTAGGGAACGACAGTAAAGATAGCTGCGTGAAAGTACGAGTAGTTCATGTATTACAAATTAGGTCTAGTCGACGCCTACGACTGTAGCTCAATTAACTATGATTCCTGTCTGTTTGAATGTGCTGATAAAGCACTCGCCTACTATGGGAACAAACTCAAAGCAATTTACTGCGCGCTCCGTGTGTGCACCGTAATTAATCCGTGTGTACGTAATTTAACTTGCGTATGCATGTGACGCACAAGTGCTGCGCTTTTCATGCGTTCTGAGTTCATAACATCCCTGTTTTTTTGCAAGCATTAAAATTTGGCTCTTGTAAGTTACAGTAGCATCAAGCTAAGCTAATAAATTTCTGCATATATTCGGCAAACTGGCATGTCTATGTATGTCTGATAAATACTTGTGGAAAATCTAATACATAACATTTCATTCATCAAGTTATCAGAAATAATCTGTATTAAATGCAACTTATAAAGCAACATTCAACAAAACTGCTCCCAAACAGCTGTTTTACGCAGAATATCAATCATCTGTTGAAAAAATAGATTCCCATTGAAGATAGCTTGCCATGTAGGTTTTATTTCTAGATTTTTTTAGCTTTTACATAACCTAACATTGGAAATTGTTAACAGAAAATATAGAGATAGAAACCTCATATCTTCTCGGATATTGACTTGTTTTTGGCGTGAATTACGCAATTCAATGAGTGAGAAATCCGAAGTAATAAATGCACTTAGACCATATGAAAACCTAAGACCTTAATTACTTTAAAAGCATCATTCTGTATAAGTGAAACAAGCATTCTATAATCAGGGGCCACTGAGCACATTCTTTACAGCGCGAGGGGCCTGCACTGCAACTATTTGACCTTAGATAGATGAGGTGGTTGAGTGGCAGCATGAATACTCATCTGATGTGAAAGAAGATCATGGTTCGAACCCGATGGTAACAGCAAATGTTTGTTTTGGATGAATCGTCGTCGCAAGATGAATACAGTTGACTGTCTGTTGGATTCACTTGGATGTGTAATTTCAGGTTGACTCATAGCTGCTGCCTTGACTTTCTTGAACCGCAGACCGTTAAACGGGAATTTGAATAAACAAAAAGATTTCAAACAAAATCAGGGGTCGATTGATAAATATTTATTCTTCATAGGCTTTCTGTTGATGAAAACTATTCAGTGATGGTCGTTGTGTTATGGTTATGATGAAGTGTCAAATCTTGTTCATGAGCCTTCTACCATTCAAATATTTGAGATCTACATTCGCTTTTGCTGCAACGTCATTGATGTATTTTCATGGTCCTTAGATCTCGTCATCGACGTGAAGAAATAGAATCTCTTTCGCAACATTCTATGCATCCGTAACGGCTGATCATTGATTCAGTAGCCACTGAGTCCGGTTGTCAAAGCATATAATACCGCCCGTTTAACTGCCAATATAATTCTATAATGCCGAGTGTTTATCAAAAAGGTAAAGCGTACTAATTTCCAAGGCTTTTTTTAACTCCATGACACATAGCAAGCTTTCTGCCACATGGCCACAGCACTTGCCTTGTGGTTGTTTGCGCATTACCATCGTGATAATCGTGGCTCAGTGGATAGAAGTTTGGACTTGCTTTCTTTTGGTTGTGCGGTCGAATCAAGTCATTGGAACTCAGTAATTCGGATTATAGGCTTCATATGATCTATTTCGCTTTCATAACCTCGACTTCTACCCTGACTATCCTGACCGGGCCAGAATTGAGTCTGATATGTTTGAAAACAAACGGATTGAGTCTGAATATTCTTTTCCAATTACTTATTGATGGAGATCACTTGATGTTTAGTCTAATGAAAATTCACGCATATCCCGGTTCAGTTGAGTTCTTTTACGCTATCAAAAATAGCCCTCATCGTAATCTAAAAATAATGCGATAGATAAATCCAACCCTAAAAGCATAAATGGCAGAATTTGAATAATTTTCTTGTGCTAGACTGTACAAAACGTTAAAGAATCTCAAAATTATATTTATCTACTAGCGTAATTAAGAAGGATGTACCGATTTTCTCATTAATTGAAAGAAGTCGAATCAATTTTATTTCAAAGCTAAATGCACCGTAATTTTTCGAATATCAACCTCACCTCTTGTTAGGAGTTTGCAAGCATCCGCCTTCGAGCAGTAACAGCGACTACTAGACGATGCTATGAGTCGAGACATTCAGATAATATCGTTTAATTGTGTGCAGACTATTAGTGTTTTAGTTTTTGCATTTTAAGCAATATCCTCATTTTTAGCATGCTTCCATGTGCGCACTTACAGAGTATGATTAATAATATATTACCGGGTAGAATAAAATGTACAGTATGAGCCTTTTGATATTGCAAATTGAATAGTCATCAGTTTTGATCATCAACTTGACTTTTAGATAAGAATGTAAGGGTTTTCACTTCCACTAAGGAGGTCCGAATTGTATTTTCAATATCAATTGCTGTGTTTGAAATGTTGTCAATGGACTGTTATCAGAACCCGTTTTTATGAAGTGCGATTCGACTTCATAGTTTTAATTAGATCTTTCCGACTTCGTTAAATTAGTTGATTGTTTTGCAATAGCTTAAACTCTGTGCCGTCAATATCATCACATTGAAAATAGCGCATGAGCAAAGATGAAAAATGGCGGAAATGGTAGAGTTTTTAAAGTAGCCACGGTTACTATTCGGAGAAATACGGTAGCACCTGTCTTAAAACCATGTCCTCGTAAAGTAATATGCTCAAAGACTCCAACGAAATCCAGCTTTATCAATTGAGGAGTACTGAGGTTGATTTAAGCCCAAAATTGTTTCATGAATTGGAAGATACACAAGGAAATGCATCTTGGCAATCAAATGTTTCATTGCAATGCTTTGTAAACGTCGTGAGCCCGCTATTCCCTTCTATTTACGCACCAATCGCAGTTGAAGATTGCAACATTGCAATAAATTGGTACTATTTCAGTGAAAGACTGAATATTGTCAGCATTACATTGATGTATTGCACAGCATAAAACTCTTTTAGTAGGCCTACACTATGCGATATCACCTATTTTTCGATTTTTCTGATTTTCTTGGTGTTTTCCATGAAAATACAAAATGTGTGATGCCAAAAGTTTCCAAATCATTAAGGAAACACATAGAATACTATTTTAATGGGCTCTTACTAACATGATAAGTAGCTTGCATTCAAATGCTCATGACTGTGTTCATTACACATGACATGAAATCGGTTAAGTTTTAGATCTCACTGATGGAGGTCATTGTTCTGTCATTTTATAATTTTACATACAGACTAATGAAAATCAATTATTGCAGATCATCTTTATGCGACGCAGTAATCTTGTCGGACGATGGAACTCGATTTCCTGCTCACAAATGTCTACTGGCCGCTCGAATGGAATATTTCAAAATGATGTTCTCTCACAGTTGGCAAGAGGTGAGCTTTGTAATCTTTTGCTTACTGGTCGACTAATTTTACAGTAACTCAATCTAAGGATTAAGCTGCCTCTGCTTCGGACTCAGTCCCGATCAAAATTCGAGATCTGATTTGGATTCAAACAATGGCGTGTTTTAAAGCCAACGTGTATCGGTTCAAAATAGCATTTTTTGCTTTTTAGAAATTTCCAACAATGACATTGAATATGAGTCCCGGCAGAGACGGAAATCAGAGCTACAATTCAATGTATGATAGAGCATTTTTGCTTTAAGCTGCTTTTAAAACCATGTATTTAAATATGGTCTAATAACCGAGCTTTCGGAATATTGTTTTAAAAGACGATTTGTAAACTCTGTTATAAGCATGCTATTAAACGTTGTGTTTGAAACATGCTTTTAGAACACCATGTTTTTCAACTGCAACAGAGATCCGTGTAATTGATTAGTATGATATAGACAAGTTGATAGGTAGACACTTTAATGTTTTATTCAAAACGAATGCAGATTAAGACAATCCTACCGTATCCATGGCTTGCTAAGAGACGAATGAGGAAGTACATTTCAAGAAATGGGGTAACTGTCAACTTACATAAGTAGCATGATGTTAACAGGCGATATAGCAAACGAATATCAAAACATTATCGACATTTTAGGCGCTTTATTTCACACACAAAAAAGTCTTTTGTTGCCGATGCATTGAATAGGTTCTGATGGACGTATGTCAATTTTATGCTCACTAGTGAATCAAAAATCGTCGCTATTTTCAATACTGTTGTATTTTGCTATCCTGTGGGACCGGCTAAATTAGGAGGCTGATGGTTGAACTATGCTGTAAGGGACATGCGACACGAGATAGTAAGGGTGGCAACTCAGCTTCTCTTAACTATTAACTCAACACTATGTGTAAGTCTGAAACTGAAGCATACCCGGCATAGTGCGCATATTAAGAACAATGAGTAAGACTAAATTAATGAAATACTTGATCTCTTGTACCTCTCCTAATCTATCAAACATAATGACGACAATATGCTTATTTTCTAAAGTTGTTTCACTCACTCCACATTTAACGTCTTCTCTTCACCGCTTTGCGATGGTTTGATGCTCGATGCTCATTGATGGTCAAATACTGGTCCACCTTGATAGCATTTCTCCAAACTGTTAGGTCTTGTAGGCTTATGTCATGAAGATTAAGTTTTCGCATATCCGCCTGGATCAAGGCATCTCGTCTTCGCGGGCTCTGTTCAGGTAAAATCTTTGGCCACGAGTCTTCATTCATCCGCTGAACGTGACCATACCAACGAAGTCCTCTTGTGCGTATTTCGTCTTCGATCCTGCGAATGCCGAGCTTCATGCGCAGGTCGTCCATGGATACGCGGTCGGCAAGTCAATTCGAAGAGATCCACCTCACAGTGATCTACATCCTCACTGGTGAGCGGTCAAGTTTCGCGGTCGTATGGCAGTATGCTAGGGACACACATGCTGTAAGTGTGTCCACGAGTTCTGAGGGGAATACCTTTGTCTGTGAGGACGGGGAAAGCTCTCGTAAATTTTTCCAAGCGGAACGCACTCTCATCACAACACCATCCTTACAACCACCTGACTGTCCAATCATGTCACCAAGGTAACAAGATGCAGGACAACTTCGTGCTCTTCATCTTTAACTTTCACATTCGTAGGAGCCGTTTCTGCGAGATTTGCAAGTTCGCCTCGGCACGCTTTGCACTTATAGCTGGGGTCATCTTAAAGTTATCCACGGATCCCCGAGCACTTGTGATGATCCCAGTGCTTGCAACAGGAATGCGAGATGGAATTGGACTTGTCTACAAACGCCGCATGGAAATTTGCCGATAGGTTTTGGAACTCTGTTGTCCTGTTAGGGAGTATGCATGACTTCGGTCTTCCCCACATTCACACGAAGACCACCATATTCGTGGCCAGCTTTTCATGTGGCGAAACACGATTCCAAATCCGTAAGGCTATCCGCAACGATGACCAGGTCATCCGCATACAGACTTTCCCATGGGTAATCATGACGAAAGTTACAAGATAGTGCCTGCATATCGGTAATAAACAGGAGTAGGCTGATGACTGATCCCTGGTGCACTCCCACGGTGGCATCAAAACTGCTGCTGTAACAGCCATTGACGCGCATGTTGGACGTTGAGCTCATGTACATTGGTTGGACAATTTGGACGATCCACTCGTCGATGGCCAACTAAACGCATAGCCTAACATAAGAACCTCCTCGGTATGCGATCGAACGCCTGAAGTTGATGCCATTGTATAATGCTTAAACAAGGCGGTTCACCGCGAAAATTGGTATTTTATGTACAATAGCATAGTATACGTATGCTAAAAGCAACTGTCTGATTATCAGCTGTTAAAGGTCAAACTTACATTACCTTCTTTATGGCAAAAGCGGTGGAGCATTTAGACTATGCATTTTTAGCCTCAGAATGGAATTGTATCCACACACTTGAACAATGAATAAAGTGCTAAATTCCTTTCCAGTCATAGATGCTTAGTTCACTGTTCAAGAAAGTTTTTACGAATTTGTGAATGATTTTCAATGCTTAAGGCATTTTGCAATGTCGAAATTTTATCTTTAATTAAGTAAAAGTTTAACTTTAATCAGTGAAGCGCAATCTCTTGTCTAAGTTCAACATCCTTTTGACTCTCGATAGTCCTGTAAGGCATTTAGCTCAGGGTCATTCTCAGTCAACTTCCACGTTTTCAACATTTGATCGAGCATTAAAAGTTCTCTACTTATAGCAATTGGAAAGTACTGTGAACTGCGTTTCCACTCTTCCGGAATAATGCTAGGATTCGTGAAACCTTGCGGGATATTCCCGGGAGTTGAGGATGTTAAGAAGAAAGTTCAAAATATGTATAGAGTTTTTTCGACTGTCGAAACTGGATCTGAATGACAATGAAAATCTTGACAATTAATTTTGGATTCGTAATATGAGATGCGCAGAAGGCGCGCGTAGTTCTAGTCCTCTAAAACATTTGATGTTTAGTGGCGATTGGAAAAAGTTTATCATAGCATCTCTTCAGAAATTTCAAGTTATGACTCCAAATTATTTATTGGTTTGATATACGGAATGCTTGGAGCCTACTGCAATTATATGAAAGGAAAATGAAATTTTGCAACGTAAAATGCTGCATTTGATACAAAATTTTCATTACAAGCCACGTGATGCCTGTGGAAGGGCGGCAATGTACTTCGAAAATTCATGAAATTCCTTCGTGATTCTTCTGCATTGTGTGAACTGACTAAGACAGCCGAACTAGCAGACGGCGGAAAGGACCTTGACACAGTTTTTTTACAGGCTTATGTCCAATTCGATTCCTTCAGCTGAGTAATGGTCAGGCGAGCGTTGAATGAAGTCTTCGATGAACAGAAAATAAAAAGTAAATATTCTCCCTAAAATTTTGATTTCTTTTGATTTGATTATGGAGAATGTATCTGTCGCAGCGATGTCACTTCGCAGATATAAAAAATGAATCGAAGGAAAAACTAATAGAACAGTAAAAATGCAGTAAGAAAGATTAGTTGAAAATGGAAGTCCTGAACGGCAATGGGACCCCTTGAGACTGTCCACCGTGACGAAACGCGTCGGTGACCTTTATTTTGAAAAAGTATAAAATCGTCTTGAGTGGGAGAGAAATTTTCCCTACATCGCGGAAAATTGAATAAGGAAACTTTCTCTATCGTCTGATTAAGAAGAAAGCTTGTACTTAGCAAGAGACGCGAGTTTCAAGGGTTCAACTGAATGGTTTGGGAGCCTTATGCACTGACAGGAAGAGCCAATCACAAGAAGACTTTTTCGAATCTTTATGAAGAAATGAAACAAAAAGCAGATGGATTCACACACTGCTTTTATTAATGTGATAGCTATGCAGTTTTGTTACTTTTCGTTGATACAATTTTCAAGCATTATGTCAAGCTTGTGATAATTCATCGAATTTTTGTAATTTTTTATTCAATACATTGTTAAATTTTGTTAGCTTGCTGTCATGTTAATTGTAAAGATGTTTCTTTTATAGTTCATATTAAGAATTATCATGAAAAATTGTCAACAAATTTATACACAATCGTGTATTTCATGAACATAAATTTCAGCCGTTTTGAGTTGTGCTTTGACTTTTAAGACTACTATCTTGTTTTTATGGAAATGCATCAACTTTTTTATTGAGATCCTTCCGTTATCTATAATTCATGTTCCGGTGGTAAATTAGTAGTGATACATTGAGATGTACATGTATTTACTAGTAGTGATACATTGAGATGTACATGTATTACAATAGTGGCTGAGCTTGTTATATACACTATTGGACATCATTCATAATTCTCGGAAATCCGGAATAATTCCGAATTTCAGCTTTGGGTTAAAACTCTGTGGAGTAACTTCTTTTCAAAACTCTGTATTTCAGACGACCCTGTATAGTTGCACTATATTGTAGGCCTTGTGTTTAATAATAGTCTGTTCGTGCAATACATCTACATCTGCGTGTGATGCCGTACAACATAAAATATCATTTTTTAATCAAAGGTTAAGGGAAGACGGCCTATACACCAATGATGTCCCTCAGCAGAAGATTGAAGGCAAGGAAGCAGGAATTGGTCGAACTAAGTGCATGTGTAACTCAAATATGAACGGCTTTCAAATACCACGCTTAGGCTCCTTAACGACGCTCGTGTACAAATGCCATTCGAGTACAAAACACATCGTTGAACTGAGCAGTATACAAAAAATTCATCAAGAATACTTGAAAGAAAAGCTGGCTATAAAAATCACGTATTGTCGTCATCTTTGTTCGGCTGGATTCCTTCAAACATTGCTAACAGGCCTATTGAACCGAGGTTTTTACTACATAGTGAAACATTCTCAACAAGGCATCGACAATAATGTTACTTGGCAATAACTCGCGCAGCTGATTGCTAATTTCTGTAATACATTTAGAAAAGAACTTAATCATTCGAATAGAAATTTTTGTGGCATCACTCTGCTCATTTAGTTGCTATGATGACTTCGCAAATTCTAAAAAAAAATCCAATTACTTAAGAATCACATTTCAAATATCAAAGTCAGAGTGGGTCATTTTCACATCAGTGATTGAAATAATACCCACGGACCACTGATATGAGAAATTATGGCGGGCCACCCAATATGAGCCGGCGGGACGCGTTGCAAACCATTGGTGTAAACTCTTAACGAAGGGCGGAAACAACATTTACCTGGAGATATTTTGTTGAGAACTGATGTGGCGTCTATTCATCACTTAAAGTGACTAACGTTGCATCTTATTTGAAAGTAGCTAGCTTTAATTGTCGTTTATGAAAGAAGAATGAAATTTCACATCATTGTATATCTTTGCCTCATCGTTCGTCCACCAATGAGAGCAAATCGTGACAGCTATTTCAAGGAATAAGTTTATATACTTATTGAAATCATCAATACTAAACAGCAGTTTTCAAGCGTTTTAGCACAAACCCTCGTCTACTAACGTGGCCGTCACCCTCCTTGGCATCTGTTTTCTATGCATCTGGTATTGAGTTGCAAGAAGCTCTCTCATGTGATGATCATCAGCTGAAATCCAGGTATCTCAGCATTTTCAATGTCTCAGAAATGGATTCTAAACATCGCGGCGGCGAATGACAAGGTTGAAATGAAGTTCTTCAAAGATCAGAGGCGAGGATGGAACTGTAAAATCCGTTTCAGACGGATCAACACCAAATCCGATGACGCCTTTAATGAACTGGTATCGATGCCGCTGTTTGTTTTGGTGAAGCTGCGCCGACTTCGTGTCTGATTGAGTTTTGCTGACTCAGTCTGATTGACAGGAGTTTCAAATGAGGCGTGGCGATGTTGACGCTCCTAACAGCTGTCCATCTGCCTTCGAGAAGTTACCAACGCCATGTCGGACACTTCACGGAATTAGATCCGTCCAACATGAGAGGCTACAAGATTGGAAACCATTGATAATGCGTAGGAATGTTTTGAATACATATGTTACTTGATCGTTACATCACATTCTTAAGTGCTATTCAATATTTCTGTTTTTATGGAAAAGAACTTCATTAATGAAGGATCCGAACTTGCTTCACCAAAACTGTCATTCTACATCGGTCAGTTGCCACCCATTGCATCATGAGAGATCACTGTCTGACTAAATGAGAATAATCATAAAAAATTCGCATAACCTGATAAAGGAAATTGCTTATTTTATAATAGAACTAGTTTTACAGAAATTTCCATAAATTAGCCTATATTACCAAAAACATTCTATCATAACTGACGAAAATCATGACTATTATTTTGCTGCGAATTGATAGCGCGCATGTAAATCGTAAACTTCAGCTACTTCATGTTGTATAGATATTCTAAAACGTTAGAATGTGTCATCAATGTGATTCATGTCTCTTTGAGAAGTTCGTGGACCTAGGTAGTTTGTCGGGCATTATTATCAAATATCCCTGCTTACATGTGATACGTCGCGTTATGTTGCATCATCATTCTTTAATATCAACTTGGGTGTCACTGGGTCGACTTTGGGACTGGTTCAAGACTGCGACGCAATTACCATCTCTGGTTCGGACACTGGGCAGCTCGCCCCAGGATGTGATAGATGTCTGTGGCACGGTCATTTACTGGTTAACTATTTTGCATCTCTAGGCGACCTTTCCTTGAAATTGCGTTAAAAAATGAAAAAAATTAAAGAAGGTCACTCATCCTGCACCATCGTGGAACTGGAATAATTATGACATTATTCCAAAACTCAAACTAAAAATTTACATCGGGTTATGGTCAACTCGAAAGTAAACACGATACTCATTCTAGAAACGCAAGCACGAATACCGTACGACCCAAAACACGATTCTGTCCGTGCCGTGCATCTCCAGTGTGCATGAACTTAGAAAATGATGCATTCTTCATCCAAAAACTAACATCTGCGAGTATATATAACCCTACTCGGTCTGTCGCGGAATTTATGTACAAAGCCCGGCCGGAGTCAGATGGTTTTATTTATTTTAACAACCCCTTTCTCCCATATAAATGGGGTAGGGGGATTCATACAAACAAGATAAAAAGGAGACAGTTCATATACATCATAAAATTCATGGAAACACAAACTAGCTACAGTCCACAAACCATCAGGGTAACACCACATGAAACGATATCAGGAAACACAGTCAAGTAAAATGTCAGCGGCTCCATACTTCAACCACATTGTGTACAGTTCTCCGCCATACGACTCTGTCTTCTGCATCGCTTCTCCAACTTCTCCAATCTTCCTCCGCCTTCTTTTTCCTTAATTTTCATGCGCTTGCTAAAACATGGTCATTTGAATAAATTATGAATTTCAATTTAGGAAATCGAGTTTGGATGTCTGCATACTGCCTTTTTTCACATAAAAAGGAAATGCAAATAATTTTACTATTAATTTTTGGTCAAGTATTGCTGTCCTCAATCTGATGAAATAATGATGTCCATTTTAGGAAGCGATTTTTATTGTCGTTGTTCCTGTGCTGATATTGTATTTTGATAGCGAGATTCCAGGTTCGTGATAAGATTTGATGTCACTGAATATGGTCATTTATCGGTCAATTTCAGAGCAGTGAAGTTGCTCCCATCACCCTCCGCTTACCTACAGACGTTGTTGCACTTATCCTGGAGTTCATTTACACCGACGGTATCGACTCGGCTTCAAGAGACCCGGACAGTGCAGAACTGCTCTGCGGAGTGTTGGCAGCTGCGGAAGTCTATCAATGCCGTCGTCTCAAGGACCTCTGTGAAGAGCTGCTTGCTTCCAGGTGTAAGTAATACCTTCATCAAATGAGCCGAAACCGGTCCGTGATTTTTACTTCAATGCTTCAAATCGTAGAAGTTACCAATACCATAGAAAGTTGCTATTATCTTCTTCTATGCTTCAAATAGTTGCGCGATATGAATTTCACGAAAATAGCAAAATGAGAAATGAATGAATTGTTGAATCAATGATGAGATTTTCACATCCTCATTTGGTGTTCTCGCTTTGTTAATCCAGCTTTCAAAATTCAAAAAGAGCTATCGACTTTGCCTTGATCTCTTTAAATTATTTGGTTCAGATGCTGAAGCGTCATGATGCAGCTTAATGTTGACTTCCAATGATATTTTCTGGGCTCGATCATACAACCGAAGTATCATGAACCCAAGCACTTACACACAGCGCCACGGAGAGCAGTTTCAGATGAAAAGCAGTTTTTCAGCATGCCGTTTGCACTAAAAGTGGGCCTTCAGCGCCATTACTTTCTATTTGTAGTCTTTTACAATACTGAAATAGTCAGATGCTTGAACGTCATGACACGTTTATGTCGACTTCTGATGTCGCTGTTAGAGCTCGATCACACGCCCATGTGATCATGAGCCTAACCATTTACCCACTGCGCCACGAAGTTCACAATCAGTTTTTAGATCTACAATAGCTTTATATCAAATTATTTGTTCTTCATATAATAGAAACGACTGACAAACAGGGAAAATGACTAAAGATTTCCTGACGCTTTGGAAAAGGTCGCCTCAGGCGAATTCATTCAAGAGAACATTAGAGCTGTATCCTGAACACCATTGCCACTAGAAACGAAGTCATTTTCTAAATTGTGATTTAACTTGTATGTTGTTGGCTTATCGTGTTTATGATCTCCGTGATGACAGTGACATCTAAAACCAAAGTGTTAGAACAATCTCGATACCAGCTCCCAGTTCCGTCTCCAAGCGGCTCCGATGTCCGTTGCGGTGATGCAAAGTAAATAAGCACGCCGAGTGGAAAATGTTCCGTCAATCATCCTATGATTGAGAATAAGCTTTCAGTTGAAAGTGTAAATAGCTATGAATATATAATTCATTGAAACATCTCGGTGGCTTAAATCCCAACAATATCATACAGAAATGTTAATATTCCTCCATTTTTTCTGTTTGATTGCCAAAATTCTGTACATGGCATGACTACGCTGCTATCATGCGTTCAAAAAGCCGGTATTGAAATTTTCCTTCGTCTTTTGCATGTGTGACAATTGTGTATGTATTTCCTGCATGTACTTTCTCCTTCTTGTATCAGAGTACGACATTCTTTTGTCCACTGTCGGGTTCTTGATAGCATATACAATCCGGCCGAATCAAGCCCTTGCTCGGCTATACGACCTGACTTTCGCGCTCTTCCTCGTTTTACTGAATTAATTGTTTTTCATAATTGGAAGATGCATATTATGTTTGGAGTTTTCCAGGAATCTCCCACAAGAACTATTAGCTACTGTTGGCATTTATTCAAAAGCTGAGACAACTCAGGGCAAGACTATAAAACGCCAACAAAGTCAGGCGCTTATGTAGTCTTGATCTTCCTATGTTGGTCTCGCCTTTTGAATGAACACCGACAGAAGCTAATAGTTCCTAATACATGCAGTTCCTGGAAAACTCTAAACATGTGTAACTGCCTCCCTTTTGCTGCATGCAATCAGATGTATTTTTATATTATATACATTGATAAATGCATCAATGACTTCATATATTGACGAATATGTCCTTTGAAAAGATGAACGAAATAGGTTGAAAAATCCCCTTGTCAACAAGAGGGATCGTTGTCTTGTAGAATATGTCAATCACAGGCATGTGTTCTGAAAATTATTCATAAAAATACTCTTCTGTTAATTTGGTTGACAGGTGTCTGTATTTGTGACCACTTGTCGAGTAAGGACATTTATTGCAAAGGAAATCATCACATATTTATTCCGAAGTTTCGGAGAGCACGATTGATCATCTGTTGACCGTGCTACTCACAAGTTGTCGTATCGGAGTCTGCAGGAGCCCCATTTAATATTCCACCGGACATAACATTTGGATATGTCCTTCAATGGATTGAGTGTAAAGTTCGGCCACGCGTCTACTCGGGTGCTGGACTGAATAGCAATTCGTCCTCATTCTGTTTCCATGTGCAAACACTCATATTTGGTTAGCCTCATGACGCCGCGAGAAGGCCACCTGCTAACGCTTTATTGACATCAAAAATATTAGTGACCTTGTAAGTATTTATTGAAATCTCAATGAAGGACATGTTCGCATCATTTCAACAAGGTGAGCATCACTTTGTCTGTTCCTTGCTCATTGTCGTTGTGTCATTTAAATGGTTGATGGTTGACTTCGTATTTTCTTAATTAATTATTCATCATTCAATTCGTTCTTCCTAGAAGCAGTGTTTGATGAAGTCGTACAATAGATTGACAAATTCACATAGCACGAGCGGCGCATAATATCAGCTGATGATTTAAGTAAATGTCACTAACAACACAATAAAGCGGCTCAATAGGTAATTGAACGGACAGGTATACCGCTGGCATGGTGATTATGTGCTCCGCTCGTGTGACTTTGTGCTACTGATGGTATTTATCACTGAACCGCATTGCAAATATCATCATATCAGATAGCTAAATACATAACGCTTACATTTTATATGTATAAAATGAATTTTCTTTTCATTGGCAAATTACTTTTTATCATAGAATCCCTTGAAAAACATTTGACTATTTTCTTATATCACATGCACTTCTAAAGGTATTGTAATTAAAGCCAGTGTAATTAGTCATGCTAATGAAAACGTGTCGGAAAATTTGAGGTCTCTCTTTCTCCTACGATAACAATTAAGTTTATCCTAATGCAGACACGAACACTGACAAAGAAGTAAATGGCATCATCATCTGCTAAGATGTAAGTTAAATAATATCGATGTTGAGACGCAAGTTTGATACCAAACACAAACCGAGTTTTTTCTCAAAATCTGTTTTATTGTATTTATAAATAGATCTTGTGAAATTGACGTATAAGTAATGTTGTGTAGAAGTCTGTCTAGCTAAATTACTTTGTTCTATTCGTGTCTCACAGATCCACCACAAGTTTCTACTGCGGTTATATAAAAATTTCTGTTTCAAATTTTTCATAAAATGATGCAAAGACAAATGAATAGTAATGCGAAATACAAATCGTGACGCAAAGAAATCGCAATTTAAGACTAGAAAGGCAGAAGAAAGAAACCGTCAGCTGATCGACTAACAATGCGTGGGATGAGTATAAGTCTTACCTTGACAGGTATCTCAACAAATAATACCTGTCATCTTCCATTTTGATCAGTTGAAATTAACCTTCACAAGTGGAGGAACGGAAGGACCCAGGTGATCTCTTTATCATGAACTTTACTCTTCTCTTATGGACATTCTTGTTTCTTGTAAAGTTTGCGGTTATACAGCAATCTGAATACAGTAACTAAATCAACGTCTTTTAGTCATTATTTTCAAGTGTATCTTTGCTGCCTCCGGTTTTCCATTTTGCACAATTAGATCATCAGTAATATTTTGAAATAATTCCATAATTTTCAACCCGCCATTCCTGAAACTAAAACATGAACCACGGTAGGGATGTCACCGTTCACTCTAAGCGATCGCAAGCAGGAACTGTTTCCATTTAATCCAATTTTTTCGATAGTCTCAAATTCTTGTAATGTTGGACAAGAAACGTAAACATGAATTCAGAGCTATTGCTTCACAATGTCATGTCTTCTAAAGAGGTCGATCCACTTTTAAAGGAATTGAATTTCAATTTTGCCACTTCACCGTCATTTATGCTTGTAGCCGCCTGTCAGGTGACTATAGAATAAGCTACATGTTGTGTCGTTTACTTTTATCACGTATTTGCGTGCAGTTTAGGAAGTATTATAAATTATAATCGTGAATTTTATCCACTATATTGCTATATTACCAGAAATTAAATTAATTCCATATTCAGGCTGGTGTAACCAGCCACCAAAGCACTATGGTGCATTTATTAGATCTCAACAGACCTTATCAGTCGTGGGTAGATTTGAAACCAGCGACGTTGAAGCTAGAAGACGTGCAAGCATGCTCTGTGACCACCAGGCCACCGGACCATCTGTTGGGCGTGAAATAGCCAGGAAGGCAATGCTTTAACGCAGGCGCGTGGAAGGCGGATTGCATCATTTAATGCCGCTCCGAGATAGAGGCGATTCACGCAGTCGCTGCTCATTACATTGAGATTGAGTGGAGATTTGATGAATTTATCAATTGCCAGGTTACTTATCTTGACATGTTAATACATTATTTACTTCTATTCTCAGTAAATTCCTGTTAACAATCATGGGTACTTATGGGTTATCTCCCCACGTTTTCAAATTCGTCTAAAATCCGTGGAAATGAATCAATCGTCACAAAACTTTATGTACGCTTCGGTGAGGATATTTTCTACCTACACACCAAAATTTGTGCAAATCGGACAAGTACTTTTTGAATAAGGGGCGATAGCTTGAAGTGCAGTGATGACTGCAACTTGATTTGACTTCTTCTGACCTGATCGTCAGAACAGAAAGCACTTGAAAGCAACAAAGTCATTTCCCAACAACTCGTGAAGTGATGATGACCAGGCCACATCTCTTAGGCGAACATTTTTAACTAAAAAAAGGTGTGGCAAGGCAGTGGTCGTGGGAAGATTTCAAATAGCAGGGGATGAGACGAAGAAGGAGAGAGAACAATTCATACACTAGTAACAATAGTGCGTCGAACGGACGAAGTCAGATCAGGCTGTTGACATTGCTACTCTCAACGTTATCATTTCTAATGCAAAAAGTACTTGTTCGATCTGCATGAATTTTTGTATTTGAGTATAGAATATACTGTACTGTACTGTGTGTGTATAGAAGTCTGGTGATGATTGATTCATATTCGCATATTTTAGACAAATTTGAAAAACCTGCGGGGGAGATAACCCATAAGTACCCAATCATGTCTAACAGTGAAGATTACAAAGTTCAGCAATTTCTCAAAATGACGAAAACTACGTGAAGTGCAAGGAATCAGAGTGGAGAATAAAACCACGTTTTAGGCAATGCTATTTTGCAGTCAGTGGAACGGCATGCCTTTGAAATTTTTGAAGTAATTTCAATGCGGCGAAGCTCATTTTCACTTAATTGTTTGTCGGGCGTCTTTTGTTGTTTCTACGAAACTGAAGTTGTGAAATTGAAGTTAAACCGCAACAAACGTGATTTCTATTTTCATTCTACGTTTTCGTCATTTTATCGTTTCTTTTCGTCTGAGCATTTAACATTTCATTTTGATCGATCAATACGTTTTCCGAATCAAGTGACCTGAACTTTTTACCTTTCCAAAAACCGGTGTTCTAGTTTTAGAGAACTGAAATTCTGCAAAATTGCATGACATGCGGCGGGTAAATCCTCGTAAGAGGGCCATGAATTCGTTTTTCCTAACCAGGTTGGCTAGAAATTGTGTCCCACTGCCTCATTTTCACTGAAATGGACTTTTTAGAACTGAACGGCATCCGTGACTTTCACTTAAGCGCATTTTCAATGTTTGCCAAAGATTCAGTGGCAGATCATGCATGTTTTAAAATGAACTTTTCTATTGTTTGAACATTGCTAATATTCTCCAAATCTCCGTCTGATAGCCAAATGAATCTAGACACCATAAATTGATATATAGCATAGAAATCGAATAATGGCTAGTGATTATGCCAATTCTCTATGCGTACTGGTTATTGGACAAAATATGTATGAAAATGAATATGTTGGCAGCACACATCGACATATATTTCTGGCATTTTCTTCGTAATATGATGTGTTCGATCATTCAAATAATGTTGGCTCTCTAATTCATGATTTGGAAGGTATTAGAAGGTATTAGTATTGGAAGGCTAGACCTCAGGACCGAAAGATTGCTAGACCAAGTAGATAACCACTGCCACGGAGACTAACATCTAATTACTTTTTTCCTCTCGCGGAATCTTCCACAGATTTATCATGAATAGGCATACATTACAATATATAATGCAAATATTGTATACATGCATGATATAGATATATGTTGAATTGTGGGCACATTGAGAAATTTTGTTCATCAACAGAATAATATAATGATAATATATAATAATATGATATGCAATATATATGAATTGTTGCAATGCCCGACATTATTGATAAAGAGAAAACGAGTCTTTTCTTACGCGTTTCAGAGATATATATTCTCCATCATCAGCGGAAATCTTTTTCAGATGAAATCAAGCTCTTTTATTGTCAAATGATAAAATGTCACAAATATTGTAAAATATATTCACGTTTGTTAATCATTCCAACTGCCAAGTCTGATGAAATATGTTCATACGCAGAACACACCGAGTTTTCAGCGGGAACCAAATTATCTAGAACATTGCACTGAGGATAAATAGAAATGCTAAAAGTAAAACAGAAAGTTTAGTAAATTGTCACACACTCACAAATTTAACAAAAGTGGATTCGGTACATCTCTTTCATTCATGAGGTTCGGTGTCTCTTTTATACATATTGTTTCTAAAATTCGATGCCATTTTGTTAACGCAAGAACAGAAAAATTGTTCTCATAAGGAGATAGGCAATGTGTGGTCACTTCTGTGGGCATCGGATAACATTCTACATGTTCCTTAACTCTGGTTACAAGATGTTGCGTAGTTTCCACAGTGTAGACATGTTTACAGTCATTGCACGCATGTCATTACACAATTTCATTTCAAATTTCGGGGAATACGATCCTTGTTATGAAAAAACATGCTTCTTTTATTCACCGAAAATATTGGGTTGACTTTAATATTTTCTGGTAGTTTCCGCTTAATTTAGCGGATTTTTTCTTTCAAAAATTTCTTTTTTCCTTGAATAAATTGAAATTTCCAGCAAATAGCAGTTTCATTTTCGTCGTCAATTTTTTCTCTGTGGGGTTGCTCAAATTTTTCCTCAACCTTCTTTCGAATACACTGAATTACATCATTAGTGCAATCATTAACGATAAAAGTTTTTGAAATTGCATCACAACTTTCACTGTACAATTCATCACCAGAACATATGCGCTTTGTTCGGTAAAACAAAGACGGAATGGTCGCTACCTTGTATTGCGACGGATCATAGGCATCGTTTGAAATATAGGTGCCAGTATGAGTATGTTTTACTTCATACGTATTCATATAATTATATTAATATTGTATATTATAATGCATATAATTATATTCTGTGATATAATAATGCAATAAACGATATTTCATAAAATTTATCGGTAAAGGAGCATGATAATGATAATGATATCAAAATTTTTCTTTACCCATTTAGTTGAAATCACTAAAAATTGGCAATGGTGTCATATTCCGTTTGATGCTGCTAAAAGATTGATGTCTGATACCAACGTCTGATTTGAAAATACCACATGAGTCAGTCAGTATTGCAGGTCCGATAGATAGCTCTCAGACACAAGACTGCAGATGCAGTATTTTAATTTCAGTAGCTGATACAAACCGGTGAAATTTGCTGTCATTAACATTTTTCTATTTTCTCTGCTCAATGGAATTGCATAGTATTTCTTAACAAAACGATAATCATGACTTAAGTGAATGATCTTAACCTCAAGTTTTTCTGAAGGTGAATTAGTTGAATTCCTAGTTAATAATTAAAGGTTAATTGAAGATCCACTTCGTGGTTGTATTCCCGTTTGTCAGACATGGATGTGTTCAGGACACTACGAAAGGCTGCACTGAGATGGACTGAGATAAGACAAGATGAGAAATACTGTTCACGGTTGGTGTGCTTTGTTTCCAATTTACTGATTTACAGACGCCTTGGGAAATACATCTTCATTTCAATCTTCCGATGGGGAAGTGCACGTCGAGGCTGAATAACCTTGAAGTCCTAGAAATTAATGTAATGTACTTATCGGGCGTTCATGTAAGAATTTGATTTTCTTGACTGTTTCTGATTGAGCTGCAGGAATGAATACGTCGTCTGATGTATGCCCACAACCTTCCTATCGAGCTGCAGTTTTACTGGTAGGTTCACACATCCTTGGGTTCACAGTCTTGATTCTTGTTGTCCCAATAGATATGTATGATTCTCAGTTTTCTCATTTGAAGACGTACGTTAGACGATTGGCTGAGTGTAATGTGGGGAAGAAATGTCATGTCAAAATACGCATTATTCACAATCACTTCAATTTGTACAGGTGATTTAATAAGGATGCCATGAACTAGTGGTTCTCAGCCGAGGTGCCACGGAGCTGCCTCGTCACTATAAAATTACACAACGTGCAGATGTTCAGCACAATTTAATTGAAAAGTCCATGTATGTTCAGTGACAAGAAGCAAAGTAATTTGCTTAAAATGACCTTGAATATGTTCTTGACAACCACCTCCAGGTGACCTCGGAGAATTGATTTAACAATTCCATGTTTCAGGCTTTCATCAGGTCGAATAGATATCTCAATTCATATTGTTCCTGGCGCAACCATGAAATTGGCTTATCAGCTGGGAATCGAACCCACTCAGCGAAGGGCTGGCGCGGCACGATTATCACCAAAGCTAGTGAAGCGTTATATTTATGATGGTGTCATAATATTTGATAAAATTCAATTTCTCAGCTTTCCATAAGTTTATTGAAAGTTTCGATATTTGCAAAAGTCATGTCCTCTTTTCTGATGAATAGTTTCCAATTATTTTGACGACACTTCCATTGTTTACAAACCCTCATCTCAGCCAGACCAGACTCAAATGTTTGCTCAGGTCGAGTTTGCAGGATATCCTCGGGATTGGATTCAGCCAGAATTTTCTGGGTATATTATTTAAGAAATGTTAGATTCTCAATTTTTCAATGTTTATGATCAAATTGATAACGTTCAGGCTGTCGGCTAATGGATTACAATAATTCATCTTGAATTCTATAATTTGAAAAGTGTCAAAAGATTTTATTTTATTATCACATTTTATAATTTCGGAAATGCCTAAATCTCATCCTTGCCTACGAAGAAGTGATGGATAAAATAACAATCAGGCTTCTGTAATCGGTGCAATTGATAGATTAGAGACGGAAAGTAACTAGCGTGGCTTGTCTGACTAAAACAAGAGAATAAGAGAATAATGGTGAAATGAAAAAAATTGTAGAAATTACATAAATAATATGAATTAGACTTGTCGAATCTTGTAGATGTTTTAGATGAAATGTTCATGCTGTACTGTTTCATTATATCATATGTATACTAGACACTAATTAAATTTCACACATAAACCTGCGGATAAACCATGCACGGATCTTTTCCGGATAAATCTGGAATTCTGCTTATTTTCGCAAGTTGTTAGTGTCATTTACTATTTCTAATTTTTAGAATTCCTTTTAATAGGGCCTTAGAAATTTTGAAATTGGAACTCTCCCTTATGAAGATCGTGGAGAGGACCATTGTACAATGAAAATTCAATGCTCACAAATTATAATGAAACTCGCGGAGGTGGAATGTGCTACACGCTGGATGTGTCCCAATCGATGTCGAATGTTGTTGAAGGGGCTCCTCGGAAAGTGAATATAATGGAATGAGCCCAATCGATTATCGACGAATGCTCGTCTGAGAAACACATTATAATGTAGGCTATGGACATGATTAAAACCAAATTTTAAATAAACATTTTTTCAAGAATCTGCAGTAAAATCACTCATACTCATTGAACAAAAATCATTTTTCATTGTCACATTTGTACCATGGGACCCATTCCGTTTAGGAAGGATGCTAGGGTTCCTACCGCTCCTGAAAATCCTGGAAAATGAAATTCTATCCTGAAAATGTTTTGCAAATTTCAAAAATCTTACTAGAAATTTCCTGTAAAATTGAAAAAATTCATTCAGATAAAATCTGCTGAAAGTCATCGGGAGCTGATATATGAACAAACTAAGGCACTTGATATTCGTTTGTGTGATCATAAGAAAGCTACATCAATCCTTTGATTTTTATTCTTTCATCGAAATGCCATTTATTGTGTCGTTGCAATCTCCAATACACTTGCCTTTTTGAAATAATTCGATTTCATCAATTTTGTTGTGTACACACATTTTTTTCTACTTTTATATTAATTGCTGATTATCTCAGCGAAATGTATGGAAGCAGTTGTTTCGTACAGACAGACCAAAGAGTGCTATTGCTTTTAACATAATGACGTTCTAAACTACTTGATTGATTATAGAAAATCTAGTTATATACGCATAGATTTTATCGGTATGTTTATTGCTTGCTACTACCTTACCTATGTATGTTTTGATCATAGTCCGAGATATTCTAAGTTTTCAGATTCTTGTTACATATTAAATTAATGAAACATCCTCAGATTGCTTTTACTTGATTTAATCATGTATCACGCTCTAAACTATGAAAATAGGAAGAAATGCAGCGAAAATAGTTAAATTCGGTTGCTGCTTACAAGTTTAAAAAGTCTTAGAAAAGTCCCGGAAGAGTTCTGGAATTTTTTCTTCGTAAGTCAGTAGGAGCCATGCCCTTTTATTTCCGGAGGGATATAAACTATATTTGAATTTTTTCATAGCTCCTGCATATCGAAAAAGCAAAGAAAGCCTTCGATATTGTGATGTCGGATATCCAACCTGTAAAATGTGATATGGATAAAATGATTAGGAATAAAAAGTAAATCATCATGGAGATTATATATTTCGGAAAACTCATGGATGAGTCATGGATGATTAGCACATTTATCATGTCAAGATGAAGGAAGACCGACAGTGCGGAGCTTGAGTAGTGTTGACATCTGCTCATGCAAATTGTCGCTAAGAGACATTTCTCAATCTAGCTGCATTTTCTGAGAAAATAATCAGTCGCCGCTTTGCTTAGGAATACCTGACGGGCAAGTCATAGGCTCCTATCAGCAAAGCTCAATCACGCCGTCATTTTACCTCGGGTGACGAAGGAAGCTTCCTTTCACGATCGCTTCTTTCCTGTGGCAGAAAGTTCAAACATTCCGATGAAGTACTTTTACTTTATTTTCGTATTTTTTGTGTTTCTCGCATTCTTGACTAAAAACTCGCTGATGTACTCTCACAAAATCGTTCGATAAGCAGCTTGGTCGCCTTATCACATTCGAAAGCGGCTTTATCAACTTTGCTGTCAAGAATCTGCTGAGATACTGAGACTTTAATTAATTGAAATCGCAATTACTAAATCAATGAAATTGCAATAATTTTTGAAAATCCTTGCTCGATTTCCTGAACCAGCTCAAGCGATTTTCGCGAAAACCGCATTGTATAGCCCCGGCATGCCGAGAACTTGTCTCAATTCAGCAGTGGATATTTGGTAGCCTGAATTAATTGAAGAAATCAATTGGATAGTGTTGGTCTCCGTGGCACAGTGGTTAAGTGCTTAGCCTAGCGATCTTTTGGTCCAGAGGTCGACCCCTGAAAGCGTCATTTGAAGTCGGCCGAAAGGGCATCCGGACTAGAAGTAATACTACAACGCTGCAGAAAAGTCTGACTGTGTCAGTACCGTCCAAGCCCCAAGTATGGGGAATAGTGAAGTTAAAGCAATGTAGTTATCAGTTCTGTCTTTACCAGCGTCTCTTCGGGTTCACGTTTCAGATGACATAAGTGTCAATGTTGTTCAGTCACGTTTCAGTTTTAAGAACTCAAGAATTTATAAATTTCTGCAATTGTTGAGAATACCTTGCTTTTTGAAATTCATGAAACTGTCTTTTAATACTAATTCATGTTCTTAATACACTTATCTAACAAGAAATGTTGAAAAGAGATCTGAAGCGCATCCATATCTCGGGATGGAGCGATTCGGGCCTTCCTTTGCTTCTAGAATGTTGCTCCGAATCACATGAATTTCTCAAATGCTATCCATTTCCTACAATTATCTCGTGTTCATGCCAGAGCATCGCATTTCAAACTTTGAAATCGCCGGATTTGACAGATTTTTGAAGTTATGCCAATTTTTGGTTGTGAATCCCATTACTGATTGCTATGATTGACTGGCTGATCTGTGCAAAAGATGCAACTTAGATACAAGTAGGCCTATAGGAAATGTGGAAGATTTTCCTTCTGGAGAGACCATTCCAGTGAACATTTGAAATGATGTTCTACAATTCCAAGTAACTTCAAATGCGGTTATATCGAAGATGGAAGACTTACAGAAGCACCAGGAATTCAAATATTTCGGTGATCATGCAAGCGATGACTGTAACATTTGAATTTCCAATGTTCCATTCGATATCTATGGAATAATAGGTGATCATGTTAATGATTCATCGACTTGTTAGTATTCATAAAGTACTTTACTTACCGTAAAACCTGTAATAGACAGCCACCCTGACGAAGTTTGAAAATATACTGCCACTTCTTGTTACGGGTGGGGTGGTGCAAGGTATTTGCATTATATGCTAGATAGATACACATGTATTATTAGGCCAAAATGCTTACCGTCAATAATGCTATCAATTAATTTATTGAATATCGATAGCAGCAAGATGCAATTTTCATATGATATCAAGCCTCAATCGTAAGATTATAAGTCATGCTAACCAATCTAAATGTAAATACTTTCATAATATATAGGGCATTTAGTAAAGCATTTAGTTATTTGAAGGCTTTATAGATGGAGAAATTTGTTAAATGCAAGCCTTATTGAAGTGATCTTTCTTAATGCTTCTGGACTCGAAGATGTTGTGTTGGAAAATAGATTGACACCCAAGGAGACAAATGAAAAATAGACCGAATATTGCACGTTTTACGGTATATCAAAAATTGATTTATTTTGTTAGAAAGTGTGACAAAGAATGTTCGTAGAAAGTGGTAAAATTCAGACCTTCGAAGAAATTTGACTTTCCAGGTGGCCAATTCCACCGAAACAGACCAATCTGAACATCGAATGTGACGTAGAATAATTCACATATTTTTGAAGTACGTCGTCATTGCATTGAGATGAATTGCAGTCAATTAAAGTCAGCGAATAATAACTATTGAAAATTGACACGATCAACACATTTTGTTATGTTATCTTGTCACGCTTTTGGTTGGACTTGGGAACTAGACAAATCGATGCCTTTTCAGATGAGTTTCTTTATTTACGACGTGGTCACAGGCTTAAAAAGAAACGTTGATTCTCTTACCTATCGTTATTTGCCACTGTTAGGCATCGTGATTCGCGATGGAGTGCAATATCAGAAATTAATCTACGATTTTATAATGAAGTTTGCAACATTTTCTGAATGAATCTCTTGGAAAATGTTGCTTGGGAGAAACACATATTCCCTGAATATTTTGAATGATTTTGGTTGGGATTAACGCTTATTAATCATGTATGCTCCTTCACAATTAATAAACAACTTCTTAGTCCATTGTCTCTATTGTTGACAACTCTCGATATACCAACTGTCGGGAATATAGAGAAGGGTTAGAATGAAGCTGACTTCGAACATTTTCAAGGAAGATTTTAACTTTGAAAAGTTTTGCAGATAGACGACTATCGTCTGTTGCTTTGAGGTAAGGCGGTGTAAAAAGGCGATTAATGCACCAGCTTGTCGCATTGACTAAAATTTTGAAATTAGATCAGTCGGCTGTCAATCAGGGTGGAAGTTTCGTCGTGGAAGTCAGCATCTTTCTCTCGAACTGTTAATTAACTTCCGAGATTAACATGCAATCAATAGCGGATATGCAATTATACGATTACACGATTTAGTGTTGAACAATTACCCAACCTGAAACATTTGCAGACGAATTGTAAATATTGAGGTGTCCCTCACATTTAGTGTAGAATGATTGAATACTGATATCAGCAAGCTTAGTCTACATTCACATTCATCAATTATATTTCTATTACATATAAGTGTCATTTCTAAATACTATGAAAGGTGGGGAAAGCTATCGGCATTCTACAGTGTATATGTTTTCCATAGTATATTCGTGATATTTCGATTGTGGTCTCTGTGGCACACCAGTTAAGTGCTGGTCCTAGAGATCTTTCGCTCCAGAGATCGAACCCCGAAAGTGTCATTGGAAGTCGGCAGAGAAGACATTCGGATTAAGAAGTATCACAACGCTGCAGCTGGTCTGACTAAAACAAGTCTGACTCAACACCGTCCAAGTCATTTTAACAAAATACCAAAAGATCGTTAGGCCAAGCACGTAGCCACTGTGCCATGGAGACATGAGGAAGTAACTATTCAAGAACAATGAAGCTTCAATTTTGGATTTAAAGAGGCAACCTAGCACAGTCAGCTGTATTGAAGGCGTACGTCTGCGCCGTATAGTTATCTCGGGATGATAACCATTACTTAAGGTATCTATCTATTTGTTGCAAGTCAGCGGCAATGCTACTTGCGTTAATATCGGCTTGCTTCAATTAGAACCGCACTATCTCGGCAGTTTAGCTCCGAAACAATTGACTCTTTGATCTATTTGTTGACCAGAATCGCCAATATTGCTATTTATAACTGATAAGCTACCCTACTAGTGATGCATGTTCAATATTTTGTCTCACTTAGTTATTTTTAAATTTATTTACTTATAACACGTTGACACGTAATCATATTTTAGTCGAAGTTTCGCTTAATCGCTTTATTAATGTTTATGTAGGAAATGCAACGTATTCCCATGTTGAAAAAAAGAGGAAAGAATCTGCCGAAAAAACTGTTTCGAAGTGTTTGATAGACAATAATGCAATTTCACTCTTCGCAACAAGATTTTTATAACTTTTGGAATAATGTCTCACAGTAAGACAAGGATTTCAAAATTATTCAATTCCATCATTTTATCCCACAAAATTGGAATACTTATGCTCCCAGTTATCATCTAAAAGTGGACAGTCAGGTGGATAAACAATCAGTTTGAAGAATGGTTTTCTTCAAAGAATTTGTTTGACCGAAGAATGATGTGTAGTCAGATAATTGTCTCAAATTCAGTCATATCCTCTGCAAAGATGACAAAAATCTGTCGATGGCTCTTTGAGGTGACATGGCTATACTTTTTATTGAGATGCTCAAACTGCTGATAATTCATGTAAGTAGTAAGTCAGCCTATTACCAGCACAATTTATCTTAGCTTTTCAATGATTGAAGTTGTCAAATTCAATTTTAGGTCACTTTCGACACATGTTCAAATGCGGTGTTTATTTCTATAACAAAGTGAAAGCTTGACAACAAAATCTCTGTTGCAATATCTTGAATATCTAAACAGAAAAGTTAATTATCAAGTCAAGAAAAGACAGTAGCACCATTGATTCTCCGATTGCAGTCGACCCAGGAATCGAATCGAATCGAATTCCGCGATGGAGACGAGCTCGCACTTCGCCAAGTCGACGATGATAAAGGAATGTGAGTGAAGACAGAAATCACCTCCAAATGTTCTCCATCGACGGCTTCCTGTCCTATCATCTTTGACAGAATGAGCATTCTAATCCAATCACCATGGCGTTTAGATTTAGTACTTTTCATTTAATTAAAGAAAACATTGAAAATCTAATCTTTGCAGAAAACTTCAATCTGTTTCCCATTGCATTTATATGAATTTTTTGTGATCCTGTCTGACAAGAAGAGGAATCGGACAGAACTCGCAGACGCGCAGATTCGTAGAGGGCGTATATCATTTTGTGAAAATTTCGGTCTCCCTACCTGCAGAAACTCTTTCTAGGGACCGAGCCATTGGGCTGTCCCGCTATCGAGTACGGTTGGGGATTCAATGTGTTGATGTCATTCGTTGATTTAATACTTGTGATTCTCTTTACATATTAGATATCAGATTGATTCTTAAAGTTTGAGAATAGAAGTAGCCCAATAGACATTTCAAGTCATTGACCCGTTGTGAGATAGTTAATTCAACGCTTTCATAAATTTATTGTTCTGCATGAAATGCGCTGTTAGATTAATATGATGTTGTACAGACTCATAGACTGATTTCCCTACAAACCCTTTATTAGACGGAATGATCAGACTGTATTTCGCCAGAAACTCTAAGGTCTACCGAAGGCTACAATGTGGTTCACTATGACAATGAATTTGACTGCATGTCGTAAATTAGAACTCATAATAAAAGGAGGTCCTGATGTGAGGAAGCTATACTCGCAGCCAATAACAAGATATCGTCTTACACATCTGTACACCGTCGTATCTCTATTTTTCTATTTTTTCAATTCTATTTTTCAGACTTGCAGAGGCGGCCTTCATAAGACAAGAAAATATTTACAGATTGAGATTTCCTTCATAATGTAGACATTTTGCAGTTGACTCCTAAACCGTTTGAACTAAACACCTGATTAACTTCGTCTTTAAGGTACAGATGCCTTAGGATACCGGAAACTTCGTCTCGATGAAACAGACCAAATCTCAACAGTGAAAATTTCGTCAATCTCTTAAAAATTGAAATTTTTGTCGATGTTTCACGATATACTAAGTTTGGTATGCTGGGTAGATATTTATAAACTTGTCGCGTGACGGAAGTCATAGGTCCATCTCTAATACTCTCTAAAATTTTCATTGTGATACAAATAATTTTTCTCTTTTGCAACCCACCTTAACGTATAGCGTGCCTGATTTACCAGGTATCTTACATGATAGACTTTGCCGGACATGGAATCGGTTGGATTTAGCCCCGAGTTTGCAGCCCTGTTGTAATTATGATAGTGCAACGCTATCATTGCTTTACTTATAGTATCATTTGAACTTTTTAGAAGTGAATATAACAACTTTGAAGGTGATTTATGTCACCTGTCATGCGTATCACAGACTACTGTCTAGTTTACCAAAGTTTCAATCACACAAGGCTGGTATATTAATCTGTTTGTATAAGAAATGTGGTGGGAAGTCAGGTTGAGGGGGAGGTTAATGAGTAATTACAGCGATATCTCATTGGTGATCTTGAGAGGGTTTCTTCATTTACACTTCTGTATTTTCTCATCCACGCATTGCATGCAGTGTCGGAAACTTCAAATGTTTTATGTTCAACTACAAATACTGCCTCGCAGACTCAATTTTTCTAAGAAAAAAGACGCTCACTGTCTGTGAAGGAGGGTTCTGAGGCTGATTTATACCTGATCTATTTTTTCTGTTGCTGCACAGGGGCGAGGAGACAGCAAGAATCAGTGAATGATGCACTTGAAGATGCAGCCGCGTAAATTGTGAAGACGGCAGAATTGTTGAAGTGCTACATCGTAGTGGCGGCTTCATTGATTGCCTGATTACACGGACGATCGACTAGAGGTAAAGCTTTCTGGATGAAGGAGAGGCCGGCTGAGGTTGCGGTCAATCAGACGTGAGAAAGCAACAATAATTAGGCGGAAACGTAATTGTGAAATGAAGAATAGTACAGAAAGAGAAAATGATTGCAAAGGATGCTGAGTGTCTTGATGTGCAGGGTATAATTTGAGAGAGTAGTGCCTGTCTCTTCTATCAGCTTGTATCTGCATGATCAAGAACGATTGAGACTTCTAAGTTGATAATCACTGCTGTGACTCAGAATAGGGTGAATAGAAGATGACTTAGGTTGAGTAGATGCGATTTCTAGAGCACAGGGGAGGGTTATGTGAAGACTAGATGCATGCGATCTGCCTCGGTTTGAAAATACATCTACTTACTAGACATCGGATTATATGATTGCTTAAAAATACAGAAAATTCCATGAAAGGAAGTTGAAGTTGACCGAAATGTGCATTAGCATTCGCAATGCATGAACGCCTGTGAAATGGATGAGGCAATTAAGCTGTTCATATTTTGCACATGTGATTAGAAGTATTCGAAACTAAATGCATCCCTAAAATCAAAATATATCTACTACTTCATCTATGAGAAATCATGACAAATCTAGCAAGCATCTGATAGTCAGCAGTAGTAGATATACGGTAGTTGCTTTATCACGGGAAATGCCATCTTTTTTATGGCTCTTTTTTGATGGAGCAAAAGATTAATCCAATGCGTAAACACAATAGTGACACAAGTATCGTAAGATGTTGTGAATCATAGGTGTTGGTTTAACTTTTCTTAACAGTTTGTAAGTCGCATGTGCTCATGATCATCAATGACATGGGTTGCATAAATCCATGATCATCGAGGGCATTGGTCAATGGTCATCATGGGCATGGTTCATGGTCATCGAGGGCATGAGTCGCATGAGTCCATTGTTATGACTGTTCTTAGTCAGCTGGGTCTCAGACCTCCTATTGGCAGTTTTTTGAAAAAGACGTTGACCCATTTCTAACCCTGACTATCACAGCAATCAGTTTAAATGAATCACTTCCTCTGGTGATCTTGAACTGGTCCTTCGTTCTCAGTCGGAGTCCTTCTGTATGAGATAGGCTTTGCGACAAAATATCACTTTGACTACGCAAATCATCGAATATTAATAGACTTAATTATTGATGCAAATGATTGTCGGAAGGAATAATGATGAGAAAATGCTTCTTTGATAAATAAGTCCTCTATGACTTTTTGATGAAGGCGAACATTATATTGTGTGGAGAATACATTATCTCCGCTTAGATCCTTCTTTTCCAAGTATCATTTTACGAGACAAAAGAAGAAGTACTTTGACATGTCGCGTTTACTTATTCGTTATCCCTCAACAAAGAATTGCCGCTACGCCTCACGGCTATATTGTATCTGATGAGATTCATAAGAAGAACAATAAATCTGCTGAGTCAGGTAGTTGTAAAAAGTCAAGATTTGAATGGACAAACACATCACGCTACAAATGTAAAGTATTTCATTCATATTTTGAGAACCTGTCACTGAGTGCATTCTTGTTAAAGCAAGTATCGAGAATAACTGCGATATTCAACTTAAAGTACTTTACTGAAAGCCGTCTGATCTACTGCTGCTGATACAGATTAACAAATGTCGGTTCTTTTTTCCCAGGCGATTTAAGAAAGTCAACAAATATTATAGAAACGAAGATCATCTACCAACTTTTAAGACGCCAGATGATATTGATTTGTTTTGTTGGTTTTGACGTTTGATTAGTGGACCGTTGGTCTTCGTTAGTTGGTCATAATTAGGCGTTCTGTCGCACCTGACTTTTAGGACAGATAGTTGGTCAGACCTGTCGTTGTACAGAATGCAAGCAGATAGCAGTCATGTAATGTTACTGAAATAGTGTAGAATTTTGCTGATGTAAATACAGTATAATTTTGAATGGAATCAGCTAGTACATGAATATTTTCGTACTTCTCATGTTGCTTTATTGCGCGTGAATATTTCTCTAATGGCCGTACTAATGTGGTTAAGCAGCTGCATATATTTTCCCCTCAAGAAATTTTTGCCAAAATCATTCTACAACTTCATGTTGCACCTAAAATTGACTTTTAAAAAATTAAGCACTTATTAGCATTGACGCTATATAGTTGATCCGTTATGCTTCGTACTTCGGTTGGATGATTTCGAAACTTTTTCTGTCATTCTTAAGTGAATATTTGTACTTTGGATTAGTGAAAACATATTTGAAACTTAAATTTAAAAAAAATCGTCAAATGAATTTAAAGAAATGTATAGATTCTGGAAGATGAATGCTTGTAGTCTAAAGCTGTCATATTCTTAAAGTAAGATCCTATATGTCGGATGTAACGTCATTTCTGATCTTGGATCGTCATTCCTCTTACACTTTTCTCATTCATTCCTTCTCTTATGTGTATAGTTGTATGTCAGGTGCCGATCTTTACTTTATCACATTCGAAAAATCGTCCATAAAACTCGGTACAGTCTGTAACATAACAAGTGAAGATAGCTCTTAGAAGAAGAGCAAGATGATTCGAAGTAAGCAGCAGGCAGAATAATCAAGATGTAGCTTCTTTCTCATTTTCAACAGTCCAGTCATTGTTCGTTGACTGATGCATAACCTAGATTCCACGGGGGCGCTCACCGTGAGAAAATGCGGAAGGCTGAAACTACTGTTTTCGCCAAGAATTTTATTCAATTTTTGCGCATTATGAATTCTTTCCTTAGCTATTGATCCTGTCACATTACATGCATTATTTGTGTTTAACTATCCCTGGAAAATTTGATAATTCATTCCATTGATGACTTCCAATGTATCTATGAGGACGTGGGAAGGGGAAAGTAGCAGTCCTAACCACTGTCCTAACTTTGATGACCTGACGAAGCTGGTGGTGCTCCTCACCAATGAAGAGAGTGCCTTTTTCACCGCAGAACTGACAGTGAAGGAACAAGTGATTGGCGCTCCTGTTACCAGAATCAACTAACGTTTTAGGAAAATCTTAGAGGATATTGTCCTCTCCATATCAGAGATAATACTATGTAAATGATCATAGCAGATGCTCTCTTCATATCAAATTAACAACGGAAGCATAAAACCTGTGGACGCTCTTTCACAACTGATATTTAGCATATTATTCCATATTAGGAAAGATCTAAATCATGTTATATGCAACAATTCATTTCAAAAGCTGAAGTACATGATAACAATTAAATAAGGTACACATAGTAACTAGACTCAAATTAATTTACATTTGAAAAAAGCACCATCATGGTTAACTTGCTTATTCAAAGTGGGGTTGAGTTTTTTTTATGTACATGGCTTCCAAAATATTTAGGTCATAAGTGTTGGGAGCTTGAGATAAAATTTTGAAATTGTCAACTTTACAGCTGCAACTGCAATTTAACCTATGGTCAGAAATGGCTGACATTTTTTCCCGATGTTCTTTTATTCTTAAGTTTAAGTGTCTTGTACTGATGAATTCCAATACCTCCATACTGTCAAAATTCCATTTTTTGGCATTCGATCGGTTTATTTTAAAAAGAAACTACAATCACTATTCCGTAGAATAGATAAAGAATTTCCTATCCGTTGGGTTTTCACATGCAATAAACTAAAAAGTGGTTTCTCCAACAAAGATCATACTCCCAAAGTTCTTAGGTCTAATGTCATTTACCAATTCGCTTGTGAGGTGGACCCTCGCACTACCTACATAGGTAGAACTACAAGACACTTAAACTTAAGAATAAAAGAACATCGGGAAAAAATGTCCTCCATTTCTGACCATAGGTTAAATTGCAGTTGCAGCTGTAGAGTTGACAATTTCAAAATTCTATCTCAAGCTCCCAACACTTATGACCTAAATATTTTGGAAGCCATGTACATAAAAAAACTCAACCCCACTTTGAATAAGCAAGTTAACCATGATGGTGTTTTTTTCAAATGTAAATTAATTTGAGTCTAGTTACTATGTGTACCTTATTTAATTGTTATCATGTACTTCAGCTTTTGAAATGAATTGTTGCCTATAACATGATTTAGATCTTTTCTATCATTGTTTTCACCTCCTTTAGCTTAATGTTCTTACTCTCCAGGTGATGCCTTAATGTATTAACCTTGTCCTGATGACGGCCAGAATGAATGGGCCGAAACGCGTAGACAATACAACTCGAAAGATTGCAACAAGAAGTTTTGCTGTAATACATGTACTTTTGTTTTAATCCCATTACGATCAAACCAGTATCTTTGTCAGCTGGTAACGTACAAGTGCACGAGTTGAACTCACAAGATCTGTTTTACCTCTATCAATATGTTAGCAGCTGTTATTTGGTTACTCAGGATTACAAATATTGTAACCTTCTTTCATAAGTTAAAGACCAAATACAACATCGAACTCAATGATAGTCGTAAATTCGAAAAGTTCAACCACAAAATCATAAAACTACAATGTGATATCACATTCCTGTCCAAATGCTCAAAATATGGCTTGATTCCCAAAGTTTTAAGCCTCAAAGACAAGAATAACCTATTGAACCGTGACATTATTCATGATCGCCAATTACGTAAGATTTCGAGGCTAATTTCACAACACAAATCTAAGGTCATGCACCTCCGTAGTAAGTTGGCCAAGATTCGAGAAACTATTTTCTCTAAGTTGAGTTACTTGGACCAAATGATTTTCATAAAGTTGTTTACCGGAGAAAATCAAAACCTTTTAAAATCCATTTCAGAAACCCATCAAAAAAAGTTTCTCAAGTTATATGTAGAAAACAAGTTAAGTACCCCCAACGGTACGGTACACAACTTGAGCAAGGTGACCCTCACGCATGACCAAAATGAGATTTTTAAGACAGGACTCAAGCACCCTAGCAGTCCTAACGGCAATGGAAGCGAACATCTGACTTGCGCGTTGGAAAAAGTGGTGGAGCGCCTGAAAAATAAAATCTCTAAGAGAGATTGCAATGAGGTGAAACTTGCGTTACAAAATTACAATAAGCGTATGTTTAACGTTACCAAGACGCCACAAGCCAAACATAACCAAGATGTAGTGAAGTCCCTTAAACTAAATAAAGACATCAAAGTTGTCCCATTGGACAAAGGTAATGGTATAGCTATTCTAGATGCTGATGAATATGCAAACAAGCTCAATGCTATCATTGAAGATACTACCAAATTTACTGCTATCCCACACAACCAAAATGAATTGATGCTCGATCACCCTGTTATAAAACAACAGAATAAACTGAAATACTTTTTGAACAAATATGTGAAACCTTACGTGGACTCCCAAGTGTTCACTAAAATTACTCCTAGTGGGTCGTGTAGTTGCAAACTTTACGGTTCTGCCAAGGTACATAAAAATAATGTACCTCTTAGACCTATTGTTGCCAGTTATGGCACGGCCGAATATAACCTTACCAAGTACCTAAACCAGTACATTACTCCTATAATTCCTACGGAGTACTCAGTACAAAATAACGCTGATCTGCTAAACAAACTCGCTAGCTACAAATTCTCATCGGATTCGAAACTCATCAGCTTTGATGTTGTTAGTCTTTTTACTAACGTCCCTCTCAAAGAAGTCATTGATCTAGCTTGTGATAAGGTGTATAGCTCCAATAACACAAAACCACCGTACAGTAAGGACACCTTCAAAAAATTACTTCAATTCGCCACTGGTGGCATTTTCTCGTTCAACAACATTCTCTACCGTCAAAGTGATGGTTTGAGCATGGGTAGCCCCCTAGCACCAACCCTCAGTAACTTATTTATGGGACACTTAGAACAAACTTTCCTACAAAGTGATAAACTAAACCTAAAATTCTATGTCAGATATGTAGATGACATCTTGGCTATCTTTGAAGATGATGACCACTTATCCTTCTTCAACTATATTAACAAGTGGCATAGTAATATGAAATTCACCACAGAGGTAGGAGGTAAAGTGCTACCTTTTCTAGATATTGACCTGGACGTTTCATCCAACACGCTAACTACTAAGGTGTACAGAAAACCCACGTACACCGGTCTAACCTTGAATTTCAGAGCCATATGCCCCATGCAATGGAAAATTTCTGTTTTAAGCACTCTGATCAACAGAGCCTACATCGTCTGCTCGTCATGGCAAACTTTCCATGATGAAATAGGGAAATTGACAAAAATTTTTCAAAACAACGGATATCCGTTGTACTTTATACAAAAAGTGGTCAAACATTATCTGGACAAAAGATTCTGTGCTCCAAAAGAAAAAGATGAATCCCAATACCTCCATACTGTCAAAATTCCATTTTTTGGCATTCGATCGGTTTATTTTAAAAAGAAACTACAATCACTATTCCGTAGAATAGATAAGGAATTTCCTATCCGTTGGGTTTTCACATGCAATAAACTAAAAAGTGGTTTCTCCAACAAAGATCATACTCCCAAAGTTCTTAGGTCTAATGTCATTTACCAATTCGCTTGTGAGGTGGACCCTCGCACTACCTACATAGGTAGAACTACAAGACACTTAAACTTAAGAATAAAAGAACATCGGGAAAAAATGTCAGCCATTTCTGACCATAGGTTAAATTGCAGTTGCAGCTGTAAAGTTGACAATTTCAAAATTTTATCTCAAGCTCCCAACACTTATGACCTAAATATTTTGGAAGCCATGTACATAAAAAAACTCAACCCCACTTTGAATAAGCAAGTTAACCATGATGGTGCTTTTTTCAAATGTAAATTAATTTGAGTCTAGTTACTATGTGTACCTTATTTAATTGTTATCATGTACTTCAGCTTTTGAAATGAATTGTTGCTTATAACATGATTTAGATCTTTCCTATCATTGTTTTCACCTCCTTTAGCTTAATATTCCATATTAGTCATTCACAAGGAATACCTACGTGGTTGTTAAGATTCTTCAAAAATGTGAAAGTTAGGCACCAAAGTTCGATTTCCCAAAATACCTTGGCGATCATTGTAAGACGCCACTGTGTACTGTAGATATTCAGTAAGAATAAATACGTCTCTTTAATTGACCCTTTATAAATCATGAAATTTTGGCCCTTTGATTTCTAAGCAAATCAGTGCCCATGACACAAGGTAGTCGTTTGGTTGTATAAGCGATCGTGATGGTTATTTTAAGTCATAAATGCATATCAATTTCTGATGTTGCGGTTTTCAGTCATTGCTCTGTCCTGTGAATCCAATTACCTATAGAAGTTATTTGAACTCCCATTCTATGCGCTGCACTCATTTCTGTCTCATGTTTAAAAAATCATGAGGTAAATTGCTTAACTGAGTTACGATTTTATCTAGGCAACCTTTGCCATCTGGGCAACATTTCCGCCATGGTAAAACTGCACAGGTCGAGTAAGTCTACTTTACATGCAAAGTACGATCCTCACACATGTCATTTCATCAGATCATACACAATGCATCGTCTTGTCCAGCTGGAGTTTTGACAAATGACATTAATCTAAAGTGACAGCTGGAAATATTTACAAGTCAGACCACATATAGAATAAACCAGAAGGGTGCGGGGCTAATCCATGACTACTTTTTGCTGATAATGCGACAGTTAAAGGGTGAATATTTGATATGATCATCAACGAGATCATATTCCACCAGCAGTTGTTGATGAGCATGGAAATGATGCAAATTAATTCAAACTGCAGGCCTATACCAATCGAGCGGCAATTTCTGTCATGAGCATGTTAGTCATTCATCATCAGCAGCAGTTATGTCGTTCCGTAGGTATTGTCAGATCATGAAAGTGGGCTTCATATTAACCCAGTATATGTTGCTGAGAAATGGCGGTTAACCTTCCATTTTCGCACATTTTGTTATGTTCAGATTCAATAGCGGTTCAACACACTCGTTATTAATTATTCATCATACTTTCCTCAATCTTCGCATTTTTGTCGGTTTGACGGTCCTCCCATTCTCGTCCTCTCCTCCTCTCCGTGTACAATGTAGTGAATTGGTGAGGCATGAAGGGTCCTTTGTTGTGAGATTAACAAGGAGAGGTCTCTGTCGGTGTGCGAGAATATCGCTGCACTTTATTTTTGAAAAATCTGCGGTGCCGACTCGGAATTTCTTGTGGGAGTGCAAAGGAGTGAATTAATGTCATTCTCCTCAAGGGAGCAGATGTTTATCAAAAGTGTGTCCCTGTCTCTGAGGCTTCAGTCAACAAGACGCCAATCAATGGATAGAACTAGACTCCTGACTACAATGAAGCAGTGCAATTCGTCTTCAGGGTGAAATCAAAATGCATTCGCGTACTGTGGCTTCTTTGGTGTTCATTCATCATCGCATTCTTTTCATCGAGTTTCGCTGTGTTTAGTTATTCGGTTTTTTTACTTCACAATGAATGGTAAATTTCTGTCTGTGGAGAAGGCATTCGAAATCAAATAAGAAGGCTCACCTTTTTTCTTACCGTGGTATCAGTTGTAGAGTGACTTATTGGTTGACCGATCGATCTTTTGGTTGAGTGGTCGAATCCTCCACCCCAAGAATGCCTTAAAAGTCGACGAAAGAGTTTCAGTCATAGCGATTGTGATTCATATGAATGAGAATTCCCGTAAATCAGTGTCTTATAGCTGATCCTAATGAAGTTAAGATTCGGATTGAAAGCAACAATATTGAAATTTCTAAAGCGGGTCAGGTTTACTCCGACCTGTTGTCCGGTTCTGATCACTATCGAAGCACTGACATCAGATGGAATGAGATTTGAGGTCGTATTTGCGTTGATGCACAAAGGATAGGTTCACGTCTTTTTGAATTCAATTGACAGATGGTAGAAAGATGTCCTAAAAGTGAAAAATATGAGCACAAAATTCCTTGGCAGCCGCAGCCGCTGCGTTTCGCCTACAATGTTTCGTTAGTACGACTCGGAATGGCCCAAACTAGGTGGCAATGATGAGGATGAAGTGATGAATAGCAATGATTTTATTGTGAGGATTCTGTTCATGCACAGAAGTATGATTGCTATTAAGATGACTGAATTGTGCAATATCGCGTGTGCAACCCTTGAGACAGTCCTGAGAGACGAAGAAGTCCGCAATTGCCTTTTCTATCGAATGAAACGTCGTAGAGACCAGTATGAATGAAATAAGAATATTCGGGTAGCATATCGTCAAGAGACTTTTTGGACTTTTTACACATGTGAAAATGTACACAAAAGACAGACAAGCAGATTCAATGAAGCAGACAAGGAAAAAAGTCATTAGAGATTATTTGATAGGTAATACGCTTTTATAAGACGCCTAAAAGTATCATCGTTACTTCGATTCTTTAAGAGCTCCGGTAGTACATTCCACGCGTGGGTTGCAGCAGCAACGAAAGAGTGACCACCAAGTATAGGATGACGTACGTAAGGGATGACGAGTTCCGATGAAGTGACCGAGCGTAGACGAGAACGATGAGGTTGGCTTGAGACAGACTAATTCTTCATGTAGCTACGTGTAGATACGCAGGTGCCAGATAGAAAATACACTTGCTGACAATATGCACTAGGCGTTGGTTGATTCTCGCATGAATTGGGAACCATTTCAGCTCGTGCAGTAGTTCAGATACTGAAGAATATCGGCTATAGTGGAAAACAATGCGAACCGATGCATGTAGGAGAGGATCTTCTTTCCTTTGAAATTTCGAGTAGCGTGAAATATCTAGAATGATTAAAGGAACTGAAAGTCTGCACAGCAAGCTGTTCTGCGTTCATTAATCCTGGCTTTGCCGGAGCCAAAGAATTTGTTGCTTAAATGCTTCAAGTCTGGTGACATATTTATTTCATATCCATGCGAACTCGTGTTCTGCAAAATTTCATGAATTCAAGTTTTTCTTGATCCATCATTTTACTCCATGATCTATGATCAGTTATTTTCTATACTTTTATTCTTTGCAAAACAACACTTCTTTAATGTTTTAACTATTTCTCCAAGTTTATTAATTGTGTGACATTTTTTGAATGTGCAGTTTACGAAAAAAATTCAAGGATGAATAGTAAAGTTTGAATGTTTTATTAATTATACTAAATGATGTTGCTCAAAAATAACGAAGGGTTTAGGCGTTTTCCCAAACGCAATGATCTGACATGTGCGCTCCAACGGTGTCTTGCGTACGAAACCAGTGACATATTTTATCTTCTGCCTTTTTAATAAGTCCATCGTATGATAATTTCATAACTCGCATTATATCAAATGCACATGAAAATTACTATAATGATGGATAAAATGAATACCGATGGATTAATTACTTTTCAATATTCAGACCAGCTATTGCCAACTGCACCGGTCGATCGCAAATAATATTACAAGATGGAAACTTGATTTTCTGATATTTTTGGTACTTAAAGAGTGATCCATTTTTTTATTTCATCACAATTTAATACATTGTACTTCATTCTTTATTTGTCATCATGATTTTCCATGACAGTTTAACGTTCTTCAAAAGTCTTGCGTGATGCATGAGAGAACATGGACAAAACTTTTTTCCACATCTGTTCAATTGCATGTCAAAAGGATTCTGAATGTCCACATGTAATGCAAGTAAATCACGATTCACTTTAGTTGTACACTTCTTGCACAGACGATTATGAAAAGTTTTTTTACAACAATGATAGGTAGGATAGTCAATTTTTTTGTCTGCACGTATAACTTGCATGAAGCAGATGGCAACCTTGCTACTGACGTGACGACAATTGCATTGTTATCAAAGTGGAAAGGGCATTGCCAAATGGAGAGTGCAATTTGTGTGTTTGCAAGTCTATATCTGTCGACCGACAGTCTACAAATTCAACATTGGGTGATAGGATATCTTAGTTGATTAATGGTCACACTAAGGGATAAGAAATTGACCTATTCAAATGCTTATTTTAATGCACAGTACTGACATTTAAAATAGTATTTTATATTTTTATGTGAATAATGACATGTGATCTATGATTTACTTATGCAATATTTACTTTGAAAACTTGTCATCGGTCTACATAAGTGTCTTTTTTTCTAGTATTTTGATGAATTTTGAAGTCATATTTGTTCATTCATGCAGTGTTGTTATTACCTCATATGCACATTTGCATCATCAGTTGAAAAATGGGAACAGACATGAATTCCCTATTTTAAAATTTGGCCTTGGCAATCGTGTCTTCTTAAGACGTGGCAAGACTTAAAATTGCCAACCTCTCATCAATTCATCGGTAAGATCATATTCATTTCCGATTTCACCTACTCGTATGTCTGCGAACAAACTTTTTCGACAGCAGGTACTTTCAATGCATAAGGACAAGATAGAATTTAAGATAAAATTTTGTAATACGAGTTTCAATACACCACCCCTGTATTTTTATTGATATATGTGCAAATATTATTTATGATGTGCGATCTCATGCTAATTTACTCACAGAATTAGATCGAATTTTCATTATAATCTGGTATCTAGCCCACTAGGCTAAAAGACTGAAGTTTCAGAAAAGTACTCTCTGAATAATCAAATCATACAAAAATGAGTAAAGGGAATTACTGCCGTGTTAGTGTTCGTCTTTCTTTAGCTCCGTCTCCTACACAGCAGAGATTTCTGACTATTCATCTATCTTACATGGCTTGTTGGACGATAAGTGGCCTTCCACTTGTGATTGAGCAATTAATTGCTTACTTCCCGGAGCAGTCCTTATCCTTTGTATTTTCATGTATATGAGGGACTAAAGGTTAGCATCCTAGAGGTGGTGCACTGAGGATTCCAAACACTATTTAATGTGTGAATTTTTTCCCTTTTTCAGCCCTGAGGTGTCAGTTCCTTCCCTCGCAGTAATGGTTCCATGCAGCTTTATTGCCTATTAAAAATGTATGAAAATTGAGAATTCATCTCGAGTTGTTGATTTTTTTCATTAGTTTGCCTCAGGTAGAAACCTCATAGAAACAAAGAAGGTGCAGATGTATTTCGTGTACGTCACGCCATGATACGGGCCTTTTCCAGCGCGCATCTGTCTCAGGAGATAGCAATGAAGCGCATGAGTAGAGCGCTGACTTACTCCTCCATCTGCTGTGTGGTAGAACTGAGTTCGTTGCTGATGCTGTCATTCTACTTCGATAGGAGTGACAGGTTTTTGGTAGAATCCTTCTTGAGCACTTCTCCTTTGTCTTGGCCGAGAAATGGTTGCTGACTCAATTACAAAACGTGCTACAAAAACGATACAAGGATGCGGAGCAGAGACAAGTGTTCTAATTTACGAGTGTAGATGAGGGGCGATCACATGCGCATGAGGGATACTGAGCTGGCGGAGATATTGCAGCCAGAAAAGGAAAAGCGTTTGACTTACCTGCTTGCTGAATGGAATATCGCTATAGTGGGGAGGAGATTACTATTTCAAATATCCGTATAACATCGGAATCAACATTTTAGTGGTTCAATCCAATCCCAATGCAATTGTACACGATATTGCAGAGCACTATCAGCTCGTCTGGATAGACCAACATGAATTTGAAGAGCCTCATACTTGAGCAATTATGTTCTTGAATTAGTGAATTCTGTGAACTTTTTAAACGTCATTAATCATGTAAGCAATGTGCGAGTATTTGTGATTGAAACAAGTTACTAAAATCATAGTCATCATTGAATGTGACAACGCGGAACGCAAGGGTTGATGTTCTGAGTTCAACGGAAAAATTCTCTCAGCATGACACGAAGTCTTCGTGAAACAAAGACTCGGACACGAACTTCTAATCGCTTGCATCGAACACGAGTGCCTAATTCATTATCATACTCACATATTTTCTTATTGAAGAATTACGATTTGTAAATTGAGCGATTTTCAAATCTTGACCACTGCTTAGGAAACACAATAACGGAGACAAGTTTATCATAGCTCATTTGAAAGCTGGGAATGCAAGCTCTCGAGTGATGTGTGGCACGTTGTTGCGCGAAACTATTGAAAGGTATGAGAATCGATTGAATTTCGACATAATTCAGCTGATCCGCATTTTATAATCAGTTCTTTAATAGACAAAAGATAGTCGCAGTCAGTCTGCAGTTGAGATGATCTACTTGATCAGCAAGCAGATCAAGTCATGAAATATCAGATGCTTAAGTTTATGCATCTAGAAGGCATGCCTCTAATGTGGATAATTGCTTCAGACGTTATCAACGGACGGAAAACATCGACAAACGAAAGCTGCAGTGCCATATAGCATATCATAATTTTCATGCTCAAGCCACGAATAGCTTTCATGTGGACTTTTATGAGTGAAATGTTTGACCACGCGCTGCGTCATGCGCAATTATATGACAATAGTCCGACTGAAAGATAATGTGGTCTCAATAGCACCGTGGTTAGGTGCTTAGCCTATGATCTTTTGGTCGGGTGGTCGAGTCTCGAGTGGTGTCAGTGTCAGTGGAAGTCGTCAGGAAGGGCATCCGAACTGAAGGAATCACAACGCTTCAAGAAAGGTTTGAGTATGTCAGCACCGTCCAAGCCTCCAGTATTTTCTTCCTATTATTCGTGTTTCCATCTGCAAATTCACTTCAGAATGATGTAGATCCTCAGTAGATTTTTGAATGAACGCGATTTTCATTGCCACTGAAATCTTTAACAGTAAGTGTTAATATAGCACGTGAACATCGTGGCATCGTTCCCGTGTGATGAATTTCAAAATGTTCGAAGCTAGGTTTAATCAGATAGCTTTCTATTGTGTACGTCTACACATGAAATTACCAATGCATAGACACATGAATGTTGACTAGTTGTGTAGCCAGGCGATGATTTCCATACCTAACCCAGAAAGAGTTTCGTCCCCCAACCAACACTATTCATGAGCAGTGAGCAGACCTGACTTGTTGTAGGGGACAGGTAGATGGGATTAACTCCTTACACCCTATTTGTCTTTGACCCACTGGCAGGATTATGAATACTCCGATGTTCACGTGTTTAGTGCATTCATTTGCTCTCTCGTGGATGGTGCATCATAACATAAATTGCGTAAATAGTGAGCTATCTAAATACAATTGAATAATTCTTCTTCAATTAATGTCAATAAATATTTTATAAACATGTAAGAGATTTATCATTCATTCTAAAGTATTGCAAAGTATTCCCGTATTCGTTATCAATTGCGTGTGCTACTGCTAACATTTTCTACTGTATTCACTTCGGTATCACTTGACAAAGGAAGCAGAGGACTTCCGAAACGTTGGGAATTCACTGGTAGTCGTGGATACTGCGTTTCGTCTTGCAAAGACCCGTCAGTACGGATGGGAAAGACCCAGTTAATAACATCTTAGAATGGATGAACAAGTTGATAGGCTGCATATCATACTCATCCGTGTTCATCTTGCTCATGCGTACTGGGTATCGTTAAGACGTTGCAGAGTGCCAGCTCGGTTGGAAATATAATAGAACAATGTCCAGATTTGAACAATGTGGATTGGGCGGAATGTGATGTAGAATGATATCGAATGTTACGTTAGTTTCATAATTTTTTTATACGAGCTAAATACTACTGCCTCATTAACTTTATCTCATGACTTCTTATTTCAAGTGTGCGCCATATTTTATTGTTTTTCCTTATGGATATCGAGTTAGATGTCATTTGTTAAGACAAAGTATCTACGGGTGCAGCTGTCTTTATGATCATTGATGACCATGTATACATTCATTTAGTCTATCCAAGTTGTGACATGATCAGAAAGTCCCCTTTGGTGTTGGTAGCAAAACTTTCGACCCCTTAAGCGCTTGATTATGATGTCCGACGGACCTCGGAAGCGCTCGCATTAGCCCGAACACTTGAGTTTTGCTACCAGCAGCAGAAAGGACCTACCGTTCGTCCCTCAATCTCCAGTGATGTCTATGTTTTAGTCAACCAGGAAAGATTTGAAGATTTACAAAGACACGAATTGAACAACATGAATTAACTTTCTAGTTTACAATAAAGGTTAAGGTGAAAGAATTGTAATACCGCTGTTTGGATTTCAAGTAGAATATGAACTCATTTAATGTCTAATAGCTTATTGAACATTGTTGATAGATATAACTCGAATCCGTGCAATTTCGACCGTCATGTAATCAAACTGCTCAAGGATATTTTTTTATTCACTTACAATTCTATCTACTTTCATTTGGTGGTGGACATGTCTTGCTTTTGCTATTATCATTTATATAATTAAATTGAATTATTTAATTTTGCTATCAATTTCAATTTGTGATGTTTAGTTGTGATGTACCTATCAGACAGTTTGATGAATTGGTTTATTTCAGACTGTCAATAATGTAGGTCTATGATGGATGAATTTCTCCGCGTGTTTCGGAAGCTATTTTTAAATTTACAGAGTGAACTGTGGAATCAAACCGACCTCGTAAATATGGAACCGTGCATGAGTAGACTCTTGGCATACTCCATTTTCTATTTGACCCAAAAGCCTGATGAAACAATTACAAAACGTGTTTCTAGCCAACTACAATGTTCGAGTTACCTCGGAGAATTCTAATTTTTTATAAGAGTGTCTATCTGAATGACAAATGTTGCGATGTCATTTTTTTAATCAGTAGAGGGTGTCGAATTGAGGCTTTGTACATGGTGAGATTTTGAGGTTGATGGATGAAACAAGGGGAGTTATTTGATATTTATATTGTTCGACACTGGAAATTGGAATTTAGCGTGCTGAACTTGCGACCTTTAATGACAGTTAATAGATACCTGAGCTGACAAGAAAGACAACTACGTGTTCTACCTTTGTCTGATACGTGAAGGACAATTAAATGGCCATTATACAGAGTTAGGTAATGAGTTTTATGTCGACACGGATTCCATGTTCGGAGTAATTTATGTTCCAGACAGAAAAGGCAATAAAGTTCTGACGAATATGAAACTCCAGGAAGGCTAAAACTTGCTCCGGAAAGTTAAATCAGTTGAATAAGTCAAATATTTAATGTCTCCCAAGATTGCAATTCTTTCAGGAATGTCTGACTTTGATTTCCCAAAGTTCTGACTGAAATATGGGATGGGAAGTCAAGAATTACCTTTTGCTTTTAACCGATTCTTCTCTTGTTTTGTTTGAGACAGGCCGGGTAATTGAGCACCGGTTGTGGTCAGTAGATCGTTCTTCTACATAAAGCATGGGCATGCATGCATGAACTACCCCTCGGCCTGATCTCTCTTGTATAGCTTATCCTACATTGGATCAAGTTGACGATAGCACCTTGTGATCAACATTAACAGGTATGCGACAGTATTGATGACATTTTGTTCATCACAGTAAATGATTGAATTTACTTCTAAATGAAGTGAGTGAGGTATTATATTGGGGTCTCTAGTGATCTCGTGGCTTAGACGTGTTTAATGATGTGGAATAATGAGCTGGGTTAGAAAAAGGTGGCTCAAATCTGTCCACAAACAGTAGGAGTTATTGTTGGATCTTGAGTTCCACATCGCAACATCTCAAAGAAACTGGACATTTTACAGCCTTGTTAACAACTGAGATTAGTGCTAAGTATGTAAGAGAGAGAAATTAACTGCTTCCTCGTCTAGGATTAGAAGAAGCGGTGGAAAACTGATTGCAATTAATTGACTGAAAATATCTATTTAATTCGGCAAATGTAAATTCGTTTAGTTTTTCCTAATGCGATCAATGAAATAAACATCATTGATGGAATTGGAAAGAGCCAATATTGATAGATGTTTATTTAATTTTGTTTATAGTCGCTAATCTTTACAATTAATCTCAGTTAACGTTCGTTAACCATCTTAAGATAGAGACGATGGTTAACTTATCACTATCAGATACTGCTCTTCGCCTCTTGCACACAAGTAAGCAAATAGCATCAAGGAATTCATTGGGAAGGAATCGAGGCCACTACTGACCAATGCCGAAATCTTCACCACTGAACTATCGGCGTTGTTCTACATGTCATCGACAATCCCTTCCACCTATAATCTAATAGGCCTACAAAAATGTCTATCTGGCATTAACTTCTGAAAATGAAAGATAGAGCATCCCGTAGTGCTTCTTGCGGTTGGTTTTTCAATAAGCGATCGTCATTTTTATCATCATAAGGTAGCGACGGGTTTTCTTCATTTTAGCCACTGTTTGTCTGCTATGGTAACTGTGAGAACATTTTTTGCTTTTCAAAATGCCTTAAGAATACGCGGGCAGTCTTCTACGACAGCACACACACATTCTCGCTCCTTCGCACCCTCAATCACATTCGTTGACAAAACTGAACAAGTTTGCATTGTGATCGACGCGATTGAAGGCTAGCTGCAAAGCTAACTAGCGTCTCTCATTGATCTGCGCTTACCAGATCGCTGAACTTCAAAGTTCTGCCTTTAAACTTAAAAAACAAACCATTGGAAGCCGCGTCGCTTGTGTTTGCTCGTCAAACAGTGGGGGGCAATCGGGGGCGGAGTCGGGACATTAGAACGCCACCTGCCTCCCGGGATGACTGCTACGTAGAGACAATGTCAACATGCACCGCCTGTGCAAATGACAGTGAGGCGGAGGTTGCCGTCACAGTGGCTCGCTTCATCATCCAGATGCGCCGCATAGCTCGTCTGAGGTGACAAGATCAGATCATCACGATTCATGACTTAAGGCAAAATCATCTCGCGGTGCAACAGGTGCGAATGTGTAGTAGAATAAATGTTTTCGTGGATTTGTTTGTGGTTGGATATGATAAGGAATATCTACAGAAAACACCATCGGATAAGGTTCTGCACAACTTCTTTTCAATGACGGAAAGATTACAACTGTTTTGCGTCTTTTCACATTCTTCCGCACTTTTGACGACACTTCCATTTTCCTAATCCAGTCTTTGATGTATCTTCTTCGCCGACATTTGCCGGGTCATCTCGATGTGTAGTCCCTTTCTCTTCAAATACAGACTACTTAACACCTCCAGGTAGGACTCATGCGTAGTTAGATCATTTCCTACTTTCCTTCTAAAACAAGCACGGGCAGTTTGTGTCTGGCAAGTTGAAGTAATCTGCTTCTCGTAAGAGTCACTGTGTGAAGTGTTCTTTATTCTAAATTTGTTTTTCTAAATTTTCACTGTCAGAAGATATTTGGTTGGTTCATACTCAATTTCGATCGTCTATACTAGACATATCAGGAGAAACTTCATTCACTTAAACCACAAATCAATCAACTTATACAAAATCGAACTTTCTACAGTTTATTTTACAAATAGTTGAACAAAAGTGGTTAGAAATTAGAAAATTTCAGTGACCAGCAACCATGATGGAAGTTGCGTTCCCACGTACCACTTCCATCGAAAGAAATTCCCGCTGCCACCGTCACGTGCGTCTCCAGAAGCAGCCGAAATACGTTGACCTAACTCTCGGATGATCAATTCAGTCGAATGTCATGGAACACCGTTAGGCAGGTGGCGTTCTTATGTCCCGACTCAGCCCACGATTGCCCCCACCCCACTGTTTGACGAGTAAACACAAGCGTCGCGGCTCAAACCGATGGATCCTAGTATTTCCTGCGTTTAGCCCATTCGGCTTTGTTGGAAGCAGACTAGGGGATGTAGGAGTTAATGATAGCAGTGGCACAGAAGCTGTCAACACAAGGAGCATCCCAGACGAGAGCTTTACCCCGACTGAAAGTGAAAGTCGTGATGCCGTCCGGACGACGACCATCTCGGCGATCCATCCCGACTGGTTCCAAGATGGCGGGAATGACAGCCTTTCACAGCGATCTTCGAGGGTCCACGAATATTTCAATTAAATTTGGACTGATCGATCGTCCGTTTACTCAGCTGCATGGTCGCTTGATTCTATTATCACAAGGCATCAGTAGTGATTGGTTAAGTCTGGAATTTCACGTCAGTATCAGTGCTGATGCATCAGTTATCATTACCGATTACTTTGAATCTTCAATGTCATTGGGGCTTGGATGGTGCTGACATAGACTTTTCTAGAGCGTTGTGTTACTTTTAGTCCGGATGCCCTTTATGTCGACTTCCAATGACACTTTCGGGGCACGACCTGTGGATCAGAAGATCCTAAGGCCAAGTACGTAATTACTGTGCCACGAGACCACATTTTATAGGCTTCAGTTAACAAGTGGTCCACAGAGGGTCTAGCGTGTTCTGGCGTATCCCATGCACCATTTTAGTTTTCTGTATCTGCTCCACCATTCAAAGGAGGGATTTCTATATAAAGCATCGCTAATGAAATCTCAGGATCCCCGGTGCTGCTCCCATTAGTGAAACATCTGTACATGCGGCTTCTTCAGACATGCATGTATTACATCATCTTGCTGGATCGCGTATCAAATAGCAGGCTGGATAATGAAGCTTGATCCTTTGATGTCACTCCCCCCGCAACACCCATCAAGGGGCCTTTGTGTTGCTGACAAGATAATACTTTTTGATCAACGTGCTGCTTTCAGGCCAAATGCTCCTGCTGTCAACTTTGCTGATGTGCTAGAGAAATTTCGACCTCCAGAAATCAGTAGATTACAAGGCCCTAGCCCGTGCTCCACGATGATTATGCCATCGATTAATAAACTACATTGCGCTTCGAAATCATGCTCGCAGGACGATATTCTTCTGTAGTGGTGCCAAAGAAGCACGAATATGATAAGCAAAGCTAACAATATATCATGTGTTGTTTAAAAAGAACAAATTTTATCAATCCGAATTGACTTCCAGCTTTCCAACGGTTTGGGAAAGTTCATTTTTGATGGCTTCATTAACCAGTTCACTTTGCCGTTTGACCATCGTCACTTTATTGAAAATGGAATGATGCACAAAAATTTTTATGAACAAAATTTTAAATGGTTTGATATTCACATCAAAATCAATTGACTTTCCTAAATCATCGAATTAAAAATCGTTGAGCCGTAGCTAAAGGTCAAATCAGATTAACAAATCTCGTGATTATTGTAATGTATTTGTATTTCAAGTTTGGCTTGGAGTCTTTCTGGGAAAGGGTTTACCAGTAGCATTATGTTAAGGCCATGCACTTGATCGGAAATTTGATGAATGAAGTGGTTTTAGGGCATTGTATTCTCACTGACTTAAAAAAGCATGCAAAAGTGTAAAATGAAATACGGACGGAACCCTACGAACTCCAGCATTATCAACGCTAAATACCGATCACTAATTGAGCCGGTAACGTGGGAAGAATCTTCTTTCCATCAAACGCTGTCGGAGGGAGGGATTAATTCACCTCAGACCGGATGTCATCAACCGGGACTCGTGATACAAGACAAAGGCGCACAGGCAAGATCGGCCGAAGATGAATAAGGCTGCCGTGACTGCTGTCGGTCCATCAAGGAGGTGTTTTGAAGTTTCAATGATCCCATAGACAAACATAAATGATGAATCTATCCTCCTTCTTCTTTCTCTCTCTCTCTCTCCCGCTCTCATGTGACTGAATTAAGTGCAGGAACACATACTCAGGCATGTATGGAGAAATACCTCGAAATTCACGGGTCTCTTTGTCCGCACGCACGTACTTAGTTATGGTAAAATCTCTCTCGCACCTACACACAGTCCGGACCCATTTTGAGGCTGATGACATTATAATTGTAGCCCTGACACAGAGATTCATCTGTTTATACACTTGACCCTCCTCTATTATCAGTTAGCTAGATGTAAAAGTGAACAGTAATTGATACCATGATGCTCCATTTTAATTCAATTGATTTTCGCTGAGTGCTTGTATTCAGGAGAAACTAGAATCTCGGATACTTGTATCATTAGCAATCCAGCTAAAGAGGTGACGGAAGTGTCCGTTATCAACAATTAGGAAACTCACTTATCGGCATCACTGATGATCGCCCGCAGCGAGTGCAGGTACATTTCTTGCATATCTTCCTAATATCATTGGAAAGACGAAGAAGTCTGTGGCTTGCACGCGTGAAGAGACTAAGGGGCAATTGCTTTTTTACGTAGGCTTTTTATGCATATACTTTCAGATAATTTTCATTTTTTGTGACAACTTTCATGATATCACTCAATAACAAGGCTAATTAACCATTACGAGCATTGATATACAGAATTCAACCGATTACTTGATTCATTATAACTGAGAAAAGATTTCTGACATGTTCATCTCGGCCAGGGTGCTGAAAATCTGAGGTCTGATCCGTATGTTGGCCCAAAATTTCAAGCTCGTTATCCTCGTCAGACTGGTTTGTCTACGCATCGCTCTAGCTCGGACTGTGCTTCTTCTATTTCATCTGATCTCATATTCTGTTTTTCTTCACTTCCTTAAACAGGCCGGATTCATGAGTCGAGTTGTTTGCAATGAGGCTTAACGTTATACCTAAGAACTCGTATTTTCGCTCCTAGTTTCTTGCTTGACTAAAATCGGCGGTCTTATTCAGGGTGTGATTTTCTGTTTTTCGCCTGGATCATGACTTTGATCTTCCATGTCACCTCATTACTCTCTCGTTTGAATGAGATCCCGCTAGATCGACCGCAGATATTTTCCCCACATAGTTGCATCGGCGTCTTCGTTGTCTGCGAGGGCAGCCCAGCTGGCGTAATGCGGCACTTTGTAGACACTCGGTCGAGTGTTGATTCAGCAAACAGGGAGAAAATGTAAAAATGTAGAGGAAGGTGAGCAGCTGTTCAGTGGCCTGGAGGTTAAAATCCAACGAAAGTCAAGAAGGAAGAGAGAAGAGGTTCTAATATTAGTCGAAACTCGAGGCGGGAGTTCCCACTGAAGTGTAATGACGCTAGGAAAAAACTAAAACTCCTTCAAGTTTTGAATCATTCCGTTAAGTGACGCTGTAAAACGCGTAAATGCGACGTGGCCATGGTCACTAAACATATCGTCAAGAAAGAATGATTTTTTTATTTAAAATAGCTCATTTTCAATGCAAAGTGAACTGAAAAATTTCATTCTTGCTGACAATTTTCTTTTTGAAATGTTTTACTGCACTCTTGCTACGAAAAGTCCATTTACAACTACACACAATTTCCTGTTCAGCTCAGACATTTTCTCAAGCTTTTTACCAACGACGTTTTTGCAATTTGTGTTTGGAGAAGTACGTGTGTTGAAGCTACTTTGACGTTGAGTCTTATTTTTTCCCAATTTTCAGAACCATTTTTGTCAAACTCAATAAGTGTAAATTTGAACAAACTACAGAAAGTTGTCGTGCATTATTTGAAAGCCCTATTTATCAGGTTGTAGTCTCTACGAGTTGTAAACGTGAGATAATTACATATTCGACTAATTACATATTGCCATCAGTTATGTCGACAGTTCTACAAATACTTCAAATTATTATGATTTCAACACGAGTGAAACTTTTGTTTACTCAAAAATCTTGGATGATGTCCGTTCATCAAGTTTTCAACTTCTGAGTCTCTTACGATGACGTGACAAATGAAGCAAGACTCTTGGACATTTAGCACAAATGTATGCTATGCTGCATGGTCTCCGTAGTACAGTGGTTAAGTGCTTGGCCTATCGATCTCTTGGTCTAAGAGGTCGAACCCCGAAAGTCTCATTGGAAGTGGACTGAAAGGGCATTCGGACTAAGAGTGCCATTGAAACGCTCCAGAAAAGTCTGACTGTGTCATCAACGTCCAGGCCTCCAGCATAGGGGAATAATGACGTTAAAGCTTCATTTCTTGTATGCTACGGAGGAAGGGGTCCATTACAGATGAGTCACATAGCACCGTCCTAGACCCTTGTCAGTGAATAACGACGTTCAAGCTTAGCTTGATTTCATGCTTCATGTCTCTTCATGATCCTCGTGAATAGAATTGGTTGTCCTTTCGTTGCAGTGACGTTGCGGAATGTGGCTGAAATTGTGGAACTTGCCGATTTCTACAATGCCAGTCAATTGACTCTTGTCTGTCACGACTTCATGCTCATCAATGCCGCGTCATTATTGGATGGAAGACTGCTGGAGGGCCTTTCTGAATCTCTCATGGAGGATTTCACAAGTTATTACAAGCGTGAAGTGAGAAGAATATTCATCATTTTGATGTAGGGGAAATTATCCAAAAATACCTGGAGAGCATTGGTAGGGTTTACACAGCATGTTTTATAACAAAATTCCCGATTTTCATTTTCATTTAATTTTGTATTTTGTTTGTTATTCCAACATTTTGAAGAGTGACATAAAGCTCATCCTATGTCGATCACATTCTAGTCACAGTTTTGCTATGGCCTTTGATATTTTCCGGTCTCGATTAAATTTCTCGACAGTATTCCATGATTCGGCATCTACCCATCTGACAACCCATAGATAGACTTGGGGATGTCGGATTTGGAGGAAATCAACAGAGCAGGAAGAAGGTTGAGATTAATTTGATACTTGTCACTGATGCCGGCCCAGTGAAGGAGAAGTACTGCTTAATCTCTATCCCATTTGAACTCAGTGTGAATAAAGACATGGGGGTTTATTAGTAAGTTTATATCATGCTCATCAAAGCCCGAGATCTCAAAAAAGGATAAAACATTGCTTGTTATACCATTTTTGAAATTTTTCACGAAAGGATTCCAATAATGGCTGTTAATCCTTTAGTCAAATGCGTAAGTGTAAGTTGGGAGTATGTAATTGAAATTCCAGACTTTTAGACATTAATTATCCTAGTAGGAGTAAAATTTGTATGAAAATGTTTTGTGAAATAATGTAAATTGAATGACTTAGAAATCGACTTTAGAAAACGGGAAAATAGTTCAGCTGAAATAATATCTTATGTCATTAAGGTAAACGTATCTAAAGAAACACAGATAGGAGACATCAAAAAGAAAGCTTCTTCATTAAAACCTGTTTTGAAGCAAACCATTTTTTTTACCACAGGCGAGTGTGACGGGGAATGCTGATGTAGATGCAGTATAGACCCTTTTGTTCATTTTATGTGTGGTTTTGTGTTTATATTGGATTTTTTTCAATTTAGGCATGATCAGATGAGATCATGTCATTCAAGTTTAAAATCTGATGATATTGTACTAAGGTCTAAGAGTCGCATCAATTTTCTACAAAACTAAGAATTGATTATGTCTCCCTATATTTTGATTCTGGAAGATCTCTCACAAAGATATTTCATCCCACCCGCCGATTCCAGAATGTTTTGATGAGCGGTTGCCAGGGCTACCGCTGTCTAATTGAGTATTGTTTTATGAGTTATTTTTAGGTCCTTTGGTTCTCAACTAGCCAGTTTTTCAGTTTTATTTCTTACCTTGACAAAACGGAAAAGCGAAATATTGGTGGAATATTATTGATATAAAAAGTATGCGTAGAAAGAATGTTTTCCTCTCGCATGCTGATATCCTGGGTACGTGGACCTTCCCCTTATTGGAAACTAAGAATAGTTTATGTTTTTCATTTCATCCTTCAGTTATGTACGAGTATACATGTATGTAGCTCTTAATCTCATTCAGTAGTGTTTTTCTTTCAATTCTTCTTTTACTTTTTTTGAAGACAAAAATTTACGTCACATCGCACTGGCGTGCAGATGCATAGAATCCCAATTTCATTACAGACGCCGCGAATGTCTCGCTGTGGTCGACTGTTTGCTGACTGGCCTCACCCGTCGGCGGCACATCTTCAATTAGTGGATCAGATGATCGATTTCCCGGCCTTAGAAGACGATGAAGAAGGCGCGGAAGCTCCGATCATCACTCTTCCTACCTCACAGCGTCGCCGAAGACGTCGTCCTCAGCAGCTGCAACAACGTTCTTTATCGATTAGCTCTGAGGACAGTATAGAAATCCAGCAGGTCCAAGAGACTCCGGATGAGTGGAAATTGGAAGAAGAAGAGTTCCCTAATGTTGAAGAACCTCAAGAAGAACCTGAGGAGGAAGCCCATGAGACAATACCTGAGACTAAAGCAGTGGACAAGTAAGTGGACTCAACAGTTATTGACAGTTCATGGCAATCGACTGCCGACCTTAGCAAAGGTTCTTTATTGCAGGGATTCCCAATTCAAATATGCGAGTAAATAAATAGTAGAGTCAATTACTATCTGCATCACTTGATTTGACTGCGTTATTTCTGTACACACACAGATTAAGGCATTAATAGCAGAAATAGAGCTTTCTTATCTGAACCAAATTTTCCATCTTGATTATGTATTTGAAAATCCTAGACGTGTGTTGCCATATGCTTGGGCTTCTCTTTATCAATTTGACCCTACAGAGGAGAAACAGTGATTGTATCGGGCGCCTGGAGACAGCAAATCCGACGAAAATGATATAAAACATTTTTTGAGATTTCATCTTGTTGAACTTATTTATGTTTGAACTTGTTGATGTGATAAAGCTTTTTAAGTATTTGCATTACATTTTTGGAAAGGTGCACATGCAAAATCGCCGGGATAAGATGAGTGTGAACCCGCAGATTATGACTTCCCTCTCAAAATTGGGCAATGAAATTGTTTAACTTTGACTAGTCGATGCACTAGAAAATAATAAGCATGCTGGTTTAGATTCAATTGCATAGAATTAGAGATAAACGAAAAGCCTATATGTATCAATAAAATTCATCATTTCGATGCCAAAATTGTGAAAGAAAACACTCTGTACGTGCTATCTCTCGATTATGTTTGATGCGGTGAATATTTGACGATTTGATCTCATGCCACCCGATATATTCCGACTAACCACTAATGGTTCGGTCGCATTTCTTCAGAACATGGACTTCATAGACCCCGGTCCATAGCACGTTCAAACAGACTACTATTAGCCTGCCGCCTATAGTAAATATGCAGTGTAGTTAACCAACAATGGTAAACGCCTTCATATACTGTAGGCTGCGGTTCTAAACTGTCAACCCATAGCATGTAACTTCAAACCCTTCCGCGACTGAAGTGGTATTCATATGAAGATCACCATAACACGCCACCTTTAGATACACCGATTGCACCTATGCGTGTGATGCACACATCATTTAAACATGCATCAATAACAGCTGCAGCAACAGTGACAGTGGTATCCTATACTTCACGGGATCTTAGACCATTCGTAAATGCAGTGCTCTACGCGTTCTGATCGTCAAATGGTTAATATATTAACTAAGTAGCAACCATCTGAGGACAGCATTAGTAATTTCGATATTTTTATAAAACTCGGATAATGGTAATTAATGTCTGGCTCTGATTTGTATTATTTTTACCCGAAATTATTGACAGCAGGCATTGTGTCATTTTTTCATGAAAGCCATTTAAAACTCATTGAAATTGTATGCATAAGAATATAACCTTCAAGCCCGCAAAGCATAGATATGAAAGTGAAGTTACATTACATGCAACTATTAGCAATTAAGTGGAATCACCATGACTGAGGAAGATTGAGGAAGTGCATGAATGTTATGATGATTTTAATGTCAAAGAAATTCTTCATAATTTTGTTCAGTTTGCGATGTCGGATGTGGAGGAAATCAAAAGAACAGGAAGAAGGTTGAGATTAATTTGATACTTGTCACTGATGTCGGCCCAGTGACACCACGTGTAGATACACAACAAAGGAGGGTTAAAATCACTAAAGTTCGATAATCATGGCGACTATGCAAGTATTTTCACACGTGCTAGGAAGATATAATCATAAATGTTTTATGAATCTCAATGCCAGATTAGCCCTTAGTCTGATAATAAAATTAGTCACCCCCTAAAATGTATGAATTCTTTGTAGAGGATTCCGAGGATGCAACTCGTTGGAATTCTGAATTTGTGTCCGATATAAGTGGATATTTTTGATATTCGAGCACAAAGAAAACAAAATCTACACCGACGCTAATGCTCTAATTTATTTAATGAAATCTCAATGCTTGATGGATTCTTCATAATAATTGACCGATTTTTAATTTCTTATGAAAGATCAACAAGCCAATCTTTTTTATTTTTGAATAACCAGAAGTTTTGAGGTCTTGATAAATGCATTAAGTGTTGAAACCGCTTGCTACGTATATGTTCTACATATACGAGTAAAATTAGATAATTTGAAAGGAGTGGGTATTTGATTTCTATGTTTGTTTAGTATTGAGTTGTCATTTTCATGCCGTTTTAAATTGTGTGCTAATTCAATCAGCGGAGGTAATGAACAGCTGATTTATTGTTCGCATTGTTGATAAGGAAGTCGGCATTGATTTCCAACTACACTCGGCTAGAATGAGCAGTCCAGAGCACTATCTTAGCAGTACCAGGAAAACTTTGAGTTGCTTTCAATAGCCACAAGAGCAATAAAATCATTGAAATGATAATTGATTTTGAAGGTGCATTTCACTTATAATGTGCGTTAATCTTCAGATTAATCATCTTTCAGCTGTTTGAGATAACCTCATCTGTCTCTATTGGTACTGTAATGTCTGAGCAATAAACGGTTGCTTCCGCTGGAGCCCATAACTAACAGCTAAATGTCAAAACTCTTTTGTCTTTCATGTGTATCTAATGCATGTCTGCTTCCTGTCTACTCTAATAATGCCGAACAATTAAGAATCGACTTTCTTTTTCTATTCGTAGACTAAATGAATAATTTAGAAGATTTTGAGAATTTAGTGCATTTAAACTTAAAGTCCTAAGAACTTTGAGCGACATTGAATAAAACATGTCTTAGAAAAATAATCAACTGGGTATTAAATTAACTAATTCTGAACTGAATTATTTAATGCTTGAATGAATGCTTTATTTTTCAAAATATATGTAATAAGTTTTTTTAATTTGCATGTATACACTCTGCTTGATGTCAATGAGTTCACAAAATATTACAACAGCTCACTCATTGTTTCCAAGCCTCCTCTGACGACTTTATAACCTACCCATCACTTTCCCACCTTTTGGTTGCTTTCTTTATTACTTAGTATTTAGTTATTTTTGTAAGCACCAGATTTGAGGGAAAGAAGATTCGGTGCATTTAGTGTTACGACATCATAGCTCTGCCAGCCTTTAAGTGTGAGTTTTAAAACTACTTGAATGAAGTTTTTGTTCACAGTTCAGTTTTTAACGTCCTATCGGGAGTTTGTATGAACCCCGTTGATACTGCAGATGCTGACTTAACTTAGTTATTGTGCAAATTCTGAAATACAAGTGCGACCTTATTAAGTGAACCTCAGGATATTGTCTTTAACAATTTTTCCACGTGAGTAAACTTCTTTTGCATTTATTTTATCATTTTCGATTTTGAGTGCACTGCAAAAACTGTTTCTTTTTTTTAAACGCGTGGCAGTGATTGATCTGTTCTGTCATGAAGCGTGTTTTTTAAAACATAATTTTTCTATCTTTATGTGTGCTAAGCACTAATTTTTTTTCATCAACTAATTTATTTAAATTGAATACATAACAAAAATAATACCATCGTTTAAAACACGCTCTAAAAAAGTATGACAAAAAGTGATAAGTGAAAGTCAAAAAATTCAAAAAAAGTCTCCTCTTGCCTCGGCGTTGACCACCATGGCAAGCACTAATTCTATTTAAAACTTAAAAATTCTATCTTTATGTTATTTCATATCCGAATAGATTCATGTTCATATTAAATGCCGTCAAATATATTTCACATTTTCATAAGATTAACTCAGCTATAACTTAAGTACTTAATTTGATGAGCATTTAGGGATTTAGCCGCTGGCATGCTTAGTAAGTCATATTACGTCAATGTCTAGCGCCTAATATTTAATCAGGCATATCAGTTGACGCCGAAAACCGAAGCCTTATTTGCGTTTGAGTGACAGCCATCATCTTCTCGTCTCTATCTGATCGATATCTTGGGAGATCGACAGCATAGTAGAAAATGAAGTTCATTGGGTGCGTCATATGCACCGCATATTCAGAAAATTTCATCGCCATTCTGAAAATATTCAAATACAGTAACAAAGCCTCTCAGACAGTTAAATGTATCTGTTCAACTGTTCAAAATAATTGTCTGATAGAACAAAACTCAACTGTTGACAACCGATTATTTCTAAATTTCAAATGATATCCTAATTAGCACTAATTTAATCTGCATCAATAGTCAGTATAGCCAAACCAACTATCAGGAAGTCATCCGGTCACTTTCGTGAGTGTTGTGGAGCATTGCACTCTGTTCGATGGTCTCTTGTTGATAAAGGGTCCGGTCCTCAAGCGTTCGAGAAGAACACTGGATATTGGTTTTATTTATATCTACAAATTTGTTGATGATGATCGTTTAACGTCACTACTCCCCCCAAGCTGGAGGCATGGACGGTGTTGACGTAGTCAGACTTTAATATGGAGAGTTGTGATCATTCAGTTAGGATGCCTTTCCTGACGACCTCTAATGACGCTTTCGGGGCTCAACCTCTGGACCGAAAGATCGCTAGGCCAAGCCTTTAACCACTGTGCCACGGAGGCCACCGATCTCCAAGCTGTAGGGGTAGGTCACTTTTATCGGTACCCTCTGAAGCAATTACAGTCAAACAACGGTAAAATGCGCTAGATGGAGTCTAAATAATTCGATCGCATCCATTATGGAAATATTTCAGGAAATATCAAGAAAAAATGAGCTTGAAATTTACATGCGAATTTGGAGCCATTTCGACAATAAATTATGAGCAATTGCTCCTGTATTAAATGAGCATCAGAAATACTGCAGGAGCAAATGCTCCCATGTTTTATAGCAGTAGCAGTTTTCTTAATTATTTAGGAGTATATCGGTAATTGATACGATTCGCTCAATGCATGTGTGATTTTGTCTTAGATGTCAAATTATTGTCGTGCACTTTCTCACTGCTCTTATGCATGTATAGTCCAACGGAGATCATCAAAGTAAATTGAGACAAAGCTGCACGTATAGATGCTGGATATATTAGTTCTCTCAGACAATAACTGCCGGCGTCTAGCGTCACGAAATTTGTTGCTGATCTTCTGAATGCATTTCATCGAATTGATTGTGTAGTTTTTTGACCCTCGAGGTGAACGATGATGCAGAATCCGCGTGCTTTGTAGTGAAATAAAGACAATGAAATAAAACTACTTACAGCAATGATAAAGCATGTCTTTTCATTTATATTTATTAATCAGACTCATTTTTAAATCTGAAGTTAAGTGTAAAGCGCAGAATTCTAAAGAAATTTATCGAATTCATTACTTTGGTGGCGCTTCATTACTTCATGCCACTGCGCGCCACTGGTGCACGGCTGTGCAATTCTTATCCCTTGTTCTCCATCAATCAAGGATGAATTGTGGCTCTAATGAAAATGAAGTTTTGATGCTTCTTGAATACTCACTGAGAGTCAGATTGTGTACTTTTTCCGCGGTTGACAGCGACAGGAATGCAGACTGGGATTTTATCACAAAATCCTGCGGCGTGATCACAATATGCGGTGTAAAAACCGTACAAAAAAATCTGTCTTCCAAGAACCCATCGAGCCAACTGACTATATCAATTGATGCTTCCCTGCACACTTAATCTCCCAACGTAAGTTAACTGAAAGATACATGTACATTTGCCATCACATTATGCACTCCCGTAGCTACTCATTCCGTAGTCATTTACTGCAATTAGATTCATCGCTTCATCTCGCTGATTATCACCTCTTCCATACCGAGCTCTGAAGTGTACCGAAGTCCGGGGATGGCGATTCGAAAGACATATTCAGTACTTTGAACTTTCTTATGGTGGCATTAATTTTCTCTGACTCTTTCATCTTGCTATAAATTGTAATTCAAAATTTAAAATCGCCACCAATTTTTGAAAAATTTGACATTTTACCGTAGTTCGGCCGTAAATTAGTTGAATGATCGCTGCTTATAATGCCAAGCTAAGAAAATAGAATAATTATATATTGAGTTGCTGAAGTCTGACTGTGTCAGCACCGTCCAAGCCAAGTTAAGGTGGAGTAGTGACGTTAAACACCTTCAACACACTCGATCACGGAGGAAAATGGATAATAAATCATGGAGTGAGTGGGTGAGTTGCATGCATCCTCAACGAAAAAATTGGGTACGGAACTGATGATTGATTACTGATATTGGATGAAATGGCAGCTATTCAGGTCTGCTCCCATTTTTCAACTTTAATTATTCTATTAACATAGTGTTTGCAAAAAGCCAGCAGCGTTTGTTAATTATCGCAGGCGCTCTAACTTAGGCGATTTGCCAGTAGTGTGTTTAAGGTGATATTTAATGAAAGTCCGTCGAAATTTTCACTAACTTGCTAATTGCAAATCCCAAGCCAAGAAGTTGCTTATGAGCACACAAAGAGATTGATAAGAATGGTTCGTTAATGGAATACTCAGAAAGTGGTACCTTTCTCTTCAGAAGTAACCTTTCCAATGTATCTGTGAACTTGCATTCTGCAGTCCTATGTAACTTCAAATGTAATTATAAATGTGGAAAGACGACTTGCAGATAACGAAGGAATTCAAATGATTAGGAAAATACGCAAAAATGACTACTTAATCGAACCATTGTTACAATTTTTATAAGTAGTGTTTGTATAACACTTAAATTTTCAATATTCCACTCGATGTCTATGGTACAATAGATTATCATGATTTGATTTGTGCACTCATTCTGAAAATCGATGTTTTTCGTTTGATGTTATCACATTCAATAGTTTGACCTTGTCGGCCGAATCCAGTGAATTTTAAGGAAAAGTTTAAAAATCTGCTGGAACTCAAAGTCATGGAATCGTTCGTCGACCGGCTCAGCTGTAAGAGAATCACAGCAGTAATGCGGCACGGGATCCCCCACCTCAGGTATGGATAAGATAAAATACGGATTTCAATCAGCATTTACTGACTGCTCCGATTTTCAGTGCGATATACTCAGGAAGATGAATCTGGAATTCGATCATTCTATTTTCTTTACGGCTTTAATTTATTTATTTGGAAGGCAACTTGGTAACTTTGTTTCGTTTAGTATTCGGCTTTTCGTTTTCATGGCTGTGGTCGTGCCCCGAAAAAAATATCATTGAAAGTCGGTATGAAGGTATCCGGACTTCAGGTTCAGGCAAGGGCTTGATGTGTCAGCTCCATCCAAGCCGACGTTGAGTGAACTCTAGATGGTAAAGTCCAAACTAGTAGGTCCCAAACACAGATATAAAATGCCATTTCTCCGTGTTTGGGCCTACAGAAGACTCTCCTCAATACTGATGGTCACGGCCAAAACTAGACTCGAGGGGCAAGAAGATCAATTTTCTATTGAACGTACGTGTAATGCAAATTCAAGGCCGAATTCTGTCGAATTGGAACAGTGACATCACATTAAAGTACACAGTTAGTAAATTTAGATCGTGAAGATTCGAACATTATGAATAATATTTTCATTTGACGAATTTATCACGGAGGAAAGATATGTACCTGTCAATCCTACCTGCAATCTGACCCTCGAAGTTTGTTGGTTCTCAGAAAAAATCTGCTTCTGCAATGCGCGCGGTCGGTCAATCGCACAAGTCAAAGAGAGACGAATATCTATGTCAATTTCTATCACTTGCTACCATTGCATACAATGGCTGGGATAGGATAATGTCCGCTCTAGAGTAACTCACATGCAAATGAATCTGTCTTTGTGGCCCGACAGTAAGGAAGACTTTGTGAATGTACATGTATGTTCTAGAATATTATCCTCCTCGAGCATTCGCATTGGTTCATGAACAACCAGCAGGCAAATTGTAGTCATGAAATTCATAGAATATCTCCTGATTACAAATTATGCAGTAGAATTTATTTAAGTAATGAGTTGAATTAAAACATTGAGTTTTCTTCAGTTGAAAGATTGGAACGGGCCTGCTTTGCTGCCATTTCATCCAATATCAAAAGCTTTAATTGTCTTTCAAATAGCAGCATTGATTAATTGTTGGTGGTGCAATAACTCAGCTATAACTCAGCTAATCAATATCGTACAGCTACTACTCTCATTAAGAGAGGATATAACAGCGTAGATCTCAAGCAAAGTGCTGAGAAGCAGCTGCATAAGCATAGTGAAACTTTATTGAAATACGGATATTTTTCTGCTAAGCAGCTTCTTAATAATTGTGCGTGCTTTCATTGATTTAATTGATTTCGAGGCTGCTTTCATATAGCAGGGCCCCGCTTGGGTGAGATTGAGCGTTCAGGAGTAGGGGCCGAAACGCGAATCCTTACCTAAGTTCCTGCTGATGACCTCAATTGCACATTTTTTCAATTAGGTAATCTGTTGTAGTTGTTATTTCCTTTAACCTGTAGGGAACGCCACATGGGTCCTTTTGAGGGATCAAATTCTTTACACTCATCGTTATCTTCTACTTCATCTTCTCCTCAATCAAAGCATTTAATTTCATTCTGACGCAATTGACATGTGCAAGCAGCTGGGCGACCAGACCTGCAGATTAAGTTTTGTCAATAGATATAAGCTGTTTCCGCAATTACTACACTGCCCAACACACAGTGTGGCAGACAGGCAGGAGTTCTCGAGTAAGTCATCAATTTTTTTTCTCACTTATATTTACACAGTACCTTTTTTTCATTACCTACCATTTGAATATTTTCAACATTTACATTTGTGTTTTATTCTCATTTTTCACATTGGTTTTACTTACTGAATAGTTTGATTTGTGATTTAATTCATTATTAACTGTGTTTCGCCTAAGGTTAGCCCTTGCTAATCAGACGAAATGTCAGTAGAGTGGTAAGAGTAGTATTTAGTGAATACCTACTAAAATGGAGTTGATTTGCAAATAGCGTATCTCATCACAAATCATCAATTGATACAAACTAATAAAATGCTACTAATATGATTTTTCCAAGCGATGTTAGTGTTCACCCAATTAAGATGGATAATGAAACTAGGATGGAGTTAGCATCGCGGGGAAATGAAACTTTTTTAAATTCAAAGCTTATGGGAAGAGTACGATCCTATGCACCAGCGGTGTCACTCAACCGAAGATCAAAGCCAAACATGCAGATAATCGAAGAAGAGGAGAGAAAGAAAAATAACTAAATAACCCTTTTATTTACTTAAAATAATGCGATCTACTGCTTTTTGGTGTTATTCATTGAGTAACACCTAGCTTCGTTCATGGCTCGCATTTGTGCTAGGGTTCTGTAATTGTAATCTGTAATTTGTTCTAATTCTGTAAATAATTAATGACTAAGTAGCCCATAGCTGTGTAACTAGATGGGCTGATAACTTTGGAAATTAACATGCGTGGATTTATTAAGTTGAAATTCTGCAGCTCGGTGTAGCGTCGGCGCTCACAATTGAGTGTGGAACAATATTTTTGCTTGAAATTGATTGAGCAATGCTTCTGTACTGGTCTACTGTTAGTATCATCCCAATCTGAATTTCCATCCTACATGCAAATGAAATGAAAACGATCTCCATCACTCTTAAGGTGGTCGATTGCCAATATTTGACAATCTGTCATTGGTTCAGACGTCTCGCGTATGCATTGCATCAGAATGGTGGCGTCAAAGAGCCTAGCATTAGAAATGCGGTCAATCAGGATAATGCGCCAACTGTCAATCTATCAAGATATCGATCAGATGCAGGCGGGAAGATGATGGCTGTCACTCAGACACGACTAGGGCCTATGACATACCGGCGTCGACGCACCATGCCTGATTGAAATTCACCTACTAGACGTTGATGCAATGACATTTGGAAAGTATGACAGAGGGCTAATCCTGAAATGCTCATCAAATGCAAAACTGAATTTCACTGTATGTCAAAATATTCAACAACAATGACTTCATGTCTGAATTCATTCAGTGATGGTCTAACTAGTTGAGCTACTTTCAATCACATAAACGTTACAAATCACATTGAATCTCTCCTGTAACTAAAGTGTAAATAAGTTTTAATGGCGCGGATAAACACCGCATAATTAGATATTTTTAGAAAAAGGATGCACCACAGAGTACACCTAAGATAGACTGTTCTGTTGAATCTACATACAGCAATAATATTAAAGAGACATCTATGTGTGTTTCAAATGTGTAGGTAATGCATTTTAATTAATTATCTAATCTGATGCATATCATTAAATGCGTATGGAAAGTTAATTAATGAGAAGAAAATTGGTAACTCGCTATGCTGTTTTCCTTCTTCTAAAGTTGTGAATTGTTTGAGTTCTAGATTATATAAGTTGTTAATTTCTAGTGTACATACAGTTACTCATAAAGCAATTTGCTCCAAGTGGAAATGTCGCTAAATTCAAGAGAGAAAATTTTTGTATACTTCAACGTGATCAAGCTGCTGTGTAGCGAAAATGTGGTGGTCACAGTCATTTTTTATTATCATTTCCTAGGTCAAAAAATATTCTATTTCTTTCACTGGGCGTGGAAGAAACTGTTTTTCTTTTGGATATCACAGAATGCGCTATATCAAGAAAGAAAATAGCCAGAAAACACTGGATCATGTTTTATTAGCAATTACATGCAGATTGTCAACAATTTCAAATAAACTTAGTCAAAAATGTGGGAGAAGCTATGAATTTACGTGTGCACTAAATGGATGGCCCCTTTAGATGTTTCTTATGCTAATAATGCAGTACATGAATGTAACACTAATTTGTTTGCATCCTCGACGGAATAATGAAAAGTCAGAAGCTCACACCCACACAACACTACACTGCTAACTTACAAGCATTTTGGTTAAAAAAAGTTTGTATGAAAATGAGAGTGAAAAAAAGACTGGATATAATTTCTGGCTATCAACCTTTATTCTCTCGAGTCTTCTTCTCATTAGCTCCTCCTCTACGCTTCACTTGACCCGTCAGAGTTATGGGAATTCTCTCGCGTGCTCCATCTCTACGCTTCAATTCCCAGCCTAATCGTGCATCTCCCACAGTGGACAGATGGCTAATGATTGACACTTTCTCTTCACAGGCCGCGGAGAACCAAGTTCAAAAAGTTATCGCAGAAAGAGCGTCGAAAACTGCTACTTGAGAAGCGCGAGGAGATTCCGGAGCCGTCACCGCAGCAGCAATCGCCACGAAGTGCGTGTCCTTGGACTCGAAGTCCAACTTCTCCGATTGTCAACAATCCTGTCTCATTGAGAGATGTTATGAAGAGTCAGGAAGTCGTAAAAGAGGAGAAACCTCGCATCGCAAGCAGCCCAGTGACGTCACCAATCGCTATCGTAAAAAAGAAAAGTGTCGGAGGTGCTAGTCCATGGGGAGGTCCTACTTCTCCGACCGGGACTTCCACATTTGCTGCAATTGTGAAGGAACAGACGAACTTAGACGCCACTGCAGCCCGTCAAGCGAGTCGTCCGTTTGAATTGATACAAGTGGAAGAACGGGCGTTGCAAGAGTTGAGAGTGAGGGTTTTAGAGAGTTTTACTCCTGGGGACATGAATGTGACAGTTGAATTTGTTAGGGATGATGCCGCTCCACCAGTGTGGAAAGCGAAAGTGTAGATTTTGCTCTGTCAGTGATATTTGATACAACGATTTCCTTCTAATAGGTGCTGGATTGTAATGAGAGTATTTTTTGATAATTGTGTATTTTTATTTTGTTGGAACGAAAATACTAAATTACAAGCGTGATAATTAGTATCAATTGGAATCAGACAGATCTTTAAGTACAGTTATGATTAAACAATGCGATACAACTACTGGTACCTGCTCTCTCATGTTCAATTCTAATTACAAAGCTGTAATTTTCGAACGATTAGTCCTCATAAGTGTAAATTCAATTTTGAAAATTTATCTCCCATGATTATATAGGACATGTTTTTATATCCATGCATTGAAGCACAGTAAGCATAGGCCTACCGGTACGCTTCTTAGACGTATCGGTAGCTATACGATCAGAGGTTACAAGGACCTTATACGAATTACGGAGGAAGTGCTGTAAGACATGTCATGATTAATTATTTAACACCTATTTGCAGTACGGGAGCATTTTTAGCAAGTCATCTTCGTTGCACCCAATCTGTGCTCTCAAGACCACTGCATCTTAATACAACATCAATAAGGGTAAATCCAATTTATTCCACAACATTTCTGTCTTTTCAACTTTGGGTCTCAGATTTCCGTGAAAATTTGCATACATACTCATTTTTTTACGCTGAACACGAAAATCTTAGCGGCGACCACACCAAATAAAAACTTTCCATAGAAATCTAGCACTTTTAAAAAGCCATTTTTTCTACATCTCGGTCAGAGGACAAATTGATCTCGGTCAGATAGATGTCGAATAGGAAACTCTTCGGCTTCTGCATTTGGGTTGCTGATGAAACTGGTGCATGCGTAAAGCGAAGTGACCAAAATGTAATGTATTGCATATAAGACCGTCACCCACCTTGTCCTCTGACGAGATTTTTAAGGTCTCGGTCGATGTCGAACAGGAAATGAGACTGCGGGAACTTTGGACGAATACTTGAACGCGTAAAACGAAGTGATCTAAATGTAATTGCATACATTATCATGTCTTTAGACCGAGACCCTTGTACTCTGACCGCGAGATCTTCAATTTCAACGTTGTCCGCTGACCGAGATTTTTGAGGACATTTCGTGGTTTTTGGAGATTGGTTATTGATAAAAATGAAAAATTTCTTTTGCATAGATGGCATGGATCCCTCCTATGCTGTGAAATTTCATCGATTCCTGACAAAATTTCTGTTTCAGCATCCATATGAAATTTTTGGAATTCTCTGCGAAAAAACAATATTGCACACTTGTAACGGCATCAAACTGAATTTTCTTTACGGATTTATAAACTAGCACAATTCGTTTGGTGCAAAACGTTTAATGGAAGAATCAATATTCTTCAAGAAAACCTCGGTCAGAGGACAGAAAACTCTCGTCAGAGGACATTTTTTTCATTGGACAATGGAAAACCAGTGAAAATTCAATTATTAATATTGATTATAATATTTAAAATTAGACTGTCTTAAAGAGCTGATCTTCCTCTTTCAGATGATATAAATATTAGTGGGTGTATTTGAATGTAGCCGATCGAAAATCCGTGTTGAAGTGAGAAAACTGTAACTTTGAACATGCAAAAAACGGCAACTTGTGAAGAAGGTCTTGGCTTTGTGACTTTTTAAAAACCATGCCATAATAGATGAGATCTTTACGGTTCGATTAAAAAAAAAACTATTGAAATCGGTTCAGAAATATGGATTTTACAAATCAAAGACACACTTTCGTCAAATGTTGTGGATTAAATTGGATTTACCCATAAGAAATTTTGTCCTAGTCTAATTTGACACTTATTATAGGCGAGTCCGTTGTTTTCTAGATGTATTTGAATACGAACATCCTCGAGCATTTGCATTTAAAAAATTGAAATAAAAAGATATGCCAAATGCACTGTATTTCAATTCTTGGCATTTATTAAACTTTCATCTGCAAAGAACGCTTTAGGCCCTGTTACTTTCTTCAAAGACTAGAGGTGGACAATACATGTATTTCACGCTTTCCTAATCGGCAGACTGTGAAGATCGAAAGCTTCGCATTTTTGAGAGGCTGTTGAATAGGTTGAGATATCAACCTTACACGAATTTGGTATAGCACATAGTCGTTTGTCAAGCACAAATTGCATGCAGAACCTAAATAAGTCTCAAAATAGATATTCCTTGCTGTAAACCTGCCATCAAAAAGACGCTCTTCATCAGAGAATGCGAACATTTCAAAAAGATTAAAATTCAAATACATTGCGCGAACTTGAAAAATTTCCCGAAAAAGTCCTCGAAAGCTTTCTTATAAGCGGGATTGGAATTTTAGCACTTTACACATGCATTCCATGAATTTACTCCTACATGTTGATTTGAAGCCTAAGTGAGAACAACTTGGGATTTCATTATGAAGGAATATCGTTGGAAAGATGTGAATGTGAAATTATATTGTTTTGAAAGCTTTCATAGAATTCAAACTTTCAAAAAACTAGTGAATTATCAACCCTATTTTACACGGGGGTGAGGGCTTTGGATCCATTATAGACATTTCCTGATACTGCTTCAAAGCCACGCTAGGAACGACTCTGACTTTTTGTGACTTAAGGTTTTTACCTGGGCCTATTTCTGATAAGTAGCCTAAATGTTATCAAATTTGGTATATGGGAGCATGAAAATGTGACACCGGCAGGTCTATTTGAAAATCAGGAGTTTATGTCAATTTCTTGTAAAAAAGGCAAAAGTATAAGAGAAGTAGCAAAAACGTAAACCAGTCCAACAGATTGGACAACTTAGACAGTACAAAAGGTGACTTTAAAAATCATAAAAATCACTATCCCTTAATACTTATATTCTATTTAATCATACAACTAATTCATTCAATAATCAAAATTAACTTTCTCAAAATAATCATGATTAGTAAAAAGACCAATTGAAAATAGCAGCAAGTTCTATTTATGAACACTGGAGCGCACTATTCCAACGAGTTCTGAATGCTTTCTACAGACAGGTTGATCACTGCTTCAGACTCGTTTGGTTGAACATCCGCGGATTGCCTTTCCATCCGCCTTGAATCCAACGCAACTGTATTTTTGGCATGCGTGTTGCGCATGTGTGCATACACCAACATATTTTTCAATAATTGCCGCTAGATTACCTTGCAGCGCATCTCTCGCACTGAACCGTCTTTTCATAGTAGGGCCTACCCCAGCGAATTTTATTTGGAACGATGCCTCCGATCAGTTGATCTTGAGATTGCTCAATTCGGATGAAGAAGTTTATCGATTCAACATCAAGCAAGTTATGAATATGGATAATGATAATCTTCTCGTGGCACTCCGAACAGCATAATTAGGACACATTTGATCTACAAGATCGTACCAGCCTTTGTCCTAGGCCTATTATGCTCGAAAATTATATTTAGTTATAAGGGTTTTCTTCACCTGAAGCTCCATGTCATAATGCATCGACGAAATCATGTGAAAAGTTCTGTTGGTCTTCGCATGCGTGCATGGTTATCTTGGTCTCAAGAGCGTCGAGAACATGAATTTCGTAGTGTGTAGCTCAATTCTTGGATGGAGAGTTGGTGGTATTTCCCTTTCAATTTTCATTTTCCGAGGTATGTCAGATTTTTATATTGGAGAAGTTCATTTCGTCGTCATTCGAGCTGCTCTGTTTCAAAATCTTCATCGCTGCCAGTTTGTTCCACGGTCTGCACTTTGTCTTCATCCTTGTTTGAAGAATTTCCCTCGTCAGGAGTGACATCTCCGTGCATGGGGAGAGCAGTGCTAGATGCCTTGATCTACGATGTGGCCGTTCAGACATCACTCGTCTGTTTTTTTAGCTTGACTTCCGAATAAAAAAGACAAACATCAACTACAATGTATGTCTCTACAATGTATGAAATTCCGCAAGGAACAAAGTCAATCAGCATCATTCATGTGTCTTTGTGCATTGCGTCACCAGCATTCATGTAGATGAAACGGCGGAGTAATTTTCAAAATCACCCATTGGACTAGCGAGGGTTAAGCAATTCAAAGCACTTACACATCGTTGACATAGTGTGAAGCAAATCATTGTCAACATGTTAATTCCTCCACGAGTGCATATATATATACGTGTATGTAATTACTGCAAGAATAATACTTTAAACGCTACTCATAGCAGATTTATAAGTAATACTGTCAGATTTGTGCCACAACGAGTGGAACTGAAGTCTCAAAATGGACAGATTATCATGCCTCGCATTGTATTTGGTGCATTCATTCATTCAATGAAGTTTTTAATTTTTGGTATGATAGTGGCGGACAGCATGCAATTTACATGTATTTTTAAAAATCTCTATTTGAGTTCGATTCAACACCACTAAACTATTCTAATGAAATAAAGCATATTCCCAGCATTGTTTTAAGACATTTTGCGTTTCGATGCTTGATCATGATGTGCTTTGATGATTTGTAAAAGATGATGCCACCATTGGAACGAGCATGCGCCAATTATGTTATTGTGCTGTGATTTTGAAGACAATATTGAATCATGCAAGAGAGCCTGGATCCCCCTTGGGTCGTCAGAGCTTAAAATAGCCCGGACAAAAGAGAGTTATATGAACCTTGATGGCTTGAGTGCCTCAACTCACCCAGTGTGTGTTTAATAGGGAATTGACACCATCTTCGGGCGCCATCTCACCGAAAATTGACCCCAAATATGATGGCCATTCCCTATCACGACTCGGTGAGCCAGAGTTTAATCAAAAATTACTTGAGAGTCAATGTAGGTTGGACCTAAATGCAAATATACACTCAAACTCCAGAGTGACGGACCCCTTAACTTCCGTACAACCCTATCTACTGGACTATTTTTCAAAATTCTCCACCCTCTGCAAGCAGGGTTAATATTCCTTGAATCACAAACTGACAATGAACCCATTTCTGAATGCTCAGCCATACTGCTGCTGTATTCGAGGCCTTAGACATTATTTCGCGTTTGCTGGAGTTAAATAGAACTGAAGCCTTCCTTACTTGTTTGCCCCTAGTAAAGAAGTGTGGTGTGATCAGATGGACAGGAGGAGGCAATAATCATTGAAGCAGTTGCCCTGACGTCCTTCTTTACTAAGTGTTCATTTTTTTAAAAGATTCAACGATAAAAACTATATGACAGTATAAACATATCAAATTGCTTCGAGCCATATGTTCACCATAATGCTTTGATTCGCGTGAAAAAAATGTGACATGACAAAATTGAAGCTAAAATATTCTTAATAATTACATGCATCAGGGACATCTATGATTAATATAAGATATCTAAGGGCCGTTCAACTCCCATACCATGTACTGGACTGGAGGACAGTCCCTTAGATATCTTATAGGGGCCTACTAATCATAGATGTCCCTGCATGCATACATAAAAATATTTACATTTTCCACAAGCATCCTCTACAATGATAGCTCATATTCTGCAGTTGCATAACTCAGATGAAAAAATGATGAATATATCAAGCATGCCTAGATTTTGAAAGCATCAATGAGTCGTACAGCCGAGGCTGTAAGGATAATTGATGCTTGAAAAAGCTAGGCATGATTACTATTGTAGTGAATGCGTGCTATGATTCATGCACATGTAGAAGTCTGAAAGTCTCTGGCTACATACATAGATAGGGCTTTTTGTTTCAGTAGCCGGCAACAACGACAATTGTTGCCGGCTCTGGGCAGGCATCAATGAAATAATACCGCATAGCATTCACTACAATAGTGGTAGTTCATGCAGTGCGTATATTCATTTCCTACTAGACAAGGACAACTCTGAGATGTGGACAATGCTGGGTCCCATAATGTCTGGATAAGAAGAGTTTGAGTGTACACATTTAGTACCATTTGTAATACATGCAGTTCTAGCCGATGAAACTCTCAATTGGACTTCATGATTTCCATTTCTAGAAAATGCGTGGGCTACGGAAGGTAGCGAAAGCTGCTTGTTATATTTACGTTGTCGTCGCTCAACACTTTCTCTCTTTTAATTCGATCACAAGTAATTTTTGTCACATTTCCAGATCATCATAGTTTTCACGGTCTTTTGAAACATTAACTGTATCGTACTGCTATTAAATATCGGAAAGTCCAGAATTGAGAAAGTTTATTTCGGCATTGCCTTCAAAGCAGAAAGTTGTTTGAGATTTGAAGTATTTATCAAACGTTCAAAGCCGAATGTCGAATCCTCGACTTTACATTTCTTGTTATTATTCCTGGGAAAAGTCCTACGATCGAATCAGTTGTAAAGACATCAATCACGAGGAAATTTCTGATTAACTTTCTATGTTTTTAAGTTTGAACCGACGAAATGCTGAGCTTATCATATATTTGAGGCTTGGTGGGTGTGCAGCATTTTCTTTCATCTCCATACTCTTTTATTGTCATTCCTGGTATGCAAAGATAAGCTGAGTCGTGAATAGGCGAATTTTGCTAATCCTTCTTGAGTGATTACTCTGAACGGAAAGCAGACGCACTTCGCTGATCTAAGAATTCGCCGACAACGAGTTCGCTTTGCTTCGTTAAAATCGACATGAGCCGAACTCAACAGCTGTATAGAAGGAAGGAAAACATGTCTGAAGTCAAGCGAAGCGGCTTTCACACAGAAAGGTGCGTCGGCTTGTCCGTACTTTCATATTTTCTTAGCATTCGAACAACAGTGAAATGTGTAAAGCGAACGCAATGACTTCTTCAGCAATTTGCATCAAACCTAACTGGGCGAGTAGTTCTCTTTGAGGCGTCCTTCCCACACTTGTACGATTTGTTGTTCAAAGGACAAAAGGGCTTTGAAAACAGGCAGTATAGTCCCCACCGCATCTCCTATTTTAGTCTCCTTTTCAAGTCTTAGAAAGAGAATCAATGTGATGAATGTACCGCTTTGTTACATTCGAATGCTATGCACCAACACAAGGAAGGCCGACTTCCATATGTAACTGCGCCATTGCTACTACTAGTTACGCTGAGTGCTTTTATCATTTCTATATGAGTAATACACATTACCAGTGATTCATAAAACTGTGTAGCAAACAAACAATAAGAATACAATATAGTATTGCTTTAACATCGTTTCAAAGCAGAATATCTCAGACGCGCATCAAATTAAATAGACTAGGCATCAAGGGATATAGTAATTGATTATGGCATCCCAGATCAATTAAGATTAAAATTGTTGTGTTAATTATCCCAGCAAATCTGAATTTCCAAGGAGACGTGGGACAATTTTCATAAGACTAGACAAGACAAGAAAGTGTATATTCGGAAATATTGAAAATCATAGCATTATACAAAAATTAAATTACAACATTTCAGGCGAAGCAACATACTTAATTAAGAGTTTAGGGCGACATCATCCCCAATCAGAGCATTTAAGGAAACTTTTCTGCAGTGTTGGTAACACCTCAGATGGCTGTTGATGACGATTTTCTAACTGTCATTTTGATGGCATTTGTATTCGTCTTCATATCCATTTTAGATTCTCACTTAGGAAAATTTCTAACTCAGTCGATGATTCAATAATTAATTAGCCATTTTTTTAATGCATCGATAAGAAGCACATTGTGCATGCATACTATATACCGATATTAGTCATTGAAATATTTGAATGTGAGGTATCGGCTGATAAAGAAATTTGTAAGCAGGAATAATTTATTGAATTTCATAATTTGATCTCATAAGTAAAAATGTAGTAGATGTCATTCGAAAATTAGATTTCGGTGCTATTCAGCTATTATAAGATATTTTTATCATGGAAATCGCCTTCAACCTCTGTAACAAATGACTGCTCAATAAGTAGGGCGATCCTGGGACGCATTTTTGAACAGACAAATGGACTGCATAAGGATCAACTCAAAGATCAGCTCAGAATAGTGACATTATTGCCTTGGAAAATATCGCAATAAAGTGTTACATCATTTGGTTAGCTTGAGGAAGTGACAAAAATCAGGATTTTCAATAAGTTCAATGAATTTCCATTCTTATTTACGTCAGATTATGTCGCTACTTTTCTTTACATCGAATACATTCTTATTCTAATTTCTTTACACGAAATACCGCTGAAAATGTAGAATGTATCACATCGAATCTGTTTAGAATAGGATAATGGTGAATAATGGTTTATTCTCCATTCAACTACACGCTTTGAGTTCACAATTGTGCGCAAGAAATATAGGAGAAAATCTACCATTTAATCGATGCGCAAAATCAGAGCCTTTATTTGATTTGATTTCGTAAATCAGCACAGTGAGGATGAACTGTGCAGAGCTATATCTTCTGACATATTTGCATTTTCTTATATTTCTTTCTTAAAATTTCTCAGTTCGTCAATGAAGCATCATAAGCTATACAAAAAATGTGCAATTCAAGCTTCCAAGAATTTTGTACCCCTACCTTCCACTATTAGACTATCTACATGTATAGTGCAACATTTTATCATTCATCTTTTCATTTATCTATACATGTAGATGCGAGCTACATATATTGAAATCTTCTTATGAAAATTATCAATGCAACCTCTTTCTCTGATTATCAATAATTAAAATGACATCATTTTCAAAATTAAAAGGACTTATAGTTTCGCTCGAATTCTCCTGTCGATTTATCAATTTTTATCTTCACTGAAAATCTACTACTTATAATCTAATACTATAATACTTTAATACTATACTTTAATCTAATACTTACAAGCCTAGCAATATTAATCGAAGTATTGAGTGGCAGAAGATGATAATATAAGCAAAGAAAGGAAGGTATCAAGAAGCGAAAGAAGATACATGGCCCCTAGATGAAAGGCAAGTATTTTGAAATATGCAGGTGATAAGGCACTGTTTTTTCAAATGGCCATTCTAAAATTTTTAAATCATAAGAAAGTACCTATCAACAAGAACGAAGCAGTTCATCAACTGATGTTTTTAACCTAACTTTTCAGATCTCAGTTGCTACCGAACATCACGCGTGATGAAGTGTCGATTTGCACTTTTCATCCGATGAGGAGTAATAATGTATGACTTCAGCACTGGAGACAAATCATTCTTTATCAAACCGGAAATTCGATAACGGATGAAAAACGTCAATTCATTAGTCTTAATATCATTTTCTTAAATTGAAAGATTTTGTTTGAAACTGTTTTCTTTCTATTGTAAGGTTGATTTATTATTTTTCAAAACACCATTTCCACATGACGAATTATCAAGAAATCATCGTAAAATTTATTGCCATGCTCAATAAATTCATATAAACTTTTGTTCTTTATTTATATATATTTACAATTGTTTATTTTAACATTCATTTAATTACTATATATTATATTGTATTATATCATATTACAATTATTAATGTAATACCTGCTATTTATAATATTTCATTATTTATTATCATTTTATGGATTTATTATTTATTTATTTTAATATTTTTTATAAAATATTTCAATAATTTTAGTAACTCATCAGCAGTATTATTGTATGTCTTCATGTGAGAAATCTAATTAATTGAAAATCAGAAAAGATATTTCATTAATTAACAAATGTATCTATTGCTGTGAAACAGCTATCTACTCAGCGATTCGGGGCCGGGGGATGGAGTATAAACAAAGCGATCAATCGGCATCATAATGAAGCGATTGATAGAAAATTCCGCCACGATTAATCGTTAGACCGAAGGGTCGCGATTGAAGAGAGTATAAAACCCTTCTTTAGAACGATTGATCGAATCAATTGTGACGTCATGTATCTGACATCACATTGCATCATAACGTGTCATCCGTGTGTGTCTCCATTCATGATTTGTAGTATTTCAGTGTAGAAATAGATCTTTGCACTCATCGTACTTCTAACAATGGCAAGTGAGACAAAGAAATCGCCTCGATGGACCCCTGCAGAAATCAATGCTTTATTTCTATGCATTTCGGATTGGAAGCATAAATTGTTTGGGACATCTAATAAAGCCTCTGCTGCTGTCGAAAAAGTTAAGCAGAAGCATTGGAAAAAAAACTGCCGAAAGGATATCTTCCTGTGGTGTATGCATACGTCACTGGAAAACTGTGCGCAAAAAGTGGCATATAAACATATGAAACATATAAAATATCTTGCTTGTTATAAGCCAGATGATGCGGAAGGCGGCAATCCTCAAACGGGGTCATCAGCCATGACCTTTGATAATAGCCACTGTCGCCTAAAAGAAGTCCATTGGATCCACCAGCTTCCAGCTTTTGACCAATTGCACTGGTAGTGAAAATGAAATTATCTTGAGCGCTTCCAGGCCAACGCGCGACCACATTCAGTAATACATATTCACTGTTGCAAATAACTTGCGTATTTATAGAACGCCAACCTTTACGATTAACGTACGCGTATTCGGACTCCTTGAGAGGTGCTTTGTAAAGTTTTATGTGTGTCCCATCAACCGCACCTACGACTCTTGGGAATTGGCAAAGGTTGAAAAACTTTTGCTTCGAATCCAGCAATTCAGCATCTGTGGATGGATACTTCACATAATGAGAAACTTTGTTCGCAATCACTTCGGCCACCTTCGTTATGATTTCACCAGCAGTCGTTCGGTCTATTCTATAGAGTTCCGCAAATACATGCTGGCATGTTCCAGTTGCATAAAATCTCAGGGCCACACACATTTGGAGCACTGGATGAATGGGACGATTTCTCATAGTCCTTCGTGACAATTCCTCACCGAAATCGTCTACCAATTTGAATATCCCCCTCCTCGAAAATCTATAATTTCGGAAGAGCTCCTCATCTTCCATAAAGTCGAGACTCGAGAGGGTTTCTCCTATCCCGGAACACTCTTTCCCTTCTTAATGACAGCTGCAGTATCAAAATATGTGATGCCATGACAATTTCTATGATCTAAATGATGGTGTCAGCTATCATTCGTATTATTACGAGTGGGTAGAGACCGCCCGTGATTGTGCGAAGGGTTATCATTCGTCAATCAACTGGCTAGATCTAACGATCATTCGTGAAATGTTTATACTCTCTCAAAATTTATCGATTTACCTTGCGAAGAGTTACTCTTCGTAAACAAAACTTCACGATTAATCGCAATCTTTATAATCACATCATCACGAGCGATATTTGATAGCGAGCGGTAACTCTTCGTAAATACCTGTTTGCGATTAATCGTTTTGTTTATACTCCATCCCCCAGAGACTCCAGAGCTCACCCTTCATCACAGAATTAAAACATTATGTACAGTTAGCAGCCGTTTAATCCAATGATTGTGCGGGGTTGAAACAAATGTCGGATCCTGATTGGGATTGAGAGAATGGTCGGGATTGTAACTAAAGATAATATTGCTCTTTCTGAATAAATGCGTACGGCAACCGTTTGTATAATAACGGTAAAGATAAATTCCGTTGCCGATATGCGCATGTATTTTACTGTGAGTTGAGCTTATAATAAGCAGAATGCCTGAATATCTTTTCACTTGCCATGATGCAAATGTTGTGAAGCTATTAACAATTTTTTTTGAATGTTGCATAGTGCCATTCATTAAGTAATGACGTACCTTCTATTCATGATTCGACAGAATTCTTAAACAGGCAGTCCCCACCTGTTCAAAGTTACAGAGCGCCCTGCTAAATTTATGCCTATTGATGGTATCTGTTAATACCTTGCAAACATAATAATTGTGGGCCGATAGACAAAATGTGTCATTTTATTTTTGGTGCTAAATTAATGTAACAATGCAACAATTGTCATAATTTTTCAATGTACATAATGTAAACAGAATTATTTACCCTTTTATGCTGATCAAGCTTAATTATTTCTCATGAATTATTGCCTGTAGTTGAATGCTTAAAACATTTTTTTACCAATTTGAGTGACAATAATGTTGTCACATATTTTTAGAATAATATTTTGATGCTTAATCCGACGCCCCTCCCCAACCAATTTCAACAACTTCACTGCAAAATGAAGTAACTTTCACCATCATATGATGAAAAATGCTTTGGTTCAACTTTGTTTAAAATTGATAGCAATAGCAATAGCAATAACATTATAACATTAATAAAAAAATAATAACATTAATTTCTATATAATTATTTTGTAACAACCGAAATAAATGAAGCAAAAAAGTTAACAGTTGATTCATAGAGTAAGTATATTATGTAGAGTGTCGATTCAAAAGACAATCTGTATACTTTTAAAAAAATCTATATGAAAAGATTCAGTTTTTGGGTGACTTCTTTCCTGCGGTTCAAAAAATTATTTGTGTAGCTTTTAAAAGTTTAATTTTTGCAAATTATTCCTGGGTTTGTTTACTATCGACATGAACACAATTTACAAGAAATATGAAACATGTTGGATATCAAGCGGAATGAATATTTGCTAACCAGCATCTTAATAAAGCGGAACGTAAGCTAATTATCAAAGGAAATCCATGAACCGCATTGTAATGCATGTCTTTATGAAAAGCTTGAGATATCGTTGTACTTATTGGTTGAAATATCAAGTTTTAATTCCATTTTCATCGGTCTGGTTTTATGATTCAGTAAATTTACATTTCACTTCTTGAATCGGAATAATAAAAGTTGATTGTGATACATGTCTTTAATTATGTTCTTTTGCTCTTCCAATGGCAGGTAGCTTGTGGCATGATCGCGCTCAAGAAAATACTCTTTTTGAGAGGGTTGAGTTTGAGCATTGAAGTAATAGCAACCTTCGAATAGCTTAACAGACATGTATTTCTTCAAGGCCGTCATGACACGGGAGATCTGCAAAATACTATTATTCCATCTGCATCGCTATTATGATCAGTCAAATCCTTGCAGATTTCTCCAAAAGTGCAATTATTTGCATATCTCACATTTGGTATCAATATCCAATTGCATTCAACTCGAGTTCATATAAGAAAATCGAAGCTGTATACACATTGGGGATGTAATTAGTGCTGAGTTGCTACTCTACCTATAATATACTTACTTATGAGTTGATGAAGCAAAAGGGCTTGCAAATTATCAACACTGTGCCGTTAACTATCATTAGGCCTATCTGATTTGTTGACAGGTAATCGAAACGAACTTGATAGTTATCTAGATGTAATCCAATTACTTAAACATGCATATTTCTTTTGATAGCTGGAAATCCAATATAATGCGTGATCTAATTCAATTAGATTTATCGGCATTTGAGATCCGGACAAGTTTTGGCTGGAATAAGGATTGGAATGCCAGGATCCCGCACAATCACCAATTCAACTAAAATGTCGGTTTGCGCAGTTTTCATCATCACTAAATTTCAAGAATCATATCGAGCCTCCTCATCTTGAGCATGTCTTCCCTAGATTATTTTAACTGAATTGATCTATGAGAGATGAGAAAAAGAATACACCCTGATTTTGAAAGGGAATTACAACTCGGAACAGCGCATTATGTTGACAAAAGCTAGCAATTTTTGAAAATTCATATACATCTCAATTTCTTGCTCTATACTTTTTGCGACACGTATAATAAACTTTAAAATAAATTTCATCTAACTGATTTGCATATAACGAATGCACGTCTCACTTGGCAGGAATCATAAGTTAGATTAGTAGCTAACTTCTATCTTAGAAGGTAGCTCTATAATGCTACAATGGAATGATGAAAATGAAAATGAATAGGAGAACCTCGGCTATGGATGCGGTCTTCAATTACTCAACTGTTTCCTTTCCTACAATATCAAGGTTACAAGAATAACAAAATACAGAAAATGACGATATTTTGCTGGTTATTCTTCAGATTGTGAATTAATGAAAGGGAAATATCACAAATTAAGCTTCATCTGACATTTGGTGGTCCTGCAACAATCCGGTAGCAACCGATAATATTTCGCAAAAGCTGGAAAAAATCATCCTCATTAATACTTACCAATCTAATTTGTAAAAACACTCAGATACCCACTTCCTTGTCTCATATCCTTCTTTCTCTCGCTAAGAAGATTCCTGATGTATATTTCATTATCAAAAAACCGGTAATTACAGTGCTTAAAAATTACCGAGTATTATGAGCTAATATGATATTTTACAGGAAATGAGAGTGATCTAAAACTCATTATACATTTTCCGCAGTGCGAACAACTTCTTAACAACGGTAGAAGACATATGAAACATGGGATTGAAATGGCTCCAAGATCCGTCTGAAAAAGGGAAGCTGATGTAATTTCTTCTTAAAGACGATAATTAATCTGAAGCAATCGGGTTACCAAATCAGCCCCTCCAGATATTTCTACCGAGTGCATCTGTATTACCATCAGCAGTTGGTGACTCATTGCAACAGCCAGAGTAATTATGTTTCTTTTGCTTCTGCTAGAGTTTAATCGGAGCATAGATGTTTTCCGCATGTGTAAGCATATGATAGAGAAATTTGGTGATAATGTAGTGTAAATAATTAGTTCATTAAGAAGACTCGTACATATCCAATAGAGATTCATTTTGTTTCGATGATAAACGCGAAATGGTATAGATGAAGTATTACTGTCGGACAGATAATGAATTTTCATGCTCTGATCCAATCTTGGTTTTACGCCTCATCATCTCACAGAAAACAAACTTGCAACGCAATCAGACTATAATTTAAGACAAATATTGCGTAGTACGCATGCACGCAATTCGGAAATGAATACAATTAACTTTACGTGAATTATACATACGCGAATTATTTTTCAAAAGATGTTAGTAAAATAAATGTGGGTTGACAATGCGACACCGCATCAGTGCCTTCCAACGTTCGATATACCGTCGCAAAGGCTGCTCGGGATCGGCATTGGGGACGATTCTGTCTCGATCCTGAAATCTCATCCCGAAGCTCGATCCCGAATTTTGCACATTTTCAACTGTGTCAAATGGTGCACACGGCCGTTTATATGATCTTGAGTTGACTGACTAAGATACAATGTACGATATGTACAATGTAAGGACCTGCGAATCGGAAATCGAATCAGATCGGGTCGTGATTCGCGAATCGAATCGAATCGAATCTTGAATAAAATCATGTTAACTACTACATGGTATGTCAAACACAAAATCTATTAAACAGGAAAATACTCATGTAAAAGTATTACACGAATTCACTTAAAGGCAAACAAGCAAGTCTGCTCCAGTCTTCGAAATGATGACCAGCTTCAGCTTAACACTTTTTTGCAGGCTTGAAAGCACTGACTGACATGGTAAAAATGATTGTCAACTGTCCTTACTCCGTCTGCAATTAGTTTGGGGTTTTCTGCTGAACACTCCCCAAAGAAAAAGATCTGCTGGCGTAAGATCAGACGAACGTGATGACCACTCGATCCAACCGTGCATTCCAGTCTACGACACTGGATTATGAGGAGTTAGATAGTGGATGTTGACTTGAATTATAACTTTCCATCGGCCTTGTATTGAAAATAATTAGAAGATTAATGATACATATCTAGATTTGCAATCTCAGGCTTATAGAAAAATTTTTCGAATCACAGGCGGGAATAGAAATGCAACCTCAATTAACATTTTATATAGGGGCCTACTTAAATCCTAAGCCCAGGAAAGCACAAATTTTCATGAGTTAAAAATCACATCACTTGAAGCTTAGTTTTCAGAAAGCAATGACTGAACTTTTACAACTGGTGGATGGTGCCTAGCCTCCCATGTTATTCCTGTTCACAATGACTATCAAAGTGATTCATGCTGAATTCTGAAATGCTCATTAAATAACTTATGTAGACTTCTTCGCAAATTCATCACTCAAAAGTCAGACTACAATACAAGCAAGTAACTAAGCCTGAAGTTAAATAAGCAGGCTTTGTAATAACTTTGCTTTGCGAGATGATACAAAGCAAGAAGGATTTGACCACTACAAGTATGACTAATTATTGTATAAGTTTGGGCTTTGCTTGAACTAGCTTGGGCTTGAAAATGAGAAATTATAAAAGCTCGAGTTCATGATGCCAAGTGAGATTACTTTTCTCCGGAGCCTGGGCTTAAAACCAATTTGAACCAGAGCTGCGAACTCGGAGTAGGACTCGACCTTGGTGCATGGCCAGATCCTACAGAGTCCGAATCCGGCAAAGTCTATCTCATTTTTTTAGCATTGTCAATAATGGGATGATAACCGAAATATCGATACAATGGACGATGGAGGAGGTCCAAACTTGGCTCAAGCTAGCATAGAAAGGCCTATAGTAGATTTATGTGGGATTCATGACTTCCCTCAAGTGATAAACTTCATCGATGCGGTAGCGGCTGGTGATCTGTAAATAAGGGTAATCCAGTAACTATAAAAAACTATTTGCAGACTCTACCCATTAGCCGACAATACACCTCATTTCTCACCTTAACTCATATAACTTTTCTATCAGAATTTCAATTAATTTCATGTTTGAGATACTTTTGATTCAAGATAAGAGGAACATTTCGTTTCAATAAATCATAGACCAAATCTCATCAGGATAGAATTAATCTAGTCAGCGTTGCAAAAGTTATGTCAATCGGGCAAGTGGTTCAAAAGTATTAGTCAAACACAAAAAGTTTACATGCAAAGCAAATTCTAAATCCGTATATGTCTTTAATATTCAAGGAGCCTTATCAAAAGGCTGTACTGTCAAAAGACCAGATGGGATACTGATTCACAAAACACTCTTCCATATTTGCTAGATGCTTCATGAGTTTTGTGCAGTATAAAGTATTTATAGTACTTTTATTTGTAGTGTATAAAGTATATCACAATCAAATGGTAATCATTTATAATTTTGAAATTATTATCTATAACGAAAAACAACAGTATGGAAAAGCAGAAAGAATATTTCATAAATATATTAAACTGAGCAATGACATAATATTCAATCAAACGTGTATAGAAAATGAACTGAAACCAAAATTTGCAAACATCAAATTAACAAATAAATCAAAGAACCATCAAAAAATGTCTGATCAGTTCCAATCAAGCATTTTAGATCTAGAAGTCAAGCAAAACAAGCAATATATAAATAATTCAATAGAGGGCCTGCCCAAAATGCGTCCTTTCAAAAGTTTGAAAAATGCTGTTGGAGATTTAAAGATGAATCAATAAAGCAAAATGTATATTTTGAGAATCAGTATTGAACAGACATCAAACGCACATGAAACAGATTCCTACATGCGAGCAAATTTAAAAATAGTTGAAGGACTGCATGTGTCCTCTGGGTCACACTAGGAATTAATGGGTTAAACTCATCTACGAACGCATTAACTCATATTTAAATTTTTTCATTTTGAATGAACTTGATATCAATAATTCATATTTTCAACCTAATGAATTAATTCATCTCTTGCATTCATCATAAAAGATTTAGAATTTGATTATTTTATATACTCATATGCATGTATTAATTACTTATCTTTATAACTGTATTGCCTAATTAGGATCATCACAACTTTTCTTAATTATATATTAATTTAGTGCAATTAATTATAGTTAATTTCATTTTAAAGTGATGGAATTACTATCATCAAAATCATCATAAAAATTGTCACAAATATAATAGTCACAGCATTTATACATATCGCATGGGTGAAATATATAGAACCTGGGTAAAGCACACTGAAACACAAATTCCAAATTGTTGTAAATTGCAATATTAAAATCTGATTACCATTAATGCTTTGATGCATTTTTCACACATTTTTCACACATTTTTCACGATAAATTCACAGACTACATGCATCCATGTATAACATTGCAATTACAATTTTTATGACACTGAATGCACATTGTTTTCTTACATTTGTGAAGTGAACTGATACTTTCTCTAGTGGTATAGGATTTAAACAATCAATGCTTTTTCGAATCATGAGTATCAGAATAAAGGATTCTGCAAAACAGATAAAAGAAGATTCATTGAATTTTTCATGATATATCATGTCATAAGCTGATATTCATTCAAACAATTATTACATGTATATTGTCTAAATCATTTAAGTTTCTGCTTTGATGAGGTCTTCGAGGATGTGAATTGTTCTTATCCTTAGGGATATGATAATGTACTGTTGACTTAACAAACATGGATGCTGAATAGCAAACGCAGAGTAGGGCCTATTCAAATAAGCTCATCCCTATAATGTTCTTAGTTAAATAAAATACCGATTAATTTATGATTGGCGTGTTAACTATGAATGAAAATTAAATTTATACTTAAGTTTTCTGTTTCAATTTAGATCTATCTCCATTCTATTTGACGTTTACAAAAATCCATTCTTGTTTTGCTACTTTTATTTCATGAGAAGTAGCATGCCTCATTAATCATCCTACTTTCCTATTGACGGTTGACTTGATAGGGTAGATGAATTGAAGCGCAGTTCGCCAATGTGATTGATGCTGGCATCACGTCATAACGAGTGTGTTTTATGGTATATTTGTATCAACGCGGAGTGATTTATCACTTTATAATGGCCTGCCATTGAAGCCATCAAATCATAAATGTCTGTTATTGCCGATTGAGCTTGAGAGTCCAAGAATGACAGTCATCGTCTCTGCCATGTCTCTCTTCCTCTTCTCCCTACTCATCGTCCTCTCAACTGCTTCTCCTCCATCTCTCAACGTCGGTTCTGCGGCCAGGGCCATCGAACGGTCATGTCAGCCAATCAAAGTGAAAATGTGCCAGGGCCTCATGTACAACACGACAGGAATGCCCAATTTCATCGGCCATGATACACAACAGGAGGCTCAGCTCTCTATACAGACTTACGCTCCTCTGGTAACATATGGCTGCTCATCAAAACTCAAGTTTTTCCTCTGCTCTGTTCACACTCCTATGTGCAGTCCTATGTGGAAACATCCCATTGGTCCATGCAGACCTCTGTGCGAGCATGTCCGCCAACGCTGTTTACCGGTGCTGGAAGAATTTGGCTTCAAGTGGCCGCCGACACTGAATTGTTCCAAATTTCCAATGGAGAACATTGAACAGCACATGTGTATGGAAGGTCCCAACACTCCTGAGTCGGACGAAGTCGGAAAAGCCGGAAAGGGAGAACGCAAAATATCTCGTAAGTTCGGAAAACGCTTGCGGCACAAAGGACCTGGAGAATGTGGTGATTTGAGAAATGCAGAGAAATACGTTTACGTGAATCGAACTCAGAGCTGTGCACTCAAGTGTTTGGATCATGATCTGTTCAACGCGGAGGACAAACATATTGCTGAAGTATGGATGGGAGTGCTGTCTGGTCTTTGTTTCATCTCTACGCTCTTCACAGTACTGACATTTCTCATTGACTCAAGACGATTTAAATATCCTGAACGACCTATTGTCTTCTTAGCAATGTGCTATAACATTTACAGTATCTCTTACTTCGTCAGACTTATTGGAGGAAGAGAAGCGATTTCTTGTGATCTGGTGGCAACGTCGTCTGGTCAACAGAACATTCTCATTCAAGAAGGTTTGGACAACACTGACTGTGCCATTTCATTTCTGTTGCATTATTACTTCTACATGGCAAGTTCTGCCTGGTGGGTCATCCTAACTTTCTCTTGGCTTTTGGCGGCTGGCCTAAAGTGGGGCCATGAAGCGATTCAGCGACATAGTTGCTGGTATCATTTCATTGCTTGGTTGTTGCCAGCTTTATTAACTGTTGTTGTCCTGGTCATGAGAGATGTAGACGCTGATGAACTATTAGGAATGTGCAGTGTGGGAAACCAAAAACAGAACACACTGTTAGCTTTCCTCATCATTCCTAGTATCTTGCTCCTCATCCTAGGGTCTCTATTTCTCTTCGGTGGTTTTATGGCGCTCATGAAGATTCGACGACATGTCAAGAATGGTGGCATAAAGACTGATCGGTTAGAGATCCTCATGGTTCGAATCGGCGTCTTCAGTGTTCTCTACGTGGTTCCTGCTTCCTGTGTTCTAGCTTGTCAAGTATATGAACTCTCCAATCGGGCCCGTTGGCACGCTCGGCGAAATTGGACTACACCTAGTGTCGAAGTTTTCATGCTTCGAGTATTCATGTGTTTGGTAGTCGGGATAACCAGTGGAGTTTGGGTTTGGTCCGTAAAGACAATTCACTCCTGGCGAAATTTCTGTCGCCGAGGTCACCAAAACAAGATGGGCTTTCCTGCGAAAGAGGGCACGGGAGCGCATGGACAGGGTCAGGTGGGTGCTGGCGGACTGATTAGCTCACAGCCCGGGGCTAACATGCCGGGAGTGCCCATCACAGGAGCCATGGTCACCACAGCGGCCGGTGTGAACGGCTCTCACACGGTTCTTGGTGTCAATGGAACCGTACCCATGCTGGGCGGGCAGCCTGGTATGCCCAGATTCGAGAATTATAGAATCGGAGCCGTGGGGGCTCCGAACAACACCCAAACACCCCGAATGTACCGCCCCGATGTGAAATACACGAAGCCCGGCATGCATGCAGAAACAGTGATCTGAGGTAGTTAGTTGACTGCCCACCCACGGACCGTACAGGGTGACATCGCATTTTATTTTACTTTCTTATGCAATCAATGAGTTCCCAGTCCCTCCACTGCTATCACGCTGAGAGTATGAAGAGATTCATTTTTAATCGTCATATCGAGGCATTGATGAACATTTGAGTTATCGGTGAGTTTTTAGACACAACATCATCATCAATTATCATAACTGTCAATCAACATAATCTAATGCTGTACATATTTGCTATTGAACATGTGACCTATTGAATGGAATGTAACTGCAATTTTGCTGTCCACCCTCTGTCCACTTGTCCAGTTGTCAGTGTCATCTCTTGTAACGCTGACGAGCTACTTACGTATTATTTCTAACTCATTCAGTTATCAATAGATTTTTATGTCAACATGCCTACTTTCCAAGAATAATGAATTGCAGGTGCACGAGCAGATAGGATACACAATAGGCAATGTTCTCCTTTATTTTTGAACTCAAATGTAATTCTCGGTTTCTTTGTTCGGAGCCGGTTGACAAGAGGAGTTGAGATAAGATGTGACGATAACCGTGTGGCATTGAATTATTGGCAAAGACGTCTGCCGTTAATCCGTTTGTGTCTTCAATCAAAGTGATGAACTCTGATATATTTGAGTCATTGATAAGACGGAGTATGGAATATGCCAATTATTTGAGCAGACTCTGCCGATCTCCTTTTGTCTTCCTCTCCGCCTTCATATGCCTTTTCTTTGTAATGTCCCGACTTTTTCAACTAATTCGATACGATGATCATCTCATCTGTCGGTAGGCTAACCTTGAGTATATTATATGTTTCGAGATAAATGATTATTGAGTACGTTTTGAACAAGTACAGTCGTGACTCGATGTATTTTTAGGCAGTCAGGAGTTGGAATTTAACCTTGACAAGAGGAGCTGAGTCGAATCAACGAGATGAGATTCTCAATTAATTAACTTCATTTCAAGTTTTGTTTCACAAAATTAAAACTGCGCTCCCTTTCTTTTTAAGCCGAAGTTCTATTTATTGATTTAAAAGAAATACAGATGAGACGGGTCATGATAACCTGTCTCATCTATATTTCTTTTAAATCAATAAATATACGAGTAACTTCGGCTTAAAAAGAAAGGGAGCGCAGTTATAATTTTGTGAAACAAAACTTGAAATGAAGAACCTCCCGTGTGTCACCATCAATTTTAATTAACTTCAAATGAAGGAAAAGTAATTACATCCTTTGGTGGACTTAAACCACGTATCTCTGGTTGACTAAGTCAATGCTCTACCAGCTGAGCTGTAAGGAATCAAGTCTGTGGTTCTAATTGTTGATAAACTCGTTCATCTGTTTTGCATTGTGATTTATCATGCTTTCGTACAATATTGAAACAAATCCGTTAATCGGTGAGGTAGTGAATCTAACTGTGGGCGATATTCTTATCGTCTGATCTTTCTCATGTGCAGCATTTTCAACTCAAATTTTCTGTTTCGGAATTGTGTTACTCCTTAAAATCTATAGATGAGGATTATAGCAAGGGTGCTACAAACGCTACATATGTATTATTTCTCTAACAGGGAGGCAAGCAATAAACTAGCTTGCACTCAGTCTGCGTCAATGACAATCTAGCCTACACGTGAATATATTTTGATTCATCAATAAAAGAATCTATCAGGGAATCATGAATAATCAATATCGATAATACTGACAAAGCATAGGACTTCATAAAAAGCAGAAATATGTCTGTTCGCAAATTTAATTGATTTATTCAAAGTTTAAGATAAAAGATTGACAGACAGAACATATAGGCGTCCAACTTCTTCGATGATCATTTGATAAAGTATCAATGACCATAAGAGGCGGGTAGACGCCGAGTGTTCGTCTGTTTAATTCTAATTTATATTTAAATCTGTTTCCTTTCGGAGGAGTTGCATCTCTTGATTTATTTCAAGTAAAATATAATGTAACTTTGAAGTTATTAGATATTTTTCTTCTTGCTGCATGTTGTAGCAATTGCATACAATTGTAACATTAACATATAAAAAAATATGAATTGCAAAGCTGTGTTAGTCTATATCCTTCGACTCAGCTCGGCTCGAAATCATCGATCGGCTCAGGCAACATTTATATTAGAATATTAATTTATTTAAATGCTTCTTCAAAATACTGTCTACACTTCTTTCAAAATTTAAACAGATGGCCGTTGACCTGCAAATGTAGAGAAAACGATGATAAGATGATGTCCACCGCGTCTACCAAGAACCTGCATTTAGAACACTTTCCCTTCACTGTATCTATACCTTTCATTCCCCCACGTTTTGTAAAGATCCTCTATTTTGACTCAAAACATATGAAAAGTTCAGTCAGACAGTTGAGCAAACTTTCAACACTCAATCAACAACGCCATACAGACATCACAAAGTCGCGTCCATTACGCATTTCACTTGATATGGCTTGTGTAAATGTCTCTCTATTCACGTATTAAAGCATTTGAGAATCTAGGAAATTCTTCACTTGATCTCAGACCGTATCCACCATTATTATAAAACAGACAACAGGCTTGAATTCAGTTGCAATTTATTTAATGAATCACTTCCGCTAAGTTCCTATCAACTATTCAATCTTGCTGGCAATGCGTCCAGAAGGCAGGACCATCCGCCGGAAGTTCAATTTCAACGTTGACTATTGTTAAAAATGACATAAGATTATTTGACGTTGCACTATTCCCCTCTGCAACTCCAGTGGGTCTGTTGAGCTAACTTTGTCAATTTGCTGAGCTCCCGCCTAAGAAAATGTCATTGTCAGAAATTTGTTTGTAAAATTATTTAACTCTCAGTTTCCTCCATTGCACTGTTCAAGCGGAGATGAAAGGTTAACAGATGTTATAATTCGCAGAAGTACATCTTAGGTAAAGGATTGGTACAAATTGATTCGACATATCATTAATTAGCATAATCATTAATGGGGCTGTTGCTCAGCAGTCTTTCAAATTACCAATATTTTCAATACTTTGAAGTTATTATATATTTTTTCTTCTTGTTGCATCTTATTTAACATTAGCATATTGTCCATATATACTATATTTTCTTCATGAATAAGTAAGATAGATACTTTAAATAATAAAAAGTACTGCAGTCTATCCGTAGCAAATGCTTCATTTGCCATTAATTTAAGATATTCTCTTTGATATTACTTTTACTTTGGCGATTAGCTTGAAAAGTTCAGATGTACTTCCTCAAGAAAATAGAGAACTTTTGTTATATAAGTTAATGCCTTTGTTGCTATCAATCAATTACTTGCATATAAAATCAGACATAAAAAATTGCAAATTTTTAAGCATTTTTTGCTATGTATCCATACAAAGAAAGGCTGTGATTTCACAAGGCCTAGAGATAATGAATGAGCTGCGCTAGCCTGCAGTCAAACTTTGCGGCGTAATGCATAGATTTCACAAAACGCCTGTTTCATGCTGAATTGCATTTAAGAAATTTTACAATCAACATTCTGCAACATGAATGCCTTTCCAAAGTCCCTCAAACGGGCATGCATGTACAATGCATATTTACATGTAAGATTACCTAGCTTGAATTACTGTAGACATCAGAATTAAAAATTGCTAGTTGTACGTCATAACCATTTTGGCCACTGTAGATTGACAGATGAGCTTACCTAGAAGGAATGAGGGAGGAGTAAACAATCACCGGATGTGCTGAAGAACACAAGTGAATTGTTGACCTCAATTATGACCTATAACCAGTTACTGTCATCTCGACATGTAGCACACACACGTTGACGCGACGGTCTGTCACCTGTAAATTATAAACACAATTCGCTCATGTATGTATGTTTATATGTAAGACATGTTTTGTAATTTTCCAAAGCTTTGTTCATCTGCTTTAGCAGAAATGTCAATCACTATTTCCGACTTCGATCGAATTAAGATTTCGACTATTATCCCTGTGCATCGAATTATTGTAAAAAGAAATTTTCTCGTTTTTTTGTTTTCAAACCAAGCTTTATGGACAATGAACTTGATGTTGACTTTACTACAGATTATTATATCAAAATGTTCTGCAAATCTTCATCCCATCTACCCCTAAAACACGTACTTGTGACAAATGAGTTCGTCTCCTAGATATTTTCGTTGTTCTTGTTTTGTGACAACAATTTTCTGCAGACTATCAAGCGATAATTCATCTGTTGTAAAATGTATTTCATTCGTCCATTGAAGTGGAATATATTTGTCTGGTAACACGAGGTTGTTGTATTTATTTCAACATCATGGAATTAGTTAAATGGACTAAGTGTGAAAAGGATAAAAATCGTTCATTCATTGTATTTTAATAATCGCATGAATAAGTTTAATCGTTAATAGACTGATAAATTTACTTTGATCAAGTCATGAATGCGTCATTCAATTTGAAAGTTGCATTTAAGAGACGATTCTCAGTGAGTTTGTTATCTACGCTAAAATTTACATGAGGTTATAAAACATTTTTATCAATTTTCATTTGTCACCTCTGTAATTATTGATCGCAAGGAAATACATCGCATAATGGAGATTTATGATCATTCAAATACATTCTTTATTAATTATTACTTGTGCTATTATCATCAATCTTATTCAAGTAATATGGAAATCTCTTATTGAATAATTATAGTTAACATAAATGAATTTCATGTCGGTATATTCACGCACTCCTAGTTGTAAAATCACATCTCTTCGTACGTAAGTAGTTTGTCTGTTTCGCAATCAATAGAAGCCAAGATATTCAGTAGCATTATTGAGAAGCAGGTTGCTTTTGGGAGAAAATGAATTACTTTACAACTGTTCGGTCGCAAGCATTTTTATTCAATGTGTCAAACAATGAAACATGCGTGCATACACGACATCCGACCAGTTAACTACTTATCAACTACAAATATCAAAAAAATTAATTAATGATTATCTAGTTCTACATAGGACTGCACTGCACTATTCTCAAGATAGAAATTTAACTACAATAATTCAGGAAAGTAATCCATCAGGAATATTTAATGATATTCACACATGTTTGTTTTAGGCGCAATCTCAAAGTGTCAGTTAAATTATCAACTGCTTTGTATCAGTAGACAAGTACAGCGCGGAAATAAATTGCATTCATACACATTTAAACTTTCAGACATTCTAATCACACGCTTAATCTATTTGGACGCAATAACTATTCTATTGATTGATAATTGCATCAATAATGTACTCAGTCATGAATGTGTTGAAACAAAAAATATCAGCAACAGACTTCCAAATTTGATATCGACGGAGCATCGTTATAAGCTTGGACAGAGAGACAAGTAATAATTCATTCTTAGGGAAATCTTGGTGCCAAGCGGTTGACAAACTTTATCCCATGATGTATTGCTTTAACTCAGGAAATTTAAGTAAGCGGATTGATGGACGTCGGTTTCCTGGAATTTATTCGAAACTTTTTGAAACCCTAAAACGCATCAGGACTTAATCATATTTGTCAACTTCATCATTGTGAAAAGTTACATAAATGTTTGAAAGATAGATGCGTATTTCATATACGACCCGCTTTCGTTATAATTGTAGCTGTAAGGCACCGCTTTAAACAATGAATTGAAACTCTTATCTAGATGCCTTCGTGGAGCAATGACAGTAGTGCGTTATATCAATATGAAAATTGTCACATTAAAAGATAAGATAATTTGTCTTTCAACTCTGTCATGAGAACAGTCAAGAATGTCACCAAAGTAGGGCTGTCATAAATGCTACTAATCACGCATGCTATCTTTGAGAATTGACTCGGTTTCATTTCAAGTCCAAATCTGTTTCGAATGACGATTTCGAATGTGTTGCGCAAACGCTGTTTACGGTTTTCAAAAGAGGCCAGTGCCGCGCTCATTTTCGGCATCTGATTTACGATAGAGTGAAATACACATTTTGGCTGGCTCCTATAGAATTTTATTATGGCTAAAATACATGTACAGGTAATGCAAGAGCTTTATAGTTATTTATTCAGATTCCAACTGCGTTTTGACACTTTTTCTAATCTTTCGCTTTATTAAAGCTGGTAGAGCCTTAAACAGTGTCAGAAAATCATCTTTGACTTCTTTGTCACTCGAGTAGGGCTTAATGTAAAGACGCAGTACATTTAAATCATTCAGTAGATATTTCAACAATCTGAACATGCTATAATCAATTATCATGAAGCATGTTAAGAACTTCTACAATATCCTTAACTATCAGTACGCATGATAGTCAATCAGTAACAGATTCATTTGAATCAGACATAAATTATAAGATCAATATGGTGTACCTTGCATTGATAGGTCAATGCGCTATATGATGTAGGCTACTGCATAGATCCGCAAGGTATACAAGTAGCAAAGTTCAAATCGCCTAAATGCTGAATACAGTCAACATTTTAGCGTTGTCGACCATGAACTTTTATGAAAGCTTCATACAAATCAACTTTAGAATTTTCCCAACTCATCAATTTTAGATAAATCTTGTTAAGCTGATCCGTCGATTCTAGGCGATGAGTAGGGCACAATAGTCTGGGAAGAACAACGATGTTTCTTCCGTCCGAATTTTAGTTTAAAAAGGAATTTTATTATTCTAGGGTGTTTAAGGTTTAATAACAAGCTTTCATGTGCACTTCATAAATAGAAGTTATTGCACTAAACATACTTGAAGATGTATATATCACAGATTAGTACAATTGATCTTGGTATGCTCCCTCGAGTTGTACTATTTTAGGGAAAGTACATTGCACTAGTAACGAAATTTCCTGTTGATTCCTTCACACGAATTATCAGCTAATAAGCTCTAACACTGCAATTCACCAATAATTATCAAAATTGATCTGATGTCATCACTAAGTGTCTGATCAGTTCCATTGTTCTCGTGAAGATCATCGACAATCGTCCACTGATTATTTTGTAATAAGAGGGAAGAAAGCATAATTTCCTTTTCTTTGATATTGTGTATGTTATAACACTGGCTACTCGAATGAGCACGAAAGTAGAGTTTTGATGACATTTGGCTCATATTATTTACTAGACTATTTACTAGAATACGGTTTTCTCCTGTGTTTTTGTGTGTATGAACAGATGTGCATAATATCACAGGTTTCAGTATGTTATGTGGACAATAGTTGGGTATGGGCTATACAGACAACTGAACGCACGATCCCTTGAGCCAACCAGCCTTGACATTGCTTATGATAATCAAGCATGAGCAAGACAGTGACTCACCAATCTGCATTGATTTGATGGAATCATTCAAGGAAAATCGCAAATTCAAAATTATATTTAACTGGAATATTGGAAAAAATGTTTGGGGGGGGGCATGAAGTATAAGATAACATTCTTCTTCCATCAGTCAGCATTAATGCAATTTAGTAAGCAAATTTGTCTAAGCTCATCATCATGGAATGTTCGAAAAAAATCACGAGGCAAGGTGCTGGTTGGTGTTCTTCTTTTCCTTTAGAGTCATACATGTATTTGAGATCATCATATCAACTTTTTTAATAGTAGTCCCTACTGCTCATATTCCCTGCGACTTAGTCCAGGAATGTGAGAGAAAGGTAGCTTGTTTTTATGACACGTAATCTAAGTTATAAATTTTAAATACAATTTCACCATTCGTCTTTTTTGGGAGAAACAGTGATTAGAAATATTAAAAGCCATCGTACTTTAAGATTTTCTGATTTACGAGTGTAACTAAGATTTTGAGGTCTTAAAATTTTATGTCGAGGATTGATCATAGACAGGGTCAAAAGGATGTCCTCATCTTGGAGCTGCAATGCCTTTAGCATGTCTGAAGGTCCTATTTCATCCGTGATTTTCCAGGTCTGTGTTTTTTCCAAAACAGTTGAATAGTTTGCCTCCTGATCGGTATTCTCTGCCATTGATAACTAAACCCCATGCGATGGATTTAGGTGGCAAGATCAGATTGTTAAGAGAATGTCCGAGAATTGAATCCGTCGACCTACAGATGGATCCTCGTTCTCATTAGATCACAACCAATATCCGTAACCAAGTGAGAAGTTTATTTTATGTGAAGACTGTCGCATCACTAACTTGCTATATATTTTCAAGAAATAAGAGCATAAACTCTTTGAAGACTTCAATGAATTATTCATAGAAGTACACTTTTGCTGTCTACAGTGGGAAAATTGATCACTGGAAAACAATTGAGTGTCAGACAAATATTTCTGATTTTCGGATCTCTTCAGACGGACTTTACACCGGATGAGATCAGTAAATTCAAGTCCATGCTTAGGGTCAAGGTTTAAATCTTACTATCTTACTATCCACCGGATGCAGCTTCAGTCTGGATTGAATTTCTGGATCTTGTCAGTCATTGAAAGTCGTGATTATTCATTCCTAATTCATGACATTTTCATTCCTATCTAAGTGCAGTACTTTATATTCTGTTGACAATGCAATCGGTCTGCGTCCGCATAACAGATGCATTATCATTCTGACAAAGTTATTACCTGTAGGTAATGAAAATATAATGACGTTGACTATAAGTGATTGAAGGAACAAAAATAGTGTTGGTTAATTAGAAAAGCAAATATTGATCTACACGCATTTGTGAGATGATCGCAACCTGATACTTTTTACAAATCGTCACTGTACAAATCAAGGCATGAGGTTCTGTATTTATTCTTCATCGTAATGGGATCATTCTTTAATTATTTGTGGATATTAATTGTTATAGATTACTTCTCGAATTTCACTAACAAAACAGTAGTAAAAGGAAATACGAAGCACTGCAATTCCATGAGTCATTAAACTGTTATATGATTAGATCGTTGCTTTGTGGTGCATTACTCATTTAGACAAGTAAATCTCATGATATACAAGCACATAGTGATTCAAATAAGGATAAGCACTACGCATTCGTAAACCTGAAATCGTATCTTCTGTGAAGGAGGATTCAATAAAGAGAAACTAACTCAAGACATTGCTACATTTTCATACAGACCCAACAGTATGAAGCTTTAACAAGCCACTGGGTTTAAAATACTGATGGAAACCATTAACTTTTAAAGCTTCATAAGTGTTTGATTTGTCAGTCTTAATGACATCGAAGTTCGACAAAGTTAAAGACTTGCCTCTCTACTCAAAAGTGTGAGAAAAAGCAATTAGCACCTATGCAAGATTGTGTATCGTTCAAAGGATAAACGGTTGGAGTTAGTGTACAAAGTTGCCATTTAACAATTTGCGAACATGTAGAATGCAAAGCCCAAAACATACAATGAACTAGATCACTTTCAAATTTGGTTCATTTGCTCCATCCCACGTTACTTTTATCATCAAACTGCAGGTAATTAATGTCTGTGTCGAATTGACAATCATCATTTTCTGCCTCTATATTTTCAATAAATTCGAAGAAAATATCTGTCAATCCAATGATCAAATGCAGTATATAATGAGCATAAAGTCGCGTCCCATTACGCTAAAAAGAGCTGTTCATCAAGTTGCAATATGTCACAGAGATGACGCAACTTTCCTCAAACAAAATTAGTCCAGGGACAATGGAAAGATAGCGTTGGACGCACGGGCACCATTGCATCCCGTTTCATACTTTAAATTCCATGTCAAATTTTATAATTTTAGTGTAATAATAAGCTATAGGCCCTACTTGGAGAGAGAGAGCAACTTAAATGGGCAACTGGGTATACCTTGCACAGAAATGCAAATATTCAAACATTTAAAAGACTAAGCAATTGTGAACAGGTAGCCTACTTGTAATTCGCTACCGGTAGTTAGCATGAATGACATCATTAACTTTTTTTTACTGCGACAGTCCTTGTACTTTTAGGTGCATTGAAAATGCTTGCTAAAGCGAATGTATTTTGTGTTTTCAGTCATGGAAGTCATGACCTCTTTGCACCATATTTGTAATGTGCTCGTTGATTTTTTAATGTATTAGTAATTTTTTCCGTTTAAGCGCATGTGAAATTTCTCTAATCAGAATCTTTCGATAAAATTTCACCAAAATGGCTAGTTTAATGCGGAAGCATCTTGTGATGTAATTAATATAGCATGAACAACACCAATTGATTCTAGCAACTTCGCTTAGCTTCTACTTTTGTGAATCTCAAGAAATCATTGTCAGTTGGAAACTATGGAATTCATGGTTTCACTGCGAATTCATTTTGGCCATAAGCTAAGTATGGCTTGCAAAGCATGCCATACTTGTAGTTATACATAGACAATCGATGAACATACAGTAGTAAACTTCAAAGCAAATTCACTCGACCAATTTCAAATTGTAAAAAAGTGAACAACTAAATTGCGCCCATAGCCAACCATCGATAGCCTAATAACATTGTTCTAAATAAAGTTGTAGATAATTGGGTGCCGCCATGCTATTTTGAATTGCATCATATTTCTTCTGTAGTCTGACACTAGAAAAGTAATGGAACTCTATAATGAAGTCTGTTTAAAGTCATTGCACTGACTTCATCGTAAATGTTTCAGATGATGACAAGGATGCATTTGATTCGTGTAATTCGTGCAGAAGCCAACTGGAAAATGTGCATGTCACAATAATCCCAACAGCACGAAGTGTTTTCTCGCATTCAGACCATGATTTACTGGCAGACCCGGTCCGTGCCCGTTTCTGTTCAAAGAATAAGGCTCAAGCCCGGCCAGGCCCTCTGCACTGTAAATTGTACACCGTTAAAAACAGCTAAAATAACCGTTAAACTTCACAAAAATTATCCGTAGATATCTGCTAAAATGATCACGTCACCACGTGATGAGTGATGACGCAACAGATAAAATCTGCTCATGTCAGATTAAAAAACGCCGGTTTTTGCGGATATTTACAGTTTAGACTGTAACAAACCGTGAAACTACGGATAACGGATATTAACGGATATTTATGGTTTATAGTTTACAGTGTGACAAGGTTGGCTATAGGCATAATATTCTATAGATATATTGTGATTGAAACTGCATTTTTTAGTTGAAGCATTAGCGATTGTTCCCCACTTCTTGACATTGATAAAAGCATTATATAAAAGCATTAAAGCATTACATATTATATATCGGTAATTGGTATTACAGAAGAAGTAATTAAGAAAAGAATACATTATGAAAATGTTTCTTTAATTTTGATGGCAAGCCAATTAACACAGCAGTAGCAAACATGTTGATTTCAACATCAGACACTGCTGAGATGCAAAGTGAAAGATAATGACAATTTCAGGATGCTTGTTAAATTACGGATTTATCTCTTACGATTGTCAATGATTATGAAAACGCATTTAATAATTCCTTATTTTTCCGGTCGCTTGATTGTCATACTTCTTTCATTTAATTGCTGATTGATGTGCGCTGCGCCCAGTTCTGAAGAACATCATTTGGCCATCGTGCTGCCTACATTCGAGATGTTCAATTTGCTGTCATCCATATACGGCATGAGCCGACATAGCAGCATATACCGACATAGCAGGGTGCAAAAAATGCAAATTTCTATGATATGAGATAATTGTGATAGAGCATGGACTCCTAGATAGTTAACAGCACCTAGACGGATAGGTCAAATTCCGCCAATACCAACCACGGCGGACAAAGCTAAATCAGATTCACCGCAGTTACTGTCTTTTGTGCAGTGAAGTAAACTTAAAATGGTAAAAGTGATCTGCTATTTTGTAATTATCAGAGATCTTCACGGGTCATGAAAAGATATGATATTAAAGATAGATACTAAAGATAGATAGATACTAAAGATATGAAGCTGCGTTATGTTAATTATTCTCGATGAACACAGGGAATAGACTGTATAAATATTCCCAATGCTCTACTACTGAAAATATAGTGCTATGGAAAACAATTACGGAGGAACAAATCATTTTCATCCAATCAGTTTCTTTTATTGCTCACTTTTGCAATTTTTCGGTCGGAACAAGTGGTCTTCTGTTTTACTGTTGAAGCATCAATCGTCAGATTCGTGGTCAATCCTTTCATCATGGTATTAAAAAATCTCTGTACAATATATGAAAACACCTTGTGACCATGGGTACACATGTCATGTCCAAATATCACTTCGGAGAAAAACGACTCATCCATGGCGTATTCTACAATTTGATGGAAGAGTTGCCGTTGCTTTGTGGACTGAAGCAAGGCAGTCCTCATCATGGCATTGCTTTGCAGTTCCTGAAAAACGCAGAAGGAAAAGAGACACACATTGAACGCGAAATCTGTTGGATTGATGAGACCTCCACGGTTAACAGTGTTGTAGAAATCATATGCAGACTCAGGAATATTAGCGGCACTCGACTCGACATCAACTATGAGCTTTCGGTTATCTCGGCACAAGATTGCTTTACACGATTCACATTTTGTTGTGTTCAATGTACTCCTGCAAATGGCACCACAGACAAACAAGACTGTGCTCTGCTCACTAGTGGTTGTATCATAATCCATTTCAAGCGCCTCTCCAATTTCACTCGCCATTTTCAGCATGTCCTTGTCTTGTTCTTCACCCTGGTCCTGTAAGGCGGCATCAATATCTTGTATGGTGACATTGGAGAACTTGAGAAGTGATAACGCGCGTATCTTGCGCTCACTCTGCACAATGTCTCGGACCGAAATGAAATAATTGGCTCCAGAGAGCTGCCTGTAATGTCCGAAGCGAGATTCAATGCTATCGGACTGCAGTTTTCCTAGAAGAATATAATCAAATTCGAGGCGCGTGAACATATAATAACAGCACTGGGACAAGGCAGTACAAGTGCGCCGAAGAGCGAGAAATGTCTGTTTTGAAAGACCAGGTTTCCTGGAATCTTCCCATCTCTGGAAAATAAATTGATGGATTTCTTAGATTGTAAATAAAATATAGACAAATATGATCAAATAGCAATAAATCAACAATCATGCATTTGCGATATTTTGTCTTGCTAGACATGTACGGTAAATTCACAAATCCTAATGATTCAGCATATTCATATCACTTGTGTGGCGACTGTCTAGTATACGTCGCTATTCCATCTATCTGATCGTATCATGTAAGGAGCTAGCACGTAAGGCCTACGATGATTATTTGATTTCAAAATAGTCATGCTTCATAATCAGATTCCTACGCATGCACAGCTACACCTGCATGCTAACGCATCAAAATTGTATGTTGTACAGTTAGGCCTATGTCTCAGAATGCGATAAATGAATATTGCATTTGTAAAGGAAAAAATACCGGGTATATGAATTACTATGAATCTTACTATAGAATATTATTATGAATCATACGAATTATACATCATCTCAAAATTTTCTGTAGTCTTACCTGAAGAAACTCGGAAAACTCCACAAGAAACCCCAATTTCCAGTCAGACGCATGGCGAACCGGGTCTGCGGCGATGTTGCGCTTGTGTTCTCCTTTGTTCGGCGTTTTGACATTCAAAATTGTCCACATTTTGATTACGAACGAAATAAAGTTCGCCGAATCGACCCATCGCTTCTCTTCGTGCTCGGAATAATACACAAGTGCATCCCTGGTGGATTCAGAGAATATACGCAGTCCCAGCTTTACCGAAGTTTTCTCAATGCTTTTCGGTTGAAGCACTGCAGGCGTCAATTTGTAAGCCTTTTTCAGGGTCATTGATTGTTCATGTTCATATAGCTGAACAATGTGATCGAAGCTGGGTGAACAGCCATCCGGAAAGTAGTGAGGCATAGGGGGACAAGTAAAGGTTCGTCTCTTCTAAAAATTGTTGTAAATGTTCTTAATTCCATGGACAGGATCGAAGAAAAGAAATATTGGTTGCCCTGTCACTGGATCCAAAATGTAGGATTGCAATTCTCCTCCGCAGAGATCAACAAGAAATTTCCGATTCACAGTCGCATTATCAACCGAGATACCGACCACATTCAAAGATACCTTCCTCAAGGTTTTCATTGTCTCCTCGTAACACTTGCGCAGTTTGTCGGCCGTCAGGACATTGATGGGAAAGAGCGAAACCACATCTCGATATTTTCCCTTCAGCGACTTGATCATAAAGCACAAGATAGTGGATGCAGGTTCTAAATGTTCAGTGATCCCATGAACCTGGTTTCCGCTATATTCTATTCGTTTGAATAAGTAAACTTCGTCGATCATCAATAGCACATTGCAATCGCGTCCATCAAGCTTTGCAGTGCGCAATCGGAGATAGTTTTCAATTTGAAGTCCACTATCTGTTGACAGCTTTCTGGTCAGTTTTTTTAGGGTGCAGACAGACGGAAGGCAGAGGATTTTTTGCTGATAGAGGAAGTCGTAGGCCGCGGGACTAGCTGCATGAATTTGGTAAGTCATCACCATCAGCTGAGACGAGTACGACCTTGCAAATTTACTTTTGTTCAAAAGCAAAACTTGCTCGATGAGAAAGTTGAGGCTTTCACTGAGTTGATCTGATTGAGAAGCACTTCGCCACTGCTCCAGTTTGCCAATCACTTCGTCGGCGTAATCGATGCAAATATCGCTCGAGTCAGATAAATGCTTTGCTCTCGACATCAAGTTCAAAACTTGAGATATCGAGGACACAGTCGAGTTCGCAGCAATGTCGCTGTAGTTATCTTCCGGGATGGCATGATCATCGACGAAAACTGCTACAGTCAAGTCACCATCAATCCGCAGACTCGCCTTGATGATGGGCACGTTTTCGGTGACAATATAAAAGAGGTAAACCGAATCTTCATCAAATTTCATCAAAAATCCAGATGGTATGCAGAGATCATTAGATGACAGTCCCACTTTAAGATCAGCTAGTGAGGAAAGGCGATCGCTCTCCATGAATTCTTCTATTCTCACTTCTAGCCGATCATTCGAAAGCTTCAATCTCTTGCTTGAGGTGGCTGATGTCATTCGTTCAATAGAAGGGGCGGTGGAGAGGTAAGACGGTGCATTTGGAAAAACACTGGGAACAGCCGTTTTTTTCAGTAACCTCAATTTTTGTTTTGAAGATCGGTTCTTCACACGGTTTTTGTTGGAATCCTGATGCTCTTCAGCGTAATCTGTGTGTATGAAATGTCGAGAACACAAGTAGGAATGCTTTGTGGGGGTAAAGTTTTTCCTGGGATTTCTGGATATCCACAGTCGGAGTCTCTCGGGTTCATTTTAGGGGATAGGCATGATACGAAATTCCTTGCTCATTTTCTGCTGGATCGAGGCCACTGCGACAACCATATGCCGAGCATCTATTTGGCATGACTCTCTAATAATATAACTCTTTGAACGAAACTTGCTATAGAAAAACGAGCAGTTAGCAAAATCCTTTCAACAGTCCGCCGTGGTTGCTATAACAAAGAGTGCAGTGATCATTGACTGACTAATAATGATGCGTTGACTGGTGACCATCACCACCTGCAGTGACGATATCTGACGTCCGATCTACGCGGACACAACGAAGCAATGAATCAGTCCGCCGTGGTTGGTATAGCGCAGACAGCATAATTCATTGACCTATCCGTCCAGGTGCTGTTAACTATCTAGGAGTCCATGGATAGAGTCAATATGTGACTTATTGCATACTTCCTTGGCATGTTTAGTGGTTTCAAATAATGTGAAATACTCTGCATTGATAGCGTAAGGAGTAGTATTCTCATAATGGTGTGCAAAATTTTCACAAGTTTTCTATAGCATAACAGCTACACTCTACATTCGTCAATAATCATGAAACTAGCACATTACATGCTCACAAACTTCTTATAAAAAAGCTGGCAGTGCTATCTTCAAAATTATCATTTAGAATATGCTTTTTATACGTAGCAATAATAAAGAAGATTTTTGTCGTTAGTTTTGCTGTAATATCTTAGGTTATTTTTACTTTGGTCTTACTTTAAGTTACTTTGGTATCTTGCTCTAAAACAAGGATGCGGAGTCGGAGTCCTTTCATTTTTGCCGGAGTCGGAGTCTCAATTGATAGGACTCCGGACCCCGGCCTAAAACTAGACCCGAAATACAATACAAAAAATTATTTATCCTCGTGCATAGCTGTCACTGTTTTGATGTCAATTTTCTCCGTCAAACAAAAGTACAGAGACAACATTACATGCACAACTTGTAATAGTTGAGGGTATGAACCGTGATAGTGAAAAAGGATTGTCGTTTCACTCGGTGATTTAGTATAGAAGACAAGCCTTCCTAGCCTCGATCACACATACGCACCAAAGGTCACATCGAAGACAAAGGTAAAATATTAGTTTGCTCGAGAACCCTTACGTCAATTGTGTGTGATGGCTTCTCCAACGCGCATATCAAAATCGGAAGTGTACTCATATTTTTTGGAGAAGGATTTTCCTGCCTGGTAGAGATTGGAGAAAAACCGTGTGAATCACACACCAACAAGTGATGTGCAAAGTTGGTAAACCTTCACACAAAATGATTGATTTGATGCAGTAATGATCACTAAAATCAGGCTCAGACAAGCCTATCATGATGATATATGAAGTAGGTTACCAGAACTAAGGTTGATATACTTTCCACCCGGAGTCGGAGTCCTATCAAAATCATAGAACTCCGCATTCCTGCTTTAAAATCTTTGATGTCTCTTTTATTGGGTGCATTCATGCGTGTTAATCCACACAGACAATGCATGAGACTTGGCCTGCTTGATTACGGATTTGAATTTGAAAATTTGAGGTGATAGGGTGCACTCAAAATACAGATTGAATTTTCCCACAAAAAGTATACATGAAAAAGTGCACATCTTCATAATTTTATGAGATCCGTCACATCTCCATTTGAGCAGCTGACATGAAATCAAACAAAGGCGTGAGATAAAAATGCAACACATTTAATTTAAAAATGTATATATAGTAAGAGCATTAACTTAAAATACAAAATCAATGTCAACATCGGAGAGACATAGGCCTACTCGAAATGTGCACACCTTCAGCATGCTGTCTCAACTACATAATGGAATTCGAGGTATAATTTTCGAAGATCTTGAGAATGGGAGCGAATCGGTTGACATCTTCGATATCTCTGACAAGCTTCCTGAGTGAAATGCAAAGCGTTGCGTTAGTGATCTATAACTACCGATAATTTTCACTTAAGTTAAATATTATCGGTTACATTTAGTGAGATATTGAAACTTACCACATTGTTGACACACTGTATATGCGTGCATAAAAAGATTATCCATTAAATTTAGCAGTGCATGCAGCTATTTTTTAATTACATAATGACCTCAGTCTACATATCATTGGAAATCTATTTTGATGCATGTAAATCAAATCTCCCTATTAATCGGCTTTTAATGCACATACCTTTTCTGTGTTTGCATTTTTAAATAGGTCTGCATATTATTTCTAAGTGTGTTAGCAAATTTGATTTCCAGAAAGTTACAAATTCTGATGTCTACACGAACATGTAGTGAAAGAACCATTAAAGTGATAGATCAATATTCATATGTTCTGTGATAATCATCGGAATTCTCAAATATTGAGTTTGAAATGAGTTCAGTATTTTCTTTTATTCCGACAGTGCATGTATAGTGCAACTTAACTTTCGATTCATTTAGACGAGAAATAGATTTTCGATGTTTTCATCGAGAATAGAATAACTCGCTTTTTATTTATTTAATTTCGTTTTTGGATTTGTCATAGTTTGATGCATGACAAATGTCTATATGTCAATATTTCATACGCTAACCAAGTATCGCTCTTTACTATGACTGTAGGTCAGTAATAAGGCTGCTGCCATGACAGTAGATGGATTGGAATTGTCGTTCTAGGTATCGGTAAATGATAGGTTTGCAAGAATCCTAATTTGTTGACAACCTCGATCACCATTAATGCAAGATCCCAACAGCAATGATAAAATCATTTCATCACATTGAAACGACATCAGCTGACTCTTCCTTCAATACTCATGTTGTGATGTGGAAGGATGATTAAGTGACGTTGTGTGCGTTCAATCTATGAATATTCAGGGATCCTCCTTCATGGAACTGCGAGTACATTTATGACAGAATAATTGCAATTAATTTGTCTTTTTGACAATCAACTAATATTCATGCTCCTATATATAGCGCAGTCTTTCAACAACTTCCAATTGAGTGACAATTCATTATACTTGTTGGCATGTCAGCTGACTTATATCCAGTTCTGCAAAGTTCTCGAATTGCTCTCAGAGTAAACAGACACTTAGCGAATTTCAAGTGACATATCGATGCAAGTTAACATAGGCCTACTTGCAATCATGTGTAAATACATGACGCCATCAATATACTTTGCGTTCCTGGATAGATGATTTCAAAGTAATCTGTCGTCAAACTACTGGATGGATGGATTCATAATCTAATTAAAGTACAGTGCACTCCGGATAAGCGGGAAGGTTTGGGAGCAAAATTTCTCTCCCGCGTATCCGAAGTAAGCACTCAGGCGGAGTGGCAAGCTTCGAGCCTTTTCTAACCTAGATAAATACTATGTACGATAAATGTTCGTTCTTCTACCGATAGTAACGCCTGTGCATAGGAATACAGGTTCCAAATACCATTCCCATTCTGATTTCAGGTTGAAAATAGAAACATATTCACATGTTGTATTAATTCTGCACATGCAAAACAATTTATTGCATTCATTTGTCAGAAGGAGTTGCAAAAGCACGGAACAGTAGCTAAAGCTCATTGGCCAACAATAGAAGGAAATCAAGCATCTATTTAAAGAAAAATGGAATTTTTTGTCAACTTTTATCTGTCTTTCGTTGCTCAGGGGATTTCAAAAGTCATGATGAGTTCAATCTCTTCAAAAGAGAGAGAGAGAGAGAGAGAGAGAGAGAGAGAGAGAGAGAGAGAGAGAGAGAGAGAGAGAGAGAGAGAGATAGGGAGAGAGAGAGAGAGAGAGAGAGAGGGAGAGAGAGAGAGAGAGAGAGAGAGAGAGAGAGAGAGAGAGAGAGAGAGAGAGAGAGAGAGAGAGAGAGAGAGAGAGAGAGAGAGAGAGAAAGAGAGAGAGAGAGAGAGAGAGAGAGAGAGAGAGAGAGAGAGAGAGATAGGGAGAGAGGGAGAGAGAGAGAGAGAGAGAAAGAGAGAAAGAGAGAGAGAGAGAGAGAGAGAGAGAGAGAGAGAGAGAGAGAGAGAGAGAGAGAGAGAGAGAGAGAGAGAGAGAGAGAGAGAGAGAGAGAGAGAGAGAGAGAGAGAGAGAGAGAGAGAGAGAGAGAGAGAGAGAGAGAGAGAGAGAGGGAGAGAGGGGGAGAGAGAGAGAGAAATGCGAGAATGCCCTTCACTACGGTTGTACCGAATTACCGAAGTACGAACTGGTTAAGTACTACAAAGAAGGCATGTACAAGCGAAAGTATTTGTGTCACGAGTGCGTCGAGAAGGTACATGAAAATGAATACAAAACAATCAATGACAACATCAAGACATACAATGGCAATGAGCAACTGGTTCAGGAGTACAAAAGACGACACAGTGTAAAAGAAGAAGAACTCAATGAGCTGAAAAAAGCATTGCACCAAGTAACAATGAAGAAGAATGAAATCAACGAAGAATTGGAAGCTCGCAAAGCAGACTTCAACATTGTGCAGAGGAAGAACACAGATCTTCTCAAAACGTTGGCGACGTATGAGGGTCAGCTCCGAAATACGAAGACAAGAAGACAAACAGCCAAAGCAACAATAATGAAGAGGAAGAAGACAATGACAACTTAAGAAGAGCAATTGAAATCCAAAAACAAAATACTGATTATGAAATTACGGTTTTGAAACACATGATAGAGGACATTAAATCAACTGTGAACAACAATTCCAACCATCAACAAGACCATTACTCGACATCGAATCAGCCGCCACCACAGCATCAAAGACGGCCTTACTACCAAAATCGGGGAAGACCACCGCCAATATGTCATTCTTGCGGACGAAGGGGCCACATAGCCAGAAATTGCTGGTCTCGACCAAGGTGGTATGCAAACCAGCAAAGAAATTTCCGAAGACCACAGAAGCAGCAATACAGACCACCGTATCAACGACACCAATATCAAGAGCAGTATCAGCCCCAACAACAACCTCAACAACCAACGTACCCTACCATGAATCAACAGGGGTCATACCAACAACAATGGAATCAGCAGGGACCATACCAACAACAACAGTGGAATCATTTTGGTGCACAGCAGCAGTTTTAAAACGAAAATGAAGGAGGAGAGGAGACGGTAACATCTGAGGCAGAAAGTGAGACTAAAAGCCAAACAATACGATTATTTTATGCTAACATCAATTGATTAAACATTAATAAAATTAAAGACATTAATATGATCAAAGATACTGTGATGCCGATATAATATGTTACACTGAAACACACATAACTGAATATGATAACCTAACAATTGACCAATTCGACTTAATAAAAACGTTCAACAAAACTAAGAATAATCTTGGCCGACAGATCAAGGGAATTAATCTGTATCATAAAAGTGAGGGAATAAGTATCGAAAACTTAATTAACGAAAATGGAGATATTATAATAGTAGAAATGAAAAACAAAAAGTGGAAAGATGTTAAAAAAATACATTTGATATTTTGTTATAGAGAATGTAGAGAATCCAAATATGCCGACAAAGATTACCTTTATAAATTAAAAAAATACATTGAAAAATTCAAAATGCATCATATCATCATGTTGGGAGATCTAAATAGCAGAATAATTGGTAAAATTAAAGATAACGAACATTTAAATCTCCCAATAAGAAGCTCTAAAGATTTAATTATAAATAAGCAAGGTCGGGAGCTAATTAACTTTTGTAATGAAACATCGCTTATTATTGCTAACGGGCGATATGAAAACGGCGAACATACTTTCTGCAGGCTCCAAAACGACAAATGTTGTAAATCCGTTATAGACTACCTGATACTTTCTGAATCTATGTTGAAGTATTTAGAAGCCTTCAGAATAATGGAGCCAAAAGTATACACTGATCATAGGCCAATGGAAATTGATATAAAAATTGCGTTAAAATCAACCGCAACTAAGTTTCCAGATAAGAATTTCAATCTACAAAATAATCCTAACAAGCGCATCGCTCCCTTCAAATGGAAGACGAACTATAATTTTGCAAAGTATAGCCAAGCTATTTCAGACAAAGGATTAAAACTTTTAGAGGAAATTGCAAGTAAACAATTAGATAAAACGGAGATTTATGATAAGTTAGTCATAGCTAATAAGGAATCATTGCAAGCTACAATGATTGCTAATGGCCAAACAATATATACTGAGGAAACAAGATGTCTTAGAATCACGCATAAACAAAATGTTGAAATGTATAAATCAGATCAATCTGAAACAAATTTAAGCTTATTAATGCAAACGAAACGGGAACTTAACAAAAACATGAAAAAGGAAAAGCGAAAGCTACAACGAGTGAAGCTAAATGAATTAAGTGAAGCAAGAGCAAATAACGACCTCAAAAAATATTGGGAATTACTTAATAAAAACAAACCTAATAGAAGCGCAAAGTATAAAACTACACTTAAATCTCTATCGTTTAAAGAAAATATAGAGAAAAGAGATAAAGAAATCAAAACTCTTAATTTTGATCGAAATAGAGACTTTTTTTTCATAATCAAAAGAACTCACTTAGAGACGATGACACTTTAAATATGGATATTACGACAGCGGAAGTAGAAAATGCGATAAAAAATTCAAAAAATTCAAAATCCAGTGGCCCAGATGGAGTAGTGTACGAAATGCTGAAGAATGACCCGAACCAAACACAAATTTTGCTTGCTCTATATAATCAAATAATAAACGACTATGCTGTTCCATGGCATTGTAGCTGGATCACCCCCATTTATAAGAAAGGTGATAAAAATAATGCCAACTCTTATCGATATCTAAATTTGTCCTCATGCATCGAAAAGTTATTGACAAGAATATTAAATGATAGATTAAATTCATGGATTGACAAGTATAAAATATTGCATGAATCCCAAACTGGTTTCAGAAAAGGGCATTCTACTGTTGACAATATCTGGGTTCTTCAACAAACTGTTCAAATATACAAGAATGAAAAGAAGCCACTGTATGCATGTTTTGTAGACCTTTCAAAAGCTTTTGACACTGTAAAAAAGAGCAAATTAATAGAAAAGTTGAAATACATCATACCCAAAGGTAAATATTTATCATTATTAGAAAGTATTATAAGAAACAAAGAATATAAAATTCTCTTCAATGGAGAAGAAAGTGTCAAGTTTCATTTAGAACATGGCATTCCTCAAGGAGATAGTCTATCTCCCACCTTCTTTTGCATATACATGAATGATTTTTTAAATGAATTGTACGAAAACATTTATGAATTTGACCCTGCAAAGATTACTAATACAAATTTAGCTGCACTTATATATGCTGATGATATTTTGTTGCTGAGTGAATCACAAGCTGGCATTATTAAACAAATAAAATTTCTCCATAAATTTTGTGAAACAAACAGTTTGAAAATTAATTATGATAAGACAAAAATAGTGATATTTAATGAGGCAAAAGAATATGATAAGCTAATTTTGAACGATTGTATCACGCAAATTGAAGTTGTAAAGACATACAAATACTTGGGTGTTTGGATTTCAAAATCCGATAGAATACATATTGAAGATTTAGCAAAAAAAAGGAAAAGCATCTTCATACGTAACTGCCAAAACTCTGAAAGAATTCAATACTGTTGATGGCAAAATATTGACGGAAACATTAGAAATGTTGACTATATCGAAAATGAGATACGGAAGTGAATTGTTTTTTGACAAAAATTTAAGTGACCTACATCGTGTGATTATACAGTTTTACAAAAAATATCATTATTTGCGAATAACAACTCCTAATTATTGTATTATTGGTGATTTTGGTGTTAAACCAATAGAATACTATTACTATAAATCGGCTTTAAATTACTTTCTCAAATTAAATAGAAATGATGATGATAGGCTAATCACACGAATATTCAGAACCATTAATGAAAATAGAGACCATGCATTATTTCGCAATACGTGGTGCAATAGAATACATAAATTGTTTCAAAAAATTAACCTGCAAGAAATGCAAAACATGGAATGCAGTGGAAAGTCCAAAAAAATGATTGAAAATACATTGAAAGAATATTTCAGGAAAGAATGGATTGATAGCGCTAAACATAGTGAGAAAGGATTAAGCTATTTAGAATTGTGCAGATTTCAGTGCGAATTAAAAACATACCTAGCAGTAAGTAACAGCAAAACTAAAATAGAAAATATTCTCAGATTAAGAACTGGAAATCACACCCTGGCAGCAGAAGTTGGAACGTATCAAAATCGTAGCACTTATAAAGATTGTGTTTGTAAATTCTGTGATCTGAATAAGACTGAAGATATATATCATTTCATTGTTGAATGTCCTTGTTATGACAATGAAAGAAATGCTTTAATTCCACACCTGAAAAATGCTATGCGATCAGATTCTCTAACGATAAGAGAGATCAGAACGGTAGACGAATATATCGAAAAAGCAATGTATATTAGAACCATAGATAGCTGAGTTAGACCAACCGATCTCAGAAAGTCAACACGATTGTTAAAGGACTTTCATCAGAAAGCATTTATGGAAAGATGAAATTGAATCTGAAATCATAGATAGCGGAATGTAGACATTACTGTTCGCATGACTTCATCCATTGCGGTGGACATGATTGACCTATCTGATCAATATGAGCAACGTGATTGTATCGGAGACAATAGAAATCAAATGCAGTTCTTAATCAGATTGCTATAATCATGCGAAATGACCAAATGATGACACCTTGATAATGGATAGGAAGGACAATACATTGATAACACGAATGTCCTGCTACTTTGTCTCTTATGAGTCTTAATCAGATGCAACTGTAGCAGAACAGTCAGCTGTATCAGTCACTCGTGACAAATTTACATCGGAGAACGGTGACATAACTGGTGGTGCTACTATCATTCCTCAACATTTTCTAACTACATTTCAGGTATGTATACTGAATGTGATCTACTATAAATGATACATGAACAATATTAATTGTTATTAAAAAAACCGTTCTCCGATTAAATAACAAGACGTTAGAGTTAATAATCTGCTGCTGGGTGTGATGTGCAAATAATACCGCTTAATAATTGTGATTAATAACCTGAAGTATTGCTCTGAATTATATCAACGAATCCATTGACAACAAAATGATGCATATTTTGCCTCCTCTCCTCCATGTGTATTGAACTTTCATCTTTTTTGTGCATGATTCATCGACACATCTAAGTCTCATCGTTAACCTCATTTGTAAATATCTCAGTACTTTTTCAGACATTCATCGTTATATTTTATGGATATCAACGGCGATAGTGGTGCAGTTGTTTTTAACATTCATCTCACATTCCCATTGTCATCTTTCATCTTCTGCCGCGCAACTAAATAAATGTAATATGTTATAATGTAAATGTATTTGTTTGTCCCACCTGTTGGGCAATAAACATTTTTGAATTTTGAATTTTGAGAGAGAGAGAGATGTTTCTATTGTATCGTCGAATAGAAATCAGAAATAAAATACACAGATAAAAGTAGCAGAATGACAGTTTTGTTTAGTCGAAACTAGGAACACATTCGTATACGCGTACAAAAGCAAGTATAAAACTAATCGTCACGTGCATTTAGTGTCTCGTAGATGACCTAGAAAGGGTGCTACAAATGCGTGGAACGAAAGAATTTTGACGACGCAAAGCTCTACAGAATGGTACGGCGAGAAGCCCACTTGGAAAATAACTGGGGAACAATTCTCTGATGGAAGTCTCTAATCTTTCCAGGCTGTTGAAGGTGTTGATAGCTTGCGACCATCTTCTAGCTTCAATGTCATCCAGCTTCAGATCACGCGATTTGATTTTCAGACAGCGCCTCTGAATCTTCTCCAGTCGGTTTGAGTCTGTTGAGGAGATTCCCACAAACGCTGGGCAGCAGTACTCTATCAGCGACCGAACCAATGCTTGATAAATGGTAGTGAAGTCATCAATACTAGTGACAGATCTGACCCGCCTCAGAATGTACATGCGTTGAGCACACTTTTTCTCGATGAACTTTACATGGCCTCTCCATCCAAGGTTCGCATCCAAATGAACCCCAAGAAACCGAATGCTGTCTTGGAACTTGACAGTTGGGACGGCACCCTCGATACTGCAAATGCTCTTGAATCCACCGCGGTAATTCACTAGACCAGTGGTTTTCTCCGTATTCAAGGTCAATTTATTTGACGCAACCCAATCTGAAATATTGTCAAGATCACTTTCGATCTCAGCAAGATCCCTTGGAATGCTGGACTTTCGGACTCTTGATAATAAACAAATGTCGTCAACATACTTGATTATGTGGTTCGAGGGGAAAATAGTCTGAAGCGATGAAATATAAATGCCGAACAAATAAGGTCCTAGGAGGAACCCCTGTGGCACTCCTCCTGTGACCTTCATCAATTCACTCTTCTGTCCATCAATGCGTACTCTTTGTTGCCTGTCCGATAATTAGCTCTTCAATAACAACAGAAATCCCGCAGGAAGATTCATCTGACTGGCCCTGGAAAGCAGCTTTGAGTGACAAACTCTGTCAAAGGCCTTGGAGAGGTCAAAACTGATCAAAATAGCGGCTCCCGTCTGTGGGTCATCGGCAAATCTGGTTTGGACATCGTGAGCATAGATGACAGCGTGAGTTGTTGAAGATTTCTTCCTAATCCCGTATTGATTAGCACCAAGGTGAGCTGTTAGCTGGGGACAGATGCTTGATGGGATGACACGCTTGGCAATCTTGGCTGGAATTGGCAAGAGGCTAATCGGTCTGGATTTTTCTATTACATTCTCCGAGGCTTTAGGGATCGGGATTATGTCACCAATTTTCCAGATCAGTGGAAAACGTCTTTGGCGCAGGCATTAACTGATGAGGTGATGGATCGGCTCAGCGAGGACCAGAGAGCACTTCTTGTAAACTGCAGTAGGCACAGAATCACTTCCAGTTGCCTTTGGTGGGAGTCGTGAAAGAATGCTCCAGATGCCCTCAACACTTAACTCAGGTAACCAGCAATCGTCTGGAGACCCGTCGACGAAGTCAAAACTGGAGTTGTTGGCAATGCTACAGTAATAGTCATTGATCGTATTGAGCACCTCGGATGGATTACTAGAGTTTCTGAGCCAATCACTGGGATCTCTTCCAGATTTTCCCCCCTCAATGTTGACGAATAACCATAGACCCCTTGCGGAATCCGAGCATTTAGAGCGAAAGTAGTACTGCTTGGCCTTCAGAATTTCTTGTTTTACCTTGACTTTCAAGCCATTGAACAACGGCCAGTTTCGAGCACGATAAGCCTCCCATCGGCGGTTTATCAGGATCTTTAAAAGAGGTGAGATCCATGGAGCGTCATTGTCAGTCAAATAGACTGTTGTTTGCGGAATTAACTTCAGTGCATCATACATGAATCCATAATAACTATCACATTTGGTGTCGATATCGTTCGGAGCATACAAGCGTGAAAAGTCATTGTCAAGGAAAGATCTTTCAAATGCAAGAATGTTCGACAAGCGTAAGTCATAGAAGGTACGTGTATGTTTCAACGCTGCTTCACCAATACTTTTGTCTTAGCAAGAACAGTAGCATGATCTGAGCCGGCTGGCTATTGGAGCACCAATTGAGACGTTTTCGGGAAGATAGTCATTTGACAAGCTCTTGTCCACGAAAAAGAGGTTGAGGTTGGCAGTCAGTCGAGTCGCACCATGTACAATATTAATCAAGGAGAATCCAGATTCAAGGAAGGAGCGATTGTATCGGTTAAAGTCACCAGCCACGATTAGTCGATGAAGAGGAACTTTCGATTTTTTGAGTCATAATTTTAACATTGCACACTCAAACGATCGCGTAACGACGATGATCCTGCAGAATCAGCAAAATCGTATGCTCGCAACTCATGACAGGCTTAATATGTTTACATTTTGAACAGATTAGTACTCGCATTCCCCACTGCGATGAGCCTGTTATAGGGCATGTGATTGACTTCATCTATGTATGTATGATGGAGGCTCTAACAGTGAAAAAACGTATTTTATTTACCATCAAAAGCTCATTTAGAGTCCAAATTCCTCTTTCACATCTACTAATTAACCAACATAATTACCAATTTTACGTATACATGTTCTCTGTAGCCTACAAAAAGTAAGGAAATCGAATCTGGATTTTTTTTCTACGTAGAAGTAATTTAGGGACGAGAAATTCTTTTTCGGGAGCCCCTATTTCTCACTTCTCACTTCTCACATGTCGTAAACATTGAGGGCACAGCTCTCTTCAAAGTTTCAAAGAAAATTCAAATTTGTCGTATTATTTATTGCCATATTTTAATGTTCTGTAATATAAAATTCTTTTGAAATTCCTATCAAACGTTGCTTCAATTTTTTACCATGACATTCTACACAATTTTCAAGTTTTGGAATGATTCCATAATCCTCTGCTGATCTTTGAAATAATGAAAACAATCGAAGGTGAATATGCACAAGTTACTACTTATATGTATATTCAGTTGCAGATTGCTGAAATTGTGTTGCATTGAGAGCAGGGAGTGTGTGAGTACTCGATAACCAATAGTTTTGATATTCGAGATTTTGACCATTCGAAGCTCGATACTCAACACCCGAAATTTTGAGCTCATAGAACTACCCGCTACTCAATTCCCAAAATTTTAAGATCAGACATTAGAAGCATGCTCAGATTACAAGTACGAGTACGGAAAGAAATAAGTAAACACTTCAGGACAATTTTGTATTCTGTGTGTCTCATACCAATTTCAAACGCACTTTGAGACATAAGAGCAAATCTTGAATAAATACACGTCTACGCATAAACCTTGTTTTGTCACGTTTTGGTGTTTGGACATGACTCAGTCCTTCGATCTGCATGAACTATGCTTTACCTTAAATAAATTCATTTGAATGTGTTCTTACTCGCACATTATGTTTGAATCCATGAATCAACAGTATGGCTTTGCAATCAATTCGTAACCAGCAGAATGACTGGAAAGAGTCACTGTATCTTCATTGAATCTAAAGTTGTGTGAATACATCACATAAATTGCGGAAAATTTGCTTTCAGAGAGTAGCTTGTGAATTCGCATGTCTACTTATAAAAGAAAGCAAAACAATTTTTAAGCTTACATCCTCCATCCCCTGCCTTGCTGACAAATACTATTTCATGATAAAAATAATGCATACTATGTATCTCTTTACATTTAACATTTTAGGGTAAATCCATTTTGTACAACAACATTTTGGGCAATTTTTGTCTTTTCAACTTCGCAACTTCGTTCTCTGTGAAAACGAGCATACGTAGTCAATTTTTCCGTCTGAACTCGAAAATCATAGCAAATGAGTACTTGTACAAGTTATTGCATTCGTCCTATATATTACTGCTGTCATCTGACCGATAATTTTGTGGTCTCGGTCAGATGGAGACTTTTGCTCCTTTTACGAGATTTTGATGTGATTATCATTGTCTTATCAAACAAAATTTCACATGCATGCCTACATTATGGTTCTTGATAATTCCGTGAGTTTTCATGAAATTCAGACAAAAAATATGGTTTCTACAACAGATTTAAATTTTGAGAAAAATCAAAAAGTCTGGTCGAAAGAATGCAGGACATTTTTTTAAATTCACAAACGCTCAATTGTGATGATCCACAATTGATTTTTTCTTTTGTTGCGACAACTAGACTCACAGATGATGCATTTTGTCGGATAAAGAAAGTAGAAACATATTTTTTAAGTTGCGAAGTATGCATCAGTCAGAAGACAATTGCTAATTGACAAAAATGTCCCCAATCAATGAAAGTGCAATCCTGAATTGTAGCCTGGCTAAAAGTACGGCCCATGCGCCTTCTAATGAAACATAACTTTATTTACATAATTAAAGGAGATACAACGAAATTTCATCCTGAAGATAGAATGCCTATGCTTGGTGCAGGCTTTTTTGGTACTTTTTCTGCCTTGAGCTGAAATTTTCATGAAGAAGACTTTGTTAGATTGATTTGAATTTATCATGACCGAAAAGAGGAGATCCTTAGGATCAAAATGGAAAAAATGTGAAAATTGGCTCAGAACTTTACTGACAAAAGACACGTTTTTGACAAATATTGTTATACTCGTATAAAATGGATTTTCCCTTTACTTATTACCTATTGCATCTTGTCATAAAATATAGTTAATATAGTTAACTAAGTCTCCTTTGTCGAATTCAATGTAATTGACAATAGAAATTCTTATTCCGCAATTTATTTGGAGTAACTGAAAATCTCATCTGGGAGCTTTAAGCAACTAAAAGAAGACGAATTCAAAAAATGAGGAAACTGAACAGCAGACACGAAATTTATCGCGTGGGATTGCTCGAGTCGAATCAGAAGTTAAAGTTCCACGTACGTCCATAAACAACAGATCTTCCAAGAGGGGGCGCTATTTAGGCGGCAGGATTTACCCAGTCAATGATACCAACTCGTCATCTGATAAGCAGGCTTTCGGAGAATCCTTTTTCTATTTATAAACTTTAGTAAAAATTCAAGTTCCCCTTCCGCGTAGAGCGTAGTTTGTATTAGTTACAATATAGAATAAAAATTAATTCCGATGATAGCAATAGAAAAAACCTCTCCCGAGTGAAAATTACTGCCGATGTATGACTATATAAAATTCAATAGAATATAATTGTACCCAATTATATGGGCACAATTATATTTTATTGAATTTTATATAGTCATACATCGGCAGTAATTTTCACTCGGGAGAGGTTTTTTTCTATTGCTATCATCGGAATCATGGTCCTCCCGCCTTCTGCTATTGCATGTATATAGAAATTAATGTTGTGAACGCAAATGTTGCGCTTTATACTCAAATCAAATTAGTCTGCAGAAAAAGGAGTTGCCTACAATCTAGTTGGCACGAGTGTATGCGAACCGAGCGGAGCGTGCAACGTAAGTGACAAACTTCAAAAATTATTTATCATCGCTAAGTGTCTAAGCTAGGTACGGGCATTCTTTGAGCAAGTTTGTCCGTTGATATGCGGATGATTGAATTTGTGCAAAAATGTTTGTTAGAATATGTAAATATTATTTTTTAAGTTTTGCTATGAGATAAGGAAATTCTATGCCGCCTGTGACAAAATCTGTCGACAGCATTGCTATTGAGTATCTTATTGAAAAGAATGCCGCGCTGTATTGCCTTTGTTCGACAAGATTAAATCCTCATTTAAAAAATGTTGAGTTCAACTGTAGAAGCATTATTTGACGGAAATGTGCACAGAAGGATTATCTCATATAACAACTCAACAAATTGTAAGAATGCAATATGTTCGCCTGAGCCACAATAATTTCCACTCCTACATTTTTAGACAACAAGCGTGTCTGATTTTTCTCTTTCAAAGTTTGTAAATGCATTCATGATTATCTAAATTGATCTTCAGTGAATGAACCGGGGCTGACGCGTCAAAAAGGCTGGGTCGGAGCCTCAAAACCAGAAATGTTTGTATTTTAATGCTCACTCCTTCTTGAGTATGTCTTAGTATCTTAATAATGCCAAGTATGTTGGAGTGGACTGGATAGGTTGAAGCGCATCACTTACTAGTTTTTTTCTAAGATATCCTAGAAAAGCCTAGTGTGTTATGATAATCAGAAATAATTATCATATATGTGAGCAGACACTGGACTCCCTCATGCATGATGTTCAAAGACTATTTGTTCCAGTCACTCTTAAGCGTAGTCATTACAAAATTCAAATGTTTCGCATTTTGCGGATAAAAAAGAGATAAACCACTTTATTGTTTGGATCAAATGCAATGTTGCACCCTGGACCATAGCCAAAGTCTGTTACAAATGTTCTCTTGTTTTAATAACATCTTTCTAGGATATGTCTTCGTGCAAGCCACACCAGCCTATTTATACATTCGATGGATGCGCTTGATCAATGACGTCAATACAAATGGGTGTCAATGCGGTGGTCATTCCTCTTGAGCCCGAGTACCTGTACTGCACAGCCTGAAATGTATGCATCCAACTGCCCAGTTAAACATTGGTCCCCTTACACTCACCTACACTGCTCCCAAATACCCACTTAAATTTGCAATATACTAATAGGACGTGCACTGCTCATCATTGTCAACTGTAGCTTTGAGCAATTTGGATAACTGAGGCTCAACAAGTTAATCATAGAAATTGAGTTCATCATGCACATGGTTACTTCCGGCGAACAGTTGCCGATGGGTTTGTGAAGATGATAAACATATGACGCAAATTTAGTCCAATTAGGCGCCAACACCTTATCTTCCCTAGAATTGAAAAATGAAAAATAAAAATAAATAAATGTACCATGTTTATACTCGGAGTCACATTAGGCATGAAACCTTTCTTCCATGTGGCTGAGTTGCTATTTATCTCACTCTCATTTTTTGTGCTGAGTGTTAAGCAAGAAAGCAGAGTGCGCCTATTTTAATTGCTTTGACCTGACCAATGTTTGAATCAAAATCTCCAGGACGCAGAGCGAACACTCTCCCACAAGGCCACAACGCCGGTTGCAAGTATAGTAATGGTTCTGACATAATTATTCCGTAAAATAGATAAATTAGAAGATTGGCTGTATGCTACTCAGAAATAATAAATTTTGTAGCTGCTACTATAAGCCAAAATCAGTCAATTAACATATTTATCATATTTTTTGATAATCGATGTACAAGTGAATTTGTCTGAGTTCGAATAGCATGATATCTATCTATTATTCTTAATCTGTAATGATGCGTGAGATAAGATATTTGCTGTTTATCGCAAGATCATGAGCACATGCGCGCGTGCAAATATCTTGCATAACTGCTAGATCTTCATATAGGTATGTACTCTCTTATCATGATAATGGTGAAGGGCGAATCATTGCTCATCCAAATGTTGACGGTACTTGTAGACAATTATACAGTCTGAGTAATTTCATGAAACGGATGGTGTCCGACAGATCATTAAAAGGCCTATGGTCGTGTCTAATCCTGCTCATGTGCATATCCCCTTTGATATCACCCCAAGATTAAGCCTAAGAATGAAGATGCATGTAAAATTTGCACTCAAAATGCCAAAGTCTAATTGCCTTAAATTAGTTGACTTAAAATGCACTGCATGTGGTGCACTAAGCAATAACCTTAGAATGCATGAACTAGCACCACAATTTATTATTGCAGGTGTTGTATGTGGGCCTAATGTACTAATATGTCATCTTTACGCATTATTGGAAATACATGCAAACCGCTATTTTGCGTAGCTGTATTCATGTGCGGATTTTTAATAATGCTTTTACTGCAAACATGGGTATTGCATTTATTACGCAGACTTTTCATTAAAATACTCTTTGATAGCAATCCAATGCCTTCGACCTTGAGAGTGCTTATCTGCTCCTTTACATCATTCATCTTCCAATTCTTATCCTTACTAATTCATATTGACATGTGCTTGTATTTATTTATACAGCTAAAATGAAATCATGATCTCAATTATTATCTGCGAGTCTCGACAAAAATAGATCGATTTTAGTCACAAAAGATAACACGCAGAAACCTGAGGAAAGTGATAGCTAGTACTTCATCAATGATTTTGCGTGTTTTTTCGTTATTGAAATGTTATTGAAAATGTCGTGCAAAAGTTGCGAGATCTTGGAGGTGGTCGATCCAGTACATTCGTTCAGCTAGTGGTTTCATCGTCTTCAACGCCCTTCAAAAGCTTCTCTCTAAAAGCTTTCTACTTCGCAGTTGCATGTTTAAGAGTTCCTTCGCCTCATCTACGATCCTGTGTGTTCTGTAGAGAGCAAAAAGATGTATTCATTATTAAAAAGCGGAGGTGCGAAGGCAGTGAAGGTAGTAATAATCTTATAAACATGTAGTTGTAGCAGAAGCGCACCCGAAGCGTAGAAATGATAACACAGGTAGGAAACCGATTTGACCCGCGGATCGGATCGGGTTTATTCGTAGGTTCTTGGAACTGTGTTCAGCTGACACAGAGGATACTAAATGGTTTTGTCTTTTCGTATGTGAAATTGCATGACAACTTCATTTGGCTTCAATTTGATTAGAATTGCTTCATTTATGTGCTTGAACAATGTGCTTTTCGGAAATCTCCACGATTCTTATCGGAATTTTTCATGAATTGATTTATTACACATTGATTAGTTAGACATCCAGAACTTATTTTTTTGCAAAAAATTGCTATTTCAGTTTTATGTTGCCTTTTTTCCAAACTGAGTGCTCAAGTTCAGCAATGATGACTTTCACGGAGATTTATGTGATTGTAGCCCGATACCTTTACCTTCGAAACCTACGGCCGCACCAATTTCACCTATGCTGACATCATCCGAAACATAATATGATTTGATACCATCTCAATCTAAAGGTTTGTTACTTTACAAGTAGGAAACATGTCTGGTTTTGTTATATCTTTCATTGCCCACTACCAAACCAACAGATTCACATCGTTGCCTCAAATTGTATCTGGATTTGATCAACAAAACCAATAGCGGGAAGCTTAGTTGACAGATAAAATTTAATCAGAGTGCCCAGGAGTTAAATAAAATATGTACGATAAATCTCAATTTTCATTCACATCGGGTAATCTTAGGAGTCACACTTTTATTATGTACATCTGATGCACTTAAAGGCTTGCTTGATATTACTGGCTAAACGAAGAACTGCGATGCTAAAGGGCTTGCTAGGTCTGTTATAGGCTACTACTAAGAACTGTGAAGTTGATAACAGTGGTGGCCTTAAAGAGGTCTATGATATAATAACAAAGAGATGAAAATGTAATTTGTCAATTTAAAATGCATTAATTGCAGAAAAGAAGTTGTCTTTTCAAACACTCTCGGAATAATTTGATGGACCAACGGGGTCAGTGATTTTAAAAACCAAACAAGTCGTACTATCTCGAACTCGAACTGTGACGACCAAGCCCAAGGTATATTACGATCCATGTGAACAAACAACCAAAAAATGAAAGCATATATAACGCTGAATCTAAACGAAAAAAAACCTTAAGGGGTAAAAACGCTAACACAGACCGAAAGCGCTTAGTCATCATAGATAACAATATCCCAGATAGATAGATAGAATTCTTCTAAGAAAATCAGCACGGTGGCCTTGTGGTAGAGTGCTTGCTCTCTTTTCGGGAGACCTGGGTTCAAACCTTGGTCGAGTTGAGCCTAGGGCTCTTAATAAAATGGTTACACTCAGCTCAAAATACATCAGTGAGATAAATAAGACTCGGATAGAAGAACACCTAACTTGCTTCCAAGTATTCAGGCATAATGTGAAAGCAAAAGCTAGCATTGTGATAGCCAAGTGTGTCCATATAATCGACCCTAAGTCATTACAATCAGAACAATGATTTCATGAAGTAGAAATTGTGCATCGATAATTTTGCAGAGCTCGTTGTGTTGTTCTTTTATGATATCAATGAAAGGCATGGGTCTATAGAAACAGATATAAACGTTTTCACTGCACTTTCGCCGAAATTACACATGAAACATATGTATATATGAATGTAAATCATATAGCAATCGCCTCACAAAAGATTAAGAAAACAGCGTCCCACACAGACTAGCATAATTGATAGGAAAAATCAAGCTTTTCATAATTTTGTAATTAAAATGATATTCAGCTTATTGGCAAAAAATCTAAAACCGGCTTGCTGTCGGAGTGACACTATGGCCTGCTGGCTATCCTACGCCGGATGCGCCTATACCTCTGCTGACAAGCTCCCTATATGAATGACGGAAACTATGTTTTTGCGTATCTTCTTGGGCATCAATTGACACTATTATCTGTTTAAATAAATCACAGTAGAAGTAAGTGGCCCATCGCTCCAGATTATAGCAACAGTTAACACTTGTCTTACAATGAAACAACTATTCCGCAAACGCAGTTACTTAACGATTGTGAAATATTGATAGGAACATTTCATTTGCAATACGAATGAGATTATCGGTAGATGAATTATTTTGGAAACCTGAATGTGATTAGAAACATTTCCTTACAGAAAAAATTCAATAACTTGCGGCTATCCTTCATTCTCGACATTGAACGATGTCAAGTTTTGCAATATCCACAAAAGCTATGAAATATTATTTCGTTGATCAGAATTATGATGGAAGCTTCCAATGCGTCGACAATACAACCCCGGGAGAGATGGATTGGAAACGTGTCATTATGAGTCGAAGCGAAGAAGATTTGAGTTAATCATCAGGTAGAAAATGTCTGATATTTTGCTTACACTCAATTGTTCAAGAGACCTGAGAGGTATTAGATAAGGATTGAGGTATTCTGAGTTCGATTAAAATAAGATAGCTGCAAATGAGTTTATTCTCTCGTTTTAAGTTCAAATATCAACAATCAATCGTTAATGCTATCTCAAAAAAATATTTAACTCATTTGCAGCTATCATATTCATGTCATCAATATTACTATTATCTACATTCATATGTGATACAAATGTACATGGAAATCTGACAAAATCCACCTAAGTTATTTTCATATTATTCCGAAATCCCTGTCTTCAATTATTTGGTAATTGTCTTCATAATAGCAGAGCATCTAACCGTATCAAATCTCGAAAGTTATGTTTCCTTCAATTTTGTGTCTAAAACCGTTTTGAATTCATTAATTGTAACAAACTTTTGAGACTTTATCTGAAGGTATTTGCTATTCAAGTTCACTACTTTATGAGAATTAAAGAAGCAATATTTAAATGAGGTGCATCATTTTGGACTGCTTGAGTCGTGAGTCGTCTGTACATAGATTAGAGCGTCCACGGGCCTGGATAATATGAGCACTGAATTTCTTGGTAGCCGTAAAAGTTGATTGTGCTTCTTTCTACCAGGACTCTTCAGTGTGGCTGGGAAAGGTCCAAAACTATAACTAAAAGTATCTGTGGCAGAGAGTACGACGTGCTAATGATTTCTACTGAACAGGCACTGAAATGTATGGCTTGTCTCATGCGTTAGTAAGTGTACGTTCATTTATTGTCTTGCCTATCTTATCTCTTCAGTTATCATTTTGAGTGTTTTTTTACTTTTACATGACCTTAATGATTCTAATCATCAACTACACGCTACTGTAATGCTGTAATCAGTTGCCGATCTGTAACGGTATGTAGCACTTCCAAATCATCGAGAAAAAGCGGAGTTGACTTATACCTCAGTACCTTATCGGTGAACTTCGCTCACATTTTGCACAATCAATTTTTCCTGATGCTACTCGCATGATTTGTATGAATGTGTATAGAAAGGCTAAGAGACTCCGAGTTCCAGTCAGGTTTCTCCAACAGTACGAGTTCTAACTTTCGGAGATGCAGTGTAATTCACTGCTACAGTAAACCACGTATAGTGCGCTTAAAAGCTTCTGTCGAAAGATAGTCTGATAAATCCGCATAATATATGTTCTTCGTGAGATATCAGCTTACGAGTCTATTAATATATTGGGTTGACGTAGGCCCTAATGCGAAGAAACAAACCTAAGACCGTTTAAAGACTTCTATAATAAGGTCCTTCAAAAGCTAAAAAATGTTTGCGGACACAGAAGTCTCACATAGGTTTTTGCATTAATAATAATAAAGCCGTTTATTGAAAAGTATACAACAGTCCCATTAGTGGTAATCGTGGGACGTGTAGTAATGCAAGATAAACCATTACAAGAAACAAAGAAAAAAAAGTTGAGAACTTTTATAGCTTGTGGCCGGAATTATAGAATTTTGACATGGTAAATTGCGAATGACTTATACTGGAGGGCAGAGTTTATGGTGGGTGAGAGGATCATTAAACTATCATATCTTTCGAACATAACACGATTCACGCAATCTTTGAGTAACTAATTAAAGACCAATGGAATTTGCCAGCTTTTAGTGATGGACTAGCCTTGGTACGTTGGCTAGATTTTTATGTTGAGATTTCCATTGGTTTATCGAGACGAACTATTCCCCCCTTCTTTCACTGAAGAACATGTGCTCAAAGATGAAATTAATCAGGTCAGTGGTTCAAAAGACGTCACAGTACAAACTTTGGCTAATTCTCTGCAAGTCTTTACATTTGCGTTTGCAATGTCTGCTGCATTTCCCTACTTTACTGTTCACGAAACCGGTCATTGCTTCCATAGCGCTTCTGACTTGATGAAGTCATAATAAATCCTTCTCTAATGCTGTCCAAAATCTGCATTGTGATGCAAAGCAATTATGTTACATTAGTTTTGGCGCATTATGTTTTCTATTGATATCAAATATCATCCCGATGTTGACAATGGTATATCATAGCGATTTTACCGGACTCGGTAGGATATGATCACCGACTGCGATTCCAAATCCGAGTCCGCAGCCCTGGCTTAAAGAATTGAGTTGCTGAAAACATTTACTGGTTTAATATATACCTTGATTTTTAGTTTTGTATTTGTGTATATTCACCGCACGAAGAGTAAGGCAGAAATAGTAGTGACTATGCTACTTACTAAAAATCGCTGTCAGATCAATAGTACAATGTGCTTTAAGTCATATATGTTGTCATATAGCCTCATTACGAGACATGTACAGTGTACCTTATATTAAGAAGAATAGCATAGTTTATCAAAAATCGGAGGTTCTGGTGGACTAGATGCATGGAAAATATGGCCTTTGCAAGATATAAGTCTATAAAAATTCATCGCGGGGCAACTTTTGTGGTTTGGCAATATATTTAATTCAGTGCCTCATAGTTTCTGAAGATTTGAGGCGATTGGTATTTTTAAAAACGTTTTATTGAGTAAAGACAAATTTTGAAATATTGGTGACGATGAGTGATAAATAAATACCTGGATTTCATGTTGACTATCGATTAAAAAAAGGCGCGAAAATGAACATTTGCAGCTCACTTCTCGTTTTTATATGTTGAGTGTGAAACACTAAACTCGTAAAGCTTTGATGCGTACAAACATTTAACAGTTTAAACAGAGCTAAAAATCAAAATCGTCAAAATTGCATAATTTAGCTAACAATAAACCGGAGCATTGTTCTATTTTAATGAGTTGGAAGTTATTGACACCTATGTCTAATTTACGACTTAAGATACATAATCATATTCAAGTTTCTTTTCATCGACAGGACAGGTTTTGGGGGTAATCATTAAAATACTGAGAAATTATACCTCTCATTTTCATTGTTTGACTGTCAGTCTGCGTGTGACTTTTGCATGCACTGGTCATTAACTGTATCTTGAAAACTGACACTTGAAGTGTGGAGCTCACGATAACTTTTCCAATTCATTGACTTTTCAGTCATGGTCGATCCGACTTTCATATTTACTCGATACGGTGGTCTTTAATTCTTTACCTTCTGTAACTGGCAAGAAGGTGAACAATTTGAATGTATTGTCGTATGGACATCACTAACGATAATCATACAAAATTCTTGTCACAAAACACTTGTCTGCAGAAGTTTCTTTGACTTGAGGACTTCAACTGCCCCTCCCACCAAGTTTAGAGACCGCCCTAAGCGGTGTTTGTCACTGACTGCCCGGCCTCGTCAAACACGCCTAAGAGTTTGATGCTTTAAGTCGACGTGAGAGAATACGAACGGATTTAAAGGATGGCTGCGCTGAAGCACTTGTCAACTGCTTCGGGCTATTGGTCAACTAACTTGGAAGTATGCCAGTATAACCGACAGGTCTCAAAGTGCTATAAGCCCTCTCGGTCGGTAAAGTTGTAATGGAGCTGTGTAAGGCGGTCAAATCTTGTAGAGTAAATTCTGGAACGCTCTCAGTCCATCTATTGTAATGGCTGTCGGGTACAAGCGCTTGATAATCAGATCAGGAGGGCGGTAAAAATAGAGTGGCGATGACTTCTGTTGAATGAAGTCTTAAAACAAGTGCCGCTTGCTTGTAGCAAGTGCCCGATCAGCGTCATTCAAAACTGCTTCAAAAACACTGCGATTTGCGGTTATTGAAGTGTTGCTGAGGGCAGACGAAAAGAACAATTTATCGGAGCAATGTTATCGCACATTTGACATGCGACTGAAGTGGTGGAGTTTTTTTGTACCTCTTAGAATTGCAGTTTTCATTCATTAGAGCTGTGATAATTCCAGGATAACTGCAGACAGCCACAAGCGTTATCATTCTATTTGTATCTGTAAATGTTATTCTACTTCGAAAAGTTTACTTCGCATTCTTTCTTGAAAGCATTCACTAAATTTTGCAGAGACTTTCTGATTTTCATTTTCCATAAACTAGTTGTCATTATTCGAGTAGTCATTCCGTGTGCGCATTGTATAATGCTTGAATTATACATTGCATTTTAATGAGGGTAAAATGCGTGGTCTGTCAATAATAATGCTTTAAAATTTTTTTTTTTTGCTTTTTGATAGTTGGATAAAGTGCGCCAAAATTTATACTTCAATGACATGCCTCCATGATATTTACATACTCGCTCATTGCGCATCCCGCAATTTATAATTTTATAACCCTCATTTGTTGCATATCTATTGTCAATGGACAGGTTGTATTGATGCGAATCACATTTGAGCCTATATTTCTTCCTTTCTGTTAATGTCTAGAGATTCTTCTCCAAACCTGACTTCCCTGTTAGCGATCACGCAAATCATTAAAGTAAGTTATTGAAGAATTTATTTGAAATTTAAATCATATATTCCTCAGCTATGGTAACTTCACTTCAACAACAATACTTACACATAGGCATACTACTGTCATAGATAAGTTACATAGAACTTTGTCATACAGCAAATATTCAATCAATTGTTAGCGGGCTAAAATAAAATTGTCATTTTCTAATGCATGCGAATCCAATGAGTTATGCCGGGCTTACATGAAAAATATGGCATTTAAACCGCTGTGAATAATTCTCTTATTCGGACTATAGTAATAATAATTGCAGCCATCTGAATCGGGCTTTTACTGCGACAATCCAAGGGCACTTGAACCATCGTAATAAAAGTCCACCTCAAATGGTTATTTCTCCCATGTTAAATTTGTAATTTATTTTATCATCTATTTGTAAATTATTTCATTGCGCATTATTGTAAATAGATGGTATTGACATTCAGGCATTAACATTTTAGCATCTATCTTAGGAGGATAAGAATTTAGCTTTTCAAATCCGTTCTTGCAGCTACACAAGCTCAGTTCAGACACCAAAATTCATATCTGCAATAGTTCCACGCACTGTGACCATTGGGTATCATTATCATATCATGACTATTGTTGGAGCTGGTTATGTGAGCTGTTGAAGTTTTATAACTACAAGTGTGATTTTGATTATTGCAGATTTAAAATGGCAACCAGTCATAGAATCTTTCTCGACTAAGTGACTCTTTACTGATCGATTGGATGTGGTGCAGATAAGGAAAGTTTCAACCTTAATTGGCCGGGAATTTTTTATGAGTGGAGCAGTTTGAATTAAAACTTGAGAAAATCACTCAATCGTTCAGCTGAATGGGACACACGCCTCATTTTCAGATCAATAGTGCAGAAAAAAGGGGATCTCATTACATGTGAGCATCTATAAAATTATCTAGGTTGTCATTTATTGTCCGCAAATATCCGTCATTTAAACGCGCTTACGAATGCTAGTGGTCAAATGGAGAGGCTGCGTACAGATGAAAATGTTCTAAATATCTCAAAAATTTATTAGAAAAAAACGAAAGATATTAGAAAAAATAGCTTGCAGGGCTAATGATGCAAGTTAAAGAGCATTGTCTCGATTCGCTGAATAGCCGTAATTGAGTAGTAGGCGCGATTAGGCATCGGCTAGCTGACGTATCAACGATGTATGTTTCAGGTTGCATAAGATCTTTGCTATAAGCCTAATTCAATCAATGTGCAATTTTCTGTATAATATGCAATTTTGTTAATAGAGCATGTAACTGCATGTAATTTAATACAAAATTTATATATTTTGCAGCAGCATAAATTTTCATTTTATGTATGATAGCTTCGCTGGCATACTTTAGATACCTGTGTCATAGCAATTTCATCAGCGATAGATAGTCATAAAAATAAAGGGAATCGTTATTCAGATTAAACTACACAAAAAAACAGTAAAAGAAGTATTTTTAAAAATTGTTTGAATTGTGAAACACCACACTTGCAGATGTTGCAGCTTGAGGTTAGCGGTTCCACAGCCGATTTCCAGTCACACCAAAGCCGCGATCCCCGACAGTGTTGCAGACCAGAAATACTGACGACGGGGCAATAATAATGTTTCCACAAGCGGATCCGAGGGGTAGGAAGGAACCATGTCATGTTAAAACTTGAAGTCAAGGACTCCAAGACGCAAGTCAATAAGCTCGCGGACCGATAGCCATTGTAGCTCAATAAGTTGTGGTTCAATGAGCTCATATTGTCAGACATTATCAAATAAAAAGACATGTAAATCCAATGGGAATGTAAGTGAGATTTTCGGTAAAAATGGGATTAATTATATTTGCTCTGATAATGGAAAGTACGAGATTTGCTATCATGTTTATGGGTTGCAATCATATTGCTGATCGGTGATGATGAGAATGTGGTTAAATGGATAAAATGGTCAAAGTGATGTGTTTATAGACATTTGGACGCTTACTGAATCTAAATGTGCTGAACTTCATATACAAAGGTACATAAACACACGGGTAAATGACATGAAGGAACTCCATGTCAAGAACTATGGTTGTAGACTAAGCACATCCCACTTAATCAGAGAAAACATAGAAGACAACATATTTGTAAAAAACTTCAATCGGCTTCACACATTGGATTAACATGCATTTTTCTTTGATCCTGTCTCACAAGAAGACGAACCAGACAGAACTCGAGAGCCATAGGTCCTACATTATTGTGTGAAAGTCATATTTTCGGTCTCGTTCCTTGCAGAATTTCCTACTGATGATGGCCGGACTATTTAGAAGACTAATTGAAAAAACAGGTAATTGATATTATGTTCATTTCGTTTTCTTTCTCTCTTCATTTGACAATTGCTTGCATTTTTGACTGTTGAATCACGACAGCCAATTTTCTTGATTTTTAATTTACATGTGCATCCTATATCTTACCTTCTACTTCAGTCAAGTCATTTATTATAAATGCTATTGGTACTATGCAAATGCAACCCATAACTATCTGCCACATAGCTCATCACCAGAGAATTCGAAATTATGAAAAAGTGAGTGAAGTAATAGCTGAGGGAACTGAACGAACATGATTTCCTAGTAGGTGCCATAGAGCTGAATAAAGACTTTCTCGTTCATGAACTGATGATCGAACTGAACAGTGATGTTTCTCACAGTCATACATTTGCTATGAGGAAAATGTATTGTCACATTTCCCTTTCGCTATTTGAGCGTAATAGTTTGAAATGAGAATGAATCGAAAAAGTTCAGAACATTAATATCAAATACACACTTTCCGTATGCAAAACCGCTATGCTGTTCCTATTACTCAATTACGGTGTAAACGAATAGATATCAAAGATCATGTCAGGCGATCTGAACGCAGCCGTGTTTCAAAGTGAAGTGATTTTTCTAGATTTGAGCGGCATTGTGTAAAATTAATGAACAGCGAGCTGAATAAACAAACGTAGCTAAATTGACGAAGATAGCTAAACTGAAAAAATGGGTTCATTCGATTGCACTGCTATGTTATTCTCTTTTGCTGTCTACACTTCGCAACATATTCTTTCACAAGTGCATCCATGATATCTTTCTGAGGTCTTGCTACAGACATTTAGATCTCCTTGGTTTTGTTTATTTTGCATATCAGTTAATGTGAATTTTAAATCGTTAGTCTGTAGCAACTGCTATTCAATTCAATGCATATCGATAGCTGCGGAGAGTAGTAGAAATAAATCACACTAATTGGAATAAAAATGAAATCAATTTGCTTAACTCCGTCCTAAATTTAAAAATATTCTGATTCAATGGCAAAATTGAATGCTTTGGAATGAACTAAATTCGAACTTGATAACAAATATCCAAAATCGATAAATTATTTGATAGCCGAGAAATTTCATGTTGTATTCATATCTTTCAGTTGAAGGAGTTATATAAGGAATGCAAAAAAAGTGGACCGATGTTGAATTTGCACATTACACATTTGCAATGAAAGGATGGGTTGCTATTGTTCATACGTAGCCGCTGCATTTCAATAAGAGAATATTTGCTAGGATGTGAAGTGAATTTATGAGCATTAATCACTTCCTAAATTTAAAAGCAATTTTGCCTCCAATTCCATCAAGCGGTAGTCATGTTAAAAGATGTCTATTTATTGTAAACACGGAATTCAAATTCAAATATTTGCAATGAGCAAATCATGAGATTTGAGATTTTGATAGAAGTCAAATTCGGTGTCGATTTATTCCTGAGCAGTGAACTCACTGTCAATGCAAAACAGTTTTAGAAGTCATCAATAAATCCTATCAAAAATTTGTTGGATTACAAAGATGACTATTGGCATTAGGGCATTTGTTTTGCCCTCAACATGCTGACATGACTTTAATGTTTATCAACAATTCAGTTCCATAATGTTCATTTTGTTAGTTTTCCGTTGACCCTTGCATTGACTAATAAATCCCGTTGACATTATGGATGGATAAAGTAACATTAAAAATTTTTCAGTCATTAGCGGCAAATATAGGCAAAAGGACAGTAATATTCACTGATGATACGGTTATCCGCTTTAACTTTACCCATACGGAGGAGGGGCTCTGAAGCGCTTCAAAATCCATGGGGAGAGGGATTCGACTACATCATTAACGACCAAAGTATTCCCCGAATCGCATGAAGTTCACGATGCAGCATAATTCATGAGTAAACTTTCTTAATATGGTAGTATTCATTTGCTCTCACTCGCTAATCTTCGTGTTATAAATGGCATTTCAAAATATAAATCAATAATTTTTGAAAATATATGGAATTATGGCAACAAATCTCTATAATGATTGCCATTCACGATGCTACTGATTGAATGCACTGAGAAGTCAGTTATGAGCATAAAAAGAGATTGAAAAGATCGATTTGTGCATGAATTGCAACTGGAACATGCAGGTATAAGATGTGCAAGACTTCACTCAAAAGTAACCACTTCAATATTTCTGTGAAATGACATCATTCAGTTCCAAGTATTTTCAAATGTGACTACAGAGAAGGAGGACGACTTAGAGATACTCAAATAATTTAAATGATAAGAAGAAACAAAATTGCTACTTAAAATGCCATTTACTAAAATAGTCTATAAGTAGTATCTGCGTAACATTTGAATGTCAAATACTCTATTCTATGCCTGGCTATATAGCATTGAGGCTATCGCTGGGATCAATGCCGGATTAGCCGACCCGGAAGCTGTCATAAAACCGGGCCCGGCTTCCAGTTGTGTACTACACAACCTACATGTATATGTGAATGACGTCAAAGATGGACATGTGCTCACTTAAAATTATCGGCCGGCCGGACAAATGAGTAGCCAGTCGGTCTTCGAAATGCATGGCTAGGGCTGGGACCTTTGGAACCGTGACAGTTCAAAAATGAAAAATGTCGGTTGAGGATGAGAAAAAAATGCGGCACTCCCTTTAGTAACGGCTTTAATAAAAACTAGTTGCTAAAAATACTTACACGGCAAACGTTTCGCGACGCAGTCGCTGCCTCAGTGCACTAAAAAGAAGGTAAAAGCAGCCAGAGCGAGTGGTTACTAAAGGGAGTGCCGTATTTTTTCTCATCCTCATCATGAACACCCTCCCGTATAAGGCTATCAGCTATGAAAAATGTCGGCATTTTTTGACAACCTACTATGGCCGTAACATTGAAACCAACATAACAATTATTTCACTCAGGTTAAGCCCAGAAAAGGGAAAAATCATTGAAGGGAACATTTTTGAAACATGAAGTTCGAGTATGAAAAGAAAAACTGATATCTCTATTTGCCAAGAAAAAATGAGTTCTAACAAAAATTAGCATTTGTATTTCTTTACCATTTGATTTTCCGGTATGTTATGTGCATTCTCGGTAACACTAAGAATGAGTTTTGAATCGAGATTCTGACTTCTGTCAACATAAAGGTCCATTTACACGTCGCGTCCTCACGCGTCCACAATTTTCGCTCAGACCTTAATAAACCCATGGGGCTTAAAAGTAAAAAAGTTAAAAATAATCTCATATTTATAAGACACAAATTTTAGCATAGAGAGAAGTGGGTCCATAGTTATGTCAAAATTATCTATTTGTGACTAATGCTTATTAGCGAATAAATTTGCAGCGTCCAAAGCAGAGGCTATCGGAATGTTGGGGTAGAGATTGACCACATCTAAAGATATAGAAATGCAGTCTTCAATTATCACTTTAGCATAATTCTTAAATATATCTATAAGCTCCAGCGAACATTTTAAATGCACAGGCACAAAAGTCGAAAGTTGGTTTAAAATACGTCCACAAATCCAATCAACTTTGTTAATAGGGTTATTGGTGACCGAAACAACAGGTCTGAGAGGATGTTGATAACATTTATTTTTCTCTTTATGATCTTTGATCAATACATAGAAATTTGAAGATTGGCTACCCGAGACATGCCAGCGTTGTAAATTGGATTTACTAAAATTATCTTTAAATATATTATTCATCATGTATAATCATCGGACTTCATCGGACTTTCTCAAGAACAATCACACCCCTTAGAGAAAATTTAAAGACGATGCCTAAAAATCAACGGCATTACTACTTCATGTCAGAAGCTCTTTCCTCGGGAAGGTCTCGTTGGTCGCTGAATATTCTGCGAGATATTTCCAATGCCAAATCTCTACTGCATTTCCTTGATCCTGTGTTTCTACCAAGTGGTCGTATCTCAGGGCCTTTTTGTATAACTTCCTTGCGTTGGGATTCTTTTTTACCATCAATGTGTATAATCGCGTCATCTACAATTCATTATTGAGTCACTTACTTTATTTCATGATTTTCAAATCGCAATTTATATCTGCACTTCAATCATAATATGATTATATGATTTCGGCTACCGATAGACGCAATAGACTTTGTGTCACGAAAACCTCAGAAATGAAAGTTAGAGCTGAGAATATCTTAAAAGATACATTTACGTATAAAATTTGTGTCTCATGTATGAGATTACTTCAATTGATCAAAGTTATCTTCAGAATTAAGGCTGTTCCCATGCGATCACACTCTCCCCCATCACTGGCAATCATATTTGTGAACAGCATTGAAGAAAGCTATTGCTGCCATTAGAGCTTGCCTCAATTTTGATAATATTATTTATAAGAGATACATTGACGACATTATAATCGGTCCTCTCAAAAGAGATTCTGACAATTTTGACTCAATAAGTAAGACTTTCAATTCGATCAACAACAACATTTACTCAGCTATAGAATATCCACATAGCGGTAAATTGAACTTCTTAGACTAATTGAAAAAACATGAAATTGATATTATGTTCATTTCGTTTTCTTTCTCTCTTCATTTGACAATTGCTTTCATTTTTGACTGTTGAATCACGACAGCCAATTTTCCTGATTTTTAATTTACATGTGCATCCTATATCTTACCTTCTACTTCAGTCAAGTCATTTATTATAAATGCTATTGGTACTATGCAACCCATAACTACCTGCCACATAGCTCATTACCAGAGAATTCGAAATTATGAAAAAGTGAGTGAAGTAATAGCTGAGGGAACTGAACGAACATGATTTCCTAGTAGGTGCCATAGAGCTGAATAAAGACTTTCTCGTTCATGAACTGACGATCACACTCTACCCCATCACTGGCAATCATATTTGTGAACAGCATTGAAGAAAGCTATTGCTGCCATTAGAGCTTGCCTCAATTTTGATAATATTATTTATAAGAGATACATTGACGGCATTATAATCGGTCCTCTCAAAAGAGATTCTGACAATTTAAACTTAATAAGTACGACTTTCAATTCGATCAACAGCAACATTTACTCAGCTATAGAATATCCACATAACGGTAAATTGAACTTCTTAGATATGACAGTTTGGACACATAATGGCAAAATAACCCACGAGAAGTATGTCAAAGATAACTCCTCTGGTAATTCTCTCAAAAAGACAGCTGGCTACCCCAGCGTCGTAAAAATGAACTCTGTGCAGCAAAAAGTAGAATACATAGAGATTCGTAGTACTGCAACTTTGCCTTCTGATAAAATGAAGGCAGACATTGAAAAGAGCAAAAATATTTTAAAAATGAACAGATATACTAACAACGATGTAGGGAATTGCGACAAAACTAAAATTAAACACAAATTAAATGATAGTAAAAAATAAACAAGCTGATAATGTAAACTAAAGCCTTTTGTCAGCGATAGTTTAATAAGAAACATCAATCATAGCATTCGTAAATATGAATTGGACATCAAATTTATAACTACTGGAAATAAAAAGTTGCGACAGGCTTTGAAAAGAAATGGTCCGTGTAAAGAAATAGAAACTGTGAAATCTGTGCCAAAATTCCTGATAAGTATAATTGTGATAAATCATGTGTTGCTTATGACTTTGAATGTAAATTCTGTCATTCTAAATCAATGGTTCCTAACCTTTTATTGTCTCAGTACCACTTCAGATCTTACACTTTCACCGTGTACGATGTTAGCCGTGTTCGCCCTTAGTCTCAAAGAAATTCTTTTATGTCAGGAAAGGACACAATTATTTTTTTATTTCTAAAATTTTTGTTTCTAGAAATTGATCTCTGAACATCACGTAGATATCTATATGAATGCTGTTTCAATATACTGTGCCAAACATCTGCGATCAAATACAGATTGTGCATCGTATTTTAAGAAACGGCAGCATTTGTGAATACTTTTGGCTTGCCAAAGTTGAATGCAAATTTCTATGCCACAAGCATTTTTAAAATGTGTGATTTTGGCTTGCTGAGCTTTAAGCATAATCTAAAATGCATGGTTTTGTTTTGCTGATTTCCACCTGTCGGTCGCTCAATAGATGTCATTGCATCGCCTGTCGCATTGATATCTGAACAACCTAATACAAAGTTTGATGTACGTGACATGATGAAATCTATGCACAAGACAAGTCTTCGTCTTTTGAAACTATGAAAAACGATAAATTGCATCAAATTTTGTCGTCGATCTAATTTAATCAAGCTGACCAACACTATTCCTAATGTTTTTGGTTTGTGTCCTTTTCTCAATCATTGTGCCTTCTCGTCCCAAGCCATTACATATATGTTTCCTCAACGTCTATGTATAGCACATTCGCAAAATGTAGAAAATTAATAGAATATAATAAAAAACAACTGGAACAAGCTATGCTGTATTTGAAGATGCCCTTTAACTAATCTTAATTTAGTGACCTCAAGAACTTTAAGAAACAATGGCGGTGTGAAGGAGATAAAATTAATCTTGCTACAAGTCGGCGGCTCATCGATTAATATCCTTTATCGATGGCACAAACAAGTAAATTTCTCTCATTATGAGCATTGTTTTGACCGCAAACTCAGAGACAGTCATGGCTAACTAATCTCTTCACCAAGAGAAGCACTCCGCAAGTCTCACGCCTCTTACCGCTTATATTCACTGTACTGGCGGCGAAGTACTTTGTCGGCGTTCTCCTATGAAGACGATCAAAGTCAGCCCAAAATGGCGCCTGTCTGGACGACCAACCGCTTTGTTAGTAGGCCTTGATAGACAATGGAATCGCGCCAAGTTCTCTGATGATCAAGAAGAGGCGGCATTGTGGCTGTGATTTCGGCAAAGAGACAGTGAGTTGCTGCATCAAGCAAAAGTGAAACAGAGCGTCAGGCGCGATTGAAAGACGAGGTCGATCTCGTTCATTTGACGACAATACAAAGCGGTGCCGAAGTGAACTTGCGATCATTGCTATGCATTGTGGTCTGTGAAGTCTAGAGAAAGAGGAAAAAGAGAAGTGGAGGATTCTACCGTTAGTGAAGAATGCGCAAGTGAAGAGTGTGATGAGAGGATCTTGAGAAAGTTGGAAGAAGAAATAGCAGTGGTGTGAGCCAATAAAATTTTAAAACTATTCCTTGCTTTTTAGGAGACAAAGAAATTTGATTGTTCATGGAAACGTGCATACGATTAAGGTTTGAAACCCATTTTTAATGCTTTGAAATAAAAGACATAACATTTTTGCGTTTCTTTCGTTGTTTTTATTCCATTATTATACACTGCTTCTTTTCAATAATTTGAACGGACTATCGAAGAATTGGCAACCTCACAGCTGTTTTGATTGTGAAATGAAGCTCGTGAAATGTCAGTATCACTTATGTCTTGACATGCTCGTCATTTTCAGCAAACTGGGTTGATGGAGTGCAAACCCGGTGACTTGAATATCAAGAAATGGACTGCTTTTGAACTCACTGATAATGACAAAATATTATAATTTCTCTGAAGTAACCAGGTTCTAAAGCAATTTTTCATCAGAAGAGTTTCTTTGGGTAATCTTAAATATAATCATAAATATACAACAAGAAATGCACCCTTTTAGAAAAGATTAAGCGCATACTTAGACAGTTCAATAATATCTCTTGGAGTATGTGTCTCATCGACTATGCAAACCTCTAAAATGGCCTGTCAGTTGCTGTGAATTTGAAGTAGGCCTATTAAGCATCACTGAGAATCCGTTTTCAAAAAAACTTAATTTTGTGTAATCTTCATACTTCTCACATTCGTGTTGATTTTCATGCATTTTCCTATGAAATGCAACACTCACCCTGCCCAAGCAAAAAACCGCAAACACAAGCTTTTAAGTACTTCTGAATACATTTGAAAGAACCCTGTTTCATTGCTGCGTATCTAGCCTGTGGCATCGAAGTCACTTTATAATACCCCATCGGCGGTGTCACGGCGCGATGGGATCACTAGCTATATTTTATAAAATGCAGGTCAATAAGTCGAAGAGGATGAAAATAATTGGAATTTCCCCTTCTTAAAAAAAACTGGCACATTGAACTTTAGAATTAATCATTTGAAGTATGCGGCAAATACTAGGGATTGAGGGCACGTTTATTTTTATTATTGAATTTGGAAAATTCTAAATATTAGGAGGCAAGAAAATTGAATTACAGTCGAAGCTCGTTAATTCGGACAGGGATAATGAAGACTTCGGTTAATTAAGATCATACGGCCGTGGCATTTTTTGTATATTTGGCATATAGCCTATAAGTTGCTGTTTAATTAAGACTTTCGATAATTAAGACACTGGAGACCTGACATTTATGGTCTTAATTACCGAGCTTTGACTGTAATAAGAATTGATCTAGCAGTGGTCGTGGCTTCAGCATTCTTAATTACTGATTTTGAAAATTTGTATTTGCGCTACAAGCATTTTGCCAGTGTTGTAGGGATACACTACATAAAGGTGACATCAGGTAATAATGGAAAACAATGAAAAGAATGACGGTGTGAGGCGGTACAATGGAAAGTAAATTAATAATTGATGATATGAGGAAGTCGACGGGCTTGTTGAGGTGTGATAAGTGGCGAAGAGTGATTGTTAGTTAGGTGGGAATTGTGTTTAAAGGGACGGGGAGATAAAAAATGGTTTGAACGGAGTGACACACTTTTAATAACAAATACAAGAGAGGAATGTCTGAGACACGGGTCGAAGCCGGACACTTATGATCCTCATTGCGCTTATAGCCGATATTTGAATCGACCGACTTGCATCTACTTCAGGCGGCGTCCTTAACGCCTCAATCTAAAATGCCTGCCGTGCGCAAGATTCACAGAACTATATTAAGGATAAGCGATTGAAACAAAAAATATCCCAATTGCTTTGCGGTGCCCGTTTACTAATTGCCAAGCCGCTGAATCATCATTGCCACTTCAGAGAGCAGTACCTGACTACTGTCTATCTCTGCTACTACTTGACGCTAAGGATACCGCGTCATTTTACTTTTAACTCGTATCGTCGGATCTTCTGTTGCTGTTTGACAACTCTTGGATGAACTTGACAAGTTTATGTAAATCTATGCCGTGGCCAGAGAGTTCCTTGCATATTGGGAGATTGTCCAGACTCTAAAGTCGCCAAAACAAACCGATCATCATGCAATCGTTAATCAGAGCCGAGTTGTTGGCAGTTCAGGCGCTAACACGAAAATACGATATCATTGACGCCAAGTGACAGCATAGGGACGGATTGTTGATAATTTGATGCGCAGAACTTCCAACCAACAAATCATTAGGAAAATAATGAATCTGGTTCCAAACGCCGTCAACATCGGATGCTAAAACACGCAGACTTTTGTTCGGAACGGAAGCTTTGATTAATTTTATCTATGATTCTATCATTCTAGTGTACAGTTCGGGAGATTTATGCATCCGATCTTGAATGAAGATGAAGAATTAGTCCCGAATTGTGTGACAGATCAGGATATGAAACTTAGAGGTCGAAACTTTTCCAAAAGCTTTTCCAGTCAAGTTTTATGCCGCTCTAGTCAATAAACCGCAACATTTTGATGATTCACGATTGATATACTGATGACATAACAAATTAAGCAATTGCTTCTTATAAGCCTGACTTTGGTGAATATCGCTTATAGTGAAGCACAAATAATCAGAATTTTCCCATCGAACATGGTCATCAATATCACACATGGAGTATGTTGCAAACTATAGACATATAATTCAGTTTGAAAGAGATATACACGGAGTTCGTCACGAGCGAACACTGATGTAAAGACAATGCTCATTCGGTCTTGTCAGCATAATATTATTTCGCACAATTACAACATGGGTGAATGCACTGCACATTCAACATTCAACGCAGTCATCATGTCTGTGACATAAACGTCTACTCATGCTGCTTCTCATCACAAGTCGTCGTGCCGTCGATATGTAGACGGACGAGTGACGGTGCATCTGTTAGCTTACTGGTCCAGTGGTCTTAACAGACGCGTTTCACAAATTCAAATTGAATGAATCAATGAGTTTAAGCTCAAAGGGAGAGAGAGAGACTTATTTATGACGGTAAATCTCGATCAGTATAAGAGAATGTCTTAATGCTAGAAAGGCTGTATGATATAGTCAAAGTTACATGTATCTATCAATACATGATGTTCTTTTTCCCTCTCAATCTGATTTGCTGACTGAAAAGTATGTCAGAAAATCGCTATTACTTTGCAATTTCCTCTCGGAAAAAGAAAGGCAAGTGCAGGCCTAATAAGTCGTCCGGAAGTCACAAGCTTCGATGTCTCAGTTCGAAGATGGGGATAAGTAATACCCCGGAAACTAAGAGTCAACTTCTAAAATTGTAACTACTTTTCTCCCGGAAATTCTGAGGTACATTTCACTTCTGACCCGGAAAAGAGAGCGGGTGTTATTCCTCTTGCTTTCCCTGCTCTCATTTTCCGGGTGGAAAGTGTAATGTAACTCAGAATTTCCATGACCCTCAGTTTCTGTATCATTCAATTTCCCCTCTCCTTATCTTGAAAATGTCAAAGAGAAAATGTCTTTATCTGTTTGTTGAGATATCAAGGTTTTGTGTATTATGGAAGACTATCAATTTTACACTCACATCTCTGTCGAGGTTGAAACTGATTTAAAGAAAAATAAAACTGTGACTTCTAGAAGAGCTTATTTGCTTCTATTTTTCCGAGGGAGAAATTAAGGTGCAGTAGTTTTCTGATATAATTTTCCGGTCAGGACTCTAGACCGCTCGTTTCAATGATGTCTCGGTCAAAAACATGGGTCATTTTTAAAAAAATATTGATATAGTTTAAGTTAAAAATGAATGATATTTTGAGTCAAACTTGCACGAATGATTCGTCTTCATCAGGTTTTGCAAGGCATTTCGAATTCTCAAAATACTTTCTCCTAGCTCATCATCACACATGCTCCATTAGCTCAGGTCACATGTCATTCACATTCCTAACATGAGACAATGTTCCGTTGATATGAAATGGATCGCAATGTAAAATCTTTGTCAATAGAGATAATGGCAATGATGATGGCGGTGCTTCCAGTCTCAAAGTCAATACTTCTCAACTCTGTGTGAGAAGAAAATAACTCGGCCTTTGTTTTCCTACTCTCTGACTTCTTTTAAGAGAAGCAAACAAATCTCTGTTATCATTTTCTCCAATATGAAAAACCCAGCATCTCAATTAAACCATTTGCGATGAAACTTTGGAAGTCACAGCTGTTGCCTTACTTCTAATAGTATCTACAACACCGCAGGTTTACGTTGTCGTATCAACTTTGATTTCCAAGCATTTAAAGTTGTTTTTTCTTTGAATGGCGGCGTTGCTCGTGTCTACAACGATGCAAACAGGCCTGTAGAAGTCAACACTAGCGGTTCAACTTGAATATGCCATCGTTGCCCTGGTTTCCACATCGATAATCCTTCTTTCGGCCGGCTGGGATCGCAAACAAGACGTGGAATGCTATGTTTGTCCAAGTTTGGCGGCTCGATGTTGAAGGCATTCGCTAGACGCTCTGTTTGTGTCAGTCGGTATCCACAGCCAGACACAAAGGAAGGTGAACGTGCTGATTGCTATGATGGAGATGGCAGGGAGAATATTCGGCTACTTGTCACATGTAATTTAACAGCATCGGAAGAAAAGCAAAGAAGCTGTTTAGAGGTCAAATTTCATCGGAAAGTTATGTAGGACATGAGAAATGAGACACTAGACGAGATAAAGCTATTTCGAAGTGAGAGGACTTTTTTGAAATAATGATTATAGGAGAGAGAGCTTTGAGTGTTGAGGATTGCCTTCGTATTAACAATAAAAGAAACAGACATTGGAAAAATGATATCTGTGGAATATGATGGCCGTTCTGAATGTCTTTGAAGTTTTACGATTCTTTCATTTATGGATAATACAAGGCTTTGACTTGGCTGAAATCGTATGAGATTTAAAGAGACGATTGTATCTTTCCGAAATTCAAAGACATAGCATTTGCTTTGAAAAATATGCGCTAGAATAATGACGTTTGAAAAATGGGAAATCTGTTTATATAGACTTTCCGAAATCGGCGAAAAATAAATAAGAATATCCGTCGGCACTTTCATAGAGACACAGTCGTGTACTACAAAGTAATGCCGGGTAGAATCAAATTTAGAGAACTTGAAAAAATGAAATGATTTTGCGAGATAGATAGCATTATTATCTTGATTTATGAAACAAATGCGATGTCTAATTTTCTTTGATTCATAGTGTAGTTCTCTTTGACATTTGAATTCATGACAAGCGAATCAAGAGACTGTGGGACGGCTCTATTATGTTACAAGACCCCAACAGCATCCTCTGTAAACCTCAAATCAAATGTAGATAAGATACTTGAATAGTTAGTTGCAGCCTCAGTTGAAAAATGTGAACAGACCTGAAGAGTTGCCATTTCATCATATGTCAGGAATCATCAGAAGGCCTAGTTCACATCTCTCAACATCAACACAACTCTCTCTTTAAACATGCAGCCATTTTATATTGAGGATGGAACTCAATATTTAATGATTCTGTTGACATATATTTTCAAAAAGAATCTTTTACTGATTATACTGGTATTATTGATGTACAAACTTAGACGAAATGTCAGTAGTATATTACCTTTCAAATGACCGCCTACATGTCGACGAAAAGCAGCGAATCTCAAATCAAATATAATGAATACTGTTGTTTATTATCAATAGCACAATTAGCTGAATTTAGTACTTTCTTCTGATCAAGTCTACAACTTTTTTACTTAGAATCGAAATAAGCGAAGTCCAGATTAAAACAAGTCTTACTTCAATCTGTATTTGACTTATCTTGAACTGGACTTCACTATTGAAGTTAAAACCGGTAGAGTGGTCCTAATGCTGATTAAAAGCGTCATTCAACCTGATTTTTGAAAGTCCCACTATACCTTAAGTATGTAATAATTTTATTACTTACTCTTATATAGTTTGATACTCGTGCATAGTTTGATAAACTCAATGACGACATGGACATATCTATCTGATATCGAGTCACAATTTTTATTAGAAAGGATGCTGTCTTTAACCCATTTATGCCCGCTATAATTTATATTAAGCGTATCAATTTCTTCTTCTGAATTTTATATGACTAGGCTCTTCTAAGTACTTTTCCAAAATAATTCCGTAAAATATCATTTTGCAAAATAATTGAATTAAAAATGGTTACTAGAACTTGTCCTCCATTAGAAATTGCGAGCTTATGACATCAAAACATCAATATAGGCGACAATAAAATATGCTAAGTTCTACATTCATGATATGTCTTACTGCAGGAGTATGTGCTTGTACATTTCAACATTTACTATCATACACGAGTGTGATACTGCAAGAAGCATTGTTTGGCATGTAACACAGCGAAACTTTGTGTTCTTGTTGCAGAACTTGCAGCGAAGTTCTTTTTCTGTGAATGCAATCAAGTGACCGATGTTGTCAAACCTGATGTCACTTTTTGCTTGTCGAAAATTTCGCTTTCTATCACTTTTTGCCACGAGTGATGTCGAAACTCGACTGCGGAAATCATTGTAGGATGCGTTTTGATCACAACACAGACGGTAGTTAATCAATCCAGGCATTGACACATGCAACATCCACGAGATAGATGAAAATGGGATAGTACCATTTCTTTCCTCGTATATTAGTTCGGCAATTTGAAATATTTGCATCAAGCAAATCAACGCCACCCATCGTTGAGTTGTTGTGCGCAACAGCCGCCGGACGAGGAAGAGTGATTCTCTTTCGTTCCTGGAAGAAAATAATATTTCATAAATATATGTACAGAAACATCATAAGGCAATGCTCCTAGACACTGACCTTTCGGCAAAATCTAGTTGTTGATGAAATTGGAGTTGCTCCACACATAGTCGCAGCCACCAGTACGTCTTTGTTATCACGCCAAACTACCAAGTTCGTTTTGAAATCTGGACTGTACTTCGACATCATTTCACCGCGATTTTGCATGCTTGTGTTATCAAAGGGATAGCATAGAACCTTATTTCTCCTTATTGTACCCGTTCCTGAGACATTCAAATCATCTTTCATCGATTTCAAAAGTGAAAGGGATGTGAAATAATTGTCCAGTGTGATCGATAACGTTTTTTCGGTAAAATGACCACGAAGAATTTTCGCAAAGTAAAACACAACGTTTCAAGAGCTCCAAAAATCATAATCATCCTCTTTTCTTTCGGCTATGTCTGGGTAAGGTTGCAGTTGCACGCAGTAGCCTTTCGCAGTGGCCAACACCCACATCTTGAAGCCGAATCTGATAGGCTTTCCTCTTGTAAACTGCTTACAGCCATGGCGGCCGAAATACGGCACCATGGATTTATCCACAGAGAAGAAGTTTGTATCCGGAGCATGCTGTAGAAATTCGTCATTGAGAAGCTTTATCAGAGGACGCAATTTTTTCAATTTATCATTTTGAGTACGAGCTGTCAACGGGACAAAATGCAGTTTTGGAAAAATTTCTTCAATAATCGAATTTGTTATGACTTGATTTCGCTTCAAATCATTCGACGACCAAAAATCTCTTCGTCGTGTTTGACGAACGATACCGGAAGCAAGAAGAACACCGATTACAACAAGGAGTTCTTCAGTGATAAGATTGATGAGTGCATAATCATTCGTTTGATTCACAATAAAATTTAGAACCTCATCACTGGAGAATTGAAGAAAGAAGTCTACAGGCTCAGTGCACCCGTCGAACCCTACAGCTTTCTGCTTTTCAGCTTCAGGAGTTTTCAATCAAATTTTCAAAGGGGTCAGTCCGACGAGCCATCTTTTTCTTCCGCTTCGGAGTCCTATGATTTTCTTCTTCATCTTCTTCGTCATCAGGAGCTTCCACGATTGCATTTAGGAGGCTCCGCGGTAAGTTTTGAAACTGTGGTTGATCTTCATCTCCATCTTCTTCGTCAGAGTCTTCTCCTTCACCTGGTGGATGAATGACTACATCGAATTGATCGGGCAACTCGTTTTCTTCATCCTCAATGCCATCGATCATCTCATACAGTCTGTAAAAAAAGAGAATATTTATTTTTGATGAACCGCATGAAACAAAGAAAGTCAATATAGACTCCTTCAAAAGTTGATGAGAACAACCAAACTAAATTGAAATCTAAAGTGTCTTTTTATTGCATTATTGTATTACGAGTATCTTCAGCAATAAACAAGTAGCATGTAGCTGAACCAGTAAATCAAAATGGCAAGTAGATAGCACTGATGGTTAACATGCGCGGTAGTGCATCGGTTGAGTGCTGAACTTCCCTTTCCGTGGTGGTGGGTGCGAACCCCTACCATGTGCGCCTATTTTATGTTGCCAATGCCCAGCTATGCTTTTAACAGATGATAAATGCGATCTATCTATCGTTTATAATCAAACTCAAATAATAACTAGTAATGGCAAGTTAAAACCCTTGTAATCCTCAACGCAAATATCGGAATTTTTCAGAAAGGCTACACATTTTGTGACATATTTTAGAAGCAAGCTATATGATAAAGCATTGCATATTTTTGAAAATCGAGCCGAAAATGATTGTATTTAATGAAAATTATAGTCGTGGCAATATGGATAATCAACTAATTTTCTGCATGAAATGTTAAAACCAATTCCCATAGATCGTTATAACGATCACCAATTTTTACCTCATCTGAAAATATATCCATCCACAATTAATTGCATCTAAATATATTCTGAGACACGCTTTATGATACAATTTACTATTTCAAGTCCGAATAGATACAAAAGAATTCTTTCTCACCTTCTTTTTGCAATTGATTTAGCATTTCTCCGCCTGTCAGCCATGATGGAAATAACAGCAAAATTCAGATCCGCGCCAAAAATTTGCAAATGAATATAAAAAACGAACTGATGTACTAAAACACTCTTTCTGTCATAGAAAACCAGAAAATAATTGATTAATGTGAGTTTGAAACCTTGTTGACATTAAAAACCTAACTTCAAAATCTTAATGTTGATGATCGTTATAACGATCAACGGGCACAAATGGGTTAAGAATGACGGGTTCAATATCAGCTCTTCAATTGTTGCTCAGCTGTTGTGATAATAATGATATGATATAGCCTAATTATATAGTATCGGAATGTCATAAAATTAGCATGTGCAATTGAAATCAAATTTTCTTAGGTTATACCGAAATCTCCGATAGCTGAAATTGAAGAGGGAAATTGTTTATGATAAATATGGCAAATGACAATTTTCTTAAATCATAAAATAGCCTTCTAGCAGATTAATCATGATGAAGTTCAGTCAAATACTTAAACTTAAATAAATGATAATGTATTTGATTGCAGTTAACAAGTGATGCTTGAGTGATGCGACACTGGCTTTGATGTTAGCGAAGGCATGTTTAAGTCCAAATTATGTACCCGACGTCACTTCAAAATATAGCCTGATCGCTGATTAAGCTCAGTCTCTCTCTCTCTCTCTCTCACGTTGTCTTAACTGGAGTTGATGAAGATGTGATATATGTGATATGATCCTGCATATTCGCGTTCTACCTTTCATGAGATTGATTTTGGGGCAGGCACTTATTCTTTTATCAGATTGTTTCATACTTTTCACGTGAAGTCTATTCTTGACAGCATTTGATGCATATGACTTAACATGAACATTTTCATGAAATACCGGCACAACTATCAATTTGTTGGAAAGTTGCGATGAATAACACCAAGTCCAGATAATGCAAGTTTGGAGATCATTGCCACTATTTCTGAGAGTCAAAAAGGTTGGGGTCCAGTGGCCCTACACGGTCATTGCATTTTTGGTATGATGCTGAGATTACTATGAGGATCAACTTCTATTGAAATAATGCCAAAATGCTTACACATTCCCAATTTTAGCAGAGCAAGGTGTAAATAGGAGTGAAATCACAGCATAATTTGTAGATTGGAGACTTAATAAAATTTTTACAACAAAATGACTAGTTTAAAGCACAGAATATTAAGAAGCATACAAAAGTTCATTTGAATAAGCAAGCGAAGAAACTCTTTCACAAGGAGATTCACAAGGAAAACATAAAAGTTTGTTATTGCCTTGCATCTTTATAATAATCAATATGCACTACATCGCTCAAAACGGTTTCCATCTAGCATGTACCGAAACTTGCGCGAAATTGGCAAATGTTCTATTGTGTTTCCTTTCTTCCTGCCTTATTGCGTTTTATCATTTTGCAATATACCGCCCTCATTACTCCCTCTAACTATTCCCTAAAGACAATATCTCTTCATGTTTTAGCAGCAGACTGTTACATGTGATTCCGGACACGCCCCGATTCACTCGGCCGCATGCTCAAGTACTCAGGAGGGGTTATATCGTCGATTTCTTCGACTATATTCATCAAACTACTATATTTGATTGTTCTGAGGTCATGCGAATTCATGGCGGGAATTTGGTTCTCACGTTCACCACGAACTAAAAAGTGTTACATTTACGCCACGGTTTTTCCGCTTCCTTTATTGTTTCATCGCTTGAGGTGGAGTAGAACTGATGTGATGTAGTTCCAGCAATTTAGGATGGGTGCCGACAAATAGGTCTCAATTCAATGCAAAGATTATTTTTCATCGGCGCCTTAGATCTGTTTCCACAGCACAGCTTCTGTTGGGACTAAAATCAACGCCTGATTTGGCCTCTCAGGTATATTTTGGCGCTAGGTTCAGAAGACTCCTTGAGGATTTTTTAATTTCCACTGGTGGGACACACCCGACATCGTAGAGTCGCAAGGATTCGAACAAGCACAGCTCCTCCCTCCCATGATGCAGCGATGCGCAAGGTGTTGGCGCAAGCGAAGAACAAAGGTTTACGCCGACTGGAGCAATGCTCGATGAAGTAGATGCTACTTAATAAGTGCATAAGGCCGAGAAATGTTATTACGTTCTCATTTCACTTTGTAAGACAACCGCGAAAAAAGCAAAGTTCATGCAAAGACGCGTCTGAGTCATTGATCGCTTTAATCTTTCTTTTAGAACGTTGATCGTATAGCTTTGTAGAAAAGAATGGTACTATAGAGTGCAGTTGTTGAATTTTTCATCGGCAAGAAAGGAATAGAATGGATTACTTTCATTTTTCCTCTTGATGAAAAAATGCAGTTGCATATCATTTCCTATCTCAAGAGTCACGAATTCTGAAGCTGTTTACTCAAGTTTTCCAAAGATAAGGGTTTGTAATCAATATAGATAAAGCAGACTACACATCCAAATTGTAAAAAATGTTGTCATGGTTGGTAGCCACTAGCCAACGTAATTTTAGTATCGGCTTATCGCTACTATTTCCCGCTTTCAACCGCTCAACCAAAAATGATCAAATACATGGTATCCGGTTTTTCGGTAGAATAATTTCGTTACTCAGCTGATCGTCTTCCGAGCTGGTGAAACTAGACAGCGAGTGGCTTAAGTAAAATCCTTTGTTACAAAACCATCCATTTTCAATAATTTGTGCCTGTTGATTGCAGCTGATCATAAGTGAAACATTCATGTAATACTAAGTTTATCAGAATGAAGAAACAACTTTTATAAGAGATTGAAATCATTTGTGAAGCGATTTTTGCCTGTATGTGACATCTAGGCAAAAGAAATGACCAAGTGCGCCATGTATACTTGTTTTAACTGATACACTGAAATAAATGACTAAAAAAGAGGCACGCGAGTCCTGACAAGTAACCTTCATAAACAGGGAACAGATGAACCAACGCAGAGGCAATATTTATACGCTGCTGAGTATCTGATGACATTGACTGTATGTACAAACTACAAAGCCATTATATTTTGTAAGAAGGGCATTGTACTAGATTTTCCCTGTGACATCGAAATTGTGGATAAATTGAAAATTTTGGGAGTTTGGTGGAATTCGAATTTAAACTGGAATACACATTTTGTTGATGTTGAAACACGTTGCTCTAAACGTTTATACATGCTGAGAGTTTTGAGAACTGTTTTGAATCATGACGAGCTATGGATTGTCTTTATGTCAAATGTACACAGTTTGCTACTGTATGCTACTCAACTTTTCGGAGAACTGTCCTATTTTTGTAAGCGCATCATCCGCAAGATTTTTAAACGTACAAAGAAGATTATCTGTCCTAACATGTGTAAATGTGCCAACACTTTCGAAAACTTTTTAAGAAGACGCTTGAAATACTATGAAGATTTTTATGTTAAATGTCATGAATCGGATCATCCTCTACACGATTGAACGACACATTTGAGAAACGGTCGCATTCTTGAGGCAAGTTGCACAAAACGCCGACAGAATTGTTTTCTTGTGTTGTCAACATTGATTGTTAAACGTGATTTGATGTAACCTTTATTACTTTGTGATTTTGATTTTGATTTTGAAATGAATTAATCTCTCTCTCTCTCTCTCTCTCTACTAGTACTTGACACACACGTCAAAGTTTGTGTTCTGTTGGAAAAATTCATAAAGCGCTTTCAATAACCTAAAGATGGAATGGGTTTTTTTGAATTCAAGAGAATCTTACTTTAGTGAAACCAAATGTCTAAATTGTTGGGTTGGATCGAAATGCTGTATGACTGCAGGGCTTGATTCGTTGGGTAGCGCCGCTAGCCCCACTGCTTTTTGGATTCTCGTAGAGTTTTCAATGCCAAAATCATTTTCCAGCGTTTTAACGTACCACGGTATATTTCAAAAACTTCATAATCATCATTCAAGGAACCAAATATTGTCAGGAAAGATGGTCAGGTACTACACGATAATGCAAAATACATGTAAATCAAACTTAATTATTTGATTAGGGAAATTTATAATGCGCCATTTTCTTGCTGACATTAGGATGCTAGTTAGATCTACAGCTTCACTATCAGCTGTTTAGCTTCTTATACAAAGTCACATAGACGCATGAGCAAATGACCTGAAGACACTCCCTGTCAGAAATTCTGGCTGGAAACTTAGATCAGAGAATCAACGAAAATTACGTTTTAGTCCAACACCCCACTCTCCCTCCCATAGGATTTGCATGTGCTTTATTTGATCCTGTCTGACAAGAAGAGAAACCAGGTAGAACTCGGGGGACGCGCAGATTTGTATTAGCCGTAGGATGCACATCATTCGGCAAACGTCTCATTTTCGGCCTCGTTTATTGCAGACAACATAGGTGATTGTTTTACTTGCTACATTCACTTCATGCATAGATGATGAAGAAGATGAACTTTATGGACTTGATGTGGGTTATGGGCTACATGGCTCACATTGCCGAATTCATAGAATTTCCAGCTCTTCACTTGTCCCAGCTAGTACGAGAGGCAGAGGAATGGATTAGGTGATGAGGAATCGTCATGAATCTCGCCAGGTGTTGCAGCTGACTCGACGGTACAGGGCGGCAAAGTAACAGGCATTGCTCTATGGTAGCAGGTCATCTCACCAACGATGGTCTTTACTGTACAATTCTAGAAAGCGCAAACTTCCATCGGCGACAAATTGGTATGAAATTATGTGCACACATGTATAAGGACTACTGCCATGTCAAGCTAAATCCACGAAGTGGATTATCTGCATTTTTAGTTTGTTTCATATTGTGGTACTTACAGACCATCATTTAATCTGCAGCAACAAATAATATGCATCTCACTATTGGCATAATTCTTCTATCACAATCCTTCAATAAAAGGCGCCGAGAAATTGAACCCGATGTTCTCGAGACTCCAATAGAACATAGTAAGAACACAAAAATGAACTAGAACCTGGTTCTCTACACGAAATGCAACCCGGGGTAATTTGTTTTTGCTACATCTTCCACAAATGCCAAAGATCGAATAGAGACCGTGATTCCGATTCTACAAATAGAGAGGTTCATCAGGTTTCGTTAGCAGTGCTATCAATTTTGACATCAATTGATTCGATTGCCAGAGAGTAACATTGATTAACAATAATTGAGGGGGGTTATGCCTCGTTCCCCTGATGGCTGAATGTGCCATGAATATGGCAGAAAAGAACATTGCTGCCTTAAAATTATACATTAGAGATGTGGACGTTTCATTTGCAATATTTGAAACTGAAAACGAAGCAAGAACTTTTACGGAATGTAAACGCTCAACTGAAAGCAAAAAAGAAAGCTATTTTTGGAAATTACCATATACTGCTTGCTCAGCCGCTGAAATTAAACAACGTGCTCAACAAATCAATTTTTTGGAAAACAGCAAAATTGTAGTGACCTTCAATACTTGGAAAGGTAAAAACTTAATCCGCAACAAAGATCCCATGAAGTTCGAGAAGTCCTTCTCAGTTGTCACTTGTCTATGAATACTATTGTGAACGATTCCCCAATCGTTACATCGGAGAAACTCGAAGACAAATACTAAAAAGAATTCGAGAGCATAGTACAAGAAAACCAGCATCAGAAAGTTCCATACATATCCATCCACCCAATGAGAAAAACTTCAAAATACTAACAAAAATAGCTGAATCACTCATAATAAAATCACGCCAAAACCTCATGAGCAATCAAATATCATCCGAACTTTTAAATCTACCGTATTTCTTTGAATATGAGACGCCCTTGAATAATGGACGCCCTCGAATAAGAGACGCATCCGTGAGAGGAAAAATTTAATAAGAGAAGCCCTTGAATAAGAGACGCATGTACAAAAAATAGACTGCTATAGACATATTACATGCAGGCTATTGTAATGTGGTAGCTACATCCGCTTGAGCGATTATTAGGCCTACTTATCTTAGTAAAAAAGTCAGTCTACTAGTAAAGACCGGGTATCATGACCAATATTGTATAATATATAAGGCTTCTTGTTGTTGTACATACAGTACATGCATGTTGCACATACGTACATGCAGGCCTACTTAAGGTTGCTTCATCTACCATTTAAGGAGGCATTATACGGCACCTTCCTTTGCATTTGGAGTCATGTACCGGTCGGTAACTTTTGCTGTAAATACTACTTGATTTTCGTTTCGGCAAATTCAGATCTAGTCTACATGTATAGTGACCAACATGTACTGGTATATGAATGTATTAGATGAGTCTACAAGATATGCTACTACAAACCATAAAACTCCTTTCATTTCCAAAATATCTGAATTATGATAAAGCGTATATATGTAAGTAAAATTACTGGAGGAATTTGCCCATGACATAGGCCTAAGTGAGGAATGCAAAGGTTACCTAAGAGAATAGTAGCAAAAATCGAAGACATCTCTTTCTAATGAAAGAATGAAAACTTGAACATTTGATAAATATGAGACGTCCTTGAATAAGAGACGCCCTTGAATAAGAGACGCATCAATCAGGGATCTGAAAAAAATAAGAGACGCGTCTCTTATTCAAAGAAATGCGGTATTTTAGTTGGTGGCCAATTCTATTTCTTTGCTTGTGACAGATACTTTTCCGTCAAGTTTAATACGTGGCTCATTCGATCTCTATGCAAGCTGACAGGCAATCTTGTCGATTTTAATTTTTAATTTACTTGTTTTTTTAATTAATTCTTGCCATGTCCGTGTCACATTTTTAAATGTGTTCATCATCGATATCATGTTCAAAACTGTATATAATCATGTCCGTTTGTTGAATTATCGCCACTGATGATGGATACCACGGTATTTGAAACCGGTGTGGCAATAAATCGTAATCGTGAAAAAACTATTTAACTTTTATAATATGCTAATGTTCTGTTTGTCAATACTGGTGAACGTGAAGGTTGAAAATTCACGTCAATTACTCTTCAAAAGTTGTGTATTGGAAAATGATAATCACTGCTTTTTTCACAATTTAAATATTTTTCACTTATTAGATTACAAAGTTATGTAATATCAGAACATCAGAAACGTATATTTCTAATGAATGATAAGCACGTTATAGAGCAGGGCATGATGTACATGTTTCAATGTTTTTGTTATGATTTAATGTAGCTAGACCCTCCAATCGTACCCAGATAAGGAGACTCAAAATCAATTAAAACTCGGTAACGAAGAAATACACATTTGGATACCAACAACAACGCGTTTCATCTCACTACACTACAAGACCACGAGTTACATAGTCTATGTCTTTTTGACTAGAGAATGAAACAAATCATTTCAGACTAATTTTCTCCATTGCTCACGAATTTGACCCCCACAGAATCGGTTGGAATAGCACCTGCTGTCCAATTCACTGAAATACCCCTAATTCAAGTCGAAAGGAAATTTCAAAGAGAATTTTATCCCACCTGCTCTACATGCCCAGGGAAATAAGCTCAAGAACAACTACAACAGCCTCGGATAATCCTGACGGAAAATTCGGCTTGCTTCGAAACTGAAATACCGCTTAGCAATATGCTTACTGTCGGCATCCGGCCGTGCATAGAAAGAGGAAGAGAATTATGAGCCAACAAAGGCCTTGTCCACAGATCCGACGACTCGGCAGAATTTGACAAAGGAAAGCGCCACACGAGCGACCTCGAGAAAATAGGAAACCTTTGCGTTCACTTATGCCCCAGTGGTTCGAAACGTTGACATAGTGGAGGTTGTTCCCTAACAGTAGAACTGCGTAGTTGCCGACCGACTCAGGATCGAGAACAGCTGCAGCAGACGCAAATAATTGGGAACAGAAGAATTCGGATATTGTTTTAAGTGGCGACCCTCATTGTCCTTGATGAGCGAGAATTAACATTGGAAAACTCATTGTTGACGAAATTGTGAACGAGAAAATTCACAACGTTGTTTTAGAGTCAAACAAACATGGATAGGAATTCCTATCATAGAACGAATATGAACATAAAGTTGACTTTGGGTTAGATTCAGAATTCATCATTTTCTCATTCCATTTCTTAGTCTGCCTGCTATTCCGTATTTTGTTTACCGCAAATAATTGTCTGTTCAGCAGACTCAGCATCTCCGCACATTTAATTCTACGATTTTACTTCACAGCAGCGGTAAATGACGACTACTAGAGTTTCATCAATTGAAGGCCAGTGGATAATATGCGAACAGTTTAATGATTTATTCACTTCTCAACATACCAGACAGCACGGTTTAGGGTTGAGACTGATCAGTACATCCGTAGCCTTTCATAATTGAGACCGGTCCAAAGATATTTAATATGATAAAGGGCTAGATAGGAAATAGACGTATTTTTACCTTGTGTGCAACGAAACCAGTGAAAATCAGCTGATATTGCATGAAGTTGAAAATATTTGTAAGCGATAACTATTCTTTTTCATTGCCTCTTTTATGTAATTAAAGATCTAAAACGCGTTTTAATAATAAATCAAGAAATTTGTATATAGGTCGAACAGCGTCCAAATTGCAACAAATAATAGTCTATTCTACTTTTTCAGATGTTTTGCAAAACGCAGTTGTAAATTAGAGCATCCTGTTGATGCAATTCTTTCAATTAGACTTCATTGCATTATTTTATGTCAGTTGATTATCAAATCTGAAGAACACATGTAATATAGGAATAGGACAAATGAAAACCAATTGTTTCATTCTTAGATAAAAGCAGAAAGAAGTTCACTTACAATTCACCAAACACATGACTGAATGACTTCTGAACAGAAAAATGAACCGCGTCATTACTTTTGATCATGCAGATTGCTTCTTTGCAATAAAGCACGAAGCCTGGCTATGTTTGTACATGTATATCGTTGCTGTGTCCACCGTTGCCCGGCCACGTCACGCCAGACGCGATTGCGCCAAGCTTGGCAATAATCTAACGTGTAAATGCAATTTTGCGGTAAGAAACTACATGATACAACAGAAAAAATATATATGAATTTTCAGAAAATTTGGTATAAAATTGGCTCTAGCAAATAAAAATAAACAGCATCTTATGCAATGCACATTGACAACATCTTTGACATTGAAAGACATTCGATGATCGATTCCACTTGGACCTAAAATGCCGTCTGTTAATTATTTGCAATACATAGATCCATATTGTAGTTTCAGCCTGGTGAATAACTCGAAGAGCGTTGTTGACATGGCTTAGCCTAATTAATAGCCAATTCCTCAGTGTAATATTCGGATTCTCACTGAATTTGTTGATAGTCATCGAATTCTACAGAAGGATTTGAGTGTTCATCAACAACCTATCAGTCTTCATCTGAATATTTTTTCTTCCAAATTGATCGTACTGCATTAAATTGCTGTATTATGTTGCTCTCATCTTTAACAATTTTCTTCAGAGAAACTACTGAACGAAAATTCTTGAAATTTATCATATAACATCAGTGAATTATGCTTTACATCATGTGCCATTTCCAAGGCTTTTTGTCGCATCGCTCATCACACAGCCGACAAAACAGTAATTTCGCCCCATTGCCGTAATGCTTTTTTGCCACGATAAGGACCGTGCTAAAATGGGTTCAAATTTAGGCATCTATTTCTCATCTAGCCCTTTTAAACAATTAAATATCTTTGGACCGGTCAGTGTTTGAAATATTGCGAATTCATGGCTAGGGTTAGAAAACTTGTTGTGCTTCACAGCCATAGCAATAGCAACCGCTTCCAGGCGACCTCGGACAACAAGTCGGAGGCATTGAATAATTAGACTTCACAGCCATGTTTGACAGCACTGCTTCAAAACCATGTTTCATAGAACCTTGCTTTAAAACTTATTTTCCGTGCTTTCCTGATTTTTCTAGAAATTTTGAGAAAATGACATTGGATGTAGGATTTACTTATACAAATCTATTAGCAATGGCCTTAATTCGCAGATTCTTGTGTCTTTTTGGTGTTTATGCGGGCTTGATTGCCATCAATTGTGCCTTTAATGTATATTTGTGAATAATGCTCAGTAGCACATAGTACGGTTGCCGCAGGTGATATTTCAGCAAATGATGTGAGGTTTCTAATTTCAATTGAAATTAACAGAAGTAGCAGTTTCATCGCAACGCATTTTATTATAAACAATGATTTAAAGCTGCTTTAATGTCTTGCTTCGCAGATTGTTTCAAAATGTTGATTTCAAAGATGGTTTTATAACCGCGCCTTTGAATATGAGTTCTATACTGTTACACTGTGTTATAAACATTTTTGTTAAACCTTGATTTTAAACATGCTTTAAGCAGTTTTTAAATACACCTTTTTCTAAACTATGATTGAGATCCCAAAAATTGATAATAGTAATAATTCGTATGTTTGAAGAAGCCAAAGGACTCTATTACTGCGAATCGTGGAGTCTATGAGAACACACGTGATGAAATGAAATTCAGACCGTATCGTATAGCAAAAAGAAAAAGTGACAATAGTGATAGCGAGAGGAAAAGTGAAAAAAATTACATCAGAGACAAGCCACTGTTGAAAAACAACTGTTGAACCTTGTAATCGAAGCACTTGCTATGATGCAGGGATGCGGAGTCCTATCATTTTGATAGGACTCCGACTCCGGGTGGCAAGCATATATAGACTGTGAATGAGACATACTACACAACGATAAATGATGGAGAGGTTGATTAAGGTCTCCAATCAAATGTTCAAAAAGGTCGAAGCGTGTTATCGTTCTTCAGCATGAAAAATCAACAAAATTTCCATAGGAGATAAGACCAACTCTTTCCGCAAGCAATGGCATGAGCGCGACTGATGAGCACACATGAATTGATGAGCATGATGCAGACCTGCGGATTAGGCACCTTAATGTTTTAGTCAAAGTGAGAGCACATTTTCTAAGTAAGCCAATAAGCCTATACTGTCTATCCATGACTCGCGTATAGAGGCGAATGTGAAGGGTAGTCTTAAGAAACTGAATCGCAGCCTGCAAATATAAGTAGAATGATATACAGTACTGTGGAAAAGTTTAGAATAATTGTTAGAGTTTATCAATTCGAACATAATATTTAGTTTTATAGACAAAAGTCGGCCATATAACATCATATTTCATATTTCGTTATCCTATAGTGATAGTTCAGCATGTATTACATGGAATTACATGTATCACATCAGTATTTAATGGGATAACCTTTGTTTTTTATCACTTCCAAAAGTCTCCGTGGCATTGATTCTATCAGTGATCTACACAGATCTTCAGTTATCTCAGTGCACCAAACTTGCCGAATGTTTGACTTAAGTTCTTCCAAGTTTGATGAATTTCTTGTGCAAACCTTCTTTTTGAGTAGCATCCATAAATTCTCTATTGGATTTAAGTCGGGACTGTTTCCCGGCCAATCCAACACCTGTACATGGTTGTCCAGAAACCATTTCTTTGTTGTCTTCGCTGTATGGCACGGGGCCGAGTCCTGCTGAAACACTGTGCAACCCTGAATCGTCATGAAATTAATGAGATGTTCATCCAGAACTTGTTGATAACGTTGTGCGTTCATCATACAACCTTTGGGTAGGAAATAGAGACCTGCACGACCAGCTGCTGAGAAGGCTCCCCAGACCATTACACCTGGAGAATGCTTCACTGTGGGAACCGTGTACTTGGGATCACAAGGATATGAGTCAGATGGCCGACGAACGAACTTTGTAGGGTTAGAAAACTGTCGAAACATGCTTTCGTCCGAGAACATGACCTTGGCCCACTGCTGTGAGGTCCAGTGCATGTATTTTCGGCAGAAGTTCAACCTTTTCTGACGCATCGATGGTGTTATCAGCGGCTTCCGTAAGGGTTTGCGTGCACGTAACCCATACTGTCGAGTCAGACGAGTGCGCATGGTGCTTGGATCCACGTTATCCAAAATGCCAGGAAACGATTTCTTAATCTCAGCAGACGTTATGTTTGGCACAGTCTTGACTAAATGAACAACTCGTCGATCGGTCCTCTCTGAAGTCACTCGCGGACGTCCAGAGCGCTTCTTGGGAGACAATGACACATTGTGTTGAACACGTTTCATGGTTTTAGATACGACTGATTGTGATATCTTAAACAAGACTGCAACCTCACTTTGCGACATTCCAGTTTTCACAAAATTCACTATCCGGATCTTGTCAATCTTTGATAACTGCTTAGCTTTACCCATGGCTTTGATGTGAATCATCAGCATCTATTTGAGGCTATTATACAGCTTGATCGGCTTTGTAGCAATATTTCATCAGCCCACATCATTTATTGGATATCACTATGACCAATAGGATTATAGCAATCACGCATTCGATTGCTGCTTAGATTTGAGGTAGATTTCAATCGAAAGAATGGCTGTATTCAAAGCAACCATGCTATCTATCAATTATTCCAAACTATTCCACAGTACTGTAGGCATGCAACCTAGTAACACTGACAAATAGCATGTAATCGTCATTACAAGCAGTAGTGGGTAGCGGTAAATTTTTCGATAAAGCGATAACGATAAAACGACATTTTTTCCGCTAAGTCCGATAACGATAATGCGATAAATTTGGACCTCCTAAATAAAGCGGTAACGATAAATCCAAAAATATGGTAGGCCTACTCCATTTTTACTACTTATGTGTATTGAAAACCTCTCTTTGACACTTAAAACACCATAAAGCCTACATGTACATGTAATATTGAATAAAACAAGAACACCAAAATACCCGAAATTAACACTTTATTGATGAAATGACGCATTGTCGGATTCGAACAATAGACAAGCACATGTTTCCACGCATCACTGTCGGCGTATCGAGTAAATGATATCCAATTAAATGGCGCGTTTGCGGAATGCAGAAGATCGTTATTTCCAACAATGTCGTCTGTCCGGAATTACCTCCACGTAAGGGATTACTCCAGTGTACCATACACGAAAGTACCCTCAATGCGGAATAATGGGATAAATGTATCAACTGACCACTAACTGGCCATTTGATAGCACTTGTGAAAAACAGCTCAATACAGTCTCCGAGAACATTTCAATTGAAGCTAATCAAACTTCTCACTCACCGATTCCGTCTACCGAATCACGTGAAATGGAAAACGAAACCAGTTGCAAAATAATGCTAAAAAACGGTTTTTTTGTTTTCTTCTTTATCACTAAATTTATCGCATTATTTATCGCCGGAAATTTTAAAGCGATAAAATTTTCCGGTCTCTGCGATAAGCGATAAATTTTCGACTAAAGCGATAATAAAACGATATTATCGCTTTATCGCTTTACTTATCGCAACGCCCACCACTGATTACAAGTGTTTTATTTCACACACCAAAGCAGTTTTTGAGGTTGCCGACACAATTACTTGGTTGTTCACTCCAAAAGGAACGTTGAAAACAGCTTTAATAAAAAAACCAAAAAGCATTAAAAACAAGGAAAACATAGAAAGACAAGAAACCGTGCTTATGTTTTGAATCGCATTATTTGCAATACATTCAGCATTTTTACGCTGACCTAATTTTATACATTTATGTTGAGCGTCACATTTCGTCTGTTTCGAAAACACATTGATGTAATTTGTAAACCATTTTATTGAACTCCATCATGAGGTTGTCTTTTATCGAATGATTTAGGTTACAGCATAATTGGCTGCAATGCAGCACAAAAAATTAATTAAATAACCTACCCAGAAAAGCGTGAGAATGTGCATGCATTGTGCGGGATTGTGGACCGTTCGTAGATGATCCCTTCTGTAAAGATCTCACCAATTATGCACCGTGATTTAAAGGTAGGAAAAGAGGGAGAGTAAATGCTAATATCGAATCCAAATACGTTACTCATTGTTAGGCCATTTTGAAAATCGTCCAATCATGCTCAAATTGACGGCTCCATTTTCGGCACAAAAACAACATGTGATAGCTGCATTGAAAGTATTACGAGTTTGACTACTCGAGCGCATCGTACTTGTTCAGAAGATAGTCAAAGCAATGAGTTGTCAGTTTTACGCAAAACTTTGATGGAGAATCCTCCATTTTTCGTTGACAAATATATGTCCTTTAATGTGAATGCTGAACCTGCATTTTTTGATCCCGAGAAGAAGCCGATTTTTATTCGTTGCCACTTATCGGCGATAAGGCGGCTTCTTTTTTTAAACATTCTGTCTGCATTCTGTCCAACTCTTTAACGATGCCAAGCCTGTGCTGACGTTTCGTACTTCGAAAATCCCAGTGTCGTCGCCAAAAGACAACCTTACATTGAAGGCCCAACACAAATTTATCTATCAGTTAGAGCGTACTTGTGGTCGCATGTATGTGGGCCGAACTGAAAGGCTTCTTGGTGATCGCATAAGTGAGCATGTACCAAAGTGGATATCAAATGAAGTGCGCTGCCCTCCGAGATCAACTCGAGTTCCAAATAGTGCGATCACATGCAGTGAATTTGTGACTGTTCGTATAGTGATGCTTGTAATCGTTTCAAAGTTTTATTTACTTGTCAGTGGCGTCATACTGTACGCATTCTTGCGTGCCTGTCTATCAAGAGGTTTACCCCTGATCTATGTGTTTAAAAGGAATTTGTGATTGACTTGGTTTTACCTTGGTGATCCATAATGCTCTGTCCAATGTTTCTCTTTGCTTGCAATTGTGTCCGTCCTTACTTCAATTTTGTCAATAACTTCTTTTTTATATTCTTTAACTTTACAGCTGTGTATTTTATTTTTTTTCAATTATACTTATTTATAAGCATATCATTATTTCATTTTGTATTTCTTGTATTTACTTTGCTTCGCATCGTCCGTCCTTACTTAACTGGTATTATTTCTAATTTTTTTCTAAGTCCTTTTCTTGGTCTTGATTCGAAGTCATTGTTATTTGCAGACATTTACGTAGCCATAGCATTAAGCAGACCATTTTCCATTGTCTATTGTACTGCTGTTTAAGATTCCTACAATGCCATTTTTCTATTCTTCAGTCTTGCGTCATGTAATTGTCAATCTTATAAGTGTTCGCTTCGTGATTCCATGTGTGCAATTCAGTCCAGCGTAGTGCCTGAGTGAGAGCTGGCCGAAACATGTCGCGCGCTCAATGTACGCTAAAAAAACAACGGTATTTCTTTTCATCTATAAATGCTGTAAGGGATCAAACTTCTTCCGTGATTTCAGAGGCCTTTTTAACATATTCTTTGATACACCTGATAACTTTAGAATACTCTTGAAACCAACTTGCTTTCAGGAAACTTTATCTGGAAAGATATTTCGACAAAAAGAATTTAATGCTAATGACCCTCACAAAATCTGAAGCTCTGTTCTAGTTCTTTAAAGTATTCATTATTTGTTCTTAAATATTGTATGCGGAAAGCATTGCAACTAAAATTTTGACAAATTGCGTTTCTTTTCAGTGGTCCAATTACCTGATAATTTATGTCCTGAGATCAGACTGTTTGCCAATCCGTCGCCGATGATTCGCGGTTGACCCTACCGATATTTTTCACTGGTAGACTGTCTCCGGGATTCCTCACCAAAGATGATTAGGAAGACTATCACCTGGTCACCGCTGTGCTGTTCATTAATTATCCATCAGAGTCACTTAACGCGGCTCAGTTCCATAGCACAGTTCGCATGATTTGATTGACTGCTGTTTGATCTACATTTTCATGAATATATATATATGAATTGATGAGCATTCAACATTCTTGTGATTTACGGTTCACGAAAATCCATCAATTTCAAGAAGAAATTAGACATCGAACTTTGAAAATGTGATTTAATCATCACTATCATAGGACACAGAGACAGATTCTTCAAATTGACTGCTAAGAATCTTCCGATTGTCACTGAACCCCTGCCTAGTTATAAATAACACCAGTAGCGACATTCCAACCATATCGTGCGTATTAGCGCGACGTTCCCACCCTTTAACGCATCACATTTTGATCGCCCCCTTCCGACAGTGTCGCCCGTTCCTAGACGGGTGGAACCGGAGCTCTTCGGGGAGTGAGTCCTATGGCGCCCTCGCGGATCAGTCGGCTTTTTCCCAAAGCGCAGCTCTGAGAACTGAAGGGGAACAGTTGATATGTCGCCATAGACAACCGCTCCACCTGAACTGGACGTCGGTAGCCCAGTACAGTAGCTTTGATGGATAGCTCACGCAACGAGAAATTATTACATCTAAATGAAAGCTTGAGAGAATTTTTTAATAAATTTTGTGTCGGCTTACGCAAAGTATGGCAGACGATTAAAATAGATTGACTGCTTAATGTCTTCTTCATTTTTTAGAAAGGTCTTGAGGATTTTCATATGATGCACTTGATTACAGATGCATTATGAATGCCTTCTACGACGCTATAGTTTTTCAATGAAATTTGAAACATATTGTAAAGGAACGAAATTTAGTAGTAAAAAAAGCAAAGCGTGATAGAGCGTATAGTTATTAAGTCAATACTCTTGATATTTTAAGTAACTGCTATCAGCTGATGTTGACACGTAATGAATGCTTCTGCACTTTTCTGATGAATTTCAAGACCTGTTTGACGAAAATTCATAGTTTGTGATTCTTCTAAAAAATTCCCACTTTTTATATTTCTTAAAATACTATTTTATTGTTTTCCTATGATTGTGTAGCTCACGTAGCTTAGCCTGACGATTGAGGCATATAGCTACTGAGGCCTGATGAAAGCAAAAGTCTGTTATTATTAACATATTATTATATCGGAATCAACAGTGTACACGAGCATTTGTATTTATGCATATTTTGAACATACATTCTTATAATGCTTGTCATGCATGATACATGAATGCCATTTCTATTATTTCGAAATGTTTGTAATAAGATTTTGGTGCTCTAATTTTAAATTCTTCTATATCTTCAAAAGCGACTTTTTGAGGCTCTATTCGATAAAAGTTACTTTCTGAGGATCTTTCCTTTAGATAGCTATCGCGTATACGTCACTACTGATAAACTGAATGAAGTAATACGTGAAGTGTATTTGTGGGTCCTCTTGGTGGCACAACATACAAAATGGTTAAGTTTTTTGAATGTCGGAAACAGATCCGTCACGAGGCTTGCGGTTCTTAAAAAACGTGGAATATTGTTCCTTCATCAGGAGATCGCATGCAGCCGTTTCCACAACTGTTGATATATTATACCTAAATGAAAGTATAAAATTTAACTAATATTGCACCCTAATGTAACTAACGTCCTACTGCTGTGTGTTAAACTGCATGCTCACAGCCAGAGTTTGCTGATAGCAAGCTAAGTAGAACGTAATCTGGGGAAAACGTGGTAAATCCGCAATTATTCTTGTTATTTGACATGCATGGGTGTGCTGGTTGAAAATGTGCAAGAGGATCGCAAAACACACGAATAACACGTTAATTCCATACATGATTTTCTCAGCGTGAAACCTCCCTTCCAGACTGTCTCTATCAGCGGATCTCCCTTAACCACTGAGCGTGCTCACATGGAAAATAAGTTATATTGATCTCTTTATGAGAACTACTTCAATATCCGGATCTGGACCAGCAAAAAATGGTTCAAAACGCCAAAACTCCTCTATGAACGGACCACTTCAACATATTGATATATGTAATTTGAGAGCATGTGGAGTTGTAAAGATGAATTCTAGACACTGTAGCTAAGATAATGAATTTAAGGCCTATGTGAAGTCAACCTCAACATTGCAGAATATAGGTACAGCATTTAACTGGCAAACGTTGATAAAACGATGAAAGCATATTACTAGGCAATGGAGTGGAAACAATGTTGTCAGACTATCAAGAGAAAGCAGTCCAAACATATACAATGTAGTTGTGGTGGCTTTATGGAAATGTCGAGTCCATAATGGAAGTAATTTCAGCAGCCAATGTGAACTGTATGAAGTTAGCGGAACTACTCATATCCTTAAAGTTGAATTTTTTAATAACGATTGCTAATTTGTGGAATTTGAGCTCAGATTCCTGATCAGGAGGCTGAAATTTATGAAGTGAGAGTTGTTTCAAATAGAATCACACTGAAATAAAAAATTGTTTCATTGGGTAGTTCCGTTAACTTCAGACACGTACATAAATAATGTATGTTACGATATTGCAGTTTTTGAATGCATTGTTGTGAGAAATGAATCATATATCTGTGATCATCGCAGAAAACTGGATAATAGTGACAAAATAAAACTGATTTGTTGCACCTATCAGCGAAACTAAGAAGTTGGCTCCGCTAACTGCACAACGGAGCCACTTTTAACTGTAAATTTGAATTTCTCAAGCACGACACTGCGAATATGTGGAATCTGAGCCCAGATCCGTGATCAGGAGGCTGAAATTGATAAAGTAGAAGTTGTTTCGAATAGATTCTCGCTGTAATCCGCTGGATAGTTCCACCAACTTCACACACGTTGTAGACTGCATACGCAAGATGAGAGCAGAAAGCTAAAATGTAAGCATGAGTATCAAATGTATAGAATATTTGACAAGTCAATCAATTTTGCATATCTTTCCGCCCCCACCTAAAATTTTGCTCCCTCTTCTGAAATATTTCATATTTGACATTCTGATTCCTGGTTGCCTATTTTTCCCGTACTTCTGATAAAATGTTAAAATATTTTTGAATTTGACGCACTCGAAGGTCAAATAAATGACCTTGATTCTAAAGCACATCCGCAAAATATTTATATATTTTAGCTTTCTAGCATATCATGTGGTGGTTTTGGCTATTATTGACATTTTTACCAAGTCCGCTTCTCCAACCACTCTTCCACAAAGATCGGTCCATTGACTGGCATCAAGCCATTCCAGACGGCTCCCCACATCATAACGCTTCGCGAAAACTTATCAACTCCAACTAAAGCGCCAGCCGCTTCCGCAACTTCACGAGATGACGACCAAATAATCTCGTTATTTGTGTTTGGAGGGCTGATTACTCGGTGCGGCTTGGAAAAGTCAGTATTTACAACTCGAGTCAAACGTTCTCCACTTGGGTGAAGGGGGTTGCGTCCGAAGTGACGAAGCAAATGTCTTGCAAATCGCAAGCGAGTCACATGATGTCGCTCGGTAAGACGACTTGTCTTTCGGCTATGATAAGCCCTCAGTCCTGGTTGTTTAAGAGTCCTGCACGCGGATGGTTGAGATGTGCCAGAAACTGATGCCACTACTGACCGAGTAGACTGTCCTTTCTTGTCTTTCACTGCGGCCACCACTTTCTCAGCCATTTCGTTGGACCTCGCAGTGCTCAGTCTACTATACTGGTAGTGACTTCGTTCAGCGACACCTGATGTGCGAATACTATTTAGAGCTCGCAAAACAACCTTTTTGATGGAGTTAAAACTCACTGCACTTACTTCAGAATGCTCGCTTTCTTTTAAGTATTTGCCTACTTTATAGCCACTCCAGCTACCATAAAAGCCATTTAGCACCTCAAATGACTTCCACAGGAAATCCCTTTTAGACACAGACAAAACTAAGAAAATTTTTCCCATTTAAAACCGTTGGATATCGTCAAAGTTGACATACCCACGTAGTCCCGACAACCATAGAGTTGCTGTTGAGGCTCTGGGGTTTAAGATGATACATCTCATTTAAAAATTGTTTGGATTTTCATTGATTTACAGCACTTTAAAGATACGGCCATTTAATTAGACTCACCCTGTATTTGTGACATAATGAAATAATTGCAATTAAAAATGCAGCGGGAATGTTACTGCCGTGGAAACCAACACGAATTGTGCATACTTTCTCTTGTCTTAGAGTTTTACGTGGTAGTTTCGGAGATATCAAGAGGAAGAAGTAAAAAGTCATCCTAATAAGCTTACTTTAGCCAAGAAAATAAATAGAGGCAAATAGAAAAAATTGAGAATCTGAGGAAATCAATCAATTGAAGTTGATATCAGCTTAATCAGTTGACGATTAGAACAAATAACAAAAGGAATCGTTATTCAGAGCACAATTTTGAAAACAGTCAATCAATTTAGATTTCCATCTCTATTAATCTCTAACATTTTTCACTTTTAGAATGTAAGCAAGTACAGAGCTCGAAGCGGGCCCGGGCTCGGGCCTATAAATTTCTGCGGGCAGCCGGTCCGGGCCTGAAATACCTAGTACCCAAGCCGTTCTTCTTTATGTCAGAAATCAGCAATATCTTCCTCATTTGATTATTTAAATTCTCTGAATCAATTTCATATGATGGCTTATCAACATGGTTTTTAAGCAATGTGATGAAATAAAGACCGGCATAATGAGTTCACTTCTCCAAACAAACTGCATGTCTTCAGTGCTTTCGCCTTTCCTGTTTTTATAAAGTTAGATGCAACTTACAACAATAGCAGCTATCTACAAATCAAATAAGTTCGAATTTATTTGTAATAGACAAACGCACTATGCATGCACAACATTCAAAAGAAATGAAAATTCACTATGCGCTAAATATTTGAAAATTCATTCAAAATTCTGTTCAACAGTCGTCAATGTGGCCTATGTAAGCCACAAATGTAGGCCAAATCAATGGGGCCTACAACATGCGATCATGTTATCAACAATTAGATTTTTAGTATGATTCTTAAGGCGATTACACTCAACTAACGTAATTGATATTTTCATTTAGAATGATGAACTGCTCAAAACGACATAATTTATAACCCGCGCCCAGATACAAACTTCATCCGGGCGTATCATTTTGTGGTCGACGCGGGCCCAGGCTGAGGACATGCGATCCCGGGCTGAGGGCATGTGATCCCGGGCCGGGTCCGAGCCGGTAATAGCGGCCCGGTAACGGCTCTGACCAAGTATGCAGTGCTGTAAATTAACCATAGCCTTCTGGCACATTCGTTTGCTGTGACTTTGTAACCATAAATTATTGTCATAATTACATCACTTTGAAAGAAGTGATATAATATATGTGATATCATCATAATTACATCACATCACTCAGTAGGTGTAAACAAGCTGAGGTTAATTGAATTTGACATTCTCCTACTATTTTCATACAATGAAAACATTTTGGAAATATTTTAAATGAAATTTAGTGAATTTTCATAGCAGCTGAATGAGTTGCTTCTGAATGAATTTTTGAGGTAGAATATATAAAGAATAATCTGAACAATTTATTAATTGGTAGAAATTGATGGTCAATATTAGAAAATCAAGTATTCATGATAACTCCTGGTATTGAGGGAATAAATTGCTTTCTTAGGTATACTTTCTATGTCTATTGCGTTAACATTAAGATCAAAGCTGCCTATGAAATGCAATGCAGCGATTGCTCCAAGAGAAAAACTATGAATGAAATTGATGAAGTTATTTCTCTGACAAATTCCGACTTTCAGATAACTTTCGTACAGCGCAGATTTGGCTTTCGTTTCTTACATTGTTTGCAATGGAAAAGGCAAATAACTGGAGCCCTTTCTTTACCAAACAAATGAGCGGAGCAATGTAAAATCACAAGAGGAAAGCTATTTCATGTCATATCATGCGAGTTAGCTCTACGATGTGAGTCACATTCAATTTCTTTGATTCTTTACTTGATAACTGAGGAGTATTTAATGCACTCATTGTCCGACTATTCTCACAGATTACATGTTGCATATTTGATACAAAAGATGGAAACATCCTTTTCCCAAAATTCCCTCATTTTCTGCGAAATGGTGACTCTGTTCCTGTACAGAACCATGGCAGTTTGGTGAAATGTAATGTACAGAAGTACATTGATATTGGAATGGTGTGAATCGATAGAACGACGCCAAAATATGAAATTTAAGGCACATTGAAAAAACATTGCTCATAAGATTTCACTGACATCATATTTTTATAATATTTTGCACAAGGGTGATTACAATGCTTCAAAGTAACTATAAAAGAATATTAGGAGATGAAAAATAGTTAAAAGATGAAGAGGGAAAACAAATGATGAGGAAATGTATGAACTATATTCTTCATATAATTTCAATTTAATTTAAACAGAAGTAGAAGTAAAGTGTACCTGTTTTCATCAAATAGAAATTGTGTAATACAAGAGTAACAGCCAGCAAGTTAAATTTCATGCAGAAGTATGCATATCGCTACGTTTTGTGAAAAAAGTAAAAGAAGTGGTTCATCGGTTCACACATTAAAAATAGCACTCTTATTATAATCGCGACATATTAGAGAAGGAAATAAATTCCAACGTCGTGCTGCATGCATAATACCGAGATGGAGCATTGGAGTAATTTTTAAGTTTCTGGCAAAATGTCACAGCTACATGTAGCCTATAATAGCAAATAATGCGATGAACACCTATTGACATTCTTTTCATTATCGGCGATGGAGCTTGTGTTCTGCAGCAAAAAAGCGAAGCAGGATGAGTTCGTGTACAATAGTTAGTTAGCATAGTCATTATTGCTCGAACACATCAATCAATGAATTTTTAGAAAAATGTGATTTCAAGCGACGAGTCCGACGACGCATGATCTTTTGTGAGCATAATCCTGAAGTGCATTTGATTTTTTTCCAAAGTGAATATCTCGATCAAGGAGAAGCCAAGGATTTTCAAAGTGCTAACCAGCTCAATGTCGAGAAGAATCGGAATAAATGTATAGACTGAACTTTAGAGCGTCATTTGCTTGCTCTTTTGTTTATGGACATGCAAACTGAATGATTGTCATGCTTGATGGCGACTTGGAATGCCCTCAAATGTTTTCTATCAGGCGTAGATCGTCTGCGCATTTTACAATTTCACCACTATCATCAATAATTTGAAGAGAGCCAAATAAATACACAGAAAAGACATGTATTGACAAAAATTTCGGGTCCACTCAAAGCCGTTTAAGCCGATATGAGCTGTGAGACAAGCAATGCTGTCAAAATTAGAAAATTTACTCAGATGTGTACAGATAATGCTTTAGCAAAGATGTATTGCAATATCTGCATGTTTGCACGCTTCAGACTGCACATTTGTACACAACATCCTTCCCTCTGGAGGCCATCAACGTAAAGCCGGAGGCAGACACGATAAGCCAAAAGTCACAAGACCCAAGCACGAATTCCAACATAAATGTTTCAATGAGTGCTGGCGTACAGAATAAATCATAAGCCATAAGGAATAAGCCATTAGCCATCAGCCGCCTTTGATAGCGGAGGCACACAGGAAAAGTCATAAGTCACAAGCAAAAAGCTGTCACGCGGCTGAGACTCCATGAGCGATTATCTTCAATAGAACCGATGTTGTGATATAACGCGTCATTCTTTATGCTTAAGCTTAACTATGCTTCATGCTCTTACTAAAATTAGAAAAATGTCTTATATTTTCTTCTTCTGTCTGCTTGTGTTACCTCTCAGTCATAGAAAGAACAGTGTCGAAATGACTTATTGCTTATGGTTTATTCTATGTGCCTCCGGCATATCGTGTGTCAATCACACTATTTTACCTCAACCCACCCATCGGTTCTAAGGTGGATGAATGACTTCCGTCCTTAGACATGACCTTCGATGACTTGGATTGTTAATGAAGGTACACTGGATCAAGAGGTTAGTTTACCCTACTGCGACTCCGCATCCTCGGACCAAGACCCGACAAGAATCAATAGAGCGTGGCTGGAACCACCACTGTCCCCGCCACTACAATACAAATGCACAAAGGCACGTGTGTGATCGAGGACAGTAGATTTATGCTGATTATCCTCAAACGAGATAGCAGAAAATATGCTGCTTAGCAAAGTCGGCTAATACCGGCTTAGCCATGGATTTTCATCACGGTCTTCGTCGGTATCAAAAATTGGTGTACCCGGGCGTGTCAATAACATTATGCATGCACCTTTTTTCTAGAAATCGTACTAAGTACGTAATACGTATGCAACCCTGATTGTAGTTTGTGTTGACAATGTCAATGACTTTTATAGACCGATCTCACCTCTGCGACAGTGGAGCTGTCAGAAATGTTCAGCCCATTGATTACGTGAGTAGGACATGTTCCGCTATTTCGGATATTACACGGGACTGCGTGTTTATCCATGATTTATTTTTGCTATCTTCGAAAGAAGCAAACAACCTCTCAATTGAGACTTCATATCCATGCATCCTTTCAAATATTAAGGTCATCTACGAACATCTTAGGATGACTTGTGCACTTTTAACATCATACGCACCGTCCCCTTCGTCAGTATTGTTCGCAGTATCTATTTTCTTTGATTGTTTGCCTCATTGAGCTCAGAGCGTAACTCGCGTGGAAAAGTCATTGTATTGTAGTTTTGTTCGTGTTTCCGACCGCACAGCGGCAGTGTTCTAGTTTCTTTCTCGACATGCGGTCTTCCTTTTCTATACCTTTATGATGCCGATTATTAGATGAGCAGAAGCTAATCTTCGGCAATTCAAGATTCATAGAAATTTTGATAAAATCAGTCGTCGAAAGTCTTAAGTGACCTAGACAGAATTTACAGAAGCAAAAGTAATAGACTTTTGTACTCGTTCATTTATCATACCGTACGTCAATAAATGAATGAGGATGGTCATTGCAAAACACGTAATATATCTACTGTGTATCGAACCCTACTATCGATAGTTGGATGAATATCGAATACTACCAGCATGTTGCTCATCTAGAAATCTAAATGAAAGGAATGTTCAGGTGCCCAACCAACCACCGGTCGTATCTGAAGACCTACATTTGCTATACAGCTAAACTGTAAATTGTATTTCTATAAAATGCATGCATGTTACAATTTAATGAGATTACGAATTAAATTTTGATGTTTCAGGTAAACAAGGAACGATCTAGCAAAATGTCAAAACAGTTTCTGGGAAGCCATTTGCACAAATCGACAACTTAGATGAAACTTCATATATAAAAGTTGATAGATAATACGAGTGCAACAGTTTGCTATTTAGAGAATTTTTTCCGTACCTAAATTAAAATCAAACACAAATATTCACATATGTGCTTCGTGCTTGTTTTTGTCTGTTATTCTGATGTTTTCCAGCAAGCTTTGGAGCAGTATTTTTACAATGTCAAATACAAATACTGAAAAAAGGATATCACACTATGTTCATATTTCCTATTCGTGCATTTTACATTTATGCTTTTGCATGAAAATGTGCGCAATTAGAAATGGAAAGTCAAGAGTCAATGTATGAGTCAAGTCAAAGTCATGTTAGCAGCGTATCACGGTCCTCAATCAATTTTTAAATTCAGTTTTATTACAACGGCTGAAATTGCAATGAAATACTGCCTGAATTTTTCATCATCGATATTTTCAACTAATATCGAAATTGAATGAATATATTGAATTGTATTTTATCGAGGTCATATCATGAAGTCTGTCATGCTCATAGGGGTTTGAATAGTTGCAATTCTTGGCCTTAATTTGTTGATTTAGTCTTCACTTATGAACGCCTAGAGAGCTCGGTCAACACTGATCCCGCCATTATTAGCAGACGAAGCGAAATCGTTAGCCTCATTCGCTTAAGGGAAGGAGTAAAATCTTCAATCCTATTCTCGCGGAAAAACATTCTTGCCATCCATCGGCCAGTTAATTCATACACAATTGTTGGTGAAAGTAAAATAATTGTTGTTCCCAACGTAACAAGGTCGGGGAGTAAGTTTGGCCCAAAGGTGACACACATGAACGCGCTGTAATAATGGAAATTAGTATCTCAGTGTGTCATTTCGCACAATGAGTGTGAACTGATTACCGCCAGTTCCCCTATTAATATTCGTAGCCTGAAAACTTGATCGGACCAGACCGCATTCGAGATTCGGAAGATGATGTGATAATGAATAGACGGTAGTGAACTGAAGCAAAACTCGTTTTCATGCCTCACTAAGAGAGGAAATTTAATTCTTTCTCTTTTGATGAAAGCGTGCAACTGGTCGACGTCCAACACAATGTTCAGATCTCGTGGGAAAACTGGAAACTAGGACGGGAGAGTGTTTCTACGGCTTTGAGATAAGAGAAAATGGATGAGAATGTTGAAGCCTGGAGGCCGACAATGACATGTCACAAACCATTTTGAGAATCTTCTTCTCCCTTAGCCTTATACTTTAAATATAGAGGTCGAACAACTATTCGACCCGTATGACTTTGAGCTGTAGATGCACTTGATTTTTTATGCACTCCTAATTTTTTCGGTTATGATCTCTTATTTTCAGGATTTCTCTTATTTCACTATTTTCTTAGAATTTGTCGATCTTCTTTGGGAGGTAAATGCGTGTATTGGGATATGCAGCACTGACGAAGCCATTATGAAGTACATGTAGGTGAATATATTTGCGCCTACAAATATCAACACATTTTTGATCATGCAGTCTCTAAATTTGGAATTAATTGGGCACAATGAGAGATGTTTCGGTCATCTAATGGTCGACGCTTTCCTTTACATATTCCTATTTTTCGGAATTTTTAAAAATTTACCGTGCTTCATTATGTCCAAGTGAGAGTTGTTTTCGAATTATAGTACGCGTTTTCTTCTTCCGATTCCAGTTCTTTTGGAGGAATAAATTTCATCAAATTATTCTATCCAGGAAGAGTGCGAGACTTGCCTTGATCATTAGTTGGTCGGCATTCTCTTTTCCCCACTCCTGCTTTTTGGTTGTAAATTTCTTCAGAATGAGAGACTTGCTTCGATCTATCATAGCAAAGATCGACGTTTTTCCCGCTTCTTTTTCGTAACATGAATCTTCAATTTTTTCTATCTGGGCAGAGTGAGAGACTTGGTTTGACAGACCCATCAGAAAACTAAAAAAAGTTGCGTTTTCTTTTACCCACATCTATTTGGGAGCCTCTCCACTTCGGCCCATATGGATTCTGGGCAGCATGAGATACTTGTTTCAATCTTTAAATGATTTTCTTTTTCCCGATCCTATTTCTGGGAATTTTTGGCATTTAGTTAAACGCACGTAGAACTGAGGTCTGCTTCCCTGATACTACACCTTCGTATCAGTCAGGATGACGCGGAGTGACATTTAGGGCAATTTCATGTAAGAATGCAAGAAAGGTCTGCTCTGTCTACACTCCATAACTTCCGATCTGAAACATGATTTCCTCAAAGTCCTTAATATGACATAGTGTTTTACACTCTCGTACTGCAAATGGACATTGATATCTCAACTAATAAAACAAGCGTCTATGAAGCAATAATATCTCATTTTTCCTCATCTTCATGACTTCGTCTGTTAACAATTATTGAAAGCCTCGTAATTTTCTAAATTTCAGTTCACTAGTAGAAAGCTACAAAACTTCATGAATATAGTCAAAAACAAACAAATTATACGAAAAAGCAGCTTCAGTCATCTTTTGCCCGTTTCATTCTACTAACTGTATCCTCCTATTTTTTCATGTTTAGGTGCTGTGTGGCCTGAAATCTTCGTTTTTTCAAAACGCGACATATCCAAAAGATTCTATTTTCATGCATTAAATGCTGCTATGATCATCCAGTGCCTTAAAGTATCTACCGTCTTCTGAAGCTTTCAGAATTGATTCAAATTTACGTTCGCTCTAAAATGATTGCTTCTCAACCGCATCTCAGAATGAAGCAGACATTTCTTTTGAGAGATGCAATGAATAGTTTATAATTTGTCTTGTCTGCATGTTTTTATGCGATTTTTTATCGATTTTCTCTTTTTAGACAATTTTCTATTTTTGATCTAGTAAGTTTGTTAAATCGATTTGAAGTAAAGTTTAAATGAAGTCTGATTGATTGTAATTGTGCAATCATTGTCATTTTGTCAAGGAATCCATCATTCCATACAAGTGCAATATAAGAATGTTGTTTATTGATATCCTTCAATATCGTGCAATAACATATAATGGCTTATCATTAGATCGGATGGGTTAAGCAGGTGATTAAGTTATATATAACTTCAAATTTATAAATAATAAATGTCAACACGAAACTAAATCACGACTCCGATTGTACAAGCACGAACAAATAGAGACGTCGCCAGGATTTTTCGAAGGGAGGGCGATCTTAATAAAATTATGTCATGTGCAATTTCCTTAATTTGTTATATTCTAGTTATTATTATTTTATATATTCCAGTTATCATAATTCATATTATTCTAGTTAAATTCAACTATATAAATAGATACATTGACATACGACAACAAATGTTTAATGTCCATCATATTCTTCCTTACATTTCTTGGATATATACAAACAAGGATTTTACAGAGACTGTTTCATATTCCCTTCTTCCGCTGGTTTTCTATGTTGATTAACTGGGTGTCAGCGATGCATTGTTGATATATCGTTGTTCGTGATCGACGTCTGCCTCCTCGTTTGTTATATATACGGCATAGTTGCGTACATCTATATAGTGAGCGGAATTATAAGTAGAATATCAAAATTCAGGAAATCACCTGTAATCCGTGCTCATATTAAACAAAGAAATAATGAAATATCCAAAAAGCACCCTCAGTGTTTTTGTACCATTGCTTATGGCGATGGGAGGGCGGCCACACCTTTCCCCTCCCCTGACGACGCCTGTGCGAGCACGACACAATAATAATAATAATAAACGTTTATATTTGCATTGCTTCAATATTGGAAATCGTGAGGAATCTTTACAAAGTTAAAACAAACTACTGGTAATAATCATAAAAATCAAATGACAAGAAACAATTAACAGTCAAGAAAATCCATTGTTTGCGAGTCGAATCATAGTAATAAGAAAAGATTTTTGCCTTATCACCGCTGAAATTTTTGGTATTCTATACACGTATGTTCTGGAATACTGATTTATTTCGGGAGTTAAATTATGTAGCGGATGTGATTCATCTTGAACTAGCTTACTGAAAAGTCGAATGCCTGTCATGAGTCTTCGATATTCTAGCGGTAGAAAGTTCGCGCAATCACAGGTTGATGTTCCACAAATAATTTTGTGTGCGCGTCCCTGGATTTTTTCAATTTGATTTATCTCTCTTTTTGGCAGATTCACAAAAATGGGTGCGGCGTTTTCAAGAACTCCTCTGATACAATATTGATATATTAAATATAATTAATATATTATTATATATTATTATATATTACTACTATATATATATAATTATGATATTATTATAATTAAATATATTGATATATTGATATTATTAAATGGCAAGGTTCATCACGATACGACACACGATCGTGCTTGTGTCCTGTTTGTGTGGCGAACATAAACCTCTAGTTCACACTGCTCACAATCAACTTTTATATTATGCTTTTCATGAAATTGTTACAACTGAATGAATTATTGTATTGCAGCAGGAGGATTTCATGGGGAATACTATCCAACATCAGTGGTCATCGGAAATTTGTTACCTTGAAGATTGTACCTCATTTATTATCAGAACTTGACAGGCTCGGTGCTTTGATCTGAAAGAATCAAATAAGAATGTCAAATATCGGTTATAACTGGAGATAAGTTTACTGTTATATAATATGATTACGGAATGGACATTACATAAGTTATTGCTAGTTTATACTGTCATGCATTAATTGACGATCAAATACTAATCAGATTTGCATTTCATTGCGGAAAACCCGTTCACCGTGGTTTCCATACAAATCTCAACGTAACTGTTGGTCAATCATATTTACAACCTCGGAGAATAGAATATAAACACGTGCGCACGCACGTCTATTCTTCAATTCTTTATCACCATCAATATCCGGTCGGATGTTGTTATTCCATTAGAAATCCGTTGTATCTGCACTATTATTTACGAAATCTGGAGTCATGACCAGAATGTGTGTATACTTGAATCCTGCAATTTATTGCAAATGATAACTTATCAGGATGAATAGAAGAGAAGGATTTGTAAAAATGAAAGTGTGTAACCGTTGAATAGGTGTTGTAAATCACGTGGTCAAGAGGATCGATGACGAGAAAGTTTACAATTGGATGACTGAAAATGAATATGGAAGCAATGAAAGATCAGCTGAGATAATGAAAGAGCAAATATAATACAAATAGCAATTGAAACTTTTATATCACCGATTTTGACAGATATTTTTAAAATTTTGGAATTTTACCAATTTTAGAGCTATAAAGCTTCTTTATGATGCGAGGCGATTTGAGTGTACCGAAAAGTTACGTATGAGTACAGAAAGAGATAGATAAGATGGATTTGCACAAGGAATACAACTTAAAAATACATTTGCGTATATAAAATGTGGAAGACTTCCTTTTGGAAGTAGCCATTGATATCTGTGAAATGTATACAGTTTCAAGCAACTTCAAATGTGATTATTTAGGAGAAGATCGACCTACAGATAGCGAAAAGTTTTAAATAATTAAGAAAGGACAAAAACTGGCCGATTAAATGTGTCACTTCTACTAAAAATTTTAATAAGTGGTATTTACATATTATTTGATTTTCTAATATTCCGTTCGATCTCGATGCCCATGGCACAATAGATCATCATGATATTATTCATAAACTCATATGAGAAGTACATTGCAGTCATATTGAAAATCTAGACGCTTTGTTGAAAATTATCACACAATATGCTCACAAAAAGTGGTGAAGTTTGTGATTTCAAATTGTCTTTCAGTTAAGTTACAATTAAGTCCAGTGGAAAAAATCGAGCAATCTTTGGTGAAAAGTTTAAAAAGGCGCTAAAACTGAAAGTGATGGAAGCGTTGGTCGGACAGTGCAGTTTCAAGAAGACTACAGCTAAAATACGACCGTCCCTGGGTATGGATAGGGCTGAGGAAAATGTTCCACCTTTTGTTCAGTTCTTCAAAAATTATATTTTAAAGTCCATAAGGTAGTAAAGTATATATTGCACGTACAATTAGCGAATTCCTTCTACGATGGATGCACTCATTTTGTATTTGTAGGTGACCTTGTTGACATGCAGAAGCTCTCTCAGATATCTTTAAAAACCTCAGATTTGTGTAAATATACTTTTTAAATGTCATTTGTGAAGATACCAATATCATCACTACTGGTGATTTCTGTAGTTGGTATTAATAACATGCTAAATTCTAAATGGACTATCTTGAGTTTTCTTTATTACCTTTCTCCACATTTTCATGTGAGATTCTTGTGCGATACAAGCATAGAAATGCGAACAAGAACTCAACAAAAAAGGGAATGCCTTGCGTGAAAATGTAGCACCAATGGAAGAAACCAAAACCAAAACCACCGAATACAAGAAAACGAGTCAAAGACAGACCAATTGCAAACACAACAAAAGACAGTGCAGGCACAGAAGGGCACAATAACTCAATATTGCCTCTTTTGAAGTTAAACCGCATGCGAGTAGGGAAAGTATAGCGTCAACGCGCAAACATGTGACGAAACTATAAACCAAACCAACGCGGCTGAAAAGCAGTCAAAAATCAATGTCTGTTCAAACAAAAATAAGACCAATAAATTCTAAATGCTGCAAACCTTCTACGCGCCCGCGCGCTAGCATGGAATACACAAAAAGATCTATTTACAAGCAGGCCTACACATCGTACTTGTCTTATAACATGGTCAGGCCGTTGATAATCAAATAAGCTTAGTTACACTCCGGAGCTTTTGCAACAGGCTTTAATGACTTGCAGTTTAAATAAGAAAATCTTTTCAGCATGCATATGTGAAGGAAGTAGTTTTTGATAATGTCTAATGTTAAAATAAAGTCACTGTGCAGATTATGTCCTTCATTGCTTCAATGACACTTATGCAGAAGTAATAAGTTTCATAGTGAAAAGTGTTTTAAGAAGATCCCTGTCTGATGCGTCTTTTCTCTGATCACGTGCACTTAGTTAGGGTTGATCTGTTTAGCTAGAAAGAGACGTTAGAAGAGGACGTTAATTTAATGAAGTCAAAAGCAATTTTGTTAAAAAGTTGCACACTTCAGCAGATTATTGCTTCAATTACCGCATCATGCTTGCTGCCGGGTGAGGCTGTCCGTTGAAAGTTGTAGATCAACTGCGTGATAGTTGGATAAGCGTTCTCGTTTGTCATTGAGAATGATTTTGACATCAAAGATCAGACAGAAAGAGTAATGAGGTAAGCACTGTCGAAGCACGGAGTTTTAGAATATCAGTTTAAAGAACGCCATTGCTCTACAGGAACAGGAAGTTGTTGATGAAATCTGGTATTCAGGCCTTTATTAAAACAAGGGGAGCATTCGCCTCCTTTTTGCGTTGTTCTCAAATTCTATAATAGAAGCTTTACATGGACTGTTGATGTTATAGTTGATGATCTTTTTATGGCCTCAAACGGACAATTTTCCACTAATTTGGCCCATATTTCCTTTTAATGACTCTCAAAGATGTACACGAGATTGACCCCTACTCTTTATGTGGCTGCAATACTGATAGATACTTCGTGATGTCAAACCAGAGCTCTCACATTGAGTCGTCCCATCGTAAATAAATCATCTTTCTTCTCTTGCTGTCTTTCGTCTGCCGACACGCGATGTACACGCTGGACCATTGCTGGCCGAGCTCAACATCCCACCCTTGACAATGATGGATGTATTGATGTTCCATCTTGAGTACGAGGACACATCGCAAGTTTGATAAATGAGCGGCTAGCGTGGATAGATTTGGCTGAACATCGTGGAGACTCAAACCCTGTCGGGCCATCAAAATTTGTGATGGAATAAGAGATCTATTACAAGACATAAACTGCGGTTGGACAAGAGGCGCCGTTTTCAATAGAAAACTGTACGTGTGGGATTTGGTGTCCATGAGGTTGGTGACAGATGTGACTATGTGTATGACTCAGATGAGAAACTTCAACAACTGTTCTGCAATCCAAGTCGATTGACGTAAGCCGACGAGGTGAAAATGCACTTTCTTGATGACCCTAGATCATCTGGTCAAAAGTGTTGCATTTAATTTTCTGTGTGAAATGCAGATAACTCTGAAAAACCAATTTAGAGATTGTAGTTGGAAATAGCAATTTCATTTTTATTCACCTTCATTCAAAATTAATTACATCATCAGTCAATTGATTTGACAGCCAAACATTCTTTCGGTATAGTCATGATTATAGCCTGGATTTACATGTATGCTTTCAACAGTGCTAATTTATTAATGTGGGGGGGGGGTGGCAGCATGCATTGTCAATTTTAATTATGACATATTTTCAAAAGTATCTTTTTAGAAGACCTGAATTTTGCTACATCATTTATAATGTAATACATCTATGCGAGTAAAGCATTACATAAATTTGAGTTTGATCATTTATTGTATAAATTTGAGTCTGATAATGTATTGTGCCAAGGATATAGAATGCAATCTTGCAAAATACGTCTATTACTTGTTAAAGAGATGTTAGTAGTAATGATACATTTAAGGAATATTCAAGATTTGTTTTCCTAATCATTTCAAAACTTCTTTAAGTCGTGTTTCTTCTTCATCATTTCAATACGGTTCTAATAATGCAGTACAGGGCAGCATTTGAAAGAAAATCTTCCACATTTCATATAGGCAATTCTATGCACAAATCTTAAGTGTTATCAGATTCAATATCTCTTAGTACACATATCTCAGATCATTTTATCATCTCACAGTTGGTAATTATTGAAGGAATTTATAACCACGTTTGTGTGAGCTTTCAAAATTTTTGAATTACTATATACAGCATGAAATAAGGAAGTGAGTCTGAGCAAACGAATGCCACCACTGGAACTGGAAAGTGCACAATCCAGTTGCGCTGTTTATTGATTTTCATAAATTATGATTTTCAGAGGTTTGCATTCACATTTCAAAGTAGAATTTCAAAAAAATTTAATATACAACCTTGGCATTAAGAGACAGAAAAGAGGGATTACTTTTAATTATTTCTAAGTGATTTATTTGTCCATGTTAGTTCTAAATATTTTCTAAATAGATTTATCATCTGTAAGAACAACTAATGGCGATAGCCGATACAGACCCGAATATGTATCAACCATTTGGGTTATACAAAATCTCATGACGGAAGTGCTGCAATGTTTAAGCTTGATCTTTGGTTTTAAATTTGTCATACCTGCGTGAATTTGCTATACAATGTAGATTTTGTCTGCAAGTAATTCATGTAATTTTTGTTATAATTATTGATTTCAATGCTCTTATCACTTTATGTGAATAGAGGCCATTAATTAAATATGCAAAACCTTAATTAATTGTTTGAAATATATAATTACTTGGTTTAAGCTTGAACATTCGAAAGTATTTGAAAGTGTATCTACAACACGTACAGACATACATTTGCCTACATGTACCAGTTTTCTAAGTGACATAATCATTCCTCAAGCACATGTTATCAAGACCTTGGAGCACTCATTTCAGATCTGTTCAGTTAAAGAAACGATGATTTTACACATAATGAAAATTAAGTCATCCTCTGAATAGACATAGCATAAGGAGCTTGCACTTTAGTTCTTACCCGAAGAATTCCTGTAGTCAATAATTCTTCATTGCAAGTAAGTAGTTTTTGCTTCAATTCCATCAGGCCAAACTAATTTTAAAAAGTTTTAGATGATTTCGCTGAGTCTTTTCCTAAACAGAGAATTTCCCTTTCGATCTATCCATGCTCCATAGAAACCACTTGACTTGTTCAATGTATTGGCCTATTCACTTATCGGACTCATTCCATAATTCTATTGAAATTAAGTATCATCAAAGAATTAACAATTTTCCACAGTCAACAACTGGTTCAGAACTACGGCAACACACTCAGCAAATAGGACCAATTTTTTCAAATGATTTTTATGGAAACTTGAAAACCTACACGTTCAACTGCGTTCAAGTATTGATAACACGGGAGTTACACAGACTTTTATTCACTTTAATGAAAACTTGAGTTTTCGCTCATACAAAAAAAGCCGTGGGGATTCAATAACATTTCTTCTCTCAGCACGAATTCTATTCTTCATCAAGTGTAACTGGGGGACAGTGTTACGGTTGACACGTAACGAGAGGCCATATCAATCATTGCCCACACCCCTAAGCTGCCATAACATGTCATCATCTGCCACACCAACAACTTGACGGATGATGAACATTGAAGGTTACAGGGCCAAAACTCCAATGCGAAGCTGAGAAGCTAGCGAAGCGAATTAAAAGGTCACGAGTTCAAATTATTGCCACCTGCGCTTTGAAAATATTTTAGAATTTCTATCAACGCCTTTTCATTCACTCCTATTTTCGTAAATCTTATGATTTGTGAAACCATTTTTAATTATGTTGAGTCATTCTCTGAATAGAACGAATAGTTCGATTGTTATTATAACTTTCGACAGAAAAGAAAAATCGTATTAGAATTCTGGACTTAGCGCGAATCCCAAATGAAGCTATGAGCACATGGCATTAGCCTATATTACTCTTTCATTATATTGCGATGCTGATTCTATCAAAATTGCTTGTTTCAATTCTATTGATTGGTCTATGAAAAAACATTTCTGAAAAATTTAAAGTGCCGCTGTCTAGTATGGAGATTGCATCATACATGACTTCATAAATGTTAAGTGGCCTAACAGGAAACATTCGAAATGAACCAAGAATACTGTCGTCTGTAAAATAAATTACGAAAGAATATGCATACATACATGCACTCGTGCATCTATTAAAAATAAAAATTTGCTTTTGATAATGAACTCTTTGCGGAGATGAAGAACTTGTGCTAATTTTCATTTTATCCAGTTGATGTCATACCTTTAACGAATCGGACAATAGAATCGAAATACTGCATGCACTATTTCAACACAATGAATCGGATGATCACAATCTAATTACTTTAAATTCAAAGCGATTGCCATCTTCTGTTTCCAGTTTTAGTATTACAAGTTTGGTAATGTCAAATTAGAAAGTTTGATACTAAGCCTATCCATTTTATTCATTATGGTCGGGTTCATTCTATAGGAATTCTCATGTAAAAACATTGTTGTATTTGAGAATGGTTAAAGAATATGAGCCAATGTAGCCGATGCTTAATAAACACTTGATTTTTCAGACCATAATGAATAGTTCAAACAGAGGGCACATTTCAAAATCTATTCTTGTTGAATAATAGTTTATAAATAAAAATGAATTTTCATCTCTTCTTTAAGATGCAATGCAATGTTCTTGTGACGAATCTCAAATTCGGATTTTTGCGATTCGATTGGATTCTTTCAGTCGGATTCGAATATTCTCACCCAACAATAAGTTTGGTAATGAAAACCGTACAAGTTATTAGTTTACATGCATTTTATTAGTATTCTCATTGAACTTAGATTCGAAGCTTTAATATGATTTACAACTCGTAACTGATGTTGTGAAAACTAAAAACTATCAACCAACTGCAGAGTAGTCATAAGAAATGAGTCGCCTCAGGTCCGGCTAGCATCTGGCTATATGGCAAATAAACAAAAAGTTTTGTGAGATTATTTATTTCACTATGATCAATTTCTATATTTCTTTTACAATCAGGATATCAATTCATGTATTATTTTCACTATTGATAGCAAAGACATGTTGTCAACGTGAATCAATAAAAGAAATCTCAGAAATTAAATAGATGACGCTAAATCATTGAGGTATTAATCGTTAACAGTGAATCAAACAAGAAAAATACTGGATTAAATTGTTATGCAATACATGGGCTGAGCTACCTCTCACCATCTGAGCTGCAGCCGCTAACATGCAAGATGTGTAATGGCAGAATATAGGCCTACAAGTAGTATTAATCATCTGACATCAGTCAACGTAATTGACCAGCCGACGGGAGATCATGATGATTTTCAACAAAAAAGCGTAACAAAAATTCCCCACAGTTTTCACGGTCGTCGATGTAATAAAGTTAAATTGGTAAACGACAGATCTTCGGCGTCCAGCGAATTCTGTGGTCGATCTTGCAATAAAAGCGCTCTTCAAAGCCGCAGGTGGTCAGTCAATCGTAACGAAAACATTTTGCATCTTTATTGAAATTCGGTTATGCAAATCAATAATTTCAATTGATACTATATAAATCTGCTCAAGAAAAATGGAAAAGCGAGCTCTTCATAATTGTTGATTTTTACTGATTATTTGATTTTTCATAATTTGTAGATTATATACATGAGAAATTTTTAGGAATGAGGAAAATGTTGGCATCTTTTCTCGACATTTCAACGAACTATACGAGTAGTTTCTCTTCTGTCGCAAAATTAACAATATGATTTGACTCGCGTATGAAGCCTGCATTTTTAATTATAAATAAATAAATAAATTTATGCAAATAATCCACCAGAAAATGTCTCAATTGTTGAATTTCTTTGGTCAATTGATAGATGAAGTATTCCTAACAACGACTACCAATTCAAAGAAATAGGTTATATCACTGAAACATCGAAATTCATAAAGTTCTGCATCTTAAGTTTTTTCGAGTTAAGTACGAGCAAGAATCCAGTGATGCGTTCGACATTTCAGCAATAAATTGCATTATTTATCTAAGCGAAAATTGCTCATTCAATCACAAAGCAAATCGCACATTCAAGGGAAAGCATATCCTTCCAAATCTGCTTATTACGAAGATCTACAAGGGAAAACAAAATACGCATGTAAAACTTAAAATTTCCTGCATAAGCAATCGGTGACAGAGTTCTAATTCTACTGCAAAATCTGAGTGTCTGCCAAGCTCACACAAACTATTTTTTTGTAATCAGATTGGCTTCATATTTACCACATGCACTTTTTATGGGATAACAAGTGGATTAAACAGGGAGTAAGATTAAACTGAGTGATGTTTTTAGTATTAACAATTTGAAAACTTGAAAACTTGGCTTGTGCTCTGTCTTTAAACGTAATCATATGTTACGTAACCGATAATAGAAGCAACGTTTTCAAGTATTTCTCTCTCCAGCACGTCATCAAGGAAGCTGAGGTGAACAAAATTGAATAATTCTTCAAATTTAAGAGCCTACATGAACGATGAACATGAACTGTACACGAAGTCGCTAACTGTCGTTCAAATATTTTTTCTTTGCACCGCAAGAAATTTAAAGTAAACTTCAGATATGTTGTTGATTCATAATGATAATGACAGTCAGTGAATCTTTTTGTAAAGCGTCTTTCAAATATAAATTTGCAATATTATGGAAATACAATCCGAGATGGGTAAAAACTTTTATGCACTTCACTGAAAAATTGGAAAATCATTACTTCCGGTGCCATGAAGATGTCCTGAATTAGAGAACGCGAAATAGTTAGAAACAAGATACTAGTTCGACTTGTTTCTGACATCTGTATCTTTTTCATCAATATAGTAGAAGCTTGTTGATATTTAGCTCTAAACAGAAATCCGTGGATCATCACAGTATAGGGAAATTGGTCTTTATCATGCCTTTCTAGTATTAGCCCTATACATGTGTGGGGAGACGTTTCGGCCCCGCCTGAGGTTTGCTATGGCCCTCTGAAAACTGCACATATCGCAGATACATTGGAATGGTTGCCTTTGGGATAAAATCTTCCACATTTCATCTATTTGAATTGAATATCTCAAGAGAATGACAACGATTATTCAATAAATGAGAGCAACACCCTTGATTCCGCGACCGCACTCGCCTGACCCAGGAATCGAACCGAAGCCCACGGTGATAACGAGCTCGCACCTTCATCACTAATTTGATTCTTCTGAAGTTCCTATTTGAGCAGCTGAAATGAGCATCAGCAGACAGCTATTGTAGTCCATTCTTGTTACCCTTGCTTAGAAAGAGCAATGACAAAATCTTTCCTCCAACCTTGAATATTTCTAACAAAGTCGGTGTTTGTTGACGTTGCAATCTGCAAGATATAGTCCGGCAGCCAGAGCGAGTTTCTGCAAGGAACGAGGCCGAAAATGAAACTTTCACAGAATGATGTACATACACCCTATGCCAACCACGAATCTGCACGTCTACCGAGTTCCAGTGATTTCCTTTTCTTGTCAGACAGGATCAAAGAAAAACAAATGTAAATCTAATGGGACGCAGATTGAAGCCTTTGGCTAAAATGAAATTTTTTATGTTTTCTCTGATTAAACAAAGTTTACTAAGCGCAGGGTCATAATTTTTGACATGGAATGTCTTCAGGTCATTTTCTATGATGTTCATGTGCTATTATCATGCTTCTGATCGGCAATGTATGTGAGAATGTGGGTAAAGTTGATCAAAATGCTTGTGTTTGCCGACATCAAAGGGCTCGCCAAATCTGAATGTGTCTATCTTTATAGACAAGGGTGCATGACGATGAAAGGAAATGACCTGAAGACATTCCATGTCAAAAATTATATTGACTCTGGGCTTAGTACTTTTCGTTTAATCAGAGAAAACATAGAAAATTTCATTTTAGCCAAAAACTGCAATGTGCGTCCCATTGGATTTGCATGTGCTTTTCTTTGATCCTGTCTGACAAGAAAAGGAACTCACTAGAACTCGGTAGACGTGCAGATTCGTGGTTGGCATAGGGTGTGCATCATTCTATGAAAGTCTCACTTTCGGCCTCGTTCCTTGCAGAAACTCGTTCTGGCTGCCGGACTAATAGATAAGACAAGAAAATGGAGGACATGATACAAAATATCAGTATATAAAAGACAATAGATATCCGACTTTTCGCTTTTTTAAGTTTGTAAGACTAGAACAACAGCTGATTGTTGATGGTTATTTCAACTTCTCAAATAGATCTAGGGCAATGTTGCTAGATCTTTTGATGAATTGAATAAGTGAAATTAGCTATTGCTACAAATTTTTTGCCGTAATATAGGTACACTGAAAGTCATTTTATGACTTTGCATTAAAACGGAAATCATGAATCATGACATCTGCAAACTACACCGACAAAGTGCCTAACCATTGTCAACCATTGGAAGTCTCCATCGATCAGGTAGTTCTACCGTTTTCATGACAGCGCATGTCCACGGCGCACTATTATTTTCAATGTGCAAGTCCGTTGTGGTCAACTATTACCGTGGAGTGTCGGAGTTTTATGACCATGAGCAAGATCTCATCGAATGAATGAACAAAGTTGAGAGTAAAATATTTGAAGGATAGTAGAAAACATACATTATGTATTGAGCAGAATACACAGTAATGATAGCTTATTTGGACTATGAGCACACATGACTGTGTCGGAGATTCTCTTGGTTCACCACTCAAATCGTGATTCATTTAGAATTCTGTTTTTCGCCAATCGATCAGCGTCTTCGCCAATTTTGTGAGAGTAGATAGTTTGAATGTCGTCAAAACAATGATATCCTCAATCGAACTCAATCTGAAGAAGTGTCCTACAATTCAATTATTCTTTGCTGCTATCAAGAAATTGCACTTTCAAAATGTCCATTGTCTGTCTAAATGTCTCTCTGAGATCTCTTGCTCAGGAAGTGGACAAATTGATAGCGTGATGCTATACGACTGAAATGTGGACATGAAGTCGACGAGGAATCATTAGCGGAAGAAGAGGAGAGATACATATTTAGCCTCCAACGATATCTTTCAACATGAGAGGTCATTAGAAGGATGAGAATCTTGTTCAGTTTCATCTAAATGAAATTTATTCCACCAGCAGGGAATATTTTTCCTAAAAGAATTATGTCGTCTCAATTTTATTATGTCGCCTGCACGGCCGGGCTCATGAGTTACACTGCTGAATGCACGACGGGTTTAATCTAAAAATTTTGAGTATTAGTGGTGAAGGAAAAACAGGAGAAATATATTCGCTTGTTTGTTTTTTAAGTTAAATGCTTTTTATTATAATTTACTGCTTTTATCACACACAAATTTTGAGAAAATGTTATTGCATTATTTTTTCATTACTTTCATTTCATTATTTTCACATGTATATGTGAGGTTTTGCACAGACAACGACTTATATTGATTTTTCATCGTGGCCAACTTCTTTTTCTGAAACAGTACTGAAACTGTATAACCCTACCAATTTTCATGTTTGCATCACAAACTGAACGATTATATGCTGTAGCTGCTCAACTGTAGGTGCGCTTATTTAAGTAGAACTTCTAAAACCTAGCCGGAAAATGTCTTCCTGGAGTCGCATGTCATAAGATAATCCGCAAAAGATCATTACGAATATCGGTGTATACAGGTTGATATCTGCCTCTACTAAAAAACTAGCTTCTATCTTTACGCGGCGGCGGTTAATCAAGACACAAAATCTCACAATATGGTGAACTATATGCATTATATCGGTCTCAATGGAATAAAGCGGGTCAAACTTATTGAGTTTGATTACCTGCATATGCCGAAGACATTTGGAAATTACAAGAAAACTGACGCTTTCAGTTGAAAAAGGAGTCATATTGAACATACTTTGTTGTCTGTTTAACGCGTGATTTATTCGCTATGCGCGAATCATTCACAATAAAGGTCGCTAGAAACACGAAAATTACATGCATGCCCCAGGGATTATCAAAAATTGATTGCAATTTAATTGCTCTTTTCAATCAATGAATTGAAATTGGCATTCGTGAGTAAATAATTAATTGCAATTGAAATTTCTGAGCAATATATAAATTGATATTTTTTTGTGACCAATCTATTAATTGAAACTCAATTAATTTTTGACAATCCCTGGTATGCCCATGCTCGCACCCAATCAAATTTCTTGGTGCACTACCTGCTACTCATTCTGCTAATAGACATAAAAAGCGGCGTTAGTGATGGCATTCTATGGGAAGTGTCCTTCTTCAAAAAGTTTGGGCCCACAACATGCGCACGATTCCTGAGAAGCATTCTTTCGTTCTTCAAAGAAGCACTTCACTCGAGTGACAGGGTCTCCCACTTTCAGATAAAATACCATTCAAATTAAGAAACCCTTTTCATTAACTTACAGCTTGTTATCATTGACGAGATTTCCACTCTCAATTTCGTTGCCGAATTCCAGATTTATTTTTAATCTCCAAGGCACGCCCAACACTTCATCTCTGGTGCTTGATATCAGATTTGTTTCGGTGTCACTCTTGCTCACGAAAAGCTTCAAATGTCCTTCTCAAATGCAAGAAACGCTGGCTAGGAATTACTTGTCAAATTGAGGAATCGTGAAGCTTAATGCTAGTAAGGCATAAAATTAGTGAAATGATTGAACGGGCGATAATTCTTCTTTCCAAGTCCCTATGATTGACAGATCCATTTCAGGTTATCGAGAAATCAGGCGTCCCAGGATTATTGGTTAGCTAACCCCCCACAATCGAAGGCGGAGTCTGGCGCATTTACAGTTTCCATAGAGGACACAGGGTCGCCGAGAGAAATAAATGCCTGACATTAGGTAATTCAGCGATACCTAATTTAGTTTCTTTACTGTTCGAGCTGCATTTGCTGTATCTGATGTTATTTTGTGGTATTACAGAACAGACCCAGTCATTGTTCAGTCATTCATTATCATCGCATTAAGAATTGCAATTATTCTGTGTTGTCTCATGAATATATTTCCTTCATTGAAAGACGCCAGACTTTATGATTAGGATCATGGTGTCCTGATACTGATCAAAAATTCAGATTCCGTAGAATGCACTCATTAACACAACCTGGAAGCACGCAAACCTAATTTCAGATCATCAGCAATACTTTCTCACTTCTGTTCTGAGTCTACTGCCATGATTATAGTGTAAAAAATTATATAGTTTGAATCACGCAACTACATACACGTGCAGTTGTGTTTACTGACGATATCAGCATTGAGATCAAAATTGATAGCGAAGAATATCATAATGAAATTTGAGGCTGAATGATTTTGGTAAGGCAAATATTGTCGACATTTTTACACTTCAGATATCTAGGTAAAGTTTTTATCAGTCATCCCAGTGCATTTTGCAGCCATGTTGACTTTCACATATTTTTAGCACTATAAGGTCACCTGATGCATTAATAGCATCAGCAAATTTTCTCTCATGCATAAATATAATTAGGAAAGATTGTATGAAGTGGAAATGTCGCAATAACTAAAGGTGGTCGGCCTCTCGTTATCGGAGAACCAACGTGGTAAATGGAATTGTCAATGGTGTCTGTTGCAACCGAATAAGATGAAGTTTAGCTTATTTTATAAAAATTTGCAGCTCATGTTCAATCATTTCCTTGATGATTCCTGAAACTGATCCTAAATCTCAAGTAACTTGTATTCGAATTTTAAACATTTCTCCACACGGTCCCTCCGACACGACGCAGTCTGTTAATGACACAGAATCAGATTGTTTAAGCGCATCACTTTGCTAGAAGTGCAAACTGATTCAAAACAATGCCACATGCAGGAACTTGCTAAGTGGGCAAAAAGAAATTTTTAATAGCTTGCAGAGATAGGAAAAGTAGTCGTGCGTCGCTTGCAGATTGATGTGAATTCCTTTAAAATGCTCTGATCGCCACGATTTCTTTAGATTCGAAGAATTCAGATCATTGTGCAAAAGTTTTCTCGATAATGTTGGGCCATCCGATCATTATTAAAAAAAATAGCAGGCACACGAAAAAACGGTCACAAACTTCTAGTCCGGCAGCCAGAACGAGTTTCTGCATGGAACGAGGCCGAAAATGAGACTTTCATAGAATGATGTACACCCTATGCCCACTGCGAATTCGCGCGTCTGCAGAGTTCTAGGGAGTTCCTCTTCTTCTCAGACAGGATCAAAGAAAAACACAAGTAAATCCAATGGGACACAGATTGCATTTTTTGGTTAAAATGAAATTTTCTATATTTTCTATGATTAAACGAAAAGTACTAAGCCCAGAGTCATAAGTTTTGACATGGAATGTCTTCAGGTCATTTCCTTTCATGTTCATGCACCTCTGCCTATAAAGATAAGCACATTTCAATTTGACGAGCCTCTTAATGTCGGCAAACACAAACATTTTGAGCAACTTTATCCACATTCAACCATATTCTCACATAAATTGCCGATCAGATGCAAGATAAGAGCACATTCACATCATAGGTAATGACCTGAAGACATTCCATGCCAAAAATTATGACTCTTGGCTTAGTACTTTTCGTTTAATCAGAGAAAATATAGAAAATTTCATTTTAACCAAAAAATGCTGTCTGCGTCCCATTGGATTTACATGTGTTTTTCTTTGACCCTGTCTGACAAGAAGAGGAGCTCCCTAGAACTCGGCAGACGCGCGAATTCGCAGTAGGTATAGGGTGTACATCATTCTGTGAAAGTCTCACTTTCGGCCTCGTTCCATGCAGAAACTCGTTCTGGCTGTCGGACTATTCTCAGTAGAACTTGACATCGACCGTGTCTCTTTGCTGTGTGATCCGGTTGATAATAGTCAATGAAATATCGCACAATTTGGCGTGTTTGATGTTGAACTAGCTGCTCATTGTTCGATTTCTATGATATTATATCAGCAGATTGTGCTATTTCATTAACGTTATATGTTACAATGTTTCCTTTCTAGTCAAACAGAAGAAGAGACGACCTGTCTAATTCTGTGGTTAATGAATTATGCTTACCTTGGGCTGCCTGGTTTACTGAATGAGAGCAGAAAATGAATACGCGATTAAACAGATAACATACAGTACTTGTCATCAATGCGTAAAAGTCAAAGACTAGCCTGTTAATGTAATGATAGCAAAACAACACGTAGATTGGGAACAACGAATGTTGTTATTATCGCTGATCAATCGGGATCGTATCGACATTGAGACACTTTCTTATTGAAAGATTCGTCTCCATGAAATAGAGTTGTCAACAAGTATAACAGACGGTAATAAAAACGAGTTGAACTTTGGAATAGTAAGTGCGGTAACATACCTGTTTCTTGTATCTTCTTGCATCGCCGTCTTTTAGGCTTGATGATGCGAAATTACTTTTCCGACAACTGCAACGACCTTATTCATTGCAAGAAATCAATTATTGATTTCCTGATCAACGTTTTTGAATCAATCGTGTGCATGACTTCATCCAATAATTTCCAAAAAAATGGAATAAATATCTTTGAGGAAATTCTCAAACTTTTTTCCGATCAAAGTTTAGTTTGCACCTTGCTTACAACAACTATTTCTTTAAAAGTGACATACAATCACGAAATAAAATTGCGAAAGCTAATGGACCCAATCCATTGTATTAATCATGAGCAATGTAGCAGCAACAGGATTTATACGTAATATTTTGAACACTTTGGTAGTGATTTATTATTTTTATCATATGCAGAAGGCTATCTTTCATTAAAAAGAGTTAAATCACTAAATGAATGACCAAGTTGCTGCAAATGCAAATTCAAGCTGGGAACAAAAAAGTGGTTATACATGAAATGAAAATGCAAGTTCACGGCGATATTTTCCTTTGATTAATCCGCTTAGTGTTTTTATCAAGCAGTCTCAAATATTTCAGTGGCGATGCAATCTGAGGAAAGCTTGCTGACAAAATGTAATTTCGTCCTGTGGGAGGTTGCATATTTGTTTTTGAGGAACATGTGCTGTGCACCTAAAAGGTGCAAAGGCATGCGGATTAGATTGCGGAAATTATATTTCCGATAAAAGAAATGTTGAAGTTCACATGTGTGTAATTTATCTTAGTCGAAGCATGCAGCTGTTGGTATTTTGTACAATTCGACAGAATAATCCTCCATTATCGATCATTTTTCAATTCACATGCGTGATGCGTGATATCCTTAAATGGTAAAAGTATTTTCAATGAAAAATTCCAGAATTATTGTACATTGCAAAATTCAATTAATTTGTTTGAAATGTTAATTCTTTAACTTGAAATTACTTAAGTTGCCTCACCAAACGCATTATGAAAATAACAAAATATTATTCAAAAGTGCATTCAGCGAATTAGACGATTTTATTGCCATGGATCCCTCTGTGTAGGACGTTTGAGAAATCGCACATGCTAGTTTTACATGTATATAAATTCTGCAACACGTCGAATCGATCATGAGTCCTGATCAAAGCAGCATTGAATAAAGGACAATTGATCAATACTATAACTATTCTACCTATAATAGGCTTTTACTCTATCAGCTAATGCAAATGAACATTATTCATAAAGATGCTTTAAATAAATGATTTCAATGAGTAATGTTGGAAATTTATTCTTGTATAAAATAATTTCATTATCGTGTAGCGTTTTAATCAGAAGAAAAATACATTGAATAATCTGACTCAATCCTGAATTTTAATTTGACAAACAACGCAATCAAATTATAGAGATGCTTGTAAATTAGATAAGCAGAAGGCAAAATTCTCTATGACCACACACGGTCGTTATAATAGCTCTCTCAAACGCTATGGCAAGTGTTGTTGAGAATCTTCGATTTATAATCTTTATACATCCAGTTATATCACAGAACATTAATCATTACTGAATTTACAAAATCGCGGGCAGTTTTTACTTTGAGAAGTAACTCAATCGAAAATGATATGTTGCTTCTTACCGCAAATGAACAACAAGTAAATGACTTTCTACAAACGAAATATCTTGAAGGAAGTATTAGACTATAATTGTTCATCATTTAACAATGTAAAAGTTTCCATGAAGAGTGTAAATTTCGGTGGGGGAGCAATTATTTTTCTACTTCCAACCCAACATCAAGAGCATTTTGAGGAGGATACTGAATGTTAGTTGTCAGTTAGTATCTCACTACAATATATAACGCAATATTTTGAATATTTCGGTGATATGATCCGGATCTATAACCTGCATCTAGAATGTTTCAGATAAAATGGACTTTTTAACTGAGATTTAAAACTGATGGGCTATTCTCTGAAAAAAATAATAAATTTGTTGATGAATATCTCTAGCTAGATAAGTCTCAGAAGACGTGCTAATCAATTGCTGAGGTTTCTGAGAAGTCAGCGCCTAGTGGTTGTAGGTCTTAGAATCGTCAGCTAAACAGAGCAGCAACAGTATAATAAAAAAAACAACATCCAGCCGAAATCTTCACTGATTGAGGAAAATTGACTAAAAACAACCGAAATCAACATTAAGAAACGGCTGAGCAGTATTTTGTTGCGCCTGTTTATACCGAGAAGCGTGATGAATCCCTCTGAATAACAATCGGAAAACACAAAATCTACTTGATGACTGATGGAGAAATGTACATGAACGAGAAAAAAAAATAATGAATAAAATTAACAAAGTAGCTCAAGTTAGCATGCAAAGATTGCTTCGAAATGTTGGTTCTTAGATGCATTTTATAGAAGCAAGCAATCAATAAGTTTTAGTCTACTTTAGAAAATTCTTGCTTTGACAAGCTCTGGTGGCAATACTTGTCCACAATTTTGTTCAAATCGCCAGAAAACAGGAGCTGCGATTCTTTGTTGTACTTGATTTTAGGAGCATGATCAGCTACATCAGTGGTGGGCAACGCGTGGCCCACCATCGCTTCTTATATCTAAAGTGGCCCGCGGACAATGTTTGAATCGATGATGTGAAAATAACTCACTATGACTTCAATCTTTGGGAGGTGTATCTAAGGATAAGGGATCCTCTTAGAATCTCTCTCCAAGATTTTGACAGGCCAACATTTTTTCAAATAGTCTTGCTGAATTTCATTTGTATACTGCTACAGTAATATATATTCCTATACTCGATTGGCATTAGCACATGACTACCATTTATGGAGCCCATGTACAGCTTTTGAAAACCGTATGTGTTTAGGTGACATATGTGCACGTATGTACACGCAACATGATCAATAATTGTAGCAAAATCAATTCTATCTTGTGTGGCTTTCAGGCGGATAGTTGCACAGCACTAACGTACCGTTGTTTTACGATGAAATAAGGTAATATTGGTCAAATCACAAAAATGTCAAAATACCGTTTAATTACACAAACGAAAAGCTTCCATGATTTGCAATAGGCCTATTCGCTCTTCAATACTCACATGAGTTGTAGAAAGTAAATTATGATTCCTTAATAATAAACAAATTAGTTTCGTACAATACGGCTGCATACATTTAAATGTAAAATTTTGTTGTGTAATACGACCACTATATATTCACGCACGGTGCAGCAACCCATATGTGCACTTAAAAGTACGGAATAAAAGAATATTAAGCAATTTTGATAGTTGACTCATATTTCAGTGCATTGCATGTTATTGACGCGCCTTTGTGATTTCGACAACTAGCAATCGGCAACATTTCTAGAAATCTGAACTTAGTTGGCTGTAGAAAATGTGTTCATTCATTTACCTACTAGGTATTTGTGTCTGATGCAAATGGCTTTTGTCAGTTTTTTGGCTATACTTATTTGAAGCATTTATTTGCAGAACTTATCACGTAATTTTTGAATTTTTATTTTACCTGTGTTTGACATATCAAATTTGTGGGCTTGTCATGTCAATCGCCGGTTCGGTGTTATTAAAAAGTTGCGTTCAATAGTTAAACAAAGAAAGAAGCCGTTATTGGCCCGGAAGCTGCTTTAGTTGTTCCATAAAAAATTCTCAATGATTATTCTGTATTTTGATAGAAAAATATTGTCTGAGGGTTGTTGAGCTGAAGTTTTCTGTAGAAAAATGGTTCCTCTGCTTTTGGTGATTCTTAGTGAAATCAATTTTCTTTGCCGAAAAGGCTTTTGTCTTTGAAATGGAAATAGGCCTATTTTCTTGAATCTCACATTGGCAGATGAGATTCGTAGAGTTGTAACAGTATTGAGCTGTTTTCTTGAATCTCACAAAAGTATTTCATTAGCCTAGTATTGCATGTGTATTCCCATTCAAGAATAATTATTATGCTTCCTTAAACCTTGTGGCTGTTCTCATACTTTCACCATGACTTTAAATATTAGTCTGGATACTACACATTGTTACTAGTCAATGTATGTACTTTTAACACTTTTAATGCACTTCCTAATTTCCAACGGGGATGTGCAGCACCCACAGTTACGAAAAAATACTGATCTGCTGAGTTTGAAATATATTTCGTTTGATGAGTAGGTCTTGCTATGTATTTATTTATAAAAACTGGAAAAAGAAGTTAAGTGTTTTATACTGATGATTTATCATATCTAAATGTCTAAAACTTCTTCTGTTTCCACTTAATATTTTAAATCCTACTTACAAGTTACATCGATTGCTATAAGTTGTTTGTGCACTTTGCGAGATCTTCGGATGCATCACTATTCAAAAATTTGATACAAGCTTATATTGAAAGGAATTTCAAAGTGTGTTAAGTCTGTCATGAAACACTATATAGGCTACCATGGTCGGTTAACTTGCAATTGAACGGAGATTGAAACTGAGATCAGTTAAGTATTTAATTTCTACTTTGTTGTAAAATCATATCGAAATAAAAACATTTCAGTGACATCCGATGTAAATTAAGCACTTTCATCTGTCCAATCGTTTATATTCGCATTTTGCTGTTCAGCACTTGTGACAGATGATGTATCCGGTCATGAATTCACAATAATTCATTGAATAGAGTACATTGGAAATCATGCAATGCTTTATAGCCGTTCCGAATGGTTATCAATCGAATCATCTACAAGGCTGCGAAATTTTATTAAGCTCTTTAATACATTATTATATAAGAATTACTGGTCAAACATTTTGATAAATAAATTGATAAAATGCACAGATTGCTCAATCTATTTTATCAATGGAGTCAATTATCTGTTTGATGAAACCTGATTAGAAAATTGATTTGAGTGAATAACATATTTGAGCAAAAGATTAAGGTACACTAGATTGTGATATCGCAAACAAAAAACTCCCGAGAATACAATGATCCAAAGTGAGAAGTGGTTTGCTTGCAAACTCGTGTCAGACTATACACTAATTTTCACATTGTGTGATGTGATGGCTTCAATACAATATAACCGAAATTTGAAATGAATAGAGCACCTCTGATTTTCTTGCCAATTTCCAGATAAAATAATGAGTGGATGTAGAATCAATGGATTACAGCTGATTTCAAATGGTATTTATCCAAAAGGCACATTACTGTCATTTCGTAGGTAACCTTTTTAGTCTAGCTGAAAGATGCTGATTTGAAGCAGCTAATATTCAATATTAAAGTGGGTGTACTTGTAAAAAGCATTGGTCAGTCACTTGCTGGTTTTTGGTAGCTTATATTTCAAAGTGGCTTCTTTAAGGTTCTCTTAATAATATTTATTGTAATTCTAACTGTCCTGAAGAGGGATGCGTCATAGGCTAGAAGGGTTTAACCTGAAGGCGGCTGGTTCATGATTCCAGGCATTGGATGGAATAACTACTCTGGCTCCTCTTCCGATTGAGGACACAGCTTAATTTTTATGTTTCCAGGAGAAGATTTAATGTTGAACACCTGTATTTCAAATTTAAGACCCTGGGTAGTACTCATAGAAATGATAAAAATGAAGAAAAGAAGAAATCTATCACGGAAGAAAAATATTAGTGACAAAATCATTTTGGGCACAAAGATCTCTATTCTTCCGCTTAATTACAATGGTCTCTAAAATAGAAAGGATGTCGTAGTGCCCGCAGAAAACCTCCTTCCGGCGTCAGTCAAAGAAACATCAGAAATTTGGAGTTGTCGAGTGACACGCGTGGATGGAACATTTTTTATTCTTTGGGGAACACTTTTTAGGTATTCCAGGCCATTTGGGATGACGTGCGGATCAAGCCATTGGATGATATAAGGATATCTCTATATTTCCTATTTATTCAAATTTTATGTAAAACTAAGTTGCATCTAAGATTTGTTTCTGTCCAAAGGTAGCACTTGATGAGATTGGACGAAAGCCCTCGTGCTAATACATGTTTGTGAATTTGGTGGCTCTTTTTACTTATACAATATCAAAAGGGATCATTTTTTGATGAAACAAATATCAACAAATATTGCTGATTTTAACCTAATTTCATAAAGGTACTCTTTCACACAAGCATACCACGAATGAAAATGAGTTCTACCGAGAAAAAAGAATATTCTAATATTGAAAGTTGCTTTGATTCTAATACACAGTTTTGATCTTCATGGGTAACTACTGAGTGAATAAGATACATGTAGTTGGTATTTTATTAACACGCAAAAATAATGACAAACTTGTAACTAAGTATGTCATAATGAATATAATGAATGTTAAACAGGTGATACACACTGTCATTTTCTTAGACAACTTATTTTTATATGTTTTGGTTTAATTTTGGAAATGATACTACTAGAGCAGTTGAAGTAGAATGAAGCTCTGTTTCAGCAGCATAGTTGATCAAAATGTTAGGAGAGCCAAAGCTGCAATATATGTTATCAATTATTATATACATTGTTTTTCCTATAATCACCCAATATTTCGGCTGTCACAGCCAGCTTCAGGGAAGCAAAGGTTTACAAGTTCGTTTGGATTTCAAAATTTCTAAAAAGTCTATGGCATATTTGGCAACACAAGTAAGGATCATAGCACTGCAAAGGCGGTTACCACCGCAGCCGCCAGCAGTCATGATAGCTCAATTTCCAGATCAAGTCAACCAGCCATGCACTCTAAGAATAGTGGTGAGTCAGATAAACATAGCTAGCTAAAATGATGAGGAATAAGCCATTAGAGACGCCGGCGGCTACAATGGGAACCGGGCCCGAAATTTATCATTTTAGCTGGCTATGTTTATCTGACTGACCACTATTCTTAGTGGTTTGCTGGAGATTGCATGGCTGGTTGACCTGATCTGGAAATTGAGCTATCATGACTGCTGGCGGCTGCGGTGGTAACCGCCTTTGCAGTGCTATGATCCTTACTTGTGTTGCCAAATATGCCATAGACTTTTTAGAAATTTTGAAATCCAAACGAACTTGTAAACCTTTGCTTCCCTGAAGCTGGCTGTGACAGCCGAAATATTGGGTAATTATAGGAAAAACAATGTACATAATAATTGATAACATATATTGCAGCTTTGGCTCTCCTTCTATCACTTTACTAGAGAATTGTTATCCTAAGTGGGCCTACTTACCTTAAGACATGGAGATTGACAACGAGATAACTCCTAATTACTTGAATTCCTTTCATATTATGCCACTAATTAATGTAATTAATGTAAGACCATGATAGTGTGTTGATGTCATCATATTGCATGAACCACTTTCATCCTTTGTCACATTTCTTTGCTTGAGCTCAGACTTCGATCAACATGCTGTGCAGACATGCCGACCTGCTTTGAGTAGAACTCGCTAGGACGGAGATATGACATCTCTTGTTATATGTCTCATTCCTCCCACATTTCATGATACAAAACTTTCGTCTCCCCACACGCGCATTTTTAATGCGGTGATGAATGAGTAAAGCAACATGTAATAGCGGAAAGGTCACAGTCTGAAAACTTGTCATTGAGTTCGTACATATGGCACCTTTGCCGACTGCGAGTCGCAATTCTGTTGAAACCCGACAATAGTTTTTAAAGATGGGCAAAACATACACTGCTGTCGTAATTAGGTCAGAATCATTCTAGTTATATGAAGAGCGCGGTATTTTAATCATCCCCACTCGTTGTCGCAACAATGACAGACGTTAATTGTTTCTCTATGTTTAGCAAAGCTCTGTCGGCTTGCCGACACACAATGTTTCATCAAATTCCTTTGAGGCCGGAATTTCACCTGCCTTTGATGGAATTCTCTTTCTTTACAATGAAGATTCCCGACAATGATTGAACTGCTTGATAAATAGTCGTTCCCGTTGTGCCCAATACCCCACACCTTGATTATAAGCCAAAGTCTGTCAACTTTGTTTTCATATTCATCCCGTGTTTTTCAAGTGGTCAGTCGTTAAAGTCGATTGTCTTAGAACTGTGTTAATGAGAGCCTTTATTGGCAGCTATTCAGCCTCTGGTAAATAGGCAACACTTCAGAACGCTTGACAGGTCCCGTGTGATGATTAATTGGGCCTGGATTGAAAATGTGGCAATTCGAAATTTGAAGACATCCGGTGCATTAGATTCTTGTGAAAGATGACCCCATGGAAAAACTCCGTCAATTTATAGCATTTTTCTTCATGTATTCAATCATTCAATGCAATAGAACTGCACAGATATGACATTGAGTCAGAATACTCAGGGAGCGAGCATATTTTTATTTTCGGAGTCAAGAAAATCAACTTTTCGCTTTTCCAAGATAGGTAATCAGTTTATTGTCGCAAACTCGATTTCTAGCTAAAAATCTCTACGCATTCACTGAAAATCACAAGGTGGTGCCCAGATATTTTATCCACAAATACTCCTTTGTTCATCGATAAATTTAGATCTTTATCTTCGGCGACGATTTCATGAGATTACGATTATTGAGAATAAATGAGAGGTGTGAACTTGGCATGCTGATGATTCCTGATATTGGATGAAATGACTTTCTTGGTGGGAGTTGGAATTCCATTGGAAATGAGAAATAAACAGTACAGCGAGCTCAGATTCATTTTTACATGGAATAGCTGTGGGAAAGACATTCAATACCAATACTAAATTTCTCAGCTTTTCTGGGGTATACAATCTGTGTTGCATAGGTCTATAAAGCACAATTTTCCTTTCAGTATAAGAAAGCATCGCCAGATCAAATTTTGATGTGATAATCGTACGATGTAATGTTCAGATAAAATACGCCTGCATTCTTTTAGTGGAATTACATTTACTAAATTGATATGTTGTACATTAGCATAGGTTGAAGACTAACGAAGTAAGACAATGAAATGCAATAGTGGAACTGAGACATTGCATTGCAGTCTAATAAGTGACAGCGCTCATCACTGTATAAATGGATGGGAACCCCATGGGAATTCCAATACTTTTCAATGGAAATGGGACAGAGAATTCCGTCTTACCAGCAAGCCTGCGTAGGATGCGACAATGTTGCATCTGTAATTTCCAATACAGACTGTAAAATCGTAAATTCATGAAATCAAACCTGAAATATCGTTTATGCCAATGAAGCAGGCCATTGAGAAACGATGACAGTGGCAGCAGATTTCAAGCGTTACCAAATGAATACTAAATGCAATAAGCTCACATTTTGCAATGAAGACACAGCATTATTGATACATGTATACTTGCATTGTTGTTAGTCTACGGAGTGATCACAATATGATTTGTATAAACATGGCCTACATTAATTCATCTGTGTTAAAAAAGTTTTCTTGTTTTCTTACAAAGTGGAAAAGTTCCGACTTTTTAAAAGCACTCGGTTAAGCATGCTATAAACTGTAAACCGTAAATATCCGTTAAAATGAACAGCTAAAATTACTTTCACTGTATGTTGCAGTCTGAACCGTAAATATCAGTAAAAACAGACCTTTGTTTATCTGATATGAACGGATTTTAACTGTTACGTCATCACTCATCAAATTGTGACGTCATCATTTTAGCAGATATTTACAAACATTTTCTATGAAGCTTTTGTGTTAAGTTCAACGGTTATTTTAGCTGCTTTTAGCGGTCTACATTTAGCGAAGACAAATCCAATTGTTTCTGCGGAAAGTCTCGGAAGTATGGCTTTGCGCACTTTAGTTTGTAAGTTTCCAGGGTGCCAAGTTGTCCCAGCCCCAATATTGACAAACATCAAGAATTCTGTTCTCATAATTATTTTTCAACGTGAAATCCGTTTAAAACATAAAACGTTTAAGAAATTTTATGAAATTGCATTTTTACTTCTAATTCGTTGTAAGTGACCTCCACTTCTTATCATTAAACAAATGACGACTGATGGGTTAGTGTCAGATACAGCCAATCCATTACAACGTACATAAAAGAATGCATAGTAGAGTACATAAGAATGTCGTTGAATAAAACGTCTTCTTGAATCTATCTATTTTCATGATATTGGATTCTGAAGCAAATCATAGAATCATGATTTTTGCTTCACGAAAGAATATTCATAAAAGTGATATCACCTGACTTTTCAGTCTTTTATTAACTTTCAACATTTTAATAATACAAACATCAATTTTCGTATCGAACAATAAAAATGTCTTTCACTCCGATTGTCAATGTTTTGAAATATTTTTTATGTATTTTGTAAAGCCAATTCAGTCATTCATCTAGACTTCCGCTTTGTCATTGTGTTGAAAAGTAGAAATTGATTACAAAAACACTTGTTTCATTTTTGATATCAAGCTGACTCATATAAATTTTTTCATGTTCAAATTGTGAGAATTTTGATAAATAATTCAAAGTTTCAGAATTCTCTACATAATCGAAGTCAAAATGTCACTAGATGCTTGATATAATTCCATCAAAAGTTGAAGGCCACAAAAGTTAAAACCGAAATAGCCAAAAAGAATACGGCGCCACATCATGCCATTTGATTTCTTTTTCTCCTCATCTCACTCAAAGAAAGAAAGATTTATAGACTAATTTGGACAGAGCAGATAATGGTCCATGGATTGCTTTCGCATTCGTAGTTTCTTAGAAGATGATGAGACGGCGTCATCACTAAGTTTACCAAGAAAATAATAATCCTTCGCTAGCTGAAACCGAGTGATATCGCACAATTGTTTTGATTTGACTCAAATTATCAATGCCAATTCTTTAAATGCATCGATGCAAACATCAGTGTTAGATCCTAAGAAAGAACTAATCTATCTTTGTTGATTTGTATAATACGACGATGCGCTTAGCAAATGTGGATTACGTTGAACGCTGAAACTCCTTATGAAAACGTTTTCATCAGGATGTAAGAACGCATGGAGAATATACTAAGACAATATATTTTAACCCGGCAAATCTTTGTTTCAAATATGAAATCAAAGAAGCGCATCGTAGAAACAAACACTTCCATGTGAAAAAGGAAGCGATGTGTTTTTATTTGCACCGATGATTCTTGATGATTTTGCAAAACGCTATGAGCTTGAATTTATTGCTTTGATTTAAACTGATATTCAATGATATCTCCATGTCAGGAGATTTAAGGGAAGGTTTACCGACGATAAAGATTCAGTGAAAGGGCAATTGAATACATGTATTGCTTTTATAGGATATCAAGATGCATACACTGTAAACCGTAAATATCCATTAAAATTAATAGCTAAAATTAGTTTAACGTTTTTTCACTGTCTGAACTGTAAATATCCGTAAAAGTAGGCGTTTGTTTTATCTGATATGAACGGATTTTAACTGTTACGTCATCACTCATCACATTGTGACGTCATCATTTTAACAAATATTTACGGATATTTTCTGTGAAGCTTAACGGTTATTTTAGGTGTTTTTAGCGGTGTACAGTTTGCATGATAGTGTAAATTTCTTTGTGTAAAACACAACCGATCTGAAAAGATTCTTTCTGAAAATTGAAGAAAACAGACGACAGGATTTCACTTCCCCATTGAAAAAACCCAAGTATAGCCCGGTCAAAGCTTAATATCCTTAAAAGTTCATTAATGCAGGTCGCAGAACTAGATTTTTGATGAATATCATTTACGTAATGTAATTACTCACAAGGTTAAACCATTAATATGCAATCAACATTGAGGATGTGCGAAAGTGAAACGCCAATAATGAAAGTTCATAAACTTAAATTATGCATGAGCATATATAACAATCAATCAGTGGTGCCGTGTCAGAAGTTGACGTTGCCGACAATCAGGTGTTCTTCTCGTCTCTTGTACATTCTTATGATGGTCCAGGCTCTCCTGCCCGTCGCTCTCTCAAGCCACCCAATGAAGGACAATCGTTGACGTTCGCCCTCTCTCCTTCCTTCGATTTTACCGGTTAGAGCAAGATCTTCGTATTTCTCCTTCCGGAGGACATGACCAAGGAACCGTATTTGCCTTGTAAAGATGGTCATCATCAGTTGCCTTGATGTACATGTGTGTTAGAGTATGGCTACGTTGCTAACTTTCTGTATCCAAGGAATATGTAGCATCCGCCTGAGGAACCACATCTCCGCCGCTTCCAACCTTGCCTGCATCGTCTGATTTATGGACCATGCTTCACATCCATGCAGAAGTCACCAGGGAGGAATCTACTAGATTTCGGCCCTAACTTCCAATTCATACCTTATGGAGGGGCCAGATAGACCGCTTCGAAGAAAACTCTTCAAGCCAAATCAGCAACAAGAAGGTCATTCAAGCATTTTACTTGTATATCTATCAAGCTGAAGCGCATCCGACTTCGTCGACAACATGCCTATTCTCAATGAAAGTTTAATTACAGGAATACTCAAGCGAGTTTATATAAACATGTCTACATGAACCTATTATATTTGTGAGACAAATAAAATGCCTCTACTATGCCTCCTTACTGGAGGTCTGCAGTCGTCGGAAATTTTGCCCTCAACATGGCACGAAGTTTTTCAACCTTAGCACGAACACGACTGCATTACATCAACACACCACAACACGAACATGAAATGCAAGCCGCCTGCGGCTAGCACGAAAATAACGCGAAATTTATCTTGCGTGTAATTCATTTGAAATATATTTTTCAATACAAAACGATAATTCACAGGTGGGAACTGAACTAGCTAAGAGGAATTACAAAGTAATTTAAATTAGATTAAAAGTTCAGTGATCGATTCTTTGTACTGTCTGCTTATGCCAAGGAGATAAATAACCTTACCTGCATGTTTTGGTCTAGACATAGCATTCTTCAATTCTGATGGTCATGGCCAGAACTAGTCCCGAGACTATACACTTCTACATGTATTTGTGTAATTACCATCTTCAGGAATTTTTATAAGCGAAAATAAGAGCCTTTCAGTTGTTGATATTTTAATTTCGAGAGAGAGAGATTGAGATGAGTGAGTGAGAATGTGTGAGAGAGAGAGAGAAAGAAGGAGATCATGATCACACTTTTTATGGTGGTATTTTCGGACGGAGTACATAGGGATTTTGTCATCTGCTGTGATAATTGATTGTTCTTATTCCTTCATAATCGAAAGTAGCGACTAATGTCATTCATTCGTCTAAGTCATAGAACAGACAGCTGTGATATCAAAACTTTTTCAACATTTTGACCTGCTTTAGAGTTAACTTAACGAGTGATATGTGATATGTCGCCACTATCAACGAGTCCTGTCTAAAAAACTTCAAAATATTTATCTCTCAAATGTTTAGATCACATCGGCGCCTTTCGTATCTATCTTGCCAGCATGGAGGTCAGCGGACTGGCAAAGTAAGAAGATGGCAATTTGTCATGTCAAAAAAATTTCATCTTTGATCCTTACAAAGATGAATCTGGCAGTGTTGATGATCTATTTGAGTGTTTTGATTTATATGAACACTAACTAAAATATTCCAATTAAAATAGAATATGAGGTAATGTAAGTTTGGTTGTGGATCATGTCTTCGTCTCAAGAGTTTCGTTTTTAGAAGATGTTTGTATGAAATAAGCGGACATCGCGACAAGGAATTCAAATTGATAGAGAAATACTACAAGAAGTAAATGAATACCAATACCTTGGAAGATGGTTAACAGCAAATAACGAAATTGGCAGAGAAATGGATCATAGAATAAATACTTGTTGGAGAAGGTTCGGACAATAAAGCAAACTACTCAAACACAGGAACATCCCAATATGCATGAAACGAAGGTTGTTTGATACGGTCATACTGCCATCAATGACGTATGGTGCAGAAGCGTGGACGCTAACAAAACGATAAGAATGGAAACTGACAGTGGCACAAAGAAGTATGGAAAGAGCAATGTTAAACATCAGAGAAAGGACAAGAATCATTGACATAACAGTAGTAAGTAAAACTCCACTTCTGGATAGCGCAAGATGGCCGCCGTCGAAAAAAGTCGCTGACGTCCCCCCCCCCTCTGGAACGACAGAGGTTGTGGTCTGTCGTGGTGTGCCGGCCAGGTTGGTCCACGTTAACAAAATGTTCGCTGACGTCCCCCCCCCTCGATAAAACGACAGAGTGTCGTGGTGGACTTGGGCGACCGCCAGGTTTTGACTTGAGGCTATAGTGTGTTATGATTTTCGTGAAATCTGATGAATGTTGGGTTGAAAATGGGATGTTTCGAGTGGAAGCAGTGCTCGGATGGGAAAACGAAGGCCACATTCGGATTCAGCGTGAAATTCTGCATCTGTATGGTGAATTTGAAAGCAATCGGAGAGAAAAATTTTCGCTGACCCCTCGGCACCGACCTTCCAACTTTGCTTCTAGTGGACGGATTTTGTCGTGCAATAGCTCGTTTGAAAGCTAAGAGTGAGACAAATTCAGTGAGAGAAACGGCTTGTTCATATCTGTCTTCGTTTAGATGTGAGACGCCATTTAAGATTTTGGGAGATTGGCGAAAAACGACAGAGTTAGAATTTTGGACGTTTTGGGGTGTAGCGCCAAAACGAAGCATCGGATGGGAAAACGGATTTCAGATTTGGAATCAGCGTGAAATTCTCTATCAACATGATGAATTTCAAGTCAATCGGAGAGAAAAAATTTTTCTTCACGAAATTTTTTCGAAAAAACGAGTTAGAATTTTTGCAATGGCTGTGGGCTGTACAGCCAAAACGAAGCATCGGATGGGAAAACGGATTTCAGATTTGGAATCAGCGTGAAATTCTCTATCAACATGGTGAGTTTCAAGTCAATCGGAGAGAAAAAATTTTTCTTCACGAAATTTTTTCGAAAAAACGAGTTAGAATTTTTGCAATGGCTGTGGGCTGTACAGCCAAAACGAAGCATCGGATGGGAAAATGGAGGCCAGATTCGGATTCAGCGTCCAATTCTACATGGAACTGGTGTATTTCCAGCTCAATCGGACCTCTAGAATCGGCGATAGAAGCGTTTTAAGTTTTTGGATGATGGATATTACGTCATCAGCTGATCGCCACACACCATATAAGCGGAAACCGACAGCGACTTTTCATTTAGAGGAGAGCGATTGTCAAAGGTAGGTCGTCTCTCTGAGCTCCGATGATAGCTTCGGACATTCCAAATTCCGGATTTCTGAAAGAAACCGACTTAGAAAATTTCATTGCTGAAGTCAGCTAAGGCGTCAGACTTAGAGGTTCGTCAGGAGATGGCCTTCGTCTCCAGGCCATAAAAGACTCCAAAACTTTAATGGCTTGTAACTTTGCTTCTACAAGTCCGTTTGACTTGATTCAAAAAAGGTTCGGCCGCTATTGACCTGCTGTAAGTGATAAACTACTTATAAAATTTCATAAGTAGTGCTAAAAAGTTAAAAAATTAAATTCACTAGTTTTGGAGGTTTTCTGGGGTTTTCGACCCTGCTGAAGTCAATGAAAGCATTTTTAGTGATGTCTGAGCCAGTCTTCTCATGGTATAAGCGGCTTTTCACTGAAAGCGAGCAAGACACGGAGAGTTTTGCTGTAATATTCCACTGACAGGGTGTTCCTTCGGGACGGCGGACGATGCCGTAGTGATAAGTGTGGCAAGGGAGTGTGTCATATTTTAGACCGAAACCGCTGGGGCAACTCATGTCTCATGTTGGGCATTTGACACAGTTCTCAACGTAGCACTTTGAGCGCCAATCGGTTGAGTCTTAGCTATCTTGTCATGGGTGGCCTCTAAACATCTCCATTGCAAAACGCTGGTGAATCAAGCTCTCTACGGCTTGCTATCAAGCTGCTCAAAGTCTGTCAACCTCTTACCAACTCTACAGGTTATCATGTCTGGCGATCAAGTCATGGACGGTGCAAGTCACGGAGATTTTCGGTGTTATACTTACTTTCGACGGGCGTTCCTGTAAAGGGCGGCGGTGAAACCCGTAGCTATGTATACCACAAGGGACATTCGGCAATGGTCAATCTTGTTAAACCTCTCTGCGTCATGTTTGCAAGTGATTGCCTCTGTCTCAACGTAGTATGCATTCGCGCCAGGGCGACATTTAGCCAACTGTCGAAGGTTGCCTTATAAACTTTCCATTGCATACGTTATGAGAACCATGAGTTCTACCTGTCTCTATCAATGAGACGAATTGATGAATGGAATGAAATGGGAGGACACTCACGCGCCACACGCAACATAACACACTTCTCTCTTCCGTAGTCTAACAAGCTCTTTACACATGGATTGCAGTCGATTGCTATCCCTGTATCAGAAGTGTAAGCTATCTTAATTTTATTTAACACTATTTTATCTACCATCATCACCCATATGAAATGTTATAAGATTTACAAGTTAAACTAAGCGTGCTATTATTTCCAAATGAAAAAGTATACATGGTTAAATCATCCACTGAAGGCCCATTCAAGTAAGTCAGTATGAAAGCAAAGATAATACGAAATAAAATTTATTATGGCATGTATTTTAAAAGGTCTCCATCGTCAATATCGTCCCAGAGTCTGGCTTCACACAGATCACAAAAACAGTTCACTTGCTTCGATCATTCTTCTACCGCGAGCCTCACTTTGTCGATGTACTCCCACTCCGCCATAGTTCGTGGCTGGGAGTTAGGGGTGTACCATTCCCATAATTGATGCAGGAATTTGGTGCTGGTGATCTCCATCACATCATCAGTATCGTACTGCAGATACTTCCATCGTATGCCTGTTAGGTCGGGACACTCCTTCTCACATACACTCTCCTCTTCGTCATCCGCTGGTAATGACAACTTTCTAATGTTGTCGAGTCGGTATAATTTCTCCACCTTCCTATTCGTTGGAGCGTTTGGTGCAACCAGCGCCTTTGGCGATGAGCATGGAGAAGAGAACTCCAATTTTGTGTTCGGTGTTTTTGGAGGGCTTGTCATGTTGACTGTGAATAATGACTTTGAAATGTTTTCTAATTCTTAAGTATAAACAAGCAACCAATCAGAATGAACAGCCAATGAATGATGAATATGAAAGTATATATGCAAAATGACATTCGTGTCATTTCACTCTGTCTTTGAGACGTGTAAGTGAAGTGTTCTCTAGCGAATTCTGTTATTATTTGAGGCGTACAAGTGAACTGCTCTCTCGTGAATTCCAAATTTGAGGCGTATTATTTGAGTGAAGTCTCTATCTTGTTGAAGTATCAACCTTAAACTTGATTACGTTGAAATGGTAAGTTGAAAATTTCTTCACTCATCTCCCTCAAACGTGTGGCTAATAGCATCTTCCTCAATTTCAGGCATCAACTTCATCACCAAAGCCCTCCCTTCTCGAGGAAAGTTTAGAGTTGTTGAGTCAAGGTAGGTTGTAACAATACACTGAGACTTGAACAGAGATGATAGAATGATTTCTCTTTCAGGTGATGTGAGTTCCAGCTCAGGACTCTCGCAACAAGGCAACGAGTGGGAATGTGCCGACTGCGGACATATGTTTACAAGGAAGCACAGTCTCCTTCGACACATCAAACAACGTGTGTGTCAACGCAAAGCGGCATCAATCTCCGGAGGTGAAGTTGATTCTGACGATGACATCTCCTTTCCTTGCGATTTGTGCCCTCTTTCTTTTGATAGTCACTTTCAGCGATCTTCGCACAGACTTCAACACACGCATGCAAATGATCACTACACCAACGGTACCTCTACCATCTCCCTCATTAATGTTTCACATAATAATTTAGTACGCGACTACTGCATGGAGTCCAATACTCAAATAGTAGATTTTCCTGAGTGGCTCCTTCAAAATTTTAACATTATCGAAGCGCTCTTCAACAATTTAGACAATTTTAGAATGAAGGCGCTCATCTACCTTAAACTAAAATATATTAAAATAAATTTTCAAACGGGTCAAGTGACGGAGAGAATACAGTTTCATGTTCCTTCCTCTTCCGCAACCGAAGTTGTAGACTGCGAGTCTTGGCTAAATTTTCACATTCAATGTTTAAAATCAAATGTAGATAAATTCAATCAACGCGACAGCGCTCTCATTTTTGATGGTGTGGACTCAGCCATGTTCAAAATTTCCCTATTAGAAAGTCATGCAGCTCGAGGCACATTTAAACTACCAAAAACGTTATATAATAAGAAAGCTGTCATCAATGTCGATTGTAAATCACAGTGTTTCAAATATGCAGTCCTATCCATCCTTCACTATAATGATATCAACGCGAATCGAAATCATACCTATAGCTATAGACAGTGGGAGGATGAACTAGACTTTGAAGGTTGTGATAGTGACAACATGAAAATCAAAGATGTAGAAACGTTCGAAAAACATAATAAGATTAAAATTGTCGTTCACGTGTGGGAGAAGGGGTTGAAGGGTGCCCGCTATAATTCACGTTCAACTTGTTATGAACGCGTAGTCAACCTCTTATTAGTAAAACAAGATGATAGCGAGGAATGGCACTACTGTGGTATACCCAAAATCTATCGCTTGTACACACACTTAGGGCACTCTAAAAGAGGTGAACATTTTGTATGCGACCGCTGCATCCGCTCCTTTTGGAGTAAAGATAAATTTGAAACTCACTATGAATGGTGCAAGCGAGGCAAATTACAAATGGAACGCATGCCCAAAGATAAAATATTTTCACATAGGGATAATGGTGACGAATTAAGTCCCCTGCGTGTCATTTACGCAGACATAGAATGCTACATTGATGATATCATCCACAAGCCAGCAGCCATATCCTGCTATGAAGTATGGCATGACCACTTTCGGAATAGACAAAACAAAATGCACACTTGGCAAGGTGAAGATTGCATTTCAAAATTTCTAGAATTTCTCGATAGACCTGCCAAATTTCAGCAATCATATGATTCCCAATTGCAGCGTAAGTCACTACATATGTCAGATGAAGACAAACAAAAATTTGAAAGTTGCACATCGTGCCCTAAATGTCATAAAACGTTTGATGACGATAAAATTAAGAAAGTGCGTGATCATGATCACATCACTGGTAAATTTAGAAACGCACTCTGCTCCAAATGTAACTTTTCACTTAGGTTGAGACGTCGTGTACTACCCGTCATTTTTCATAACTTTAAGGGCTATGACAGTCATATGCTCATAAAAGGAGGGTTGAGCCAGATGAAATCGTGGCAGTTTAATGTAATAGCGCAAACGAGAGAAAAATTCATGGCAATGACAGCAAAAGTACCAGTAGATAAAACTAAAGAAAATAAGACAGTCTTCTTCGAAATAAAATTTTTAGATTCATTCCAATTCATGTCAGCGTCACTAGCTTCTCTCGTTCGTAATCTCAAGTTTCTTCCCCATAGTCAAACTTTGAAGAAACACTATCCAAACTTAACGGATGAAATAATCACTCGCAAAGGAGTCTTTCCCTATGCGTATTTTAGCTCAATGTCTAAACTAAATGAAACAACCCTTCCTTCCATTGACAAATTCCAAAAAGATTTGACGGGTCAAGATTGTCCAGTAGAGGACTATGAACATGCTCAAGAGGCATGGTTAAAATTTGATTGTAAAACGTTTGGCGATTATATGATCGCTTACTTAGAATTAGATGTCATTTTGCTGGCTGATGTCTTTCAGGAATTTCGACGAGTGGCATTAGAAGAAGACAAATTAGATCCTGTCCACTTTGTCAGTCTACCAGCCATGTCCTTTAAATCAGCCTTTAAAATGACTGGTGAGACCATCCATCTCTTACAAGACCCGGAGATGTATAACATATTTGAGCGCGGAATACGCGGTGGTCTCACATTTGTGAATAAACATCACATAAAATCTAAAACAGTAGGTAATGATCATATCCACCTAAAATACTATGACCAAAATAATTTATATGGCAGTTCACTGTCTAAACCACTACCTCATTCCGAGTTTAGTTGGTTAAATCAAGATGAGTTTGCGTATTGCTCCAACCCTTCAAACATTCTGAAGATTCCAGATGAAGGTGATTGGGGATATTATTTTGAAGTGGATTTGATTTATCCAAATAGTATTAAAAATAAAACTGCTGATTTCCCACTCGCACCTGAATCTGGTGAAGTGACTGAAGATATGTTTTCACCATTCATGTCACAATTTCATGATAACTTAAAAGAGTGTGGACAGCCAAGGTACAAACCATGCCACAAACTTTTACTCACCCAATATGATAAGAAAAATTATCTCGTACACTTCTGCATACTAAAATTCTATTTAGAAATGGGCATGCTTCTAAAGTCAGTTCACCGCATCATCAAATTTAGACAGAAGGCCTTCCTCAAACCCTGCATAGATAGTAACAGCCAGAAACGTGCACTAGCCCAAAATAATTTTGAAAAAGATTTTTATAAATATAAGAACAATAGTCTATTTGGTAAGACGATGGAGGATGTTAGAAAACGCATGAACTACAAACTAGTCTTTGATGATCAAAAATATCACAAATTGACCTCATCACCTCTTTTCATTGATAGAGACATTATCAATGAGGACCTTGAAGGTGTTAAAATGATAAAATCTGAAGTTGAGTTGTGCAAGCCCATCTACATTGGCCAAGCTGTATTAGATTACTCTATGCTTGAAATGTACCAACTCTTTTATAAAATACTAAAACCATTTCCTCTCGTAAAAGAGGTTCATTTGTTGGGTGGTGATACAGATAGTTTCTTCTTAGGTATTACCACTCAAAAAGATTTAAATTTTAATGAAGTAGCTAAGTCATTAGAAAAATATTTCAACACATCTAACTACAATCCCACTCATTCACTCTATTCCATACAGAATAAAGCCAAACTTGGTTGTTTTAAGGATGAAACAGCAGGAAAGGAAATAGATGAAATGATTCTCCTCCGTCCTAAAATGTATTCCATGAAATTAAAGGAATGTGCAGATAGTATTAAGCGTGCTAAAGGTATATCAAAATCCATTGTTCACAAAATGAAACATCGGTCCTATAAGAGGGCCTATAAAAATAAAACTATAAGGTTTGTCAATATGACAATCTTAAAATCTCAAGTTCATGCTGTGAAAACGCACACGTTCAAGAAACGAGCGCTTTCAGCATGGGAGGATAAGAGGTGTTGGATAGGACATAACACATCTCTTCCACATGAACATCCTGACACAAACATACCTCCACCCAAAAGAATAAAACTCACGCTACCACATTCAGGAGATGTATTGACATAATCAACTTTAACTCAGTATTTTGATGTTGCTTTTTGTAGATATACATGGTTGTTTTATGTATCGCATGAGATCGTTTCTTCCTTGTGAATATATGCCTACAGTCAGCCCATTCCCCCTATATCTGTGAAAAGACTTTTTCATACACATATTTTTATTTCAATAAACATATCACAATGACTTCACTTTGTTTTCCGAAACACCAAAGTTACGAGGGATTTAGTATCTTTCACATGGATGCACTCTTGTAAACCATTGGTAATTTTGATAGCAATAGAGGGTATAGTTTGTTTGACGACGGGGTGATAGAAAATAGATTCAAACATCTTCTCGACTATTCCATATGAAGCGTCTTTATCATGAATGAAATCACGTAAAATGTATTCTTTTTTCTCACCAACAGAAATAGGTAGAATCAAATCACTTTGGGGCGATCATATCTTTTTCAAATGACTGTGGAACATTGATTTCCATGATGAAGATTTAAACAGTTAGATTCGATGACGAACAAGATTTACTAGTTTGCAAGTTAAACTAAGCGTTCTATTATTTGTAAATGAAAGATATAGTTTCAACAGTTTACAGATTAAAAATAAAGTTTCGATAGTATATGTCTTAGAAATAAAGTTTAAGCTGATTGCATGTTAGAAATAAAATAAAGTTTCAAGAGTTTACAAGTTAAGAATAAAGTTTCAACAATGTGTACGTTAGAAATAAAGTTATATCTGTTTGTAAAATAAGATTGCGGGATTTAATAGTTTGTAAGTTAGACTAAGCGTTCTACTATTTGTAAATGAAAGATATAGTTTCAAATGTTTACAGATTAAAAAATAAAGTTTCAACAGTGTGTATGTTAAAAATAAAGTTTAAGTTATTTGTGTGTTAGAAATAGAATAAAGTTTCAACAGTGTGTACGTTAGAAATAAAGTTTTAGCTGTTTGTAAAATGAGATTGTATGATTTACTAGTTTGCAAGTTAGACTAAGCGTTCTACTATTTGTAAACGAAAGATATAGTTTCAACAGTTTACAGACTAAAAATAAAGTTTCAACAGTGTGTACCTTAGAAATAAAGTTTTAGTCGTTTGCGCGTTAGAAATAAAATGAAGTTTCAACAGTTTACAAGTTCAAAATAAAGTTTCAACAGTGTTCATTAAAGTTTTATCTGTTTACATGTTAGAAACAAAATCATGTCTCAACAGTGTGAGCGTTATAAATAAAGTAATATCTGTTTGTAAAATAAGATTGCGGGATTTAATAGTTTGTAAGTTAGACTAAGCGTTCTACTATTTGTAAATGAAAGATATAGTTTCAAATGTTTACAGATTAAAAAATAAAGTTTCAACAGTGTGTATGTTAAAAATAAAGTTTAAGTTATTTGTGTGTTAGAAATAGAATAAAGTTTCAACAGTGTGTACGTTAGAAATAAAGTTTTAGCTGTTTGTATGTTAAAAATAGAGTTTCAACAGTGTGTACGTTAGAAATAAAGTTTTATCTGTTTGTAAAATGAGATTGTATGATTTACTAGTTTGCAAGTTAGACTAAGCGTTCTACTATTTGTAAACGAAAGATATAGTTTCAACAGTTTACAGATTAAAAATAAAGTTTCAACAGTGTGTACCTTAGAAATAAAGTTTTAGTCGTTTGCGCGTTAGAAATAAAATGAAGTTTCAACCGTTTACAAGTTCAAAATAAAGTTTCAACAGTGTTCATTAAAGTTTTATCTGTTTACATGTTAGAAACAAAATGATGTTTCAACAGTGTGTACGTTAGAAATAAAGTTTTAGCTGTTTGTATGTTAGAAATAAAGTTTTAGCTGTTTGTATGTTGGAAATAAAGGTATAACAGCTTATATGCTAGAAAGAAAGGTAAAACTGTTTGTAAAATAAGATCATAAGATTTACTAGTTTGCAAGTTAGACTAAGCGTTCTACTATTTGTAAATTAAAAATAAAATTATAACTGTTTACAAGTTAAAGCGTTGATGCGATGATCAGCAATTAATAAGCTGAGAAGCTTTAGATTCACTTTAACATTACCACATCTTTACAGATAGAAATGTATCACAGCAAAGCTACTTCATGAGTTAGTTTTCCGGGAGTGTATCATCTCAAACTTTTACTCCGTTGTTGAAATTGCAGTTTTGTACATATTTGAAGTATCATCATTGCGGTTTGTTCTTGATGTGTTTACGATGAACGCACACATGAGTCTTATGACACTATGGTTGTATCTTATACGTTTCGACAAAGATTGAGCGAAGTAAATAAAAATCCAAGTTGAAAATCTCTTAGGTTGTATTATCAAATATCTTAGTATTACACAAAGTTGAGAATGTAAGTTGATCATTTTAGCGGAATGTTGTTTTAAAATGAAAGTAAGAACTTCATCGTATGAGTATTCAAAGCATTTTTTGTAAATCAAATGTGTATAGTACTGACTTGATGGAATCAAATGAACTTGAAAACGCGTTTGTCAAGTTTGTTTGATTCTATCAAGTCAGTACTATACACATTTGATTTACAAAACATGCTTTGAATACTCATACGGTGAAGTTCTTACTTTCATTTTAAAACAACATTCCGATAAAATGATCAACTTACATTCTCAACTTTGTGTAATACTAAGATATTTGATAATACAACCTAAGAGATTTTCAACTTGGATTTTTATTTACTTCGCTCAATCTTTGTCGAAACGTATAAGATACAACCATAGTGTCATAAGACTCATGTGTGCGTTCATCGTAAACACATCAAGAACAAACCGCAATGATGATACTTCAAATATGTACAAAACTGAAATTTCAACAATGGAGTAAAAGTTTGAGATGATACACTCCCGGAAAACTAACTCATGAAGTAGCTTTGCTGTGATACATTTCTATCTGTAAAGATGTGGTAATGTTAAAGTGAATCTAAAGCTTCTCAGCTTATTAATTGTTGATCATCGCATCAACGCTTTAACTTGTAAACAGTTATAATTTTATTTTTAATTTACAAATAGTAGAACGCTTAGTCTAACTTGCAAACTAGTAAATCTTATGATCTTATTTTACAAACAGTTTTACCTTTCTTTCTAGCATATAAACTGTTATACCTTTATTTCCAACATACAAACAGCTAAAACTTTATTTCTAACGTACACACTGTTGAAACATCATTTTGTTTCTAACATGTAAACAGATAAAACTTTAATGAACACTGTTGAAACTTTATTTTGAACTTGTAAATGGTTGAAACTTCATTTTATTTCTAACGCGCAAACGACTAAAACTTTATTTCTAAGGTACACACTGTTGAAACTTTATTTTTAATCTGTAAACTGTTGAAACTATATCTTTCGTTTACAAATAGTAGAACGCTTAGTCTAACTTGCAAACTAGTAAATCATGCAATCTCATTTTACAAACAGATAAAACTTTATTTCTAACGTACACACTGTTGAAACTCTATTTTTAACATACAAACAGCTAAAACTTTATTTCTAACGTACACACTGTTGAAACTTTATTCTATTTCTAACACACAAATAACTTAAACTTTATTTTTAACATACACACTGTTGAAACTTTATTTTTTAATCTGTAAACATTTGAAACTATATCTTTCATTTACAAATAGTAGAACGCTTAGTCTAACTTACAAACTATTAAATCCCGCAATCTTATTTTACAAACAGATATAACTTTATTTCTAACGTACACATTGTTGAAACTTTATTCTTAACTTGTAAACTCTTGAAACTTTATTTTATTTCTAACATGCAATCAGCTTAAACTTTATTTCTAAGACATATACTATCGAAACTTTATTTTTAATCTGTAAACTGTTGAAACTATATCTTTCATTTACAAATAATAGAACGCTTAGTTTAACTTGCAAACTAGTAAATCTTGTTCGTCATCGAATCTAACTGTTTAAATCTTCATCATGGAAATCAATGTTCCACAGTCATATGAAAAAGATATGATCGCCCCAAAGTGATTTGATTCTACCTATTTCTGTTGGTGAGAAAAAAGAATACATTTTACGTGATTTCATTCATGATAAAGACGCTTCATATGGAATAGTCGAGAAGATGTTTGAATCTATTTTCTATCACCCCGTCGTCAAACAAACTATACCCTCTATTGCTATCAAAATTACCAATGGTTTACAAGAGTGCATCCATGTGAAAGATACTAAATCCCTCGTAACTTTGGTGTTTCGGAAAACAAAGTGAAGTCATTGTGATATGTTTATTGAAATAAAAATATGTGTATGAAAAAGTCTTTTCACAGATATAGGGGGAATGGGCTGACTGTAGGCATATATTCACAAGGAAGAAACGATCTCATGCGATACATAAAACAACCATGTATATCTACAAAAAGCAACATCAAAATACTGAGTTAAAGTTGATTATGTCAATACATCTCCTGAATGTGGTAGCGTGAGTTTTATTCTTTTGGGTGGAGGTATGTTTGTGTTAGGATATCCATGTGGAAGAGATGTGTTATGTCCTATCCAACACCTCTTATCCTCCCATGCTGAAAGCGCTCGTTTCTTGAACGTGTGCGTTTTCACAGTATGAACTTGAGATTTTAAGATTGTCATATTGACAAACGTTATAGTTTTATTTTTATAGGCCCTCTTATAGGACCGATGTTTCATTTTGTGAACAATGGATTTTGATATACCTTTAGCACGCTTAATACTATCTGCACATTCCTTTAATTTCATGGAATACATTTTAGGACGGAGGAGAATCATTTCATCTATTTCCTTTCCTGCTGTTTCATCCTTAAAACAACCAAGTTTGGCTTTATTCTGTATGGAATAGAGTGAATGAGTGGGATTGTAGTTAGATGTGTTGAAATATTTTTCTAATGACTTAGCTACTTCATTAAAATTTAAATCTTTTTGAGTGGTAATACCTAAGAAGAAACTATCTGTATCACCACCCAACAAATGAACCTCTTTTACGAGAGGAAATGGTTTTAGTATTTTATAAAAGAGTTGGTACATTTCAAGCATAGAGTAATCTAATACAGCTTGGCCAATGTAGATGGGCTTGCACAACTCAACTTCAGATTTTATCATTTTAACACCTTCAAGGTCCTCATTGATAATGTCTCTATCAATGAAAAGAGGTGATGAGGTCAATTTGTGATATTTTTGATCATCAAAGACTAGTTTGTAGTTCATGCGTTTTCTAACATCCTCCATCGTCTTACCAAATAGACTATTGTTCTTATATTTATAAAAATCTTTTTCAAAATTATTTTGGGCTAGTGCACGTTTCTGGCTGTTACTATCTATGCAGGGTTTGAGGAAGGCCTTCTGTCTAAATTTGATGATGCGGTGAACTGACTTTAGAAGCATGCCCATTTCTAAATAGAATTTTAGTATGCAGAAGTGTACGAGATAATTTTTCTTATCATATTGGGTGAGTAAAAGTTTGCGGCATGGTTTGTACCTTGGCTGTCCACACTCTTTTAAGTTATCATGAAATTGTGACATGAATGGTGAAAACAAATCTTCAGTCACTTCACCAGATTCAGGTGCGAGTGGGAAATCAGCAGTTTTATTTTTAATACTATTTGGATAAATCAAATCCACTTCAAAATAATATCCCCAATCACCTTCATCTGGAATCTTCAGAATGTTTGAAGGGTTGGAGCAATACGCAAACTCATCTTGATTTAACCAACTAAACTCGGAATGAGGTAGTGGTTTAGACAGTGAACTGCCATATAAATTATTTTGGTCATAGTATTTTAGGTGGATATGATCATTACCTACTGTTTTAGATTTTATGTGATGTTTATTCACAAATGTGAGACCACCGCGTATTCCGCGCTCAAATATGTTATACATCTCCGGGTCTTGTAAGAGATGGATGGTCTCACCAGTCATTTTAAAGGCTGATTTAAAGGACATGGCTGGTAGACTGACAAAGTGGACAGGATCTAATTTGTCTTCTTCTAATGCCACTCGTCGAAATTCCTGAAAGACATCAGCCAGCAAAATGACATCTAATTCTAAGTAAGCGATCATATAATCGCCAAACGTTTTACAATCAAATTTTAACCATGCCTCTTGAGCATGTTCATAGTCCTCTACTGGACAATCTTGACCCGTCAAATCTTTTTGGAATTTGTCAATGGAAGGAAGGGTTGTTTCATTTAGTTTAGACATTGAGCTAAAATACGCATAGGGAAAGACTCCTTTGCGAGTGATTATTTCATCCGTTAAGTTTGGATAGTGTTTCTTCAAAGTTTGACTATGGGGAAGAAACTTGAGATTACGAACGAGAGAAGCTAGTGACGCTGACATGAATTGGAATGAATCTAAAAATTTTATTTCGAAGAAGACTGTCTTATTTTCTTTAGTTTTATCTACTGGTACTTTTGCTGTCATTGCCATGAATTTTTCTCTCGTTTGCGCTATTACATTAAACTGCCACGATTTCATCTGGCTCAACCCTCCTTTTATGAGCATATGACTGTCATAGCCCTTAAAGTTATGAAAAATGACGGGTAGTACACGACGTCTCAACCTAAGTGAAAAGTTACATTTGGAGCAGAGTGCGTTTCTAAATTTACCAGTGATGTGATCATGATCACGCACTTTCTTAATTTTATCGTCATCAAACGTTTTATGACATTTAGGGCACGATGTGCAACTTTCAAATTTTTGTTTGTCTTCATCTGACATATGTAGTGACTTACGCTGCAATTGGGAATCATATGATTGCTGAAATTTGGCAGGTCTATCGAGAAATTCTAGAAATTTTGAAATGCAATCTTCACCTTGCCAAGTGTGCATTTTGTTTTGTCTATTCCGAAAGTGGTCATGCCATACTTCATAGCAGGATATGGCTGCTGGCTTGTGGATGATATCATCAATGTAGCATTCTATGTCTGCGTAAATGACACGCAGGGGACTTAATTCGTCACCATTATCCCTATGTGAAAATATTTTATCTTTGGGCATGCGTTCCATTTGTAATTTGCCTCGCTTGCACCATTCATAGTGAGTTTCAAATTTATCTTTACTCCAAAAGGAGCGGATGCAGCGGTCGCATACAAAATGTTCACCTCTTTTAGAGTGCCCTAAGTGTGTGTACAAGCGATAGATTTTGGGTATACCACAGTAGTGCCATTCCTCGCTATCATCTTGTTTTACTAATAAGAGGTTGACTACGCGTTCATAACAAGTTGAACGTGAATTATAGCGGGCACCCTTCAACCCCTTCTCCCACACGTGAACGACAATTTTAATCTTATTATGTTTTTCGAACGTTTCTACATCTTTGATTTTCATGTTGTCACTATCACAACCTTCAAAGTCTAGTTCATCCTCCCACTGTCTATAGCTATAGGTATGATTTCGATTCGCGTTGATATCATTATAGTGAAGGATGGATAGGACTGCATATTTGAAACACTGTGATTTACAATCGACATTGATGACAGCTTTCTTATTATATAACGTTTTTGGTAGTTTAAATGTGCCTCGAGCTGCATGACTTTCTAATAGGGAAATTTTGAACATGGCTGAGTCCACACCATCAAAAATGAGAGCGCTGTCGCGTTGATTGAATTTATCTACATTTGATTTTAAACATTGAATGTGAAAATTTAGCCAAGACTCGCAGTCTACAACTTCGGTTGCGGAAGAGGAAGGAACATGAAACTGTATTCTCTCCGTCACTTGACCCGTTTGAAAATTTATTTTAATATATTTTAGTTTAAGGTAGATGAGCGCCTTCATTCTAAAATTGTCTAAATTGTTGAAGAGCGCTTCGATAATGTTAAAATTTTGAAGGAGCCACTCAGGAAAATCTACTATTTGAGTATTGGACTCCATGCAGTAGTCGCGTACTAAATTATTATGTGAAACATTAATGAGGGAGATGGTAGAGGTACCGTTGGTGTAGTGATCATTTGCATGCGTGTGTTGAAGTCTGTGCGAAGATCGCTGAAAGTGACTATCAAAAGAAAGAGGGCACAAATCGCAAGGAAAGGAGATGTCATCGTCAGAATCAACTTCACCTCCGGAGATTGATGCCGCTTTGCGTTGACACACACGTTGTTTGATGTGTCGAAGGAGACTGTGCTTCCTTGTAAACATATGTCCGCAGTCGGCACATTCCCACTCGTTGCCTTGTTGCGAGAGTCCTGAGCTGGAACTCACATCACCTGAAAGAGAAATCATTCTATCATCTCTGTTCAAGTCTCAGTGTATTGTTACAACCTACCTTGACTCAACAACTCTAAACTTTCCTCGAGAAGGGAGGGCTTTGGTGATGAAGTTGATGCCTGAAATTGAGGAAGATGCTATTAGCCACACGTTTGAGGGAGATGAGTGAAGAAATTTTCAACTTACCATTTCAACGTAATCAAGTTTAAGGTTGATACTTCAACAAGATAGAGACTTCACTCAAATAATACGCCTCAAATTTGGAATTCACGAGAGAGCAGTTCACTTGTACGCCTCAAATAATAACAGAATTCGCTAGAGAACACTTCACTTACACGTCTCAAAGACAGAGTGAAATGACACGAATGTCACTTTGCATATATACTTTCATATTCATCATTCATTGGCTGTTCATTCTGATTGGTTGCTTGTTTATACTTAAGAATTAGAAAACATTTCAAAGTCATTATTCACAGTCAACATGACAAGCCCTCCAAAAACACCGAACACAAAATTGGAGTTCTCTTCTCCATGCTCATCGCCAAAGGCGCTGGTTGCACCAAACGCTCCAACGAATAGGAAGGTGGAGAAATTATACCGACTCGACAACATTAGAAAGTTGTCATTACCAGCGGATGACGAAGAGGAGAGTGTATGTGAGAAGGAGTGTCCCGACCTAACAGGCATACGATGGAAGTATCTGCAGTACGATACTGATGATGTGATGGAGATCACCAGCACCAAATTCCTGCATCAATTATGGGAATGGTACACCCCTAACTCCAAGCCACGAACTATGGCGGAGTGGGAGTACATCGACAAAGTGAGGCTCGCGGTAGAAGAATGATTGAAGCAAGTGAACTGTTTTTGTGATCTGTGTGAAGCCAGAATCTGGGACGATATTGACGATGGAGACCTTTTGAAATACATGCCATAATAAATTTTATTTCGTATTATCTTTGCTTTCATACTGACTTACTTGAATGGGCCTTCAGTGGATGATTTAACCATGTATACTTTTTCATTTGGAAATAATAGCACGCTTAGTTTAACTTGTAAATCTTATAACATTTCATATGGGTGATGATGGTAGATAAAATAGTGTTAAATAAAATTAAGATAGCTTACACTTCTGATACAGGGATAGCAATTGACTGCAATCCATGTGTAAAGAGCTTGTTAGACTACGGAAGAGAGAAGTGTGTTATGTTGCGTGTGGCGCGTGAGTGTCCTCCCATTTCATTCCATTCATCAATTCGTCTCATTGATAGAGACAGGTAGAACTCATGGTTCTCATAACGTATGCAATGGAAAGTTTATAAGGCAACCTTCGACAGTTGGCTAAATGTCGCACTGGCGCGAATGCATACTACGTTGAGACAGAGGCAATCACTTGCAAACATGACGCAGAGAGGTTTAACAAGATTGACCATTGCCGAATGTCCCTTGTGGTATACATAGCTACGGGTTTCACCGCCGCCCTTTACAGGAACGCCCGTCGAAAGTAAGTATCACACCGAAAATCTCCGTGACTTGCACCGTCCATGACTTGATCGCCAGACATGATAACCTGTAGAGTTGGTAAGAGGTTGACAGACTTTGAGCAGCTTGATAGCAAGCCGTAGAGAGCTTGATTCACCAGCGTTTTGCAATGGAGATGTTTAGAGGCCACCCATGGCAAGATAGCTAAGACTCAACCGATTGGCGTTCAAAGTGCTACGTTGAGAACTGTGTCAAATGCCCAACATGAGACATGAGTTGCCCCAGCGGTTTCGGTCTAAAATATGACACACTCCCTTGCCACACTTATCACTACGGCATCGTCCGCCGTCCCGAAGGAACACCCTGTCAGTGGAATATTACAGCAAAACTCTCCGTGTCTTGCTCGCTTTCAGTGAAAAGCCGCTTATACCATGAGAAGACTGGCTCAGACATCACTAAAAATGCTTTCATTGACTTCAGCAGGGTCGAAAACCCCAGAAAACCTCCAAAACTAGTGAATTTAATTTTTTAACTTTTTAGCACTACTTATGAAATTTTATAAGTAGTTTATCACTTACAGCAGGTCAATAGCGGCCGAACCTTTTTTGAATCAAGTCAAACGGACTTGTAGAAGCAAAGTTACAAGCCATTAAAGTTTTGGAGTCTTTTATGGCCTGGAGACGAAGGCCATCTCCTGACGAACCTCTAAGTCTGACGCCTTAGCTGACTTCAGCAATGAAATTTTCTAAGTCGGTTTCTTTCAGAAATCCGGAATTTGGAATGTCCGAAGCTATCATCGGAGCTCAGAGAGACGACCTACCTTTGACAATCGCTCTCCTCTAAATGAAAAGTCGCTGTCGGTTTCCGCTTATATGGTGTGTGGCGATCAGCTGATGACGTAATATCCATCATCCAAAAACTTAAAACGCTTCTATCGCCGATTCTAGAGGTCCGATTGAGCTGGAAATACACCAGTTCCATGTAGAATTGGACGCTGAATCCGAATCTGGCCTCCATTTTCCCATCCGATGCTTCGTTTTGGCTGTACAGCCCACAGCCATTGCAAAAATTCTAACTCGTTTTTTCGAAAAAATTTCGTGAAGAAAAATTTTTTCTCTCCGATTGACTTGAAATTCACCATGTTGATAGAGAATTTCACGCTGATTCCAAATCTGAAATCCGTTTTCCCATCCGATGCTTCGTTTTGGCGCTACACCCCAAAACGTCCAAAATTCTAACTCTGTCGTTTTTCGCCAATCTCACAAAATCTGAAATGGCGTCTCACATCTAAACGAAGACAGATATGAACAAGCCGTTTCTCTCACTGAATTTGTCTCACTCTTAGCTTTCAAACGAGCTATTGCACGACAAAATCCGTCCACTAGAAGCAAAGTTGGAAGGTCGGTGCCGAGGGGGGGGGCGTCAGCGAAAATTTTTCTCTCCGATTGCTTTCAAATTCACCATACAGATGCAGAATTTCACGCTGAATCCGAATGTGGCCTCCGTTTTCCCATCCGAGCACTGCTTCCACTCGAAACATCCCATTTTCAACCCAACATTCATCAGATTTCACGAAAATCATAACACACTATAGCCTCAAGTCAAAACCTGGCGGTCGCCCAAGTCCACCACGACACTCTGTCGTTTTATCGAGGGGGGGGACGTCAGCGAACATTTTGTTAACGTGGACCAACCTGGCCGGCACACCACGACAGACCACAACCTCTGTCGTTCCAGAGGGGGGGGACGTCAGCGACTTTTTTCGACGGCGGCCATCTTGCGCTATCCAGAAGTGGAGTTTTACTTACTACTCATAACGAGTAAAATCAGAACGATGAAGGGACACTGGGTAGGACACCTAGCCAGAATGAACAACAGCAACAAATGGGTCAAGAAATGAAGTGAATGGACGCCACTAGAAAGACCAAGGCGAAGAGACCAAAGGCGAAAGACCAAGGAGAAGATGATATTGAGGAAAAGAGCGGAATCAACTGAATTCAGAAAGCGCAAGATCGAAGAGGCTGGAGGAGGGAGCTGATTACTTTCTCAATTAACTGCCTCATTCATTAGAAAATCGATAAAATCTAATGTCAGTAAATGTAAATTTAGGAAGTGGAGTCTTTAGTATGATTTTAAAATTTCAGCTGAACACTCGATTCGAGAATCCTAGAAAGTGATGTTTTACACATGAGCATCGCTAGTAATATATATGTTAATAGTGTAAGTTCAACTGTTTTATTCCAAAAAAGCAAATAATGGCAGAAATAGCATTAACGAAAATGCCAACAAGGAAATTGCATATTTTCTGTATTTTTCATACAATGCTGGTTGACATAAATTTCCAACTTTAATGTGATGCAAGATGTTTTAAAGTACTCAAAACTACAAGTAGTAATAAACATTAACAGCACACGACAAATACGACAACGCGTATGTGTACATAAAAATCAATAATAGCAATCTTATCTCCTAAGTGTGTGATTGAATAATTAGTGAACACAAACCTTTTTTGACTGTGATCCTCCTAGTGTGTGTGTTATTGCTAGGCAGGAAACAGTAAAGATTCAGATTAAAAAAGATAGATCTTAGGAATCTTTAATTATGTGCGCACTGAAAATATCACAATATGGACAAATTTTCTACGAAAGAGTGTCATCTAGAAATGAATGATAATGTGATGCTGAATAGAATGTCACTTATGTGAGTATTGTTTTAGCTCAAATGGCTTCAAAAATAATAATTGCTGCTTTCAACTGTCAATATCTTGCCCGAAGTACAATGCTACCTGATTCACCGGGTTACCGTACGACTCGCGAATTTGTGGTTGCAGGGGGAGCATTCAGACTTGTAAATGGGCCTAAAATTTCCGTCCCGGAACGATCATTTCGTACCATTCGGGCCGCTGTAAACTCTGTTGCAATCTATCAAATACACTGCAAAGTCATACATTTATAGTTGATATTATTGCTAAAATTTATGAATTTTAGTCAAGCTTTTTTTCATTTCGAGTAGCTGAGATTGAGCGCAAAATATTCTTTTGGTTATACATAATGTAGCTAATCAATTGAGCATAGCACGTAAACTTTAAAGAAAAATCGATGCTTTCGATTTCAAGTTGTAAAATAGAACATGATAAACACAGCGAGTCAACAAATGGAAAATTTTTCATAACTTAGATAACTAATAACTTGTCGATCACTACACTATTTTGAATTTTGTGTTTCAAAAAATTAAAAAAATAATGAAATCATATTATTTAAGTTATAAGGACACTTTCGTTCGTGCGAATGTCACTCCAACTGATACGTAACATTCTCCTATACGTCCACAGTTTCAGTTGCTTTGATTTCTATTCGATTGGTTTCCGTGAGTGACCATGCTTCAGATTAATAAGTCAAGACCGGCCATACCAGAGATCTTGCAATGCTCAGCTTTACATGGTTACGAATAGCGCCATTTTTCCAGATCGGTGACAGATCTTGGACGCTTGTCTTTGCCAAGACGATGCGGGTTCGTATGTCAATAGTACAGTCGCCGTTGTCGGTCTTCATGGAGCCTAAATACTTCAACTGTCGCACGCTTTCTATTTCTTCATAATTTACCATCAATTTTGTGCTCTGTTCTCCCAATGACATCCATTTCGTCTTCTTTATATTAAGTTTCTGGCATCTGGCTTTCTGGCTAGGCTTTCCATAATATCAAACAGCTGCTTATGGCTTGGACTGTCAAATGCTTTGGAAGAGTCTATGAAGATCATGGACGCCTGTTCATTCGTGGCTGCTTTCTTCTCGATCATGACTGACATCATAACCATCAAGTGCGGACATCCTTTTACGCGCCGATCGGCCATCTGTCGCTCTGCTATCTCCTCTTCCAGTTTAATTCCAGTTTCTCCACTTCCATCATTTTTTTCAGAAGATTCAAAAGCAACACTTTGCTAGCGTGACTTCTAAGAACAATCGTTCTATAGTTTGCGCAATCGAATCTCAATCCTGCCTTTAAAACGGAATAAGTTCTTGCCTTCTCCAATCTTCAGGCCACTCGAAGGTTTTCCGGACCATGGTGATCATACGATGCAATAAGGCAGTCCCAGCGACAAAGAGCAAAAAGTCAGGATCTACATGCTTGATCTTTTCGAAGATCACCTCGCTGCCGACGACCTTTTATTCATATCGAAGGCATGGCCTTTACACACCGCTGCCCTCGTCCCCTCCCAACTAGGCTTTTTTGAAGGAGACCATACTCGCCTTGTCGCCAGTTCGTCTCAAGTTTCTGAGAGGTTTTATAGCTAACAGAGGCTCCTGGTAGTTCCTCTCTCCTAATGAACCTCTGGCCTACATTATCCTAAATTTTTGCTGGGACTGAATTTCTTCGATTTTTCCTATAGACAACATACGAAACAATTAACACAAACTCAAGCGAAATGCAGTTTGCATCTCTTTCGGGACATGAGAGTGCCGCCGCTTAAATTTCGGAACGATAGTTCGTATTTTTATTTCCGTGATGATTTCTTCGATGAATAGTAGCTGAATGCCATGTTCCATTTAACGGAACGCCTCTTGATTTAACAGTTTCTGATTCAGAGTGTGTTGAAGCTGTAAAATTACATGGAGGGTAACAACGATATGTAGATCATTTTACAAACAGCCGTCCTTTTAATGCTGTGATGAAATCCACTTTATCGTAGGATAACTAAGATCAGACTTTTGCTGGCATCGAAGAAATGGGGGAATTATAACCGTTTATAAAGAGGAAAATTTAACCTCCTTATTCGATGTTCCAATGACAATTTTCCTGAAGCTCGCTGCTGTTGTTAAACACATTTTGTGTATTCTCTTCTTTCCATCCACTGGTGACATCGGTCTTGACCAACTCATTCATATTACTGCTGAACATAGCAATTCTACTGAACAATCAATTTAAACTGTTTTTAAGAAATTTAGGACGGGGATTTTCCTGTCAAGTAATGGGTGTAGATTATTGGCTGGGTTTACTCTTGCACTCTCCTTGTACCAAGCTCAACTGCGGTTACAAATACTTTTCTCATTTCTGGTTTCAGTTGCTTTCACGAACAGTTCTACAGGGTGCCCATTAAAAAAGGTAACAATTTGCTTTTACTTATCAACATCACTTCCTAGTGTCCTTGATTCATTCAAAATCACTATTGTGTACAATCTCGGACTTACCAAATGGAAAACTATGGTCTCAACGCACTTCTCGTGTATTGAAAGCGTTATTGAATTGCTACTATCATAGATATCCAACCAAGTAACGACGCATTTCTCGTGCATTGCCTCACCAACGAGAGGTATGGATACTATGGTTACTATGGATACGGTAAAAAGAGCTGCAAACTCTTGGATTGGAAGACTTAAAAAATGCTTCGATGTCGACGGTGGTCACTTTGAATACCTAGGGTAGCTATTATCATGCGTTGATAGTCAATAGAATTTGATAAATTTTGAATTTAATGTGTTTTCTTTAATTGTTACCTTTTTTAATGGGCACCCTGTACATTAATTTGAACAAGAGTAGTAAAGCGCTGACCTATAAGCCAAACTCAGCATATTTTTAAGCAACATTCATATAATTGACAGAATATTACATAATACGCGCATACATGTATAAGCTCGGTATGTTATTTAAAAATGAAATTGCATAAAAATGAATAACATTTCCTCTCAATTATTCAGATGCTTTTGAGTTAGACTTCACTTCAAATTAAAGGGCATGTTTCATATTACTGAGTCATTTATACATCCCCAGTCTTTCAACTTTGAGCAATATCAACCGAGTTTTTCTTCATTTGCTATCTCCAAAACTATTCATCACACACCTTAACAACATCAACGAAGCTGTGCCTAGACCTACATGTATGATGCAAACCTGAAACAGTCGCACTGATCCTAGGTTTCATAATGATCTCATTACATGTAGAATCCCTAAAGGTTGAAAGCTTACACTTTCTATTCCTCCTGTGAATAGAAGTTATCTTACTGCTTCCTGCGTACTCGAAAACAACCAGTTTGGTTGCACTTGTAGTAATGAATTGTGCTTATAATTAACTGGTACACAGAAACTATTTCTGTACATTTCACGAAATACAATGTAAATAAATGCCATCTTTTGATTATCAACTATTGTCAATTTCACTTTATGTTTGTGTTGACTAGTTGTCCCCCATTAACTCATTAGCAATGTCTTGACATCACACATCTTCATTCGGGGCTCCTCGGAGTCATAGATACGATCATCTCAATCCAGTGTCGTTTATCCGTCAACGGACCAATTTACCATGCAGTTCAGTGCCGTTTCAAGATTATCATCATCAGACGCCAATGACAGAGTGGCATAACGATGAGAAGCAAGATGACATCGCTTGATTTCCAGCGTGGTCGCCTATCGTAGTAATTTGAAAGACTTGTCAATGTGAAATCTAGTCTATAAATAAGAAAATACAAATGGTGTTGAGTCTCATACGTTTTATTCATCGGATTCTATAATCGATGTTGATTAGTGACATTTTCTTGGCTCAGCACCCTCCGGTGATTTGTCCCTTGCCCTCTTCCAGGGCCAACGTGCAGACAACGCTGAAGGGTACAACTGTCATAGCCAATCTATATCTGATTGAACGGCAGCTGGGTAAAATTTCTAGCTTATACAATATTTGAGAATGAAATAGGTGTCTCTCACTCTGTCTCTCGCATTCTGTGCCAAGCTGATTCAATGTCCATTTTCGTATTCAAAATCATTTGAAATGGAATGAAAATAATACATTGAATCAGCGTAAATAGTATTAGGCGAAAACCTGTCTACAGTTACCAAGCTGGTGAAACAATAATTAACAATAACAAATTAACAAAAATTGCTATTCAAAAACTTATAGGAAAAGGGATTTTTCATTAAGAGGAAGACAGACATCACTTAATCTTATCATTATAAGCAAACTATTTCAGTTTCATATTCATTGCGTCTTGTGTTGATGTTTAATCGAATGACAGTGGTTAGTGCTGTTCTTTGTGCGGCATTTACATGTAAATATTGCAAAATTACTACTTGCAAATGAGCAGCATCATAAGTAACAATTTTCTATTGCTTTTCAATAGCATTTGAGTATTTGATTTGAGTAATTTGCTGTTACTCGTTGTGCCGTCAGCTTATTATAAGATCACTTTTCACTAATTGCTGCATTGCTAATACATGCTACAGATAAAAAAGCTTTGAAATTATCACGATGACAAGGTAGTTGATCGCACGACTGAAAAATGCTCTGGATATTTGCAGATAAATGAAAATGCTGTGAGAAATGAAGATATTCTTTACAAAAACAGTCAAATTGATTCAAAGCCTATAACTTTAGAGCGATAATCAAACCACTCAAGTGCGAAGGATTAAGCTGTGATTGAATTTAAACAGCATAATCAAAATAATTCGCAACGAATTTTTGCAAGCCAAGCTGTTGTGGTCTTATTTCATAAATTTTCAAAAAATGTGTTTATGTTCTGAAATACCATCACATCAACAAATCCGACCAAACGTCGGCTCCGATAGATTATGCATAACTATTACTCGAGTACTACATGCACATATGCAAAAGTTATTGATATAATTGATAATTAAATTAATATGATCAATTAATTATATGAAATTTCATAACCAGCTTTGATGCAACTTTTTCTTCGATGAAATACAGCTTCCTATGTGAGTTGGCATGAAGTGGCTTCTAATGAAAGCGACTTGCGTGTGTTCCCGAACACAAGAAATGTGATATTCAACATAAAAACATGTAAATTATCACTTCAAATCGTCCGAGCATGATTGCACGTGTAAAGTTTTGCATGTCGTTGATATTATAAACGACGAATAACCGTAAAGGAGTGATTGAATGTTGAGTCTCATCCTCACTTGAATAGTCGTGAAAGAAAAATTTGAGCAATCGATGTTTCCTCCAATATCAAGAGTCATCTGGTTCATCTCTCTTAACATCGACACAATCCCTTGTTTAAACATGCAGCACATGTAGTCATTACGTATCTCAACAACCAACCAATCTGATTGTTGGAATGCTGGGGCTTTCGTCTTCGCACGTGGATCTTAATCGAAAAGATTGTACTATATAACTGAAAGGATCGAAATACCAGCATTCACTGGGTAGATGCAGGATGCGCTAAAGAAGGCTAATTGAACTTCAAATAGAGAAGGTATAGGCCTAAATCTCGGAATATATATTAATTTATATGAACATAGACAAGTATTATTATGCGATTCAGCTTTTGAACTGTCAATGCATCTAATATTAGAGAAATAGTCGCACTTGACATCCCATTCCTATTTTTGATGGCTGTGGTTTTGCTGGAAATTCAAAAGTTGATCATAAAAAACAGACCACCTAAATTGTGTCAAACTTCAATCGATTCTCCTGCCTTTTGATCGCTTTTTACATTGACAAGCCAAACACCATTCAAGAGCTTTTGCTCTCAGCTTTTCAATGAGTCATTGTACATTTGTATCCGTCATTGTTTGAGGTGAACAGAGGTCAAAATGTGAAAATCGCACTAGTAATCTCAAATGTTCACTGTGAAAACATATGAGCATTGACAATGAATCAGACAGAATGTGAAATGACTTTCTCTGAGCACTCTTTTGATGTATTGCTCGTCGAAATCGGTGCACTTTTAGAGAAGGTATGATGTCACAAATTCAGTGTATCATAATTTCTGCTTCTGTTCATTATTGAAAAGTTGCTTACATCTTCTGGCGCTAACAAGGTCATTTTCAGGATTTCAATATCTATGGTGTCTAGACGTCTGCATAGCCAATTCAAAGTGTTGACCCAGATAATCAGATGATCATCACATACGATCATCACTATAGATATAAATGTGTTAGGTATAAAATCATTACGTCATTAAGTGACTGAACGGGAGGTTCTTCAACTTCACCATTGTTCGATCAAAATCATAGATCAATTCTCTCCCTTTTATGTTACGAGGTTTCATTCTGTTTTAAAAGTAAAATAACCGGACGCGTTTCGTCTTGCAGACTGCTTCAAGGGTACCTACCTACCTCATCCTTGAAGCAGTCTGTAAGACGAAACGTGTCGGATTATTTTACTTTTAAAACGGAATAAAACTTCGTGACATAAAAAAGGAGAGAATTAATTTTTGATTTTGATCGAACAATGGTGAAGATAAAATCATTTGTTCTATTCACCCACAAGCAACAACTGTCGCTTTATTATCTTCTATCAGTACGCTCGGCTGAGACAAAACTATGCATCAACGTAGTTCAGAAAACTCATTGTTTACGAAAGGAGATAGAACTTTGCACATGTATTCATGAATTGCGTTCTTGGATGAGCAGTGAGTACTCAATTTCTCGAGCAATCTCCTTTCCTTCTGAGTTTGAAATTTCCCATTCAATCTCACTGAGTACTCGTGAGTCTCTGACAATAGAGTCGTGTCCAATCACCCACAGCGATACCAATTGATGCGTACCGACGACCGACAAAAGCTTGAACGGGGCGGAGACCAAATTGTGGTTGAGAAATGGCGCACGTCACGCAACCTGTCGAGATACATCCTGCCGAGAACGACGGTGACCTAAACTCTATCCTGGCTTATCCTTAGAACAATTCATTTACCTTCGACCTATTCCCATCGAATTGGAGACGAAGTAAAAAAGGAGAACTTTTTCAAGCAAAATTCAGCAATGTGCGTTCGCCTAGTCTTCATATTGAAATTCGAATTACATTGGAATAATTAATAAACAGTGCATCAAGGTAGCATAGGTTTGTCAAAATAATGTTATGAAACAGTAACCGATACAGAAATATCAGGACGTAGGACATGATAAGATACCAAGTTCGACAAATGGCGTGTCTTAAGGGGAAGTTCTATTCAGGTCTTTATTTATCAATGAAGCTGTATGCAGGGAAAAAGAGTTCTTTCTTTTCAAAGTTTGGCATATGATCACACTTTGTTGGCTTCGCATTCTTTTCGTAATGCGGTGGTGAAGGATGTGGGATTTGTTATTTGCGATTTGTATAAAACGTTTTTTGCTTCGTTCATTGCGTCTGATTTGAATTTCTTTTTTCTTGCATTGGCATAGTCGAACATTGTTGTTACCATAGCATGAGTAATAAATTATCCTGTGAGGTCTATTATCGAGCTTCTGCAACATTTGTGACGTATTCTGGTCCAAGCCAACAAACACGGTACAGGCATATTCTTCCATTCCATTAGTTGAGCACCATTTGCAGATCTTATGGGTTTCTTGTTTGATCGATTTTATTATTTTGACTTCATAGTAGTTGTCAGGGGTACCACAATGTTGACATCGGCGGCAAACTTAGCAGTTACAACGTCGGGAGAGTCAGAAATGAGATTGTCGGTGAACATAGAAAATAAAAGCGGGGATAATACTAAGCCCTGAGGAACGCCTTTGTGCAAAGAAATGCCATTTGAAAGGTCCTATCAGCTCGTATTTTCGCAGTTCTTCCTTTGAGATAATTTTGAATCCAAAGAGTGAAACCATTTTCAAAATTTGCATTCTGAAGACTATATAGAAGCAAGTTATGGTCAATTTGGTAAAAGGCTCGAGACAGGTCATAGCTTATCAATATTGCACCAAGATTTTCTTTTGTCATCAATCATTTTGTTCATTTTATCATGAATGTCAGTAAGAGCTGACGCCGTCGAGTGATGTCGTCGGAAGCCATGCTGTTGAAGACCGTACGTTGATTTTAATTTAATTCTCATTTTTTCCATGACTATCTTTTCCAAGATTTTTGATGGTGTTGGAAGAAGGGATATAAGTCTTAATTGCGTAACATCAAGTGGGTTAGTTTTCTGAACCATAGTGAATATACATGCACAATTCTTCCATTGCTTCGGAAGCGTCCTTTCTTTTAGAGAAGTATTGAATAATATTGTTAGCGGTCCAGCGATAACTAATACCATATCCTTGTAATGTATATCTTGAGTGGAATGTCACCAGGACACATTGCCTTTTTGTGACTGAACACAGTATATTCGTCTACTTTCAGGGACCACTTCTTGTTTTCCAATACTATATCCGGAGTATCTTAGGTATACTCAGAAAACGGATAGAGACATCACTTTCCGCAACATTTAGGGGTTGCTTCATTCCCAACCACTGTCCAAAATCCTTTTGCTGACGAATTTAAGCTGTGAGCCCAATTCTTTCTAGCTTTTTTAATTTCACTCTTTATTTTGATTTTCAAGTGATTAAACGGGTTCTATTTTTGGCACGATAGGCAGCCAGGCGATCTTCAATTAATTTCTTTGTGAGGGGTGGCATCCAACTTTTATCCTTGTTGGTTAAAGCTACAATTTTCTTAGGGATAGTATAATCCATGCAATATCTTAATAAAGTGTGAAACCAAGACCATAGCAGATCTACATCAGTAGATTAACGCGAACTTGACCAATCCGTGAGATGCAATTTTGTATACATATCTTGAAGAAAAGATCGCCTAAAGTCGTGCACTGCATGATAACTGATAACATTGACATGCGAAAATGAAAATCAGGCAAAGCTGTTATGATTACACGTTCTGAGTTTCGAAGAGGGGCATCGTATTTTACATGATCGCTGAGGTATACATCAGAGAGATCGTATGAAATGAAATTGTGGTCAAACATATTGCTATCACGTGTAGCACTTTTTACTAAGCCCAGCATGTTTAGTTTATCACGCAGAAACTTCACATCCAATAAATTTTGATCACCCGCTAATATCACATTATAGTCTGGTTTTCGCGATATTTGATCATTTGTCAGCAATTTCTTTTAACAAACTAATCAAAGCATTAGGAGGTACGCATGCACATGTTACGAGTAATCTAAATGCACCAATTTCGATAGCGGTGCATTCGAAGGTATCATTTTGTATCAAACATGCGACATCATATGAAAAACTGGAATGTAAATAGATAGCAGTCCCACCACCTTTTCTAAGACGATCGGAACGAATACCAGAGGAGTCATTCAAGGAAAAAAGCGACGAATCAATTGATGAATCCAACCACGTTTCTGTCAGACAGATAGTTGATTCTTTACTTCAACAAATATCTTCAAGTAATCGATTTTATGGAAAAGGGATTGGACATTTAAAAATGCGACGAAATGATTGATTGAACTAAATATCTATCAGAAATTAACATATTGCTAGCCTCTTCATTCTTTAAATCATTTAAAATCCATATGGCAAGTAATTGAAGGTTAGAAGAATCAAAGAATCGACGACATGATATACCGACAACAGCGAATAAACAAAGTTATGATTTAGGTGAAAAGAAAATTATCTCCCTGTGGCATGTGTGACCACAAAAATTGGTGGTCGGGTTCCGGACTCAATGATGTGGTGGAACGAAAATGAGATGAAGTTAGTAGCAGACCTACCCAATGACCTGCCGGCATAACAGCAAAAAAATCATTGTACAATAATATATTAAGTGTTTAATGTGCAGCTATTGAGTCTAATAGAAATCCAGAAATGCGTAGCATGCGGGAAAAATTAATAGCCGTCATATTAAAACATTGCAGGTTTGTCAGATTAATGTGATTTGTTAAATTTAGCATTCACCATAAATTAATGTTATTAATATTATGCTTATTCCTTACTCAATTACAAGTTGTGTATCAATTGTACTTGATTAATTGATGACAGTGATTAAATTAAGAGACGAGACGATGAAAAATTCGAAGAATCAGGAAACGGAAGATACAAAAGTTAAACAACTATCCTAGTGGAGAATCATGTAAATCATTAGGTAACTTAATGTCAACAGCGAATGAATATAACTTTATACTAAGACTAATTTACACTAGTATAGAAAAGGAAACGAAATACATATAATGGCTACCCGACCCAACGTCTGAAGGGATGGGAAATAAATTGAAACTTATAATCAATTATATTTTACAATTAAAAAACTAAAATGAGAGCTCGGCATGAGACATGACGAGAAGCTGACCGAAAATTATAAATGGTGAAAATCAAGAAACCAAAATAAGGCCGCTATGTATGGAGTCATCAGGGAAGAACCATGTGCATAAAGCAAGGTTTCGGCTCCGAATCTCCAATCTTTACCACATGGCGGGGACAGGCCAACCATATCGAATGAACGATAAGGAAGGTCGTGCAAACCTGAGGAAACATAGCTAGAAATTGTCCGAAAATAAATTTGGATATAAGAGAACAAAAGGAAACACAATAATCTGGAAAATAGTTGTTAATCCAACATACCTATAATGGAAGGTATTTGGCCAGGCGAAAAACAACCAAACTTATAAACGAGGAACCCATTCGTCGAGAAGGACTTTATGCAAGAATTAACGTGCTAATTCGTGAATTCAGGAAAATGTCAGCCCACATTTGTGACGCAAAGACGGACACTCGTTTCGATTAATTGAAGAAACTGCAGTCTTTGAAAAATCAATTGACTGTCTTTTTGATTTGAATTTGATTTTCACTTCTTCTTTGTTCGAAGCTTGATGTTCGGGTTACGAGATTGTGGTTCAGGGTTCGTGGTACGGAAGGATTCGGGGTCGGTTTCGGGTATGGGGTCGTAGTTAAGAGTGGGTTATGAGGCTCGAAATTCAGAAGAGACTCAGGTACGTAATCGGAGCTCGAGTATGATATCGGGATTCGGAGTCAGTGCTCGGGGGACTCGGGGTTATCTGAATATATTGTACTATACTGAGATATCGAGGATTGTGGTTTCTAGGAGACTTCATCGACTATGTACTTACACCAATTATATAAATTAAATTGATTTAAAGATTCAAAACGGGGTTCTATTTGCATTTATGTGCCTTTCTTATTTCAAGGCGATTATGTCCCTAATCGTGCAAAAGTTGATTACATTGACCAGGGTAATTAATAATCAATTTTTGGCCAGTAACCATGAGTCTAATAGAATGAAAAAAGTGATTTTTCTATGCGCAATAAAATGACAAGAAATTTCCCGTGCTAGCTTTTCAAAACAGCTCTTTGCTTCATAAAAACAATCTCTGAAAGCATAGTTGCCCTTTTCATAGGCAAATTGACTACACTCACTTAATTCCACATTATTGTCGATAATTTTCATGGTTTTATTAACTTTGATTTTCACGAAAATTGGGGTGGACTTGCTGCAGAGGATAGAAGTCGCTAAGTATTCGTGTCGGTTCGTATTTCGTGGGCGAGAACGCAAAAATACCAAAAGTGTGGTCAAATTGACTTTTGTACCTTACCCCTCGCCCAACTGCCCCCTCCCTGTCGAATTTTTTGAAGCACGCTATGGCTACTAGATTTGCAATAGCTTACTTTCTGTGTATTATGCAACCTTTGACTAGAGGAAAATAAATTTGGCACTGCACTTTAGGCGTGAGATCTATTTTAAAATTTGAATGTTTGGAATATTTTAGCTGATTTCAGTGTAATCACTTCTTATGTATATTGAAGAATCAATTCTTAATGAAATAAGTTGAGACTATAAAGGACAAAAGATATTCACAAATGCATAGTTTTGAACATCAAGTTATGGACTTATTGTGTATGCATGCTTGAAGTTTGAAATTCAAATTTCAAATATGATGTTTTATTATTTTCGCACTTTATAGTTCTGCATCTAATCAGCAATTATTGAAATTTTCCAGAATCATGCTGCTTTTAGCCTCACTGTCTCGATAAAAGTTCATCACCGAATTCGGCTGTTTCTTCAGCTGCAGAAACTAAATACTAACATGTGCGATTTTGGTGCAATTTGAGTTGAGCTATAAGTTTGAATTATTTGACCTTTGACCTCATCTAACAGAATGATGCAATATCATAGCGATTGATAATCATCGTTTTATTAGTGTATGTTTTATTAGTTTTTTGGCTCATTTTCCATTTCAAATAGTGATCTAATGCAACTTTGTTAAAATTTACCCTTGATCTTCATCTCAGCCCAGCCAGGGCTGACCTTAATAATAAAAACAGTTGTTTTTCTGAATACCCTTTCATTGCCCCTTCGATTGATATGTGGTTTGGCAAAATTGGAATAGTATTTTGGGAGATCAGTAAGGAGGGAGGGGGAACTCGATATTCTCCCTATCTATTTTTATATCAAGTTGGGACATTTTACTTAATTTATGATATATTTTTTTACGAGAAATGAGAAAAATCTGGAATATTTAAGAAGCATTTAAGGCATTGGCACTGAACTTCCAAAACGTTCACAAAGTGATGTGATCAAAAACAGTTTGCAAGCAACTAGAATCCGTTTTAGAGATCTTAAGACGGATTTTAGTGGTAGCGACCAACTTTACCAAGTTAAACTGTCAACAATTGATCAAATCTATCTTTACTGTTCGGAAATGTACAGATTTTTGCTGTGGAATGACGATTTTTGCATTTCTATAATTAACGCAAATGTTTTACTTTCTTCTGATGGCATTACAATACGACCGCAGATATTTTCATGGATGTAGTATCCATATTGTGTGAATGAAATTATGATGATTAAGATATCAGATGTTGGATCGATGGGATGTCCGAGATATTACAGTTATCACTTCTAATGAGATTTCAAATTTTTGATTTGAAACAAGCAATTGCATATAAGTCGTCTGCATGTATATAACAATAGCATGTGTAGAGCTATTACAAAGAAAGTTAAAAGTCCTACGGCTTATTGCTTGTATCAGAAATAGAAAATCTAGAATCAAAGCGAAAGCATGATGCGAGGCACATTGGAGAATTCCTTTTAAACCGAACACATCTCTAAATTTCATTAGGCTTCATTTATGACCAGCTAATGACAGTGACGTAACCTTTAACTTCATCTTCTTCTTCCCGATTTGATGGAACCTCGCTAGAGCTTCCCAGCTTAGCTTATGCAGACCCCAGTCCGTCGTATAATCCTCGAACAGATTGAGAACAGTCCACTGCGGATTAATTAAGAGAAATGTTTGATGCATCTATTTCGGAGCCTTTGTTCGTAATCCTCTTTACAAGGAACCGTCATTTGAAGTTGCTGAGCATCTGACAGCTCATATCTGTTGGTACTCAAGGGAATTTCCGAGGAAATGGACAAGTAAAGTGGATGTTTCCAAGCGAGAATTCAATGGAAATTAAACGAAGATGAGTCGATGTCCGTCGGGCAGTTCATTTTTCTCAATAAACAGCATGTCTTCGACAAATTTCTCTGTTTGACAATGGAACTCGTACACAGCCTGAAGTTGTTTTCACCCCAAAATAATAAACTAGTTAATGTGAAACCCAATGACCTAGCTGTTGTTAAAGCGCAGACAGGCAGAGTCCACACCGAAAACGATGAGGCCGTTTAACCCCTCGCTCCCACTACTCGACACGATCCCTTTGGGAAAATGAAAGTTGGTCCTCTTATTTTTGCCTAACCGAGGGTGCGAAATCAAACCGAAAGCTTGTCAAGGAGGCATTTCAGAGAAGCATCATCCTTTACGTGATGAAGATCATACAAAAACATTTTCCTTGCTTAATGAGAGTAGATCATAAAAGTAATTGCATACATACACCGTGAACCACTCACTACCAAATACATACGATGTATACATACCAAAATGTATTCTGGCATGTTGTTTTTAATCATTCAATCACATTATTAGTTTCAAACTGTATGTGAATTTGGCATCAATTTGTATGAATTTACATGCTCTAACTTCCGTAGCAGACGTAGACAATCTTTCATCCTACAAGGATTCGATGGCTGGGAAGGCATAAACTAGCTTACGATATTTACATGTAGAATGAATAAGCAATCTAGTGAACCACTCAAATGCTGGCTGTTCTGAGCTTAATTACTCTGGCTTTGTCGTAATCACACTGGTTAATTATTTTCACGTATATGCATAAAAGTCGGTAAGGGGACGGAGTTTCTCATGTCACCTCTCTTCGTAATTCGTATTCCTCACGAAATGGTCAAATAGTCTCGTGCTATACTTAGCTTTAGGATAGCATGTGGTTTACCACAACTGATCTATCGCTGGACCGACGCAGCTATCGAAGCTGACGACGTGATGGAGTCTTCAGTCGAAGAATTCGGTTATCCAGTCGCTTTGACTCAGCAATCCTTGGAGATCGCATAATTTCCTGTTCGTTACCGTCAAGATGATTACAGTTATCAGTTACCACATTTCCCCTGCTCAGCCTAATTACAATTAGCCCGTCTCTGCAGTACTGCATTTCTAAAATTTTTCACGTGTCCTAATCTCATGTAAAAAAACTAAAAATAATTTCGATTCCGAAGATCGATTTCAAGAAATCGTGGTTTCGGCTTCATTCTGTTATGTAGCGCTTAATTTCGCACTACTCATTTCGTAGAAGTCATTTGAGTGAAATTCATTAATGATTCACGATTTGTTCTATGATAATGTTATGAGAAAGCTGCACTTAAGAAATCTATCGGATGAGACTCAAGAATTAATTTTCCCATGACATGTAACTCTCACAATTCCTTGTGCTCGTAATAACCTCATAAACACCACGCATACAATATTTCAAATTTTTCTACGAAATCTGCGTATCTGTTGCGTTCGTAAGTTCATCTGAATTTATGGGTAAAACACAGGAATTAATAGATAATACGAGATGGTTCACCAAACGAAATATTGTTCATCTTTTTATAATACATCTTCGACAGAAGCAAATAATCTCGTCTTTCCACATTGTGTTTGCACAGGAACATCGTCTCCACTGTGATAAAGGATTAGCAAAATTCATTCTACACCTCCAAGGCTATTGTCTCCAACGAACTGAGCTTTAGATTGAAGGCAACAGAACCACTGTTTGCGAGCTGGATGTTCAAATCACTTTACCTGGAGTTGGTTTTGTCTTTCTGTTCGTTTTGTTTCCGTCAAAATCTTGTCAGTGCAATCTCAGATTTTCTTTACACACAGTATCCGTAATCAGTCATCCCTGCAAGTGCATCACAATACCAGATTAAATCCTTCGCTATTCAACTGAATTAAGAAGAAAAGATGTACGTCCGTTTTCAAGTCAACATTTGAATTCAAAATATTAAATTGACTTCCCCTGCATGATTCAATAAGTTAGGAAGGATTTATGCAAGATTGAGCACGAAAACAATTGATTTAAGATTTCTGTTTTTCTATTTATTTTCTGATTTCGAGTCAAATTATCTATGAACTTCAGATGTCAATAACGAACTCTCATAGGAGAGATACATCATAATTATTGCAATTATAGGGAGGAATTCCCTCCCCTTGACATGTGGAATTTGTTATTGGATTGCTGAGATAAAGTTTTGGCGGCAAGACTGTCCATTTGACCATTTGCTCAAAAGACAAAGAAGGTTTTGACCGGAACTATTATCTTCGGGGTTGATGAAAATTGACACCCATCGTCCCCAGTTATGACAAGTTTCTGCTCATCGGTTCGAAAGTTAGTGGTTAATAAGTGTCCAAATGAAGCGTTATTTTGGACGAATATATGGCAGTTTACGATGAATGACAGCGAATTTGCAAGCTTTGAAGGAATTTTACTTCCGCTTATGAGTCACATGATAATAATACATCAACAAATGATTGACAATGGCATTGTGCACAATAATAAACAGCATGTGGAACCGCAGATGGACACAAACAAGCGAAAGCCATCTCACAAGTGCGATAGATTTATCATCGTTTTAAAGGGGTACATTTTGGCTTGACAATGAAGTAATAGGTCTACTTGCGCAGTCATGTACAATATTCTTTAAATTAATAGATGTGTATGACCATGTTTATGCACAATACTGTGACCTACAAGAAAATGTTGAAAACAATTGGAGAATTATTGTAAAGAATTTGAATTTGATCCGAAACAGATCTGTATTCGGGTCAGATCATTGGCTAGTACGAGCCGGGATTAAGCCTGATCTTTTCAAACAGAAACGGGCACGTGCAGGAACCGAAAATGCGTCAATGAAGTAAATGAATCATGATTTGAATACGTTGAAATATCGTGATGCAAAAGCAAAACATGGATGTTGATGCTCATAAGACATAAATGATGTACACACATCCCAAAAACGGCCGCTGTTGTGATCTAACATAATACGATAAAAATTGTGCAATACATCAAACAGAAATCATGCAACTTAATCATTTTTTCTCACATCAGAATGCACAGAATAGAAACACAGAATTAACGATAAAATAATTACCGATAACTTAATTTAGAATGTTATATCGAATGAAAGCGAACTTTTTGACTGTGTGCACTATATTAAGTGCTGCAGCATGGACTTACGAATCGGCAAATTTTGAGTCGAATCGATTTAGGTCGTGATGACAGCATGCGTAGATTACTATCATCTACGATTTCCCCGTCATGCCGTCAGCCAGTGAGAAAATTGGCCTGCAAAATATGCATTTTTTCTAGATGGCTATTGAAAAGTGGGCCAATGGTGACATCTTTGCGCTTACAGGGAAATAAGTTGTCAAATTTGATAAACTTATTTCGATTGATGTTTGACACTAGATTATGGGTTAGATAGCAGCAAATGGTGTCTTGACTAGCGACTCCCAACTCGCCTTAATTTGTCAATAAACTGGTTTGATGATAAGATCTGGGTTTGTAAGCTGGGTCTCGGAGCTGATCCGGGACTGGAGAGATAACCTCCGTTAATCGGTGCTTAAATCAAACTCTGGAAATAGGATCCTTCATGAGATAAAAATAAGCAGTGACTTTCGCAGGCTATTCTTATGGCAAAACTCAAGTTTACAAAATTTACCAATTAGATTACTCTTCAGAAAAAATCAACCATTAAGGTAGGAATGCACAGATTAGGTTACTCATTGAGGCAGCGTGTATTTAGAACAAGTACAAAATTGCATGGCTGGGTCGGGCGCTGCACTTTCGCTTGAAAATTCCTGATGATATGGTAGAGGCAAGTTCGGAAAAACTCGACCCGACCTGGTCGCAAAATGCAGGCTGAACTTTAAGTCTGCACAAAGGCAGTCTATGAAAAAAATGATAAACATTTTTGTGCTTTCAGACTTGCTTGTATATACATGAATGTGCAGGCGGAAAATTGCGCTAGCGACGTAAGATGTGTAATTTATTAAAGTGTATATAATTTGCATATTTTCTCTATAAAGCTCTTTGATTTTATACACATTGAAATGCTGAATTTGACGGCAGGCAACGTATTTTAATTGACATGCTTGAAAGTTCGTTTCAAATAATCTCTAATATGGAAAATTTGTCTGTTCCCATAAAATGAATAACAATATAGGTTGCGCTAAAATGGCTTCTTTTACCACTAGTTTTTCGTTTCACAAAAAATATCAAGTTAATTTCGTAACACATCATATTCGTTAAATTATGGACACGGCTAATTAAGATCATGCATTGCTAGCCACTCTCAAGTAAAAAATTAAAAAGTGAGACCCAATTTTTGTCGAAAAATCGAAATTGAAAGCAAGTTGCATTTAATTTAAAATCATGCTATAAGTCTTAGAAAAATAATTAGTTTAATTGTGATTCCTGCATGTGTGCAGGATTCTGCTAGTAATTAACTTGCGTGTTTGTATGTGTCTCAGTATCTGTAATCAATTTCATAGACTTTGCTTTTGTCTGAGTTAGTAAAACCAAGGACTATTGAGATGAGCATAACGGACAGTGTTTCAAAAAAGTTTTGTTCTATGATTCAGACATGGAATCTTTTTGCAGTCTACAACTATTTTCTGTTTGGGTTTTTAATTTTTGAATTAGCAGACCTACTGCTCAACCTCTAATACAAGCATTATAAAAAGACGCTCATATTTATATTCATTTTGTCTCTCAATAACGACCTAAGAAAATCCTTTCACGTATTAATTGATTGAAATTATTTATGATAAACAATCCAACACAGAAGAGTTTGAATAGAAAAAGAGACGCATCGATGCATTCTGTATATTCTCATAAGTGAAGCGACACGTTGTCGCAGTGCAATATTGTCAAATTATTGAGGTCAAGCTCTGAGATAACTTGCCGACACCGAGTTCAAAGAAATCGACAAATTACTTGATGATCAACAAAAGTAAAATATTGTGTTCAAGAAGTACAAATGACAGAATTAAGAACTGCACTTTATTGTTCTCATTTGCAATTTTCGTCAATCAATTTATATTACAAAAAGAAGTATGAAGAAGAGAAAATATTGACCTTTGTTGCTATTCTATAATGCCGCGAAACAAAGAAAACGCTAGCATTTTTAATTATCACTGGATGAGACTTATATATCAATTTGTCGATCCCTGTTGTGCGTTGTAAGATGTGATACACTTGTGATATGCAGCAATGCCGAAAGAGTTATTATCGCATGCGTTTCACTATTGTTAATCAAAAACGCCGCACAATTGATTTTTCAAGATAATTACACTTTGATAATATTTGAACAAAAAAAAATTCTAATTTTTCATTTTTCCTTTTCTGTGGTTTCCGCATTTTTAAAAGTCGTGTGGTCACGTATGTACTTCAATCATGCAACCTTCCTATTCATCGCTAATGTAATTACTAGTGCAAAACACTACTTAGCAATTAAAACCCCTTTTGATATAATGTTGTAGCATAAGAAAAACACTTTCGCAATTTGCAGCAAAGTGTTCCATAGCCGACATACAGATCTACATGCATGATCATTTGTATAATCAGATAAAAAGCCACAGAAATTAGATTCATCTGCGTGCGCTTCGGTTTCCTAGAAAGGAAGAATTGCATGTATAACCTTAATATTGAAATTGCATATCACACAATTAGACAACTTGCTCCTTCTCAAATGGATAATTCGTGTATCGCTTGGTATTGGAAATGGCAAACAATAAGCTGTCAGCAGAGGACACCAGAGCCAGTGAGATGCGTGCGTGCTGTGATATCACTTCGCACACACCAAAACACACATCGATATATATATATATATATATATATATATATATATATATATATATATATATTCGTATGAAATGTACAGTGATAAAGAGAAAGAAAGTTAAACACAAAGATCAGTTTCACGAAGCCACGTGCGTAAGTCACGATCGACGGTCTTCAGGTCACCACACATTCCAATTACAGGACACATCAGGACGTGTTCACTAGTTTGAACGTCTCCGTATCTGCAGGAATCACTTGAGGACAGACCGATCTTATGCATGAATGCAGCGAATCTGCCGTGTCCAGATCGGAGGCGATTCAGGAGGACCCACTGTCCTTTGGGGAGATCGGAGCCGGGAGGATGGTAAGCCGGTTCGGATATGAAGCGCCGAAGTCCGTGACTCGCCTGTGTCCATTTTCGTCTCCATTCATCTGCAGCCCATGAGTTGGAATAGGTTGTTGATAGTGGGATAAAGCCGTTGTGTCGTCTGGATAGAGGGTTGCGTGACTTAAGTCTTCTTGATGGTCGGTCGTTGGCGAAGAGCTTCTTATGCAGCAGGTGGTCACTGTCCGAAGATTTTTGGTGAAGTCGTATCGCGAGTCTTTCGCGGCGGATGTCAGGAGGTTCAATGCCGCTCAGAATGGGCAGGATGTCAATTGGTGTACTGCGTATACAACCAGAGATTAGTCGCATAGTGTCATTTAGAGCGCAGTCTATCTTCTTGGAGTGGGTACTCTGCATCCAGATTGGCGAGCAATATTCCGCGCTGGAGTATCAGAGAGCAAGGGCGGAGGTTCGAAGCACAGAGAACTCGGCGCCCCAACGGTAACTAGCGAGGGTGCGTATTGAATTACGGGCGTTGATCTTGGCTGCGACTTGTTTAAGGTGTTGCCCGTACGTAAGTGATCGGTCTAGCGTTATGCCGAGGTACTTCGGAGAGATAGCAGGTGAGATGACTTTCCCTCGTAGGTGGACGTTTAACTGTTTGTTGGCCTGACAGTTCTTGAGATGAAAAACACTGCATACTGTTTTTTTCGGCAACACACATCGATATCTGGCTTCGATTCAGTGTATGCACTATACAGTGAGAAATGCCGAGGAGAGGATGTAAAAACATCAGGTGAACTAATTTTCGTGCGCCTGCTAACTTTTTTAATAATGATCGGAAGGGCCAACATTAAGGAGAAAACTTGTGCGCAATAATCTGAATTCTTCGAATCTGAAAGAATTTTGGCAATCGAAGCACTTTGCTGGAACTCGCATTGATCCGCAAGCGACACACGACTTTTTTTCCTATCTCTGTAAGGTATTAGGGATCCCTTTTTGCCCACTTAATAGGTTCCTCTATGTGCCGTTAATTTCGTATTGATCACACTTCTAGCAAACCGAAGCAGATAAACAAAATATTCAATTCTGTGGATAAAGCTTTATTTCAGCATTCTCCGCGTCCACAAATCGCAGCAATTATCTAAAAAGAATTTACCTATCGGAAGGAAATGAATCGTCAGTAATGCATCTGAGCCCCGGAAATAAAAAGTCCAATGTGTGATTGAAAAGCTAGTAGCTTCTTGTCTTTCAATGATGCTATTCAGTTTTCTTCGCGCTACCTTGATTGCAAATCAAATAAGCTCGTGCGTCGCACTCGTATGTCCAGCTCCTTCCACAAATTTTGCCTAATTCTCTTCAGCTTCAATGTTACAGCTCACTGTAAACTGTACAATACCAAAGTTACTTACGAAAGCGATGTACAAAACGAGAATAACAAAATGTACGAAAGCGCTATTGTTCGTGCTCACACATTACGAAAGCAATTGATTTTCCTATTGGATTGTCTTTATAATCCAATACGATAATCAATCGCTCTCGTAATGTATGAGCACGAACAATAGCGCTTTGGTACATTTTGTTCTTCTCCTTTTATACATCGCTTTCGTAGTCAAAATCAGCCAGCTTTCTTACTCTACAGTATACAGTGTACCCGACTGTTGTTGGATGCGCATGCAGTGTTGGAAAGTTGAACGCATAATCAAGAATCGAGAACATCGGCTGCCTTGTAGTCATGCTTTTGACTTTCCATGCACTTCCATGCAAGGGTACATATTTACCTATTTCTGTGTGTCTAGATCTATAGTTTACATCAGGGCTTCGAGATAAAGAGTGATGCTGTCACTCCGAAGGGTTGCGAGCTGAGGTTCGCGGGGGTGCAATAATTAATCGTGGAAGACGAACAAGCTATATTTTTAATTAAGTTCTTTGTGCTCCTTCTTTCCATAGTTCATGATTAAGGCATATGCTAAAATATGACTTAGATTTTCTTGAAATATTGACTTAGATTATTTTCTGTCAATAAGCTATTGATGTTTGTTAATTTTTACATTAACACTAAGTTTACTTAACTTTAAGCAGCCGAAACTACTCCATTCTTTGATATTGCCACGTTACTGCCTTTGTGGTCGTTCATGTGACCGAATCCTGTTCATGACTCCTTCGATAATGGCTTTCAAGAGAAGTTTGGTTCCTTTAACATGCCCGCACCACTTGATCTTCCTCATACAAACAATGCTGGTTGGTCTAGAGATTTTCACAATTGAAATTTGAGTATTATCTTGTTAATGCTGCGTGTTATTGATTAAGCGATCTCTGAAAGAAGCAACACTGATTGATTACAGCGAAAACTTCAGTAGAATCCCTCTTAGCGAACACTTCTCCAAAGCGATCATCCAACTAAATTGACCGGCTTCCCATAATTCCGAATGATGGATTACTACGTACTTGCCTGTGTCGATAAGCAGACCACCTCTCTAAAGCAACCATGATTTGCGGATTACATTGGTGGTCGTCTTTGAGGAGCTCAAATTGAAAAACTTATTAGTTAAGTGCAGCACGCACTGTATAGTGAAAACGAAGCGATGTCTCATCAGAAAAAGGGAGCAAAACACCACAAGGAAACTCTGATGACGTAGCCTTGTAGGAAGAGCAAAATGATCTACCTAGATGGACATAAATATGTTATTTTTGGGAGAGACCCATTTTTACCAGAAATCTTGAATTAGGTATGTGAAACACCCGACTCATACATAAAGTGAGCTGCGCCAATTCGGCCTACATACGCTGTTTTGCATAATAATGAGTCTGCGACTGACAAAATGAAATGGATGTCTGTTGTGAATATGTCAATTGGCCTACAATGCAGCTTTTTTATGCATAGATTCACGTTCAATTTAGTGTGAGCTGGATATTTACGGTTCATCGTGGCCGTTAAGATATTATCACAAGCCATATCTTCAATCTACGAAGACACAATATTCAATAATTTCAATTTTCTCTCACTTATCTTCCTATATCCTTGTTATCTTTCAGAATAATGTAATATTAGGTTTGTTGGGTCGATGACATGGTTCACGATAAGAGCTTACAAATAGGAGCCGCAAATATTTGGGTCAGATCAAACTCAGCTCCTTTTTGCATATCCTCAGCAATCACTCCGATTTTCTGTACCCTGAGATGATTAAGGATTCTAATCAAGAAATCCCGGCTTGGGGCCTAATCCCGGAATTGGAAGGCATAAATCCCGGGACTGAAACTTCAACAAAATAGCAGTATTACGTGTACAACAAGAAAAATTGACGAGGACACCAATCACAAATCCACACACAAGAGATGCAGGCTCTTCGCACTTAAGTGCAACTCGTCAACGTTCCGCTTTCAATAACCGACTGACAGAGCTTTCTCATTAAAAGTCGAGACCTGAATTCGAGCATTTTCTATGGCTAATAATATTGACGAATATAGCACAATACCGGAATAAATAATCGAGCTAATTCCCGAGATTAAGATGGCTGAGAAGCACATTGCTCATCAGACCAAAGTTTTGTGCAAAAAAATCGCGCAACTAGGTTTTTCAAGATGAATTCTTCCTATTTTATCACTGTTGGAATTCACAGTATTAGTTTAACTTGCGATAAAGAGGCATACAAGATGCTTCGATCTCGTGAATTTGGAATCCCGATCTGCTGGTGCAATGCATGGAGCGAAGTTATAATTTTGATTAACTTGCCATTCTACCTGTAGCTGCAGCTGGCAAAACTGTAGTTTTTCAATCTCTCAGAACTCGCAATCCCGAATTCCGGGATCAAGAAAAGCTAGAATTTTGTAGGCATGGCTCTAATCCGGGGTCATCATTCTACCATCCGCGGATCTCAGAAAAAAATGCAGACTGAAAGTGCAAATGCAAGGAATTTGCAACTGTTTCCTGTTACTCTCAACGTTGCCATCAAAAATTTGTGTTTAAAGGGGTATTTCTATAGAACTTGTCACCCTGATGCTACTGTTTATGTAACTGTAAGTAACCGACCTTTGGCAGCTCCGAGTCTCTGCTAATCCCACCTCCCGGTATCATATCCTTATATCTTTACGATTAGTCAATCTTGGGATCCCGGGATGAGATTTCCGGGATTTCGGAATCCCTACAGATGATAATGTAAATGTTGAAAGATCCCAAAAGTTTCTATGGAACATAATGTGTCTGATATAAAGATCACACTGTACTTCAGAGGTTGTGAAATACTATATGTATCATTAATCTTGGTATCAACCTTGTAGTTTCCGCAAAGAACGCTACAAGACTTTGACAAAATAATTCCCACAGGAGCAGATAAACAGAAGAATGTCTGAACAGTGTTGAGAGGCGATAGAGTGAGAGAAAATAAAGTTTTTTTATCGTCAACAGAACTTAAGTTCGTAAATTTATTTTTGAGAAATGCTCTGGTATTTCCCGTCTACAACAAGTGTTTTTTTGTTCAAATTGAGACACAGCATTAACCGACAGACGTGTCACGACTTTTACTGCTTTCATATACTTATCACTATGTTGATTTGAAGTTTTCTCCCATGCAGAGATGTTTCATACATGCCGGCACTATAAATTGCCTCGTGAGAACGATCAAGTACTGAGTGACAGCAAGATTAGCAGTGGGAAAGCACCAGACAAAGCGTGACGAACAACAGAAGTACATTGATCAATCCATATCTGATGTGAATGGAAAGTTGATAAGAAATTATGTAATTTAAACTCATCGAACTTTCCATGGGTTATGAAGGACGCGCTTTTAAAATAGTCACCTTGCAATACTATGTACTACAAATGGCATGCAATTCATCACAGAACAGTCAGCTTCCTTCTGAAGCAGTAAAATTTGCAAGTCATGAAGTAGCAATTTACTTCTTTTTACGAAGGGTATAATAAGATAATCCGTTAGTGCACTGCGAACTTGACAGCTGATTTTACAGATATTGTGTACCAACGCAATGCACAGATGCTATGTTCACAAAAATGACTTAATTCCACTCCTTTTTATCCAGGTAATTGGTGCAGATGACACTTGAATTCTATGGTGCATTTCAGGTTATTCTTTGCTCAGGCATGCATTATATTTAAGGTCATTCAAAGCACTAAATGTGACACAATATTGTGGATGTCACTATACGTCTTTCTGCTGAGCACGTCATTGCATGCTGCATTGTCATGACCCATGCAGTGATGTAAAATTACCGAACGTTGTTTATTTGGATAATTATTGCCGTTATTTCTGGCAATATAACCGATTATAGAAATACCCTATCCAATACTTATGATGTAGAATTTGCCTACAGGCATTAATCACGTCGTCTTTTTTACAACACTGCCACGTTTTCCAATGAATACGTTTTTAAACGAATTGGAGTTTATGGAAGTTGCTGATTTCTATCACATATCAGCATATCAAAACTTTAAAATTTGGAAGTTTAAAAAAAAATAATGATTGACTTTGTTATTGATTGACCTATCATGTTGGAGCCGTCAAAGATTGATTTAATCAAACTCTCATATGATACACAAAATATTATATGTAATTCAAATAACAGCAAAATGAAAGCCAGAGTTGCAATACATGTTATTAAATTTTACTCTACCCACGCCTCAGGGGAGCAAAGGCTTACAAAATCTTAGTTCGCATGATTTTCAAAAATTTCTGGCAGATTTTACAATACATGTGAGGATCATAGCAATTCAAAGAAGGCTCCCACTGCAGCCGCCACCAACTATAATAACTCAATCTCAAGATCAGGTCAGCTAGCCATGAATTCTCCAGCAAACCACTAAAAATAGTGGCTAGTCATAGATATATCCAGCTTGAATAGCAAAGGATGAGAGAAAAACTAAGCAATGAAAGCCACTGGCGGCTACCATGGGAACCACTCGAAGTGATGTTATTAGTTAAGAAAAAATCGCAGAAAAAGAAGGATCGATAATAAAGACCCGTTCATAAATTCTTCCGCCACACATCGATGACACATGAAATACTTTATTGCTGCTTGGTTACCATACACTCATACATTGTTTTCATCCCTATCTGTAGAATTTTATTTCATTTCGCTTTCTTATCAATGCGGGAGTGGAATAATTCATCAAGCCTATGGAAATGTCCTAAAAACAAAATTATTCGCAAAAAAAGGTCGTCCAAAAGTTTTTGCGCCTTTAGACTTTCGACTGTAAATGTAAAAAGTAGCCAACATAATGAAGGAAACTACATGCATTGTATATTCATGGTGTTTGCAAAAGTTATCTGGAATAGTCTTGCTCGACTTAATATTTCGTATGACCTCCCTTTGCTGACACACAAGAATTCAATCTGTTTGGGATTGAATAATAGGGGATCAAATTCTTTCTCGCGAGATGTTGTTCCATTCTTCGACAGCTACTTTCCAGAGGTCTTCACGAGTTACTGGATTCATTTGAAAATTCCTCTCCTTCAAAGTCGGCCAGACATTCTCGTTAATAGACAGATCTGGTCTTTGACCGGGTCATGACTACAAAGCATGGATGTCGTTTTTAGTCAAAAAATTCTTTGTGGATGAGGATCGGCGCGCTGGAACCAGCATGTTGGAAAACAGGTCCGTGGTAATATATATGGGAAGACCGACACTCAAAACACTGTGGTATTCCCGAAAATCAATAGCACTGCATCTTACAACAACTCGAGAAACACTGCCTCTGATAGCAATCCAAACCATCATGTTGGAAGGAAACTTTATCTATGGGCGGATATACTTGGCATTTAATCCATCGCTAATACTCTGCAAGCATAAAATAGCCGGATTGGATTGAGTTCCAACTTGCATTCAGCCTAGAAAATTACTTTTTCCCACTTTGCCAGAGACCACGCTGATTTCTGTAGACACGATCCAAACCGACGTCTGTGGTAAAATAAGGGCATGTACGGCTTTCGAACAGCAATACATAAAAACAGTGTGTGCCGTCGTAGAGTTCCTTTCACTGAACCAACAGATACCTGACCACTCACATTACATTCCTGGCCCACCAATCTTACTGTCCAAGTAGGAGATGTTTTGGAAGTGCGAACAATTCGACGCTCCATCCGCTTGGTCATGAGACGAGGTCTCACTAATTTCGGTCGGTGTATGATAGTTTTGGCATACCTGAACTTTTTTAAAATATATATTTGACCGAACACCGACTGATTTTCATTAATTTGACTATTTCTTTTTCGTAATCCCCTTGTTTGACATTTCAACAACTAAACTATGCTTTTTAAGTGAAATTTGGTGCATTTTTACGTTTTGCAAGTTAAGAATGAAGTTGAACGCGTCTGTTACAGTCTATCGTCGTATTTTACACAAATTGGTGATATTCGATTAGGACAGCTATTCTGAAATCAATATTCGCTCTGGGCACAAAGACTTCTGGACGACCTCGTTTTTGACGAAGCCGACCGAATGCATCAGATATCTGTGGAATTTTTGTCTGTTGTCATAATCAATAAAATTTCTCTGCAACATTAGAATTCAACTAGAAACAAGCTTTGTTGAGCAATAAGTAGAAGAGTTCGAAAATTCACTAAGTTCTACGTCTTCTGATACGGGCGCAAAGACTTTTGAACGTGTCTCTAGGGGTGTGCATTCGTGACACGAACATGACACGAAAACGATCGTGTTTCGTGTCGTGTTGAGCCTTGTCATTCGTGTTCGTGTTTTGACAATTAGAGTCGTGTTTTATTTTCGTGTTGACAAAGATTCACTCTAAATTATACATCGAGATAATTTGATAACTTAGCCTGTTCTGGCTTCACACAACTTAACCATTCCACGAAGATAAAGGATAAATAAACAGCATTCTGTTAATGTAGTTACACAGCTAGGTCGGCTCACTGACTAGGATAATGTGTCGGCTAAAGACCAATGCATGTATAGGCATACAATTGGTCAGTACTTGGCCGAACCGCGAGGATTATCCACCCCCTGTGCGAACCCTCAGTCTGATGGTGGGTCGAGTGCGCTGTCCAGTACCATGATTGTAGCACAGAAGTGGACGCCATTGTTGCCACCTCAGCTACTTCCGCTATAAGTGAAAGTGGATCTTCAACAACAGGGTTTACCACAGACAATAAACGGTGTCCTCATGAGTCCAGAACAGATTGACAAGCAGCATCCCTTTTTTGAGTCGTTAACATGAAATAGCATATTTTAAATGAGTTGCTCTTAAGACAAATTTCGTGTTAGATGTAGGCAGTTTGAACTTTGGGTTCGTGTCGTGTTGGGGCTGAGCAGTCGTGCTTCGTGTCGTGTTCGTATTTTGGCCTAAAACTTCTTGTCTTGTTGAGGGTAAGTTTTCGACGACTGCACACCTCTAATCAATAGTCTTCAGTTTCTTCTTTTGAGTTGATGGTAAGCCGGCGCTATTGCATCATCCAACAAAAGTACGAGTATATAATATGCTTCAAGACCTCTTTCCTCTCCGACAATGTTGATCGGAAAATCAGACAAATGTTCAAAAATGACGGTATTGACAGTCGACAACCTCATAAAAACGTGCACTCTAAGAAACGCTCTCTCAAAAACAGCAGCCTTGCAATATGTCATTATGTATATTTAAAAAAAGAATTATGCAATAGAAAGAACGCTGTATATGAAGATCCATCCAACCTCTCCATACCAGAATCAAAGAACATTTGACGAAAAATACCTCGTCAATCTCCAAATATGCACCGCAGAACATCGCATTTCAGTGTCAGTTATCCATCACAGATAACAGAGACAATAGAAAATTGAGACTTAAAGAGTCAATGACAAAGTCGCTTTACATTATCATTGACTCTTTCAGTCTTAAATTTGTATTGTCTCTGCATTAAAATGGCTATCGAACCCTTCTTTTTCTGTAATTTTTTCTAAACTCATGACATCACGTTGGGCGGTTCCCATGGTAGCCGTCAGCGGCTTTCATTGTTCAGTTTTTTACTTAGGCTTTGTTATTTAAGCTGGATATATCTCTGACTAGCCACTATTTTTAGTGGTTTGCTAGAGAATGCATGGCTAGCTGACCTGATATTGAGATTGAGCTATCATGGTTGCTGGCGGCTGCAGTGGGGGCCTCCTTTGCATTGCTATGATCTTCACATTATGCGAACTAAGATTTTGTAAGCCCTTGCTCCCCTGAAACGGAGCTTAGCTTCATTCTACTTCATATATGATTCAGTTCGGTTGCAAATAAATTGCAGATAATAACCTCCAATTTACAAATATTTGCGACTTAAATGCATACAGTCGTTGAGGATCACCGAAGATCACAAATCACGCACTTTTCAAGAGACTGCACCTCTTCTATCCTCAGTCATCAAGTTTCCTTACCGAGTATACAATAGTCACTCATAGTTGTTAAGAGCAAATCAGGTGTAGGTTCAAGTCCTCTATACCAAATGCAGATATTCTGCATTGGAATTTGATCTAGCAGTTATTAAGTTTATTAATTGCAAAATACTTGACCAATATTACTTGAATCGTTATACATGTAGTTCCATAAAAGAAATAGATCACAAAGCATCCAGCTAGAATTTAAGCAAGAAAATGGAATTAAATCGATCATGTATACGTCGTAAACATCAATAAGAAATATGTGTTGTCATTTCGTCACAACTGATTTCGGTATAGAAAATTCCATTAAGTTATTCATTTAAAAAATATCTTATTAACATGAAGTGACACCCCTGATAGCACTATTCACAGATAATTCATCTGTTTAATAAGCACCTTAACTCAGAGATGATCGATATAAACAAGTGTCAAAGACGAAATTAAACTTCATTACCTCAACCATGGTGTGACATTTAAAATTATTAGACTTATTTTCTAATTAGTTTATCAGACTTGCCATTTAGTCTTATCAAGCCTTCGCTAAGCGAACAGATTAATTTATTCATCACCTAGAGGCTCTTTGCAGAGATAGTGCATCAAAGTAGATGAACAGCAGATTATCTGGTATAGTTGCTGATAGCAGGTGCAGCTTTATCGACTGCGAAGATGAGAAAATTATGCAGAAGATGATTTCTGATGTCAAATGATTTTCTAGCACTTATACAATCAGAGAGACGGTACCTTTAAATGCAATAACAAGTGGTCATTCGGAAAATAGTAATACATGAGGACTTCTTAAAAGACTGGATTACCTTGTCAAAAGCTTTGTTGAAATCTACCGACGAGCTTAAAATCGTTTATGATTGATATTACCCAATGACTTTGATCTCTTAGATTTAGCAATTTAGTGGCAATTTAAGCTGTAAAGCATTTGCAACTATTGTTTCTTTTCAATGTTGCAACTGGCGTGGAGTTGCATGAATTATCATGGTCGGTTGACTGACTTTGCTATTGTCTTACTGACGTCTTTTACTATGTCTCAGCTAGACTGCATGCAAGCTTGGAACTCCATGCGCAATAAAGAACACAATTGACCCAATTATGACCAAAGCGCTCAAAAATTATCTTTTGATTTTATTGCATGCCTGGTAAGGCTAAAATGTTTTGCGATTAAGATCCTAACTACAGTTTAGATGCTCAACAATGGAAATTTGCATTTGTGCAAAATGTGCTTGTGTTCGGTGTGATGATGTAGAAGATGATGAACTTCATTACACAAAGGCTACACACCAGAGGAAACATCTGGAAATTGGCGAACTGTTGAATTCACCTTTCTTGAGCGATTGCAAAATGACCATCTGTATGCTGAATCATAATGCGGATAATCATGAAATAGAATGAAATGGATACAATTAGCAGTCAACATTCTACCATGCGCCTGCAATTCTACTTCTTCTTTCATTCTAATGTCACGCATCTTAATTGCAGTATTCACGTAGATCTATGTACGATGGTATCGTATATTGACCTACAAAATGCTGTCAACCCGCCGACCATAGAGTAGTATATGATCTATACTACTAGGATATATACCTAATATGCTTACTCTATGGCGCTGACTTTGGGATGTTAATGAGAAACGTGGATTTGAATAGTAATTACATAACAAAATGGGAGGTTTGTAATCTGAACAGCTTTTAAGCAACCTGTTGTCATTTAAGAATACTTGAAACATTGAATTTGAAAATGTGCAGGCAACGTGATTCCCTACTGTATAAGCTTCTGGGTTATTGGTTTGTTTCTCTTTACGCATTTAGGCCCTATTTGATTTCTCAATCGTTTAAAACGAAGTAACTGAACTCCTCATCATTGTGAGCGCGTTAACTCTACCGTGCAGTTTTGAGCATCGAAAACTGTGGAAGAGTTTCTTTAATTCTTGTCCATGCCCGCATTTTTAATTCGTAGTCAAAAGTCTTCAGTGTATCCTACACGATTCTAGAATCTAGAGTTATTTCCATGTCACTGATCAACATGACTTGTAAATTCAACCAAGTTTCGTGATAGAAAGCAGATTGCATTTCAATGAGAAGTGTCTCATTCTTGGTATATGTTGAATTTGCGCCTGATTATTTACAAATGATCCAAATTTGTCATTTTTGGAAGCATTCTAATTCTTCGCTAAGTATGGTGGGCATTATTGCATTATTGCAAAATGAATTTGGAATCAGTGCGTTGGAATCAGTGCATGTGTTAGCATAATTATAATAAATCTGTTCAAAGTAACCAGAATGTTCTGTTAACTAGAATCGAATACCAGCCCGGACCTAAAGAGGGATCAAGCTTGAATTTTTGGAAACACAACCGGCCCAGGATATCGATATTCAAAATCGTTTTTACGGTGACATGTCTATGGCTGCCAAGGCATTGTTGTGCTTAAATTGTTCAAGTATGAGGACATCTTTCTATACCGTGACATTCTTTTGAGCTTATTTCTTTTAAACAGCATTGATATGCAATCGAAATTGATTTGTTTAATTTTCAATCCTGTTTTTAGTATCGAACGCTAATATCTTTAGACATTGATGGTAAAGACATGAGGTTCCTTAACACACACGCATAATCTTTCCCTCGACGGATTCTATCAATGAGCTTATAGACCAGCGTGTTCTGCACACAGCAGGTCACGAAACGATTTCTGTGAGATATTACTTGATTTTGACGGTTTTATTGACAGGATAAGTTATTCATGACATGGTAATTTCCTTTGCAGAGCGAGTCATAAGCACAAATGTGGTTTGAAAGGCAAGCACATATTTGCATATTTCGAGCTGTGGATGGGTTTATTTACGGAAATTTATGTATAGTATTACTGCAGTCATCTATAAAAGGAATTTACTTGTTGACTCTAAGCTAATTTCTATATGACATAATTCTGACCATGAATGCATATTTAGTGATTCATGCGAAATAATTGTAGATTATTCAAATATAGTTTTCAACTGTATTCAAATGGTTACCGACTTTAAAATACATCAGCCGTACGGGTCTGTACCGGTTCCCACTCTGCTGTGGACTGTACGAAGGTTATAGGTCTACAGTTGGTTGGAGAAGCAAGTAAGAGAAGTTATTCAGTCTGTATTGAAACATTAGATCGCCGCCAATGGGGTTAGGACGTCTGGTATGAGGTATAGTGGCAAACGTTGAAGTTGTGTAATAACTATAGTGAAGATTGACAGTCCTGAAATTGGATAGATTAATTATTTCCACTCAAATGTACTCTGATTTTAGCCAATAATTTAGCAAACTACTGCTCGACTTTTTCTATTTTTCTATTTTCATTCTAGCTCCTCTTTACTGCAGTTTCGAAACGAATTGCTGATGTCTGGACGGGAGGACACAACAACATGAGAGGATGCATTTGACTATTCACGAGCAAGATGAACTCCATGACCTTATCTACAAGAAGTCACACATTCGTTCTGCTGATTGACAGAGTTGACTATTTGCATCATGCTTGTACAGAATTTGGAGTAGGTCCTATCTTCCGCTTTTTCATGTTTCCATTATATTAGACGGCACGTAATTCCTTTACAATTTCCTATCATGTATCTTCGAATTTGAAAGTGAAATGCGGCAATGCCAATCTGCCTGTGACATTTGTAACACCAGCGAGGTAGATAATTACCAATGTGCGGTGCATGTAGATAATCAAGTCTTGATAAGAATAATCAGCTAATTTGTAATGTACTTTGAGTGAAAATGGGTTTACGCATATGAAATATGATTTGCATCATTTTGAATGTCCATGACCTTCATTTGGAGTAATTTTAGGGGAAACCGAGCAGTTGAACAGTCATTCTTATCATTGAGAATGTGATAAATGAAGAATTCCATCGAATTTGCACTGATGAACACAATGGGACAAGTTTATAAAAAGAAGCGAAAAAACATTGAAGGGATGGAAGCGTGTAAATGGGAGATGGAACGGGAGGAAGAGGGTAAAGTTACTGGTGATTCCCTTGCTCTGATCAGCAATGCAAAATGGGAAATTTGACAATGGTACAAATCTCGCTTAACCGAAACAAATATTGATAGAAATCTACCAATAATGTTGATTATGGTGACGTGCTCCCTCTCATAATCAGTACTTCGTAAACGACTTACTCAAGCATGCGATCGAATCATTTCCTCTTAATTTGCTGTGCGCTCGATATGCTACCCTTCTTAGACTACAACCACATTCGGCAGTTCACATTGGGAAGAAGACGTTGACAATAGTGTCCGATGTATAGAATAATCACGGCACGGGACGACGAGGACTCTGCTTGTGTGTCAATGTATTCCATCATGCGTGGACGTTTATGCCACCCTGGTACGAATACGCTTACATTGCTCATCTTCGCTTGAAAATAGCAGTTGTGCATACCGGTAGAGGGTTGGAACATGGACTCCGAGATACACAATGTATATATTATACTATGTGCTATATTATAATAGATAATGCACAGTACATTACATATCTAGGAGTCTATGGGTTGGAACATGACGCCGGCCCGGCCCCGGCCAGAAATTTTGAAGACCGGCCGTCCTGCCGGTCAACTACTCATTACACCGGCCGCCGATTAATTAAATTAGGCCTGGTCGACCGTTGACGGCCTTCATTATATAATAAATCGCAACATTTATCAAATGTAACATGATTTAAGAGAAGATACATACATACAGTATGTATATTATATTATACACATCCAATATGTAGGTGGAACATTGTAAGAATATCCATCAAATGTAACATGATTTAAGAGAAGATACATAGAGATGTATATTATATTATACACATTCCACCTACATGTTTACGTGAACTTTCTTAAGCGCTAAAATGTATTTTCAAACCCCACGTTTTATTCTCTATTATCAATTTACTTGTATACACTGTCATTCATAAAGTCGCAAATGAGTGCTAGAAGGAGTACGGTACCTGAGTACTATCATATGATTGACCTTAAATTTATTACAATTATACGACTATTATAAATTATAACGTAGGCCTATAACTCATTAGACTGATAAGTGAGTCATTATGCGCAATTCTGCTTAGCCCTTTCCAATATGCAAAATATGTTATCAAGAAACGAATAATTGCATTGTAAATAATTGGTTTGTACTTAACAAGAGTACCGGTAGGCCTACCAGTTACGTATTTCTTTTATTTATCATTTATTATTTATTATAAAGACATGCTTTAAGGAAATTGAATGATGTCTAGTGATATTAACCAAGTTATATCTAGCGATCTAGGCTTTTGCCAGTCACCTTTACAGCTGCGACCAGCCAGTTTTGAATATGCCGGTCGCTGGCTCGGCCTCGGCCGCCAAAACCTCGACCGGTTTAAACAGTGATGTATTATGTGCAAAGTTGTAAGACTGTAAAATTATTGTATGTTCATCACGAATGATTTATTATACTGGTTTCTCATTTGGAATACAATTTTTGAGTTGTGCGCATAGTCTACTAGGAAATTTCAGAAAAATTTCGAAAATTTAAGAGTGTCAGTACAATTAGATTGAACAACTTATCCCAAAATCTAAAAATTCATTATTTACGTCTGTATCAACGACTTATATAGAGGGTCCGTTAATCCGGGATCCCGAAAACTTAAAATATCAGATTTCCAAAACTAATATAATTAGGCATTCGAGTGCATACACTAAAAAAACTCTTGAAGTTGTATAGCACTCAAATTTCCAAATGGTTTTTTCATTAGAGTTTATAGTATCTGAAGACATAATTATATTGAACGTAGTCCACTATTGGTTGTATGGCTTGTGGCTTTTTCTCAACAATATTTCTTTCATAAAATGCCGAGATCCGGAGAACGCAACACTTCTGATGGAAAGGAGCCTCGAAATTGAGAATAATAGCGACTATATGCTGATGAATAATTGATATTAAAATCATGAATTTGTAACTCTATCTCATATTTAGCCTGCGTTTTCAAGCGGAAAACCACTATGAAGTTAAAAGAAGTTTGTCTTGATTGTTGCAGAAGACACTATGAAGTCCATGACATATAAACATGGTATTGTTTCTCACCATGCACTCACAATTTTGTGTTGAGGAAAACATAATAGGCCACTACATTTCCTGATTTGCTAATTGCACGGTTGTTAGACAATGAGCTCGCTTTAAGAGCGGAACTGTCTACTCACAAAAACTTGATCTTATTTTGCAATTCAAAATAATATAATGTAAACAACTTAAAGTGAGGATTGTTGAATGCCAAGGGAGGAGTTTTAGGAATGCTATGACTGATTGACGATTTCACATTCGGTTTGATTTTCCTGACAAGGAGCAAACAGTATTCAGCTGGGTTGACAGAGAACAACGCTCTATGCGTATCACAGTTATTATTCTGTGCATACGTAAACATCTAGTCCTACAAAACACTGAAAACAATATATACCCAGGAACAAGACAGGAAAGTGAAAGTAAACTAATGAACATTTGGTGATGTTTGAATACTGCTCAGACAAATGAAAATGAACTGGTAAACCAAGTACAAACATGCTAGTGGTGAGAGTTGACTAGAGAAGACAATAATAAATGCTACGAAGGATTAAAGAATGTTTGTTAGTGAAATTTCTGAAATGATATCTCCTACTTGTAGATGGATTTGAAAGCTAGAATTCACAAAGTGTACTTTACATCTACAAAGCAAATAGATTTGCGAAGCATCTCTTGACAATGTGAATGCATATTGCAGCCCATAAATTGCGAATTTAGTCCATGTTATCAGTGCAGTACCAGTTTACTTTCTAGTTGATTGGAAAGCGATAAGTGTCTACTGAAAGGATGCAGTTAGTTTGCAAATAAACCTTTATTTATTCAAATGAGGATTTCAAATATTGTCTTAAAATAATGGATCATGACAGCAGCAGAATCCAAGGCCATCAAAAAAAATTATCACAAATTTTGAGCATTATTTCAATAGAGATTGAAATAGTTCCTTTATTTCATTTGTGCGACTTGAAACAATGCTTGCTTATACTTGGTTAATATTTGTTACTATATTGTAATTTGCACATTTTTGCACATCATGACATTAATATGGCAACAGTGAACCTCTCTTTGGCCACATTTAACAATGGCAGTCATTTTCCTTCTGATTACTATAACTTCATCTCTAAATATTCTAATTTGCTGTTTACCTTTGTACAGCTCGAAGAAATTTGTTGACGCTGTCAGATTTTTGCTTGTAATTATTGGATCAATCACCACCTATCGAAAATACGGAAGAATTGTACATGCATATGCATGTGTAGGCCTATCGAAATTCGATACTTATCGATCTCTTGTAGTGATAGTGTTCCTGATAAAAGACACCAACAAATGCTGCTACGAATGTAATATTTGAAAAGAGATGATGAAAAATGAAGAATCTGCTGCATAATATCTATAAAAGAATTGAAATGAAAATCTTGCTTTCTCAACTTAGACTAAGAAACTTCGAAAATTGAAGTACGTCATTTTGTGCTAAGGCCGAATTCATGCCATCAACTGAAAGCCATTGTCCAATACGATTTCATCAGTAAAAAGTAAAGTAAAATAAATGTATACTTTCGATTGACATTGAGAATCGCAAAAGTGCAATTTATAGGCCTAAGGCAACCACTAGAGAGAGAACCGTAGTAAGGGTGCGATAGGCCATGGAATAATGACAAATGCAGGAAGCACGAGTTGCTTAATCAACAATGATGTCATCAATAATTATAGTCATCGCAGGAAAAAAAGAATTCCGACGACGAGTTGTCCGGAAAATGTGAAGGAGAAATTTACCAGATCGGGTTGACATAGGAGGACATAGAGGATGAAGAGGGTGGCTTTCGTTTCTCTGGATCGCGCGCAGAAAACGGACCGCTGCATTTGTTCGGCGAGAGTGTAAATCAGGAAGGGCTGAACAGTCACAGCAAATGTGGTAATTTATTCCTGCCCAATAACTACTAAATTGGGCATATTATGCCTATCATGCAAAGTCTTTTGGTTTTGATTTTTTGTTGATTACATAAATAGCAATTCTATTATTAATTTATCTTCATCCATTAAAAGTATTTCACAGTGGACTATCCAGTTGGCATACGGGTTTGCCTTCATTTTTTCCGGCAACGTCGGTGAAACTTCTTCTTCCCATATAGGCCCTAATGATATGCAACAATTCATTGAAGTTAGTAGACTATTGTTTTATCATAGAATTCGCATGCTTCATTTCGGAACAAAAATTTACATTATTAAATTCAAACTTTCATGAATCTCACTTAAATCACTGGATTCAGAAATTGTATTCAAATTGAGATCAACAATTCATGCAATTCTAACATTTCTGAGATCTGGTATACTCCTGGCCAAATATTGAGCTATTTATGCATGCAATTTTTGGTACGTGGGCTAAAGACAAGAAACATCCCCTCCATGACTAGATGATTTACGAAAATGTGCCAAAAGTATTTTGATATCTATCCTCCGTATGTGTTTGGTAGCAACTGATTTCAAATGCATCAATATCGCCATGAGTGAAAGGTTTACACATACAATTTGATTTTGAAGACAAGATCATATCGGTTCATTCTTGAATATAATTCATTTGTCTCTGAAAATGGATATCTTATCTCCAAATTGGGTTAAAGTTGAATTCGCTCGGAAAAAATGGTAAAAATTGATTTTGGAGTGCCTATGTCGAAGTCTCCAACTATCATTCCAATGGTCAGTGCTTTATCTTGTGGTGCAAAACGTGAAATGTTATTTGAAAATATCAGTAAAAAGATACAGAGGAGCTTCATTACACGGAAATCATCGGCTTTATATCACAACAAAGCATAACTCCCTCAAAAGGGGAAAATTTGTCCGAAACATACATGCTGTGGAATCAGATTTTGAAATAAATTAATTCGAGATTATTTTGAATTCTAATCGGTGTCACTATCAAATTGTGATCCTCAGCCTTTTACATCTCAAGTCAACTCAAAACTCTTCAATACACAGCTGCTTACAATATTATACTTCGTTTGTATTTGTTTCATTTCACAATATGTATTCGCCTTTGTTCGTTAATTAAACTCAACGCGATGTTTATAAAACTGAAAATATCCGATCACGTGATGAGGTACACTAATGTGAATCACGCGTAATTGATTTCCCAATGATAAACAAGCTATGGGGACATAAGACGCACCCTGCAAGATTTCAATGTTTTTATTTTTCGAACGACGATTCTCTACAATCCAAGCCTCCAACTGTGCTAATGTGTAATGAAAACTTACACATATTCAACTCTGTCGGAAAATGCGTCAAGTAGAAGTTTCATGTCAATGATCAGGATTGTTCTTTTTGTCTTTATTGCATTTATTTCGGCACCGAGAACGAATTTCTGCAGGGAACGAGGCCGAAAATGAAATTTTTACAGAATGGCGTGCACCCTATGGCTATTACGAATCTGTGCGTCCGCAGAGTTTTATCCGGTTCCTCTTCTTGTCAGATGGGATCAATGAGAGTAAAATGCAAGTTGAATGGGAAACAGACTGAGATTTTGGGGAAAATGACATTTTCAGCACTTTCTCTGATTTAGATAGAGGTTCTAAGTAAGTGAGAGGTTTGTCATAACATTTGATTGACTGCGATAATAGACATGGCTATCAATTTATTTTTCCGATTCATTGCAGTGATTGTTAAGTTACGAATTTATACTATTTTCACTCATTATTGATGCTTGATTGTTGATTATTCATTAATTATTAATTAATTGCTGAGATTTGATAAATTTATCATTCATATCTACAGGCTGTCATTTTCCTTCATCATGTTATCATGTCACACCTTTCATTTCATATCATCATACTTCTGATTGACGATGCATGTGTGAATGAGGTTAAGTGGGCATAAAACTTGCCAAATTGTTGATTTTGTCACTGTTTGAATGCCTACTAAATCTGAATATGATGAGCTCCATAGACCAAGGTACGTGAACATGATACCTGAAGTCATTCCATGTCAAAAATTGTGTATGACTCTAGACTTAGTACTTCCCCCTAAATCAAAGAAAGCATAGAAAATCTCTCTTTTGCCGAAAACTTCAATCTGCTTCCCATTGGATTTGCATACATTTTCTTTGATAATGTCTGGCTAGAAGAGGGACCGGGCAGAACTTCGGTTGCAATGGGGGGAAATCATTCTGTGGATGTCGTATTTTCGGCCTGGTTCCTCGCACAAATCCGCTGTGACTGCTGGACTAGTGTGTCGCTTAAACTGAATTTCAATTGACTGTCGCTACTGGCTGAAGTCGGACAGAGACATAAATAGTGATCATCGCAGTGCAGCAAATGTTTTTCCTGTCATGATAATGCTATGGCATGTGCACATTTCTGACATTTACAATGTATCTTAAGTTCCTACTACATGCTCCCTGTACCAATTTACAGGCCTATTGCATGCAATATTTAAAAGCAAAACAAGGAAACAATTCATTGAAGCAAACAGATCCTTTCTCGCTGCTCAATGTAACCGATAAACGGGGGATGACATGTTTCTCTAACGATGTAATTTATGTTTTTCTTGCACAAATTCGAATGCAAGCTATTTTCAAAGAATTTGCAAGAGAAACTGATTTGGATCTATTTGATTTATGTTGCACACATGCTCCAGCATTCAGTTCTATTCAAATTTCACATAGAAAATTCCATAAGCAAACTCCAGCATTCAGTTCGTCATCATAATTAACAGCAGAATCAATAACTGTGTTTAAAGTTTGCATTCTGTTGCCGCACTGAAACGCAGTGTGCTCCAGTCGTGTTTAGTGACAGATGTCATGTGGCGAATAAAAACTGAAATATTGAAGTTACTGAACTGTCCCTATAGTCAAAGCACGTGACTAATTTTTTTTCGGTTAAAATTATGATTTAACTACAAATGTGTTCCAAGTATCATGATTATTATCAGCCAAACCCGATCCTGAGTTTTCTTCAGCCAGACCCAAACCCGATTGGACTTGGGATCCGACCTCATATTTCTAATGCAGAGCCAGGTGTAGCAAGCACCAACACATTACAAAGATGACATTCGTTTTCATGGATTTCATTTCAACATTTTGAAAAATGCCCAAATCAAAACAAAGTGTCTTCTAAATTCGAGCTTTTGTTAGAATCTCAACAACTTATTTGATCTTCCTGCAAATTAACTGAATTTTGGCAAATCATATCTTGAATCTGGGTTACTCAATATCCAACTAATCACATACTTATATGGATTCGCTGTTGAAAACGTAGATAATTTGAATTTTTATTGAATTTTTTCAACTCGCGTTCATAGACGATATTTATTAGTCCATCTCGTTCAATCAACTCTTTGCATGACTAATGGCATGAAAATAAGATACTGTTTTGAACTTATTCAGCGCAATCTAATAGAGATAGTGATAAAGTTGTCTGATTTGAATGCCAATTTCCACACCGTCATAATGGCTGTCATTGTTAACCTGTCTCCTTGATCACACTGTCTGATTTACTCGAAGACTTAAATTGATAATAAAATTGATAATCTTTTATGTCTCCCGTTTACGGTCTTGTTGACTCGACATCTCGAGCTAAGTTATTATGAAGTTGATGGATTAACAGAATTCAATTCAATTATATCACTTTTGCTTGAGCTCCCCTAGACAATACACTATGAAGAGCCGGCATCTCCATATCATTCATTTCTTATATAACTTTTCTTAACTTTTTTGATGCCTCTGACTTTAAAGGTGAATGATTGACGAGCTAAACATCATTGAAATTGACCATTCGTTTGCGACGGGATTCTGCAGACTGCAGGCATTAAAGAGGATTTTCTGATTTGAACTGCAATATCAGACTGATGTATGAAACTGACAATTGCTGTACATACTGTGCATGTAAATGATGAAAATTGATGATCAGCATTTATTAACTGTGTTGTGTCTTCTACTAATCTTCTGAGCTATGTCCATTGCCTTGAAATTGAATATCTGATGATATTAGACATTATGAGCAGACGTGCGATGTTAGCCTGCAATTCATTTTGCAAGCATTTCGTCTATTTCAAACATTGACAAAGGTGCCGCATGCATGATTTTCTTTCCTGGTGGCAGGTCTCGTGCGTCAGCGAGTTAACAGACAGCGAATGAAATTCTATGTTAGGAGTGTGCCTTTATAATCACTTCCATGATAATTCCGTTTTATTACTCTTTTTGTTATTCTGATATACATGTATAACTCTAGATATAAGGAAAAAAATCTCAGCTAAATGAGGTAATGATAAAAACATGATAACATGGTAAAATCTCGCATACTATCTGTGTTTCATTTGTCATTGCATTCTTTGTATTATGCTTGCATTAATTTTGTAGTACATTGTAAATGCACTGCAATATATTTGTAATAAATGTATATGTATGTCTAGAAAACGAGATAAAATATAAACTGCGAAAGTAATAAGCAAATTTGAATTGTAAAACGTTTCCAAAAAATATTGATAATTTTCATCTTGATATTGGTTTTGGTGTTCATAGTCAAAAAGAAATCAAAGGATTTTGCACTACTTCATGTTAAAATTTGATAAGTTTTTCCTCAGCTTTCATAAAAAACAATGCAACAATTTTAGAAAAGTAAGACGCCTACTGTTTTCATTATTTACGCTTAGACATGGACCATTATATGGATAATGTCCAGTGACTGAGACATTATCTGGGACTAGTTTGTAAGTTGGGAATTGAATTGATCGTGCTAAAAAGAATGCCATACTGCATTAGGGCCGCTATATTATTGTCCTATATATCTAGAAGTCATCATATTGACTCAGATTAGCGCATATTTCAGGAGTGCATGCAAATAGAATTCAAAAGGTCATTCATGAAGAATTGAATAGAAAACTTAGATTAAAAACCTCTATCTGAAATGAATGATTGAAATATGAGCAATCACCGTTCACTGCAGCCAAGATGTCACATCAAAAAATGACGACGTCAATGACATTACGCAATCAATAAGTCGCTGTACGTGTATAACATGACTCAAACTCAACCTCAATATTTATTTCTGAGTGACATGACATTGAGTTTTAGTTTCTTGACATAGCCAAGTATCGTCAAACTTTGCCAATCACGAATTCATTGTAATGTCTCAAAGACGAATTCTGGTTATGGCCCTTGACATGGTTTTGGAATGGTGTTCTTCAATCTGAAAGAATTTCATTGTGATCAGAAGGCACTAGAGTCAAGAACGGTAAACTGACGGAAGTACAAAACTTTGAAATGGACCGCATCTATTGATGATTCGGGCGCTCTCACGCTTTCTAAAATTTGGGGAACAAAACTTTAAGAGGTTCGTAAATAGACTGTTTTGATGTAGGTTGGGACCTCATAGTGCGTGTGCTTGCTTACAGGATAGACAGATTGCGTCGGAATTAGTAATGGACGCACGAATATTCTTCAAAAAGGAAGTGACTGTCCCTTTTTCCAACCACAACCAAATCATCCTCTCTCCCAATCATATTGTACTCGACTAGACGAAGATTTCGGGCTGAATTTAAACAGCATGCAGACTTGACTGGCGCCCATTCTAACTTTGACATGCCAGAGGTAATTTTGATGAAAGTGGCGTGCCTGTACGATCATTTTCAATCCAGTCTCGCATGGTTAACACTGCTAATCATTTATGCTCTAATAGTTGAAAATTCTACTTTATTCTTAGTTGTACGCGTACGTTTAAAGAATGAGACTATAGCGCTGAAGGGGACATTACATTATGAGCAACATGAGAAATCCTTTAGACATTAATGTAAGAGTGCAAAGATATTTTGCGGATAGAAAGCGCTGAATTCTATGGTTGTACCTGATACTCATCAATGTCATGAAAATAAGGGGCTTGTTGCTTTTCCTCACTGTCACGAGCTTCAAGTCAATTTAACTCTACCTGTTTCAAGCAGTTTCTTGTCGGGAGACCATGGGGTGTTCGGAGCTGAGACTTCAAAATCTATGAGACACGATGGTGCTCCCAATTTGAGCAGTTACTTTCCCTGACTGTGACGCACATGCTAATTGTTCAAGAAACATAAATTTCACACACTCTTTGTGATTTAGCATCAAAAGTATTGAAATTTGAATAACCGCATATATATTCTAAAAAAAGTCATAAAGATTGCAGAGTGCCAGCTCGCCTGGGCATTGAATAGAAAGATGTCCTCAGACTTGAACAATTTCAGCACAACAATTCCTTGGCAGCCGTAGACGCTGCGTGTCGCCCTACAAGGGCTTGTCAGTACGGCTCGGAATGGCCAAACTGGCTTAAAATATCTAGAATGGCTGAACAAGCTGAAGGACTGCACAACAGGCTGCTCTGCATTTATTTATCCTGGCTTTGTCGTGCGGCTGATAATCATAAAGATTGTAGTGCTAAACCCTGCGTCCACGGCTGTCAAGGAATTGTTGTGCTTAAATTGTTCAAGTCTGAGGACATCTTTCTATTCAATGCCCAGACGAACTGCACTCTGCAAGCTTTGTGATTATCAGCCGCACGGCAAAGCCAGGATAACTAAATGCAGAGCAGCCTGTTGTGCAGTCCTTCAGCTTGTTCAGCCGTTCTAGATATTATAAGTTAGTTTGGGTCATTCCGAGCCGTACTGACAAGCCCTTGTAGGGCGAAACGCAGCGTCTACGGCTGCCAAGGAATTGTTGTGCTTACTATTCTAAAAAAGTGTTTCTCAATCTTTTTGCATCGCTGCACCCTTATATAGAAGTTGTGGAATTGCTAGAATTCTTGTAGTATGAGCCATTTGTTCACATGTATGTGAATGCGTCGATAATCATCTCTAATGTTTGCTGCTATTTCTCCTTCAGCTAATTGTGTTCTTTTTGTAGACATATCTCCATCACTCTTTCTTCAATAAAAGAAGCAATCTGCATTTATGGAGGTTTCTGGTAGTTCAGTTGGCTCTTTAAGTTGATAAGTTCTTTTCATAGCTGTAGGAATTTCTGTTCGTATAGTTTAAATGACCACATAGAATCTCAGAATCTCAGAATCATTTTTAGTGCTATGTAGAGAGGAATGTATTGCTAATTAATAAAGTAAATTATTGCTTTTGCAATATATTATTACGCTTGCAATAATCGAGCAAGTTGTTTATGTCTCCTATTCTGAACATGGTGATAATGAGCTATAGTTCGCATGCATCTTATCAATATTTCATCGCGTGTTTCATTGAATATCAAAGCGAATGCTTGGATACTAATGATCATTGCAATGTTCACTCAATTTCTGTCATAATTCCTATTCATCCTTTTCATGCTACTTACTGCATCTTGTTTATTATTGCAAACATTTACATTCTGCCAGCAAAACAAATACTACTATTAAACTTATGTCTCATATCAGCAGATACTCCACGGAGACGCATCAAATCATAGACAATAGATCCTCCTCCACTAGAAATTCTGCAACACCAAAATTAAATAATTGGTTACTGCATGTTTTCTATAGTATTGACATAGCATGTAATAGCTAAATGTGACATAAGCTGCTTAAAAATTCGTAAATTACTTTGTTAGCACATGTGGTCTGCATGCGAATTGCTGATCTACGAGACCTCGTACATGTCAGCAAAATGGGGATAATTAATGCAAATTACTTGCTTTTTGCTAGTGGACACACATAGATTACACATTTCAATTGTACTAATCATTAATTATTTCAATGTGGCTTTATCATGAATCATGCTAAGCTTGTTTGACTATTTACCTGCAATATTCTCAATAAAGCTTGGTACCGTGTGCTAACTAGCCTTCTGATGACTAGAAAACATGACTCTATGTGACATTTCGTTGCTCTTATGAAAGGTATTCAAATATGCTCAATAAAGACTGCATCAACCTTCTCACACTTTCAACGAAAGTAAAGAAAAGTCGCTAAACTAAGCAAAAAAGTCGCGAGACGTCATCTCATCTCTGACTTTTGAAAGAAATACAGAATGTAGGTAATTAGAATATTGTCAATACAATAACATCATTTCAATCATCGTCATTTTGTTCTGTTTTTAATTTTTAACTCGATTTTTATTCTCTGAATTATTCGAATTTTCCAATGTCGAACTCAATTACATCAACAATGATCAAGAAAAATATGCTACCGTGATTAAGATGAGATTAGATTTTGCAAAATATGTTGTGTAAGTCTGCGTGTATTGATTCAAGCAGCGATGATGTTTCACGTTTCAAGTACTGAGTAGCCTAAGGATTGTAGAAGTTCAATTATTCGATTAATGTTCAAAACAATCGATTGTCATACAATATGCTCAAGTACAGTTGTAAATTGCCTTATGACGGTGTTTGAACATACTCGCAGTGTAGGCTTATTGTGAGAGAGAAAGCATTCACCATAAGGTACAGGATTCATTTTCAGTGATAAAACCTTTTTGCGTGCAACGAATTAAGGAACTGGTTGCCTGCGAGTTTTTTTCAATGCTGCATTATGAAATTCTTCTCTGTATTAATATAGGCTTACTATTATTTCAATATTCGTCATGCCAAACGATTTTCAAAGTGATGCATTTTTTCTGTTGTAATGAAAACTGTAGCTAACAAGATGTTGAATTGTTCAATTATAACACACCGCATGTCAACTAAAATGTAAATTAAAGCAAGTGCGAAGCATTTCTTTGAATTTGAATATCGCTAGACACTACAAATATAATAAAATCAAATTTCTCCATTTGCATCTGACAGCAACTGATTTTGTGGTTAGAGAGCATGAGCGAGAACACTGTACTCGCACATTCTTCTCCATAAAATAATAGTGGTCGTCTACAATTTGATTGACGTAGATATGTAGATTCACCTGGGAAAGATGGAAAAATTGTCTTTATTTGATTATAAGTAGCCATCAATCTGACGCCAAGTGCATGTATATGACGATTATTGCTGCAGCTATTAGAAATGTGATACTTTCTCACGATTTTCTTGATTCATTATTCATTTGTTTTGTTTAAATGTCCTCAAGCCAATACGAGTTGCCAGTGAACTCAGCAAAAGAGAATAATTGAGAACCCAAAAGCCTTGCCAAAAGCCAACTCATTCGATAGAAAATTTAAATGAATAGAAAATGGAGATAAATGGAGACATGAATAAAATTAAGGCAGGCTAGCGTGTCGTAACATTCTATCGATGCAACTTGACTCAATAAATAGAGAACTATTGCGAAGCATCAAGTATGATGATCATCAGGCCATTTTGATGAGACCTTTCCTCAAACTTTTACCATTATGGAACAACCCACTTTTGGCCACCCTTGAACCTGCATGTGTGTTGCTATTTTTCTCATACTAATAACTCGCTTGAAGTAAGTTAATGGAATTAAATCAGCTCTCAGAAAACATTGAATAGTGGTCTCTGCTTTTACACACTTGAAAACTGCCGAGCATTCCGAGAGCTCGCACTATAAAGAAATTAATCACAATAAGTACTCGCTTCAAAGAAAAAAGTGCAATGATTTGACGCATGCTGATTTTGGGCTACATTTCGCTGCTTAACACTCTCTTTGTAATACACTCCTGCATATTTCCCATCCAGTCTTCCGAAAACTAATTCTGGACATCATCACTAAAATCATTGGTCATTCAAACGTTATTCAATAGGCACTTGTTATGCTGATTCCATTAGTTTTCTGAATTCTTCGCTATTTTCATAGATGTAACTGTGTTAAAGGACCGCAAAACGCATCCCTTCGTTCCTCTCCCTCTCCATGTATTTCTTCTGCATAAATACTCTCGTTACTTGATTTGGCTCAAAGCCGTTTGCTAAATTCAGAAATCTACGTGACCGGTCATCTTATATATAAAATGCAAAACGCCGACAAACTCCTCCTAAACCATGAAACTTTACGCCAATATGATACTACCATTTAATATTTGTAAAAAAAAAAAAAAATAAACCCGTTAAAACCCCCATCTCAGTTTAATAAAGATTAAATTACAGAGTTTTGTAAATTTTTTGTTTAAAAAAAAAAGTAAAAAAATATTATATACACAAATGATTACAAAATTACAAATGAAAATTCCTCAAAAATAAAAAAATTGCCTCGCTTAGACAAGCATCTCATTGATTCTAATGTTTTCACGACGGATTCACACAGCCAATCAGACAAATGCTAAATGGTAAAGACAGCCAATCAGTGTAGCGCGAATGAAGTTGGTAAACTATGATATGCAACAATGGCATAACATACAATGTGCACTTCTTTTTAATAAACATACTATCATAAAAAACCCTGACGAAGTCCGGGGCCTTACTAGTATTATATATTTTTATCAATCCGGCATGTTAAAACGAGTTTCTGCAGGAAATGAAGTGGGAAGTTAGACTTTTACAGAATGGTGTACAACCTATGGCAATTACGAATCAGTGCGTCTGAGAGTTCTACCATCTTCCTGCTCTTGTAAGATAAGATCAAAGGAAAAATATTAAATTCAATGGGAAGTACATTGAAGCTTTCGGTAGAAAAGAGAGCTTCCGTGATTTCTCTGATTACGTGAAAGGTGCTAAGTCTATGGCCATTTTGACATGGCATATCTTCAAGCCATAAACTCACTTGTTCTTGTATCTGTATGAAGCTAATTACTTTCAGATTTAACAAGCGTAATAATGTCGGCAAGCACAACATTTTGACCAATTTAATCACTATTTAATCAATTGTTCACACTCTGTCCATCAGATGCATGATAATAACACATTCACATGATAGGAAATGATTTGGAGACATGTCATGTTTATGCATTCTCATTCTCATTGCATGTGATTTTCTCTGAAGCTGTCTTTCTAAAACACGAGCAGAGTAGAATTCGGCAGAGGCACGGATTCGTAACAGCCATAAGTTTAAACATTACGAAAAGTCTCATTTTCTGTAACGTTCCCTGCAGAAACTCGCTCTGATGGCTGCACGCCGGACAATATCAATATCGGTGCTATGCGTAAGCCTTCCAACAAACTTCAACAACATCAACAACTGTTGAACAGCAGATTCACATATCATTACTGAAGTTTTCAACCTTCCGGTTAAATCCAGCGACTTTTCGGAGAATTTTGAAACTATGCTAAGGTAATAAGGTTAAATGTAACGAACGCATGGATCATTCGGCTCACTTTTATATGGTCTACAGAAAAATGCTCCCACATCTGGATAGGGCAAGAATGAATAATTAAGATGCTTGATAATCGGATGCCAAATAATGTTTAATTACGTTCAACACCGGTACTGGCTCTCATATATCCCGCAAACACCAAAGGGAGAGCTTCTTAGGTTTTGAATCAAACCCATTTTATACATTGATATACAGAAGAGTAAATACATAAGCAGCATCTCTAGCAGACTGTAAATCAACATGCACCCCATTTTTTGAAAGGAACTTACGCGATCTTCTTAAGAAAGGGTATTTTTTTGTGCGGAGTTTATCATATAAATGGATGTAATATTTTTCACCAAAACAAAGCTCACTGTAATTTGCTATTTTGGAAAATTATGAGATATTTCGATCAATTCAACAAGAGAATAAAAGAAACAAATAAGAGGAAAATGTGTTCTTCATTTAACTAAAATATGTGAGTCAAACAGGGAATTCGAACGATGAGATTTTCTTCGATCGATCATGCTTCATTTCTCTCCGATCGATAGATCACCGATCATCCCTGGTTATAGATGCGATCGATCCGTCATCGACCAAAACGCCCCGATCATCGATCGATTACAAATCGATCTAAGGTGGAACTAAGTTTATAGCTATTCTTAATACTTCGTAATCTTGGTAACCGATAAAATGCAGATAAATTTCTGAGTAGCTTTGTATATTTTACTATATTCTGTCCAACTGCATACAAATCTGCAGTATATTGGTAAAATATCCATGCTGAAGGAGTTGCAATTCTTGTCAGACCTTTGGAATCATCAAATTGTGAAAATTGAAATAAGTTGCGTAGCAGTTTCCATTTTAAAAGTCAAACAAACTACAGGTTGCGCAATACAGACAGCGAGCGCGCGAAATGCTTAATGTCAAAAATTACATCAATCGTCTATCAAAAAGTTATTGCACGAAACAAATAGAGAGCGCTCGAGCTGGTCAAGCTTGATGCGCGATCGCAGTCCGGATGATGGAAAGTCAGCCGTGGAGAACAATTGCTTCACGGAAGCAGAGCAGATGTAGGAACATTCCTAGATTAGGTTCCTCCGCGAATCGTCCAACCTCATCATCCGATTTGTCCACTCGTGTTCTCTAGGACATCAGAAAAATGATCGACTTGTGACTGTGACGCTCTTTCGTGCCAGCATCCACCTAAGCATCAACCTGGAGCATGTGTGCTGCGTGCCTCAATCTCCTCACGTAGGAAAGCAGTCACTTCTAGTGTATCTGGCCTGGACAGATGATCAAGCAGAGTCGCAAGCCGAAAAGAGCGATCTGTCAAAAAATCTCCGAACCGAGTCTTCATAAAAACCAAGACTGTCGCCCAGTAGGGAGTAGACCTGTAAAATGATTACTTCTCTATTGCACTGGATCACATAATGATATATATGCTCGTATTCAGTTATTCTATTCATTCAAATCAAGTAGGAATGTAGATATTCTTTTTAAATCTAAAAGTCGGACCGCGGTCATTGAATCCCTTCTAGCGTGTAGGTTCCGTACATGTGAATAACCAAGTTGTACATGAACTACATGCACGTTATTGCGAGCGCTAGTACAATTTAAAATAAATAGCTTATGTAAGTCCTATTTTACCGTGGGCACACGCTAACAGATCATTTTGATCAACGGGTATACGGCATATACTCTCCTCAATTAAAGTGCATATAGATTTTGACCTCCAAGTACGACAGAATTGTAATAAGGAATTTTTAATGTACGTCGCTTTCGAGGATTGAGGCTGAGGTAGATAAGATAGACGAGAAACACAAAATTCAGCTTTTTCCACACCGACACAATAAAACCGATCTTATTCTGCTATTTTTTCCGTTCGATCACAACAAAGAAGACCGATCGTTCGATCGATGACGAGGTAAAATACTATAATATTTAATTAAAATATTAATTCTCTCATGATGCTGAAGCTGCCGATCGATTGATCATCCGATCAGACCAAACTAGTAAAAACAGTGATCGATCGATCGAATACCCTGGAATTAAAGAATGGCTGAAAATGGCTAAAAATATGTGGAGTGTGAGACGTGTGTGAAGTTGGCACCGCTATTTTGAAATACGGTTGTGCAACGCAAATACGCCGCACAAACAGGTACATTGGGAGTGTGCCATTATGTGCCATTATGTGCCAATTTTCTGAAGGATTTCTGTCTAGTTTAGGAGAAATAGTCAGCCAAGAGTTCAGCATTACAGTGATGTGAAGTTAGAAACGTCACTTGAGTTAAATTAAAGCTGCCACTGCCATTCTGATGAATGTCCCTCCCTGCCAGTCTAGCTAGCGGTTGCGATCGATGTAGATGTATAGACACAGTGTGCCAGCAGTAAAATGGGATGCAATGCGTTGACATCAAAATTCAAAGCTTCGTAAACATCTTTAATGACTGCTTTTCATACGCATGGCAAAAATGATGATGACAGCTATCTCTGCATAGCCCAGTGACATCGACGAACAAATTTGTTTAATCTCACATTTATCTTTGTTTGAAATGCTTCCAACATATGCATGCTTCCAATAACTCGGAGTTACGAACAAGGCATCGAACATTCATAGACAAGCTTTAGTCACTATGCTTTTATAGTGAGTGAGAGTGAACTTTAGTCAGATGAGTGTGCTTAATCCATGAATGTGATTACGTATTCAAATGCGCTATTGTATATACTCAAATCCATCAGAAATGTGAGATGTATCATGAGGGAAGCATTTCGATTTAATCAGCAACTGTGCGCTTTTATACAGAAATGCAGAATTCTATTATCCATTCAACCTCCTCAAGCTCATCCTTATTCCCCAGCTCGTTGCTGCTGGAGTTTGAATGGCAATAGCGCCTCTACATTTGGAGCACAGTGCGTGTCATGGGCAAGATGCATATGGGAATCGCATAATTTGGAAATAATCAAAAATAATGAGATTGCTTTTTCATATTGTTTGAAATTTGATCATCATAAGCTGGAACTATGTGTTGATTTAATATTATCTCAATGATGGACATGATATTTCATCACAAGAAATCCAATTCTGAAATTCTGAGAAATAAAAAGCATTTTCATTTTCTTCATCACGGCAGTCTTCGCTACACCGAAATTTTAGAATATATGTAAGTTCAATCTGGCAGTCGGCACTTCTGAAAGTACCTTAATAAGAAATACAAACAAAAGCGTGAATGCTGTTCCCCAACGCAGATGGCCAATGTATTTGTAAGTCATCTAGGGATAGTCAATTCCATTCATTTCGAAGATGCTACCGAAATACATGTCGCCAGGATTCTGAATAACATACTTGATAACACCAAGCAATCTCTCTTGATGTACATTTTAATAACGCGAAAATCGTACACATTTTCTGATATAGTATATATTGCAAACCACTATATAACGCGGATACAGAAATAGAAAGTAATAAGCAATTTCTACGAAATCTATGAATTTTGAATTGAAATTTTAATTTCATTTGATCATCATAATGTCATGTTTCATTTAATGTCATTTGACTTCAAGCAGTCTGCTTGATTAGAAATCTCATTATATCACGTTTACTACGTTTTATAATAAAATTATGCAATCTGTACACGTGATATTTGAACGAAGAAAATTGTCTTACCACTACACTGAAAATTGCTTGATAATATTTCGTAATGAATAACTTTCTGACATGATTACAGGCCATCAAAGAATTAAAAATTTTAAAAAATTATTGTGGTGTAACAAGATGATATAAACGGCACAACCCATAAGTTATTAGTACAAACTGCATCATTCTATAGTTACAGCATATGACAAGCATATGACAGCATATACAGTGATATGACAATATCATTTAGAATTTAATTTTCCATGGAAAATGTGATTGCTCAGTCGTAACATTGTTGATCTACTTCACAAAGCATAATATGCTTATCGTGGATATCCTTGGATATTATCCGGGTGACCACGTCAATGAAAGCAAAGAATGTCAATTGTGGAAAATCATATGAGTATACAGTGTAAATATATGTTAAGATAGCATTTAGCATTGAGATGCGCAAAGCACACTTAGCTAATTTCTGCGAGTATTCATTGAATACTAAGTAGGATGACTGACTACAGGGTATTAAACATACCTCCGACATGTCACCTAAGCTGGTACACCAACAATAAGTAAAATATCGTTGGTGAAACGGCAAAAGGCCCGGCCTATGTGCAAAATGTCCACTATTCAGGAGAACGTTATTATACCTCTGATGGAAAACATTATAACACAAGATGAGAGAAGTCCTTGTTTGACGCTTTTCTTTATTTTTTCACACGTCTTGAAAAATATGCAGAAAAGCGTCAAACGAGGACTTCTCTCATCTTAAGAATTAATGGCTGGTCCTTTATTTTCTGAAATATACATTACAAGTAGAACAATTAATTATTGAGTTTCATCATCTATTGAAATTGGGAGCAGTCCTAGATACCGGAGCTACTAACGGTCAAGTATCCAACTGAATAATCTATCAGGAAGTGGGCCAGCTGATGAAATGGTAGCTGTTCAGGTAACAGATGAAATGTCAGTAGTATTTATTGATTACCGCAGAATTTAACTAAATATGCTGTTTGCGCATGTCAAATTCACTCCATTTACGGCTGCATGCCTAAATGGGAGTTGTGTCGATTTTGAGATGTCTGAACCTGACCGGTTGATGACTCATACCATTGGCTGAAATGACTGCTATTCAGTATGTTCCTACTTTTCAAATGAGTATCCAACTCAGTATAGAATTACATCATTCGCAACATTAAACAGTGTTTTGGTTATTTACACACTTCTATCTGCCATAAAGTTCCGCTATCCTAAAAATTTCATCCATTAATGATGTACATGTATATGTCATGATGGACTTGCATACTGCGTGTAGGCGTATATGTTTATTCTAGAGTACTAACAGACTTCTACGAATCTGCTCGTTTTTTAGTATGTACTTGATTGAACACAAAAATGACTAAATCTTTTATTACTATACACTATATTGATATTCTCTGTGATATTAAAATTCACTTGATGAGTAGACATTTGCCTTTAATTAAAAATATTGTTTCTGTTGTGTCACCTGTAAAAGATTTATTTTCTGATCAAGAGTTCGATGTAGTAACGCTTATGTAAAGATCCTTATTTTGGCGTCATATTTGATATTTCCCATAAAGTGCTTTCACGGATAATTTCGGGGAATCTCTAATTTTGAGAGAAAGGTTTTAGCTTTCCAAGTCAAGAGCCACCACTTAGCCCTCATTTCCTGGTCTTCCACAGCATCCAAAATGGGGATCGTTCAATGCTCTAGTCGTCAACAGCATAAAGGATACTGTATACCATTGATCAAAAATTAGCGCACTCTCTAAATGACCACTTTCTCATTCAATAGTGATATCAAAAGTCGGCCAGTCTAATTATTTGATTTTTGTGAGAAGCTTCACTGAGTTGCTGGTAAGGCCGTTGTATATTGAAAGTACGCAGATGTTCTCTGTCCTTTCGGAACGCGGCTCTATCACTCTCACTCCTTGTCGATCCTATTGACTTTTAGCATTCCTTAAGAGGCTCGCGCGTGATCATTTTATCGTCACTGAAAACTGGTTTCAACCAACGACATAGTTTGGTTGTAGCTATCAAACATTCTACGACCATTTTACCATTATATTGCACTTTATCAATCGACACAACTCTATATTACTTTACTATTCAAGCATGCAGCAGCCACATCCGAGTGAATTTGAGATGTGAAATTAGGATATAAGTTATTTGCTGTGGTTACTACTTTCAACACACTCCTGGCACGTCGTTTGGTGCATCAGTTACACGTATATCTTATACATTACCAATGTGAGATTTTCCGTGCTCCATAAGATCTGTTAGGGTTCGTCCACTGCAGACATTGCAGACATTTCTGCAAGGTATTCGACTTCGTGAGTAATTTTCTGCAGTTCATCAACCTTCAAAGAATATCAAAGTCCATGTCAAACTTTAAAAAGTCAATCCTCATACTTTTCGGTTATATTCGAAAAAATTCTAACAAATTGTGTTCAACGTCTTTTCGAAGGATTTTACTCTTGTTCATTGGATTGAAGTCTCACAGTGGTGTTTCTCAAGGTGCTAGTAATCTCATGACATCTTCTATTCGCTCACTTCAATGATTTTCTATGGTTTTCCTCAATGCCAGATCCGCATGAATGCCTTTTATGCTATTGAAATAACAATGATTCATTCAACTTAAAGCTCCTGACAATGCGCATTCCTTGCAATCAGTTGTGAGCGATTTTTTGAAGAGTATTCAGGATAGACGCTTAGTTTAAATATATATGTGATGTGAACTCGATGCATGGATGTGTCAAAACACTTAAGTCATGTTGCCGATATTGTATTGCAATAAAAGACTCAATCACAGAAGTCAAAAATCTAAAAATTGTGGCTGTGCATGCATTATATATTCGAGCAATCTCCACTTGGAATCGCAATTATCATTATTTCTTTTTGCGTTGTGCCATGGGCTGTCCTTTATCCAAAGATTAAAACCAAGAAAGCCCTCGTCACATGTAATTTTGCAGTCTTATGCAAGGCATCAACTTTCTGTCACTTGTATTTCATTGCTGGGTAATAGTTTGCGACTTGAGTGGAAGGCGTTTAAGGAAATCTGCATATGCTTGATCGAGTAGCAAGAAAATAAAGCCACATCAAAATCCAAACAAGGTAGCATTATACAGTGATCGATAACTGTGTCCGATGCGGATAGATCCATAATGTTTCACCGATAACTGCGACAGTCTTCCATGTTGGAAGTCTTCATCACAGAAGCAATGGCTACACTCTTCAACACACGTTAATTACTGATGTTTCTGCATGCTATAATGATGTATAACATTCTAAAATTGCTTTGTGTTCCTCCAGTCTTGTGTAGATCATATTCCTATTGTATCGCTCTTACACCGACCAAATATGCATGTGAAGCATTCTTACTATCATTTTTATTAACTATCTGAAATAAATGATTGAATATGGAGTTGCATCCTCAGTTGAAAATTAGTGGACCAGAAATGCTGGTAACTGCTAGAATTTTCCATTTTTGAACTTAGAATGCAACTCATTAATAATGATTCTACAATTCTATTTACATTGTATTTTCCAAATGCAGCACACATTAATTATTACTGGCGCACTATCGTAAATAGAATGTCAGCTACGTTATATATATATATATATATACAGATTGTTTTCTCAAAAAATCATAATAAAGGAATCTTAAGGTTAAAAAAAAATTGATACCCTCAACATTAGCTTTACCTCACTTTTTGTTTTTTCAAGAAACTTGAACGAATTTCTCTGTTTTCTTTTTGTTTATAAATTATTGTGATGAAATATCAGTGTTGGACCTGTTATAGCATGAATATTGAGTTGTTTTCCTTTTATAGATAAAAAGCAATAAGATTTGTTGTTCTTCATCATACAAGCAAAAATAAAATCAACATTTGTTATTATGTTATGTAATTTGTGTTCCAACAGCTCAAAAGCAAAACAAAAACACAAAAATCGTTAAAATCATGTCCAAAATTAAGCCAATATCATCATTAAAATCAACAAAAAAGACATGCTCAAAACACAAAATGCAACTTCCACATGTCAATAACTGTGACTTCGTTTGCAACTTCGTTGGAAGATTGACTTTAGCACTCAGAGAGATCTCACTCTGTTACAGGTTGAACAAAATACAAAGAACATGAAAGAGAAATACTTCATAAACAAAACAAAAAGTGTTCGCATTGTTAAAAAGCGAAGTTGGAGTTTTCTAGATAATGCTAGTGCTAGGATGGAACATGGGTTATGGATTAATTTCTGATCAGGAAATTCGAGACATTATGCATTCCCCCGGGTTACAAGGTGCCGAACATACGAAATTTGGGCTGGATTTGAGGTCAATGGCTTTCTTCCAAACTTCACATACAGCACCATGACATGATTCTGATTCTACATGAAATGGAACGAATGAATGAACATTTGGCCAAATGACAGAATCAACTACAGATCCATCGAAACATATTATTTGGATATGATAATATATGTTATAGGAGGAGTAGAGTAACTGTAACGTATGCAGTCTTAATCTTAGCTTATAAGTCTTGAGGACATTATAGACATAATAAATATCTCACGTGAAAATGTCATTGAGTATTCTAAACGTATTCTAAAACGTAAACGTTCGTCGTTCACTGGCGACTCAAGTGAGCGTATCAAATCACTTAAAGGAGTTAAAAAGAGAGTGGAGAAAAAAAGATCAGTCAAAAAATCATCGAATCAATGCTATCAATAATTGGTATTGGTTGGTCATTGACAGGATATTTAGGGCCACAAAAATATAAGCTTCTTAAGAACCGTTACTGTATGCTTATCTATCAGATTATATAAGGACATTTAAATATATTAGGGACATGAAATAACATGAAAAATGCTTTCTGTATCATACTTATGTTTTATTTAGTCAAATTTTAGGATGATCCACTTTTTATGAAACGGACTGTATATATACGCGAGGAAGTGCACTAAATATGCTAATCGGTTATCTCGTTATGCCTTGTAACATAATAACTCAAGTTGACATAGTTAACCCATGCTATGCGAATTTTCAGCAATTCTTTCAGCATGTCTCCATTATATTAAATACTGAAAACATTCAAAAAAGATTTCTCCTGAAATTCTTTCTTGACAGTTAAGATGCACAAAATTAGACTTTGAAGCTTTCAAGACAGAATTACAGTAATTGCTCCGAGGTTGAGGTGATCAAATTTGACATCGAGTGTCCTGTCAAGGCTGTGCAGACTCATATCCCACTGGGAGCTGAAATGGAATTTTCAGCCAACAATTTAAGTCTTATCACTGCGTAGACAGTTTGAGAGATTGAGAAAAATGCAATTTATTAAATGTGACTTTTGAAATCAATTTTATAAATCCTCATCTGGTAGACAGTTTGACAGCACTGACAATGTAATTTTCACTCACGGCTTGAAAATTGAAAATACATTAGATTTGAGTGACATGGCAATCAAATTTGCTTCCTCAACCTTCTTTGCACTTTCTGAAAATGTATAAAGACGAATTTCTACTCTCAGAAGAAATTTTCGTTATAAAATCGAAACGTTTATTTTTTGAAGATTGATTGATTGTCGTTCGGTTTTCCTTGGGGAAATTAAACTTGGAATGGAGATAGTTCCTAAATTAACGTCTAAATGTGGAAATAAGTAACAATGGTCCGATCAGTTTTAAGCCATAGATTTGCTCGGATGATAATTTATCTTCAAAATGTCATTCTTTCCGAATTTGAAACATGGTACAGCTATTAATGACAAGCGGAGAAAACTCTTTCTGCATTAAATCTCTATTTCTGATAGACTTCATTACCGATCAAATCAAATGTCAATCTTCTTCCGCTGTACTTTCATGCCAATTTTCTCTTTGATTTATATTCGCATTAACTATCTGTAATAGAGCTGCTGCGTTGTCGTTTTTTTGATCCATTGAAATTTTAACGAATTTTAGAGAAAATTACTTGTTGAAATCTGATAGGAAAATCAATTCACTTCCTCTGTATCGCTGAAACATGTTGTCTGTTACAAAAAATCATCTTCTTTACTCATTGGAAGTACATTGTGTTTATGACTGGATCCACGACGAACTATCACGAGAATTGCCTCGCGATGCAACCTCACGAATGGCATCTCTCAAGCAGGAGTAAGTGAGTAGGCCTGCATGTAGAGCGGCAGCCCAGAGCATTTATTCGATGGAAAGAGGGTGCGAGGTTTGAATATTTGGAGGTGAAGATTATAGAGTGACTTTCATGAATACGTATTGCTGCCGGACTGCACCCGAGTCACCTTTTTGCCCCCCTATGTACATGACATCAATTGAATTTATTCAATGGAACAATGGTGCGGCTGCAAGCCGTCTCAAAATATTCATTAGAACTCCCTTGACACCAAACTAACAATGACAGCAATTTTTCCTGAGTCCTTCACCCCAACAGCAACAAACTTTGAAATCACCCCTTCCTGTAATACCTGATTGCGTCGACACAGCTACAAATTGTCTCAAAATATTCCTTTACAGCTCTTTGACATGATTAGCAACGACAATAGCTTCAACTGATGACTTATGTATAAAAATGATCCAGCCAGGGTTGGAACTGCTCCGACTTTTTCAATCTAACTTTTTATCTTCGTCGACCATTATCGCATCCTATCAAGTCTTGCCAATGAATGTACGTAAAAAATTGAACATTTATTAATGAAAGTTTGCTTTAAATCTGATATTTCAAAAAAGCTTCCTTCGATTTTCATTATCGTCAGCCTCACTGTAAACTGTCACCTCCTAAAATCGAAGAAATCTGCATCCTAAAGCGCGACACACTAGAATTTTAGGAGGTTGCGTGAAATAGAATGCTGACATACTAAAGAGAACAATAACACTAGTGCGCTAGCCTCCTAAAACGCTTTGCTTTAGGATTTTTTTATTAGTTACGAATAGTGTCTCGCTTCAGTGTGTGATTTAGGAGGTGCTGGTTTAGAGCTTTATGAATAACCGTATTAATTCATGTCGATTTCTTTAAGCTTAACTTAATTGGTAAGTATTTACGATCCTTCACAGTTTCAAATAATGAAATTGATCTGTGATTCACTGATAGAGAAAAAAGCGCATTTATAAATGTTTTCTCTTTAGTGAATCTCATTTTGTTTGAAACATTTTGAAGGATAGTAATTAGTGTTACCAAAAGTATAAGGAATCACAGATAACAATTTGCATGTAATTATACTGTGATAAATAGATACCGTAAGATACTTACCAATTACCGTTAAGCTTACAGTGAATTAATACGGTTATATCATAAAGCTATGTTCTTTATTGCTATGGCATGTAGCCTATATTTCAATTGTATTGTGCATAATGAGTAGCTGACAGACAAAACTAATGTTGGCAACGATCACAAATGCAGCTTACTCTGGTAAAAAAAACGCATTTTAGATCAAGACCGATTGAAAACCAATAGACTCAAAAGGGATCGACCTCTCGCCTATCGGCTCTGTAGGAAGGTTGCATGCGCCTTTACACGCACGACCATCCCACACGTGTTAAGTTCACAGCCGTGCCATTGTTCCATTGAATAAATTCAATTGTTGTAATGCACATAGGGGGGAGAAAGGGGATCACGGACTCGGGTGCAGTCTATGAGGCATACATATTCATGAAAGTCACTCTACAATCTTCACCTCCAAATACTCAAACCTCGTACCCTCTTTCCATTGAATAAATGCTGTGGGCTGCCGGTCTAATGTACATGTATCGGTTGCATGCAGTGGCAGGCGCGATTCCGAATCGTGCGACTGAGGCACGATTACATAATTACTGGTTATTGAGGAATCGCGCGACTGATTCCGTCGAACGATTGATCAAGCGGGACCGATTTACTGCGCCGATCTACTGGTTGCACGAGGAGATAGGAATACGGATTAATTGTATACAAGGATTTTCATCCTATCATGGTCACTTCGTATGATCTCATTCAGGCGCTTCGAAATTGCCGACATTGATCCGGGTCAATGAAAATGGCCTTCAGTAGCAATGAAATTAAAATTTGATCGAAATACATGAAAAAATCACAACAAAAATCAAAATGAAGAATACATGCAACTGTCAGGGATTATCGGTTTTGGAAAAACTTAAATTATACACTTATTTGGATTTTGCATGCTACATGTAGAAGAAGTGATGTCAACAAAATGAATCGGAAAATCTTACGCGCACTACCAAACATTCAAAGGAAATCATGATTATTCCAAGTCGGTGTCGTGTATGTTCTTTATTCTTCGATTGGTTTTCACAGTTTTATATTTGTCATTTTTGCCGCTTTATTTTCAAATCGCTCTCTTCAATTTCATCATATTATATTGACAGTTTTTTTATCCTTCCTTCTAGTAACTATTACATCTATCATTGCGATAACACGACAGATACTACTGCACTGTTGTGGTGCAGTGCTTACTGCACTGCTGCAATCGGTTTACGTTGGTCACACATGTCTTTCAGTATTTTGTCCTATCGTGCTTTGAGTTTTTTTATGTATAATGCTTTTGATTTTCATTCAAAAAAATAAATGGTTTATTGCTATCATTTTATTAGTATATAGCACATCGAACCTACCTCACAAAACACTGAGGCTCAGAGGGCATCTGTCGTTGGACAATGGAGTTACACTAGGATCTGATGGCTAGTTGCTATATAGATCCCACGGACAAGAGTATTGAAATATGTGAAAGTTGTAGATTCTGGTCTGAAATAGCGTGTTCTAAGTCTTTTAATAAAAATGATTTCATTTTTGAAGAAGAATGAATAAAATGGCGAAATCTGATTGAGTATTGGCCAACCGTTCAGTGACCGATACAAACTCGAAGCGCACGTTCACAACCGAAATTTTCTGCAAGGAACGAGTCCGAAAATTTAGACTGTCACAGAATGATGATGTAGACATACCTATAGATGCCACAAACGTACGTGCCTGTCGTGTATGCGATTTTCCTCTGTAGAATCATGGTAAGTTCGTTGAAACTTTTGGCAAAAATGAAATGTTCTTCATTGTCTTTGATCTTCGGTAAAAACTAGATTTTCTACGCTTTCTCGGCTTTGGCTAAAAGTAGGGTAAGGTGGGGCAGGACGCGCCACTTAATTTTCACGCTAAATTTGGACTTTTTTATCACAAATTACAAAACGCGATTTTTGCTCAATTTGAGAATAGAGACCGTAGAATTATTCAGACTAGTTGATTTTCGTCGAACGCTTTTGTAATGTTCTGTGCATACCTTTTTGTAAATTTTCTCAAAAAGGCGTTTTACCCCATGCATGGGGCGAAACGCCCCACCATGTAGGGTAACACGCCCCTGGGGGCGTTTTACCCCCTACTATTTTAACATCGTATTCAAATTGCAAATATCACAATGATATTAGTATTCAGATGCTAAGGCAATATGAAAAACCGGACATATAACATTTTGGCTACGATTATATGTCAACCCAAAGGAATGCTAGTAAGCTTAGCCTATCCATATAGCCTACCTATATATATGTCTATACCTATCTGCTAATCGGGACCCAGCTGCGAATATAACAATAACAAATTTTCCAATATCAAACAGATCTATTGACTATTACAATATAGACTTTCATAGGCGCTACAAATACTACATAGTACGCACAGAATTGCAACACACAACAAGACAAGTTCACAAAACACGACAAAAGTCACATACATATTCGATCTGGTCAGCACTCTCGACATCTGTGCACGGCACACACGCCCATCGCTTGCATTTTGTGCATTGGATCCATTCTTCGCAGGACATGACCCACTTCATTGAACAAATGAAACATGAAGTGCGGTCATAACTTGGTGCTGGTGCCTTAGAAGGAGTTGCTGATTTCACTCGGACCTTCCTTTTTGCACTCGTATTTTTCATATGTTCCAGCTGTTTTTTCGATGGAGAAGAGGTCAACACTTTCGACTTTTCCACTTTCCTCGTTCTCTTTATTTTTGGTGCTGGTGGAAGAGGTGACAGGTCTTGAATCAACGATCGAGGGCGTACCGGTACACCGGTGTTTGTTGGTGTATCAAAGGCTGGGGACGAGGACACGTCGTCGGCGGTGCTACATGAAATTCCACTTGGACCAGGGACATCATTCGTCTCATGGAAATATTCAGCATGATCGCTGTTATTATATCTCGGATCGGCCTCATCTGTCATCAATGATGGAGCGAAGTCCTCTTGAGAAAACATCATTTCATTCAGTGGCCACAAACCAGTTACCTCGAATCCTTTAGTGCTTTGAAAGTGAATACCGTGTTCTCTAGCAAAGAGGACAGCTTCGAGAGTCTTGTGTGAATGATGTCCATCCAATACAAGCACCTGTGGATTGTCTGCACTGCTGTGTGTCCACGTCTGGAAATGTTTCAACCAAACACATCAATTGTCCTCTCTCTGCGCTTACGATTTTTTACATGGTGTTTGAACTGTTGTTATTCCTGTTTCGTCCATGTTCCATATTTGTCTGGCTTGGAGACTGCTTTTCCAAAATGTCTTTGTATATCTTGAAAAATTCTTCGACGTTTTGCTTGTTAAAGGATACAGCTCTTTTGATGCTGACGTCTTTTCAAGAAGCCACGTAGCCAATCTTTACCGGCAAGACCATTTTGAAATGGATGGTTGATACCGGAACGTTCAGCAACACTGAAAGCAAGACGGTGCACATCTGAAAGAAAAATCACTTATCTACTACCTAAGTCTATAGATCTATAATTTTTGGCATGAGATGTCTTCAAGTACGATTAATTTCTACCGTGTCCATCTGTTATCAACATGCTTCTGACATGTGAAAAATGCGAGAGATCCTGTCTTTAAAATTTGGCAATATGTTGTGTTTGCCAACATAAAGAGGCTTCCTAAGTCTGAATGTGCTAAGTTTCCAGACATTTATAGGCGCATTTTCAGGTCGTGAATTCATGTGTTAATGTACTTTAACGCATGAATTCACGAAATGAAAACTTTCCATTCAAAGAGTTATGGCTCTAGAATTAGTGCTTTTTACTTACTCAGAGACCACATAGAACATGTCATTTTAACAGAGGCGTTGAACAGAAGACTGAAGCGTAATGAATACGTTTCTTCAGAATCGATCGCGTCAGGAAACGAAACTTTTTGTACATTTTCTGTCATGCTGTCAACTTCCACTGCCATATAGTTTCATCAGACATTTATATTTAGTTATTAGACGTCTAGGCTATTTATTATATCTGTATATTTTGCTTATAGATTTTGATGATCGGACCTCTAGATATTTTTTCAACCATCTAGGCCCTAAAGTAGTCACAACGAGAATCATCAGACATAAGCGCTTAAAATGATTTTGTCTGACATATTTTCATTCTTCCATATTATCAGAAGAGATTGACGTTATCCAGTCCGCTTGTAAGTCGTTTCGACATGAAACAAGATCAGATTAGCAGGAAGAAAATCTGACCTGGGGTAATGCCGATACCCCGTTGCGTAGACAAGATGAAGGCGGGCCTCCTTAAAGCTGATAAGTTAATCTTCTACGTTATTTTGTGATACAGGATCACTCCATTGATAGGTGGCATCGGCAGGTGTCTAGATCGACATTCACTTCAAGTCTTGTAGTATTACATTCAAGCTCGCCTCTGGTCATTCGACCACCGCCTTGTCTGAGAGAGAACACGCAACACCTGCTGTGATCATCTGGTAACTGAACGCAATCAACAAGCGAGCTTCTTAATCGAATCGCTCATTTTAAATGGATAATATCTGCAGGGTATTGTCCAAGTCGGGAATCCGGAGACACCCTGTAGTGTCAACATGGAATGTCCAGCGCCAATGGCTCGGTAGGACTGCCACTTTGACTGCCACATCGTCGTCAGATGCAATTATGAGTCATCAATATCGAGCAGCAATCTGCACTGTTTGAAACCCGAACGTCAAGATTAAGAAATCTCTGTAAATCAAATAAAACCTCCGGTGAGAATTACTGAAGAGATGGAGTTTGTCTTGTCTATTTCGCCACCGATGGGTGTCACGCCCTTAGCAATGGTGTTGAGTATGATAGCGACAAGGAAGAATAAGTGCAGGAGTTTGATGTCACCAACGGCAATAAAAGAAATTATTTTCAAGTGCAAGTGGACGTGATTCGAATAGCTTTGTCTTCATTCCCAAGATAGATTTGCCATCAGCAGAGAATTCGTAGGGAAAGAACAATTTGAGTAGAGCTGATAATTTAAAGATATAAAGTCATCAATTTCAAGGATGATATGCTGAAAATCCTCATATTAATTGTATGACATTCACTTAGCCTTGATTGTGATCTTATAAGTATGGCTGCTTTATTTCGTGGATATTTGGATGAGGGGTGGATATTACAAGCTTGACTCTAGATAAATTTTTGGACAACAGAAGTTAGCAGAATGTGTTTTATTTGAAATAAGCAGAGTGCCGGAGTATGGGGTAGGTATGGGTGTTGAGGTCATTCCCACGGCTCCTATAGCGCTTCCATGGGGATTCTGTGTGGATTGTCATGATTTTTAACATTCACTAGAAGCAACCAAAACTGACATTTTATCACACAAAAGTTCTGATTTTTTCAATTATCAAACATTTAACCATCTCCCCACTTAAATTGTATGAGATATATGCTGATTTGACATCCACATTACATTGTCAATGATCTTGAATGACTGATGATAGCTTCGTTGTGTCAGGGACGTCTGAAGGGGAAACGCTACAACACAAGCCTAAGCCTGCTTTGCTTCAGAACTGAATGGAGGCTGATTTGCACGACTTTTTATATCGGTATATACTGAAATATATATTGAAATATTAGCCCTAGTTGCATATATCACCTACATGTAGATCATGTAGATCAAATCATACATGAATCAAACCTTGCATGTAGACATATTCATAATGATTGTGTGATATAATTCCGGTTATATAATAATTGCGTTTAATCATCAACCTTTATTTGAAACTTGTCACGAAATACGGTAGAAGAAGTCCGAATAAGATATCTCTTCTATACTTTCCGTACAAAGCACAATCGCACATGTACATGTATATGGGTCATTCACCAGAAAATTGAAATTTCGCGTCCTAATTCAGTATTCATAATTCGACTACCCAGGATTATTAACTTACGTGTACAGTGTACGTGTCTTTTAGAAGCACATCAAAATTCTCAGTTAATCCAATGTCAAAAAATTCTCGTGATTTAAAAGGAAAGAAAGGTTATATTAGTAGGATATGCTGGAAAAGCTTCAATGAGCGCACTTCTGCGGTGGTAGTAAATAGCAAAATATGAATTCGTCTTTTCCCTAAGACTTTGTGTCAGTGGTGCAACATGACGTGTGTCGACTTCTGACATCTTCCTCTCGTGTCCAATTTGGCACCAATCATGCTTTTATTTGAATCCGAGGAGTGTAAAACCATAATAATCTATTTAAACTGAAATTATTTTTCTTCTATCTAGTAATACTCATTTCAATATGCTAACTTCATGGCGCACACTTGTTCCAAATTAGTGGTCAACGGAGGGCATCACAAGATAGTAGCTTTAATTTTCAATGCAAAATTAATGAAAACCTGATTTCTATCTGGACTAACAAATGCAGCCTTCCTTTTGACTGAGTTTCGTTTCAACTTGCTAAGCTAAAAACGATTGATTTTCTAAACATCGCCAGCGGCGAAAACATCAGTGGTATAGCAGAAAGCGAACACTACATTACATCAAGAAAATCCCGCTGCACCATTGACAATTCATCCGAAAACCCGAGTCAGCATCATGATTTCATCTTTTTCTGCTCTTCCTACAGATATATGCATGACTAGTAACGAGTATTCAGTTTGCCTCACCAACACTAATCCATCGCTTTTACTCTCGCAATGCATCGGCGTATTCTGATTGGGCGATGCTCGGTATCCAAAAAAGTGCTCAAAGATCTGTCGTCCTGCTGTTGACGCAATGCAAAACTTGCAGTCGCACTTGCAGCAGAAAGGAAAGCTGTGAGAAAAATTAAGGTACCTGTAGTAAGTTAAGACTATTAATAGTTTGCACGAAGAACCTACATAGAAATAACTGTCGAAGCATAGCAGTTTCATTCCACGGTGATCGATGACATTAGATCAAAATTTCTTTTGACACGTTCGTAGATATGTAGTAGAGCGGCAATTGTCTCAGTCTGCCGGCGGGAAGCTTGCAAAGAAATATATAAATTGCAAACGTCTTCAGTTTTAAACTTCACCAGTGAGTGATGGCCATGCTCAATGTGATTATCAAAAAGACAGTGCTGCAATTGCTGTTTATGATAAAAATTATATCCGGAGGCTGACTCCAAAATATTCCTATGGGAACTGGGCAAGTGCATTTTGTTCAACCATGTGACCGCGACCGCACCTTTTGGCCGAGTAGGCCACACATGATATCAATTGGAATTCTCTAACGGTTTGGCAATCATGAAGAGCCTATATTCAATATAAATAAATGCATTCGTCTGAGTTCGGTTGTGTTATACAAATAATGCATGAGTTGATAAGCTGACAAGGAAATTATAATGAAGGTCATTGTGTTATAATCCAATCATCCAAATTGGCAGCCGGCTCGTATCATGTTTTAAGCTTATATCATGCATCATTCTACTGAGATCCCCATGACATTTCCCCCTACCCCTTTTCAGGGAAAATAGCGTTGTTAAAATAAAAAATATAGATTGAATATTTGGCATCAGTTAATTTAACTGAAGAAAATAGTGTATCAACTACATGTGAGTTTCTTATCCTGTGAGGGTATGGGGATTCCGTGGGGATACGGACAGGTTTTCTATGGATATGGGGTGGGGTGGCGATTCAAATTTCAATCCCGACGGCAACCCTGGAAATAAGATTTCAAAATATCTCCATACTTGTGTCCATTATTTTCTATTCGAAGGAAATGTTACATTTATTCCTCTTATACTCACAAGAAGATGATTTCAATTTTATAGAATATATATTAGTATTTATAGATCTTGATTACCTTGACCGACCAGGCTATCGGATGCCGGGTTGGCATCGCTGGTCACAGCATTTCTTCCATTTGTCTCTCGATCGTGCTATTCTTCTTCATGTTGGTCCAAACGTTCTCGTGAGGTCGTCTTCCCATCTTCACGGGGCCTTTCTGTTGTTCTTCTCTGTTCTCGACTTCTCGTGGGTACCACACTGCGACTGCGTTTGTCCATCTTCTATCGGGAAGTTGTGCGACATGTCCAGTCCATCGGTATTTGTTCTTCCGGTACTCTTCAATGACGTCCTTGACTGTACTTCTTTTCCTGATCTCATCGTTCTTGACATGTTGGAGAAGTGATATTCCTAACATAGTTTTTTCCATGGCTCTTTGCGTTGTAGCCAAGCGATGTTCCTCCTTCTTTGTTGTTGGCTACGTCTCGCTCGCATATGACATTGCAGACAAGATTGTGCTGTTGAATAGGTCTGCGAGGGCATTGTGTGTCGATGTTGGATTTCAGTACATCCTTTATCGAATTGAATGCTCTCTATCCCGCTCTTCCTCGCTGATTGATCTCATTTTCTAGATCTCGTTCCATATTCACTTCCTGTCCCAAGTTGATGCAGTTCTTCACTTCTTTTCCTCTCTTCCCATCGTGATTCGTCCGGGCATTACGTTGCTCCATTTGATGTATTTAGTTTCAGGGGCTGATCTTCCGATCGATTTCTGGGCCTTTGTTGCTTAGCTCCCGCAAATGTTCCGCAATGTTTTCTGCGAGGAGTACGATGTCTTCTGCAAATCGTAAGTGATTATGGACTTCTCCATTAACCCATATCTGTAAACAAGCCGTGAAGAGCTTGGGAGAGATGGTGTCACCTAGCTTGACTACTTTCTCAACCGGAATACGTACACTGGATGACGAAATAGCCATGTTGGTAGTAAAGTTTGTGTTCATTTCTTTCAGAACATTCACGTCTGTTCCTGGGATTCTAGCTTTTTCAGAAAATGTAGCACTGCGCTTATCTCCACGCTGTCAAAAGCCTTTTCATAATCGACGCAGGCGATGCATGCCGGTAGCTTGTACTCTTTTGACCTTTCGAGTAACTGTGTTATGTGATCCATCGTGCTGTAGTTCTTCCTGAATCCCGCTTGTTCTTTCGTTTGTTGTTCGTCCAACTGACGTGTTAATCGGTTTACGATAACTTTGGTAAAAAGCTTATGTATGTGGGATAGGAGGCAGTTGGGGCGGCAGTTTTTTAGATCTTCTTTATCTCCTTTCTTGTATATCAAAACCGTTTTTGACTCCTTCCATTTACTCGGTATCTTTTCTTCTCTTAGGTATCGGTTGAAGCATATATTTAAGACTATTGATAAAAAGAAAAAAAAAACCAAATTACTTGGTGCCTCCGTACCAGTATATTTTTTTGATCTGTTTAAAAAAAATAATAAATATACACTGAAGTGCACTGAAGTTGCACTGTACTTCGGCCTTTGGCCTTCAAGGTGCGATGGTAAGTGGCAGGTCATACATTCAACCCTTCCCTTAAGAATCGAAAGTGAACAGATTTAACATCCGATAACTACGTAGTAGAAGCGATCAAAGGATAACAGTTGATTTCGTTCTTCCGATTGATTTCCGGCTTATTAGCTCTGATACACTTGAAGAAAGCAAGTGTATCAGAGCTAATAAGCCGGAAATCAATCGGAAGAACGAAATCAACTGTTATCCTTTGATCGCTTCTACTACGTAGTTATCGGATGTTAAATCTGTTCACTTTCGATTCTTAAGGGAAGGGTTGAATGTATGACCTGCCACTTACCATCGCACCTTGAAGGCCAAAGGCCGAAGTACAGTGCAACTTCAGTGCACTTCAGTGTATATTTATTATTTTTTTTTAAACAGATCAAAAAAATATACTGGTACGGAGGCACCAAGTAATTTGGTTTTTTTTTCTTTTTATCAATGGATTTGAACCTCCTGAAAAATTTGATCAATTATATATATTTAAGACTTTCAAGAAATTTCTCCGGCCATTTCCAGCATCTTGATTGTTATATCATCTTTTCCGTGTGCTTTCCCCTTCTTCATCTTCTTTGAAGCATCTTCTACTTCACTCATAATGATATGCGTCTCTTTTTATTCTGCTTTCTCATATGACGGTGGTTCAATTCTTACGGATGACTTGAAAAGGTCAGTGTAAAATGTTTTACAGACCTTCACTCACTCTTGTCGGTCGCCGCACCGCCGCTGTGTTCTTTAATGTTGCTATTTCTGATTTGTATAAAGACATTTCCCTTTCACATTTCTTCAGACTTTTCCGCTCCTTTGCATTTCTTATGAGTCATTTCGGTATCTCTCCGAATCCTCTTTCAAGCATCGCCAAATGATTTTGCACAGGATTATGTATTCTAGATGATCGGCACCATTTTTTTCCTATTTATCCGTTTTTCTAATAATTTTTTCGTTTCTTCGGATATACTACCCTGTTTCTTTTGGGCTTGTTACTTTCGTATTCTTTATGCACTTCTTCAATATATGTATTAGAGATTCATATTCTTCCTCAGTATCATTCAATTGGTCCCAATTTTCGCTTGTAATGGCTTCTTTCAATTGTTTCTCGTCGACAATTGTCACTTTTTGATTTTACGATGCCATCTGTAGTGCCTCCTCCTTTCTCCTGTCCAGTATGATCTTCGCTCTGACTAGACGGTGATCGTTGCCGGTGTTGAACGGTGTAACGACTGACACATCGTGTAGGATTCGTCGTTTGTCTGCCATGATGTAGTCAATATCATTTCGGTACTTATCGTTTGGTGAGGTCCATGTCCATCTCTTCTGCATATTCTTCTTGAATGAGCTGTTTCCTACGTAAAGCCTGTTTGTTTCGATCATTGTGAGTAAACGCTCTCCTCTCTCATTTCTTTCGCCGAGTCCGTATTTACTTACGTATCTTTCACCGTGTTGTTCTTTTCCCACTTTTGCGTTGAAGTCTCTCATTGGAATTGTGTACGTCGTCTTTGGTGTTAGACATTGATCCATCTCTCGATAAACTCCTCAACTTCGTCATCGTATGCAGCATTGGTGGGAATATATTCCTGTATGATCTTGATTGTTCGTTTTTTGACAACTGGATAATCAGCACACCAACTCTATGAGAAATGATTTTACCATGTGCGATTTTTGAAGTCCATTCTTTACTCACGATTAATCCTACGCCTCCGACTGATATTTCGTTTGCTTTGCCTAGTTTTATGGTACATCCAATTTTCCAAGTGGCATTGAGAGCTTTTCTTCGGCGCACTTCGCATAATCTTAGTATGTTCATTTTATCTTTTCACGTTCTTCAATCAAATGGCTTAAAACGTCATATTTTGCTAATGACCTGCAGTTGTATGTACAAAAATTGTACATATTGTAAGGCTGGTTTTCGGCAGCATTTTGGTCCCTGTGATTCTCAGCAATAAAAATGATGATTTATTGCATCCATTGCTTCTCGATAAGATTTGTAGTCAAACTTGAGATCGGCAAATCTTGAAGCAAGGAGACATGATGCTACTTAATTCTAGCCTTGCTACAGGAAAAATAAGAACATGCCAGGTAAGTAGATCATTGAGTCTCCTTCAACAATCTGACTTTGGAAGCTATAAAGCCATGTTTTGTACATAAGGCAAGGACCGGGTATTCTAGGCAAGTACGAAATTTCTTACATAACTATACGTATTGGTGCCTGATATCAATATCAATATTAAGTATACTACAGCACATATAGCTGGGTAAATTGTCAGGCAGCTATTCCTGATGTTGTGGTAAGGCAAGATAGTTTTCTATGCTGTTTATAAATTCTTTTGTCTTCACAAAGAGAAAACGATTGCATTTATCAAATTTGTTTATTTTGAAAGAAGTGTCACGCTTACTGATTGATTGGCAGCAGAATTGAGTTAAATGTGTAAATCCAATCGCTGAATCACAGGGCTTCTTGGTTCTTTTTGATGATTCCATCCATCCGTGCAACAAATTACTCAATAAAGATGGCCCACGTGACTTGATTTTTTTTTGTTGTTGTCTGCGTGAATCGAAAGTCAGTAGTGAAGGTCATGAAAACTCAAACTTGATAACTTGCCAGATGTTCATCACAAAAATTCAAAATTTAACATAGCAATCAAAAGAAGACTAAGTACAAACTATCTACAAGAGGAGGTAACTACAACAGGCTATGTACAAACATCATGCTCAACAAACGTGAAGGACAATAGACATCTCAAACACCCTATTATCACAAGTTGAACGTTGAAACACCCTGCCCCCGTTGGCAAATCACAGATTTTCCAACACTCAACTGTCAATCTTCCTTTTCTAGAAGATGCAACTTTTGGACCGGCCTGGTAATGACGCCTCTATCGGTCTGTAGTCGACAAGTCCGGACTAGTCCGTCTCTTCCTTTTACTGTCTCGACTACCCGACCAAGTGGCCAAGCTGGTCTAGTCGTCCGGGGCTCCTCAATCAAGCAGACATCTCCAACTTTAACATTTTCTTTGGCTGCATGCCATCGTCTTCTTTTGCCAATTGTCGGTAGATACTCACTCGACCAGCGCTTCCAGAAATGCGACAACAACATTTGTACATGTCTGTAGCGTTTGTTGATGGACATTTCTCTGCTTGAAGAAATTAGAGGCAACGTTTTCAATGGACGACCAAGGGCGAGGTGAGAAGGCGTAATAGGCTGAGGATTCATTGGATCGCTTCCTAAATATGTCAATGGACGTTGGTTCAAAGAAGCTTCAATATCTGTTAATATCGAATACATCTCTGTGTAATTCAATCTTGCTCGACCAAGCACCTTTCTCAACGGCTCTTTTAGCGATCTGTTCATCCTCTCATAGAAGGCACCTCTGTGAGGACTTCTTTCTGTCAAAAATTTCCGATGAATTCCGTTTTCAACCAAGAATCGATTGATTTCTTCTTCGTGCAAATTTGCTTTGAAGAAATTAGCTAAGGAGAGACGAAAGATGCGATCAGCCTTCTTGAATGTCAACTGATTATCACTGAAGACAGTATGACACCAACCTCTCCTGTTGATCATTCTTCTCAGGGCTGAAATAAATTCCTCTGTAGTCATGTCATTAGTTAGCTCGAAATGTATCATTCTACTGTGACAACATGAGAATATGCATATGTAAGCTTTCCTTGTTGATTTGCTGTCATACGATTTCAAATGTAGAACTCCCGTGAAATCCAGACCTATTTCAGAAAAGGCCGGCGATACGTTTACACGCTCCTTCGGCAATATGCCCATTTTTTGTTGAAGAGGCTGTGTATTTGCATGCTTGCAGACTAAACATTTTTTCAATGATCGTCTAACCATTTCTCTGAAATGTATTATTTGAAATTTTTTTCGCGTAAGAATACCAGAGTTGTGTCTTGCGGACAATGGAAATTTTACTTATGGACGTGTAAAATAAGTTTCTCGATCAGTATATCTTTATCGGGAAGAATGATTGGGAATTTTGTATCATGTGATAAAGATGAAAGCTCTAATCGTTCTTTCACAATGATCAGTTTTCGCAAGCTGTCCCATCTTGGATCGTGACATAAGAGTTTTGAGTTTCCTGACACAGACAAATTGATTTCTTGTATCAAACGAAACAAACGAGTTTCTGCGTCTCTGATTTCTTCAATACTCAGAAACGGACTGTGATTTTTTGTTTCAGCATTGTCAATTGACTGTTTCCAGCGGAAGATTCGTGCACAAACTCTGATTATTTTGCTGTATTCCTCAAATCTAGTTACTATTTCAGGTTAATCTTTCGGTTGAGCTTTTTTCAGCAGCAGTACCTTTTTTGTGGCTTCTTTCTCTATCGCATTCTTTTTCTCATCTGACAAACTCTCATTTCCATTGATATTTGCTCTTGTACCTTGCGGCCATTGTGATTTTTCTTTTCTCAACCAAGTTGGTCCTTTCCAATAGAGTTCATTTTCTTTCAATTCTTGAACCTTGGCTCCCCTACTGTGAATGTCTGCAGGGTTTTCTTTGCCAGGACAATGACGCCAATTCATTGGAGAAGTCAAGTCATGAATATCCTGCACGCGATTTCGGACGAATTCTTTCCAACTAGAGCTTGGTTTTGATATCCATGCTAATACAATCTCCTAATCAGACCAGTAGTAAATATCATCTATATTGATATGATGTCCGATAGCACTTACAATGTAATCCTTCAGTTTGGCTAAGGCATGAGCAGCCAACAATTCGAGGCGCGCGATCGGCGGTTTCTTCAATGAGGCTACTCTTGTTTTCGCAATTAAATACGAAGTATCAATATTGCCATTCATACTTTCAACTCTCAAGTAGAAAACCGCACCATATCCTTTGAGCGAGGCATCCGCAAATCCATGAAGTTGAATTGATTTTACTTGTTCTGAAGAATACAGAAGAGCGAATCGAGGAATTTCAATTGTTTTCAACAACTTTATTTCATCAGTCCAATCTCGCTATTGTTTTTTGATGTCTCCATTAACCGTGGTTTTCCAATCAAGCTTAGCCTAACACAGTTGTTGCATAATGATTTTTGCCTGAATGACAAATGCGGCGAAAAATCCGAAAACATCGTAAATGGAACTAAGCTTTCTGAGGATAGACTGTTTCGTCACAATCTCATCTTGCTTTTCAAGATCATTCTTGATGTTACAAAAAATAGCGAATCATGATAAGTATTCCACTTCAGTCCCAATGAACTAGCAAGTCCTTGATTCTCATTATCCAAATCAACGATGAGATTAGGAAACGGCTTGCTTTCTGGAATTTGTTCCATGACTGTGGACGAATTAGACGCGAACTTCGTCAGGTTCCAACCGCCGGAAGAAAAGAAGTCGACAAGTTGCGTGTATTTTTCCATAACTTCCAATTCAGAATTTCCTCCGTCATGAACGTCATCCATGTTTTCTTTGATCGAATTGCTGAATTCTTCTCCATAGGTTTTCGCATTGTCGTCAGCATGTTTATGCACTGCAGAGATGCATAAAAACGGACTACATGTTTCACCGAAAAGAACTCGCTCCATTGCAAAAAGTCGTGGCTGAATGTTTGCATCACAATGACGCCATATGAATAATTGATACTGGTGATGACCGTGGCTTACTCTAGTTTGCAAGAACATTTTTTCTACATCAGCGTTGATGGCAATACGATTCATTCGGAAACGCATGAGAAGAGCGACTATATCAGGAAGCAAATTAGGTCCTGGATACAAGCAATCATTTAAAGACGTTCCTCTTGCGTCTTTCGAACTGGCATCGAAAACAATGCGAACTTTGGTAGACGTGCTACTCTCCTTAAACACCGCATGATGTGGGATAACATAATATTCATCCTTCAGTACTGTTTTTGCTTCTTCAGAGGTCAAATCTTGAGCAAAGCCTAGCCGCACATAATCCATGATAGCATCTTCATATTTCTGCTTTTTCTCAGGACTTTTCTCAAGCTGTTTTTCAGTTGACTTGAGTCGACGAAAGGCTTCTGTATAATTGCCCTCAAGTTTACATGCATTGTGTCGGAAAGGCAATTTCACAACATATCTCTCTCCGTCATGTTTCGTGCCGTTGACGAATGCTTCTTTGGCTTGTCGCTCGTCTTCAGTATAAACATTCTTGCTATCTAGTAGTCCGATGGAATCTTGCTCCCAAAAGCGTTCGAGCTTTTTGTCAATCTCATTCAAAATGTTTGATGATTCACTCTTTCTACTCAAATTTTGTACAATCATACTTTTCTTTTCCTGCGGAAAATTTCTCAAAATACTTCTGTGACAGGGGCCTGCTATAACATATCCAAAAAAGGAATCGATGGCAATAGGCTTCACCTCGCGGCATTCATCATCAGGAAGTATTACTTTTCCGCTCATCAACTGATAGTAATATCTAGCACCCAAAAGAATATCAATGGAAGATTCTGATTGAGGCATTTCATCAGCATAATTCAATTCCTGCAGGTGTGGACACTGGTTCAAATCTAGGTCGATTGAATCGAAAGACGAACAAATTTCTCCTTTTTTCACATGTCCTTGTATGAGAATTCTTCGGTCTTCAGTTTCATCCAATGGTCCAATATTGGCTTCAACTGTCTTACTGTTGCGCTCATAATGTTCATGTCCTCCGAATCCCTGCACTTTGAAAGAACCTGCATCTTGCGTTGTAAGCCCAAGTCTTTCTATGACAGAATCAGTGAAAAACGTGATGTGACTCAATGAATCGAGTCCTACTCGCACAACTATACTTCCTGTACCGTTGTACAACCTAGCTTTCGCTGTAGGCAAAATGGTCTCTACAAGTCCATCACTACTAGCCAGCTTATTTCTACATACAAGAGTCTTGTCACGTGTCCGGGCCTTCGTGATCATTGTGGCATTCTTTGGCAGAGAGTTGCGCGTATGTTCATCAACAGGGACATCGGTAAGGTGAAGAAGTCGGTGATGAAAACCTTTGCATCCTTCGACTGTACAGCGCTTATCACATTTATACGATGTCTTAGGATGATCAATGTGGTCCTTCGGCATCAAACATTTACCACAAATGTGTCTCATTTTGAGGTGAAATTGGAAACATCTGTCCTTTTGAGTAAGATTTTGAAAGTCTCTGCAATCATAGAGCTGGTGATCTCCTGAACAGCAAGCACATTTTGTAACTTCTGAACTGTCCTTTTTGCCTCCATTGGTCACTAGCGAATGAGCAGTAGAGACGTTTTCTTGATTTTCGGATCGCGAGTTACTATTGTCATGCTTCTTGAATTTTTGCATGTTATTGCTCTGACGATCAGCATTCTTCCAAGAACGTCTTTCATCATTGTTGCTAATGACATCTTTTTGGGCAGAAGTTTGCCTGGAGGAGTACAACGCTTCTTTAACAGAGAGCTTCGACTCAATGAACTCAAAGAGCCTTTTAGTGGAGGGACTATCACTTTTTTCAATTGAGGGAGCAACTAATTTCTCGATCCATTCTTTTTCCATCGGAACAGGCAATTGTTTCTCAATTATCTTCGTCATGATTTGATCGACAGATATTTTGTTTTTCTCGATAAGAGACATTTTTGTTTGAGATCTGTCTAATAAATTTTGCAGACCTATGAAATCATCATTCGATCGGTAGCTCACAAGAAGCGAATTCACTAGTCTTCTAGTCATTGATTCAGGCTTTGACCAGCGCTTTTGGACATGCTTCACTGCTACTTCATAATTATCAGCTCTAAGCTCATATCAGTCCAAAACTCCTTTGGCTGATCCCTTCATCGCGTCTTTTAAATACTTCAATTTGTAGAAGCGCGAAACAGTTGTGTTTGAATGAATCAACGATTCGAAAGCATCCCAGAATGTTGGGAACGACAGTATATTGCCGTAGATTTCAGGGGGGTGAACATTGTGTGGAAGAGGACCGGCTCTTGATTCCTCTTCTTCGAGCCGCCTCAAATGACTTAGATAGGCCTTGGCTTTTGGCAAGACATCGTAGAAATTAGCTTTAGTTGAATCAAAGATTTGCAACATCATTTCTTTTTCGGAACCGTTACTCAAGATTTCGACGTTATCATCGACAAAAAGCCTGAGATCTCTCAATCTAGATTCGCATCGTTGCAAGACAGAATCAACTTCATAGTAAGCATCTTTGTCTGATACCTTATTCCTCAGATCATCTATGAAACTGCGAACTTCATCACTAATCCTTTCAAATTTGGCTTTGATCTGCTCAACATTGTTGTTTGAGTCAAGATCAACAGAATTATTATTCGCCATCTGTGATTTTTGCAAATTTTCTATCAGTGAGCTACGTTCTTTTTCATGATCTGTGGTCTGTCTATTAATGATGCTCATGAGATTAGCTTGTAACTCTTCTGAAGAGCGCTTCATTTCTAGAAGGAGTAAATCAAAACGCTTTTGATCATCTTGACGTTGCATTTCAAATCTTTTTTGGTCCTCTAGACGCTGTTGTGTCAGTAAGACAATCAGTTGATTCGCATCTATTTGATTTGCTACTGTACTGGAGTCATCTTTCCTTACAGTTGACCTGCTCTGTGTACTCTGTTCAGATTCATCATCGGTCTCTGCAAAGCGTTGTATAGACAAATTCCAGTCTTTTCTGTGAATTTCCAGTAGTCTGTTTAGCAGCGTGGATTTATCTCCAGTACTTTTGTGGCCTCTACGTTTTAATTCAGTCTGTAGCTGGGGCTTAGATTTCTCATTTAGTCTCTTTCGCTCTGCTCTTATAAACTCAGCTTCAGTAACGTACGTGTGTGTATCATCAATATTTTCTACATATACAGAAGGAGTTGCCATCATACAGCAGTAACGAAAAAACACTCTTAAACAACTGTATTCAAGCAAGAATTACTCGTAACATGTACAGAAGAATGCAAACGTACTCAGAGATGCACTACTCCTATCATGCAGAAAGATGCAAACTTTCTCAAACAATATACACCTATGGTGCACGTATGTAAGCCTGAGTTTTCATGAAAAAAAGGGCAATTTTTTTTTCTCTGCGAAGACAAATTGACTGATTTAACAGCATAGAAACTATACACAAGATACTTTATTGAGTAACTTATAGCTGGGTAAATTATCAGGCAGCTATTCCTGATGTTGTGGTAAGGCAAGATAGTTTTCTATGCTGTTTATAAATTCTTTTGTCTTCACAAAGAGAAAACGATTGCATTTATCAAATTTGTTTATTTTGAAAGAAGTGTCACGCTTACTGATTGATTGGCAGCAGAATTGAGTTAAATGTGTAAATCCAATCGTTGAATCACAGGGCTTCTTGGTTCTTTTTGATGATTCCATCCATCCGTGCAACAAATTACTCAATAAAGATGGCCTACGTGACTTGATTTTTTTTATTGTTGTCTGCGTGAATCGAAAGTCAGTAGTGAAGGTAATGAAAACTCAAACTTGATAACTTGCCAGATGTTCATCACAAAAATTCAAAATTTAACATAGCAATCAAAAGAAGACTAAGTACAAACTATCTACAAGAAGAGGTAACTACAACAGGCTATGTACAAACATCATGCCCAACAAACGTGAAGGACAATAGACATCTCAAACACCCTATTATCACAAGTTGAACGTTGAAACAGCACATGCCGCTTATGGGATACGTAACATATCCGCCCTCGACTAAATCAGTTTGCAAAACCTGAAGAGATCACAAATCGTAGTGTAACGATGACGAATATTTGAATATATAGCCTTCTATTAAATTTAGTTTGAAACTTTATTTTTAGCCTTTTATTAAATTAAATGTGTGAAATGTTCACGTTGGAAAGGTTGTGGCTGTGTCTGCCTGGAAATCAATGCAAATTTGACTTCTATGAAAATTAAATAATATATTTGTAACTGAATGGATTTTTATGAATGGAATATTTTGTAAATGGGAGAATTGTCTACTGTCTACTTTCGGTGTGACTAGATTAGCCACAATCATTGATAATGCAAATGAGACAAAAGCCGAAGCGTTGAGTCGCTATTTGACTTTTAGATTTTATCAAATCTGATAATTCATATGATCTCAAAATTTCCAAATTGAACAGCAGAATATGCAGATTCCTCAGATAAATAGGGAGAATGGCACTGGATAGTAGATATAGCGATCAGTTGATTGAACCAACTAGCAATCAAATCAGTCGCAAATCAATAGCAATCAAGAAGCGGTTAAGTACTGCAGCAACAGTTTCCAGTTATCACTTAATCACTGACGTTTTGCATTTTCTAAGTATTCGGCTGATACAAGGAGAATTCAAGTCACATTAATCTCATTTGATTCCAAAATTTGATTGAATAATTGAACAGCGATAAATGAACTCACGCTTGTGACAACTTTGGTGACCGAAATAATATTCATCAAAATCTCGTTTTCAAAACATTCTTTTTGTTTACAAAAGTTGCTTCAGCAAGAAGTCAATGTCAAGCATCGAAGACATGACCTTACTAATAGGAAAATTGCCAGCTGTCAAAATTGAAACTCAGAGTTATAAATGGGACAATATCCATTCGTATTATCTCTGTATAGTGATATTCTAACTAAGCGTCTCCATCATTCTACAAAGCAAGCTTCGGTAAGTCAAGTTTGAGAGTTTTGAGTTGACATTGAATTAGACCAATGAAGTTTTTGACTCAGAAGGAAAACATCATTTTCATCAGCCGATGATGACTTTCTCACAAGTGTAAGTTCTACCTTGGAGTTAATCATCGACGTCGCTGAATGTTGCGAAATTTCAATGCATGGAAGCTTGATTCCAACCAGTACTGATGAACATGGAAATAATACAGCAATCTCCTTTACTATATACTGTATATACAGCGTATCCCAAAAGTCGCTTAAAACTTTAATTGCAGGTAGTAGCTCTCCTATTACATCGATTAGTCTGAAAGTTTAACAGTAGAAACTAAACATCATGGGGTTTTGTTAAATAGCAAGTTTCTCTTCATTCGACTTCTTAAAGGTATGTTATAGAATGTTGTGCATTACAATAAATTTTAAGCTATTTTAATCAATTATAAATGAAAACTAATTATTTTTTCCTAGAATATCAAATTTTACGCAAAAGTAGAGTTCATGAATGATCAATTACATTCACTGTCACTCAATGTGTCCACCATGATATTATTGGATCATTTGGAGGCGATCGATCTAGTGCTCATCGAGTTATGCGAAAGAAGCTTCAATATCAAAAGTGCCGAATATCGATCCGCCATCAGCTGCAACCAGATGACTTCGAGAAGCGAAGACAATTTGCGGAATAGGTCACTAATAATCAGCTTGACAATTTGGAGAACGTGGTTTGGACGGACGAGGCGCATCATCACCTTGATGGAGCGGTCTACACGAGCGATGCCTACGCATGGAGTCGCAGCAATCTCCACTATCATGCAGAAAAGCCCATTCAATCCCCCAAATTGTGCGTTTGGATCAGATTCAGTGGTTAACTTATGATTCCTCCATATTTCTTTGAATGCGGTACAATTGACGACGATAGATACCTACACATGCTGATGATTCATGTGATTCCAGTCTTGAAGGCTCACATAAGATATTCGACGACCACGCTCCAGCAGGACGGTGCTCCGCCCTACATCAAGAGCAACATAAAGAAGTTTCTAGAGACCAACTTCACCACGGATAGCGTAATCAGTCGCTTTTTCCCTAACTTCTGGCCTCCGCGGTCTACAGACTTGACACCAGTTGACTTTTGGTATTGGGGAAATTTAAAGCGTTTTGTGTATGCCGCAGGACAACCGCTGACAATAGCCAACCTGAAAGCCAGGATCATTCGTGCGGCGGAGACCATCTCAACAGATGATGTACAGCAGACACTTGGGTCACTTGTTGATCGATCGCCTCCAATTGATCCAATAATATCATGGTGGACACATTGAGTGACAGTGAATGTAATTGATCATTCATGAACTCTACTTTTGCGTAAAATTTGATATTCTAGGAAAAAATAATTAGTTTTCATTTATAATTGATTAAAATAGCTTAAAATTTATTGTAATGCACAACATTCTATAACATACCTTTAAGAAGTCGAATGAAGACAAACTTGCTATTTAACAAAACCCCATGATGTTTAGATTCTACTGTTAAACTTTCAGACTAATCGATGTAATAGGAGAGCTACTACCTGCAATTAAAGTTTTAAGCGACTTTTGGAACACGCTGGATATATACTTCATTTAGGCGTTTGAGAAACTCATAATATCCTGATCGTAGACTGTCAAAGCATTAAATCAATAACTACGAAAGAAGCTTCGCCCTTATTAACTTTCGTAGGCCAGTATTTGCTTTCGCATGCGCGGTTTCGTAGCGGTTTGCTTTCACTTTGTAGTCGCATTCCTAATAAAAATTAGTCCCTGTCGTAGTCTAATTTTTTTTTAATGCAAAAACATATTAAAGCATAAAATTGAGGACACCGTCAATGGCTGCTATTTACGACGCCAATCTGGTTGATGTGCTGAAGTTATTTGAGAGCACAATAAGTGATTGAAAGGACGGGATTGATTTGTGTACGGAAAGCAACTGAAGCACACATGTACATATTACATGAAACATGAAAGGTCTGCTTTCAAAAACAACCATTCATATGCAAATGTGAAATGATTTCCTACTCTAAGTAGCTCTTCAAATGTGGCTATAAAGTAGAAGAACAATCTGTAGATGCACACAAAATTTAAATGACTAGGGAAGCTTTCAAAATGAATTACTTTCATGAAAACTACCCCAGTGCGTAAATTTTTCATTAAGTGACATCTGCATAACATTTGAGTTTCAAATACTCAATTCGATGTCCATGGTATAACAGATGATCATGATATGATTGGTAAATGTGATAATTGTAAAATACTGCAGTCGTGTAGAGAATCGATGAGATTCGTTGCAAGTTATCAAAACAATTTTGCAAAAAGTGACAAGCATTTCAGTATTGCTCATACAAATAACTTTCCAATGGACAATATCCAACATGTCTTGCGAATAGCTTGAATATAGGCTAAAACTTAAAGCTAAAAAGCGTAGGTCCGGCATCTTAGTCTGATTTGTGACAGGGTGGTAGGGTATGGTTCCCAGTGCGGATGTTGATAAGCAGATAACTTACCTCATGGTTGAAATTTAATGGTGAATATACAATGCAGAAAATACTTATCCTTCATCACTTTACCAAAAACTTGTGCATGAGGGAGCAACTACAAGAGCATCGACTAAGCAATTTAACATAAAGCAAATGGAATGCGTCAGAATCAAGCCGTCGCCATTGGCAGTAATTACCAAGGATGGTAGCCTCTCAGATACTAAACATTCAACATGCTGCTAGTGTTGATTTTTGCAGTAAGGTATTTAATTTGCTGGTGCTCATCTAACACCGTGATTGGTGAATGCTATGCTGATGGTCTGAAATCAACAGTTCCGATCAAAAGTTGGGGCTCAGCTAGAACTACATAACTGCACGCTTAACGCTGTTGACTTTACCCTTTATTGTTAGTGACTTATGTGCTTTTTTAGCAGTAATTCTATTCCAGCTAATTATATTGCAACTAATTTCTTGTTGGATGATGACATTCCTGTTTTATGAGCACGTATTTTCAAGTCCATATTCGATTGCTCACTGGTAGAGTATAAAGTTTCATAGTGGTGTAAATTTGGAGTCAATTACTCTTGAAAGAATATGAAAAGATTGAAGTACCTTTATCTGTTTTGTGTTAATGTGTTCATTTGCTAGCATTCATTTGTTGTTGCTTGAAATATATTATTTCGCAGGAAAATCAAATAGAGTCTCAGAGGAAAGGTGGAGAAGACAGCAATATATTCTACTTTAGTACATTTGCAGAACGTGTTATGATTGAATATACACGAATGAAGCAAGCTTCCAATTTTCAGTTTCCTTCCTTAGCTAAACATCGAAGGTTTGAAGGTGCTACATCGAATTTCTGCTTCTGTGAAAGTACATGTCAAATCACAATATCAAGAAGAGAAAGTAAATGGTTACGGATAGGTTCCTAAAATTAGGAATAACGAATAGGAGCAGATAGGAAATAGACAAATTATTATTTTAGAACTTATTTTTTAGCGCGGAAAGCATCCTTGCACGAATATAATGATGAGATCATGTTGTATACTTCACTTTATTTGTTATTACTTTTTAATGATGCTACATTATGTTACAGCTATGTTAACATAATGCATGTTATGATCCAGGATGCAAATAAGGATAAATGCGGATATGATGTAATACTTTAAAACATGCAGCATCAATTTTCAAGATGCGGTCAGGGTGAAAGAATAATGGATGAAAATATTTTTACACCGTAACAGTATAGAGCGTAAACAACCTCTCACAATCATAAATGTAAGTACTTTCAGAGCATCTCATTAAAGATTGCACAGTAATTGATCTAAACAAAGCAGGCTGTAATAAGTTCGCTTTTTGGAGCTAGTTTACCTACTTTACTTTTAAGGGCAGGTATAATTCTACTTTGACAAGTAGTGCCATGTGAGTATGTGCCCTCGACTTCTCGCGGCCCTGATTTTCTGACAGTGCACAATTAAGAAGAAAACAATATTGATTCATGCACATGCAATAAATCCGATAATATTTTAGCAGATGTTGTCTAATTCCAATGAGGAATTTGTACATTGGTTATCATAAATGACATTATTCCATTATTTGCCAATGAATAAAGTGAGATAAACGACAAACCAAATTGCCATGCAAAATATATATCTAGACATGTCGCTCTACCAACTGAGCAGCAAACAGAGCTAAAACAGTTTTGACATTTTAAGAAAAGATGTGCAGGATATCAAGACATTAGAAATGATGCAGAGTGGCGAGACCCAATGACCACCATTACATTGCTTGAATTGAATCACCATCGATTGACATCGCTCATGGCTCAGATGGAGAATATTCCATTTTTTATGGTGGCAAATTCAGATCAGATCAGAGCTTTCAGTCGATTGTTCATTCATGACAAATCTTACTACATTTAGTAATGACATGAAGTATCTTGAAGTCTGAAATACAACAGCAACTATTTTGCCGTCATCTGGAATGAAGGCGTTTGTATCTCATGATCGTGAACATAAGTTTGTCAACAAATTCTTGAGTAATTTTCTGCATATTGTAGATATTTTTCGTCAGCTTACATATTTGTTGGTGTTCAATGCACGCATTGACACATAAATAATCAGCTCGATATCAGCGATATCCTGTGTGCATTTTCGAGATAGTATTGAGCCTATTATACAGGATGTTCCCATACAGGCTGCTCGCATTGTTCACACACTGTTTAAGAAGTAAAATTATAATTTATTGTAGAATTTAAATAAGTGTTGTCACCGATGATACCTACATTTGAAATACAACACAGAGATTCAAAGCAGCTGCTCCAAATGTACACGTTGCAGGCCATTCACAAGTTGCAGCCCTTGAAAGATGAGTGGTAAGTCTATTCAATGACTCCAGTTCATGTTACCTCACAGTGAGCCTTACAAACAGGCTTTCGTGCGAGTAGGAGAAATTGTTTCGACGATTCGATGATGAGTCGTTGATATGGAAAGTGGCATCATCGTGAAGCAATTATTCTGCACAGAAGTTAGAAAGCAGTCGTTGTCGGTGAGGAGCAGCCCGAAAGAATGAATTCAAATCTTCTCAACTTTATATCTGACAGTAGTTCTTGAATCGCGGTGAGCTTCCACGGTCGAAGCCCATAAGATACGCCACAATTTCCGGAAGCTTGACGCTCCAAAGCACAAAGTTCTTGCTCAAATACCGGTTGTTTTACCGCATTCTCTCTTTCTTCAGATCAGACACTCTCTCGTAGATTGACAGCCTCCATAACATCGGAAAAGCAGACAAGGTTTCCGAGAATCGAGACTAATGGTCTCATAATGTTCAAGTGGGTGGAGACTCTTATTCGATTTCGTAATTCGATGATCAAACATCAAGTCTCCTCACAGTTGAAAGTGAAAGAAAACGATTGCGGCAGCTATTTCAGCAGTTGTCAAATCTTTTGTAATCCATGATAACTAGGGAACGATGACAAGTTTGACAACAAGCTGAATTTTCTCATCGTACCTGAGAAAATCAATAGGCTACTTCATTAATTCAAGTAGTTGAATAGGTAATGTCTAATTTCAGTTTCTATTAACAAGAGCTAGAGGAAACTGAATCAATTGTTTTCTTTTAAATAGCTTTACAAAATTTCTGTTTAATGCTGAATTATTATTCTAAATCAAATATCAATGTTCTTCACTTTACTGAACACCCTCTATGTTAAATATCTTCACTAAAATTCGCCGGGATCAACGTGGACACCCTTTATATTCTCCGGCATTTAAACAGAGCTTTAGTCAAATTGTATTCTAGTATATTATCAGTGCAGGCCTATATCATTGAATCTTTCAAGAAGAACCTACAAAGGTGCGAAAGTGTATTGCAAAGTCCGTCATGAACGTACTCTCTTTCTCACTCCATTCAATAGAGTGCTTTGTCAACGAAACATTAGTGTTCACACAACATTCCGTTCTTCGAAGTACATGGGTCATTTGCATTCGAAGGTGACGTTGAGTGACAAGCTGTAGTGTCGAATGTCATCGTATCCTACTTTGAACGCCCTCTCTTGTTTACTCTACCCTCTGAGGTTCATTTGCACATGTCAATCAGACAATGAACGGCTGCGTCTTTTTATGAAGAAATTTGATAACTCATCAGCCAATATTTACTAAAATATTTGATCAATGTAACAAAACAGGAGACAATAGGACAATTATCATTTTGACAATACTAGCATACATTTCTTTTCATGACTGTATCTCTTCAGAGATTCTTTGAAAATCGAACATTTTTAAGACTATCGAGAAATTTACAGCAACTTTTTTACATCATATTTATACTTGAGTTAAAAGCGAGCAGATAGCTTTCTGCTCGCTGCAGAAGCTCTCCAAATAATTGGTTTTAATGAAGAAAATGAAGTGAATATTCAATCCAAAACTTACAAAGTTATAAATAGTTGTCGAACGTAAATTTACGGATATGGCAACATAGTAAGAACAAAACATTGATTTCGATTCAAATTCACTCACTCTTGGTAGTCCGGCAGCCAAAACGAGTTTCTGCAGGGAGCGAGGCCGAAAATGTTTCTTTCACAGAATGATGTACGCCCTATGCCTAACTGCGGATCTGCGCGTCTGCCGAGCTCTAACTGTTTTCTTCTTGTCAGACACGATAAACGAAAAACACATGTTTTTGGCAAAGATGAAATTTTATGAGTTTCGCACCATTAAGCGAAAAGTACTAAACTCATAGTCAATTTTTTACTTGGAATATCCTTAGGTCACTTCCGATGATATGCATATGTTATTATCATGTTTACGATCGTCGATGCTTGCGAGAATGTGGCTAAACTAAATGCGTATAAATTTGTTCAAAATGTTTGTGTTTACTTTCATAGATAAATGGTTATGAACATGATAAGAAATCACTTGAGGACAATCCATGTAAAAAAATTATGACTCTAATCTACATTTTGCAAATAATAAGAGAAAACATATAAAAATTCATTTTAACCAAAAACTGCAATCCGCGTCCTATTGAATTTACATGTATTTCTTTCATCCTGTTTGACAAGAAGAGGAATCAAGTACAGCTCGGCAGACGCGCAGATTCGTAGTAGGCATAGGATTTACTGACAGAAGAAGGCTGGGATGTTGTAGCTTGTTCTAGTGTCAATGATACAAAACAAGTGAGTCATCTACCTTTTTTGCTATCAGAATGGCTTGTAAAAGGATTGAATTCGCGCTTTACAATTCATGGCTGTCTATATAGATGTCATTTACGCAAATATAATAAAAACATATGATGTAGATATCGATATAATTCTGATTTTTCCTACGACAATTCTGGAATTGATTTCTACAATTCAAGTTTCAAGAAGTGTTTTGTTGTGTCGCAAGAGAAGACGACCTTCTTGCTCAAAGTCCGCTTTATTTATGATTTACAGCAAGGAATATCATGTTCAGAAAGAGAGGTACAAATTACACAATAGGGATTTAGGATAAGAGGCAGGCATTCACTGTGAATACAATGGTTCGTGATCTGAGGAGGGAATAAGTGGTCAGTTACTGAGTCAGGGCGTTAGGCGGTCATTCATTACAGCACTCGAGGGGAGAAGGGATTAAGTCTGTTGTTGCTAGCCTCGAGCATCAAGTGGCTCTTCAGTTTGACACATCACATCTCTCCTTCCTCAATGAAAGAATGTCTTTAATGCGAGATGTACACACCGAAGCGATCCGGAGTGATCCGCCGTCTTTGGCTTCTCCGTAATGGGCTTCCCGTTTCTTCACGAGGGTTGGATTCTTCCTCTTCGCCGATGGCGCCATCGTCTTGATCGTTCGGCATATTTCTTTCGTGTGGATTGCGTGTGAAGTCTGTATCTGTCTGTTGAGGCTGATGTGTTTCTTTTGTCGGACTGAATGCTAATTGGTTGTTGCTAACCAAAATGATTCTGGACCTATCCTCCGATGAAAGTATTATCCAAGAAGTATTCCTACCCTTCGACATAAGAAACTCCGCTGGGATCGTTTTGCTTTTATCTTTAGCTTTATATAACACGCGTTCACCTTGTTGAAAATCTGAAATTATGGGGGTCCTTAGTTTACGTCCAAATACAATTTCCGAGGGTGATCTGCCCCTACTCGTTGTTGAAATTCGATAATGAAGTAAGACCTTCTGCAAAAACAAATTGAAGTCCTGTCGGGTATCTTTCCATAACTTGAGTGATCTTTTCAGTGTCTGAACCGCCCTCTCCGCAGACCCATTAGCCCTAGGAAAATAAGCTGGAGATTCTAGTTTTCTTGATCCGATGTTTTCCAACCACTTGGTTAACTCTTCCGAAACGAATTCTGGCGCATTATCGGACACTATTACCTCTGGTATGCCGAATCGCGAAAACACGCTTCTCAGGCATTTTATGACAAAGTGGGTAGACCTATCTTTGTTTAGAAATGCTTCTATCCATCCTGATCCGCTATCTACTATTATCAAGAGATTACCCGCATCAGGAATTATTGCCCAATCCATGTGAATGCGTTGGAAAGGGGCAGAATGCGGCCATTTGTCTACTGAGCGCGCGACATTCGGTCTCTTTTCCTGGCAAATTTGACAATTGTTCACCCATCTCTCAATGTCTCTATTCATGTTAGGCCACCAAGCATCTGACTTCAATCTATAAGTCGATGAATGTATACCTGAATGATTATCACTATGACATAGATTAAAGGCCCTCGCTCGCAAACATGGAGGGAGATATACTCTTGAGCCATGATATAAAATCCCAAATTCTATAGTAAGCATATCCCGATTCTTTTTGAAAGGCTGCTCTGCCTGTGAACAATTATTCCAGTCTCCAGACGTAACCCGCCACATTATGCGTTGCAAAAATGTGTCCCTTAATATTTCTGATTTTATTTCTGCCTTTCCTAGTATTGATTCTCGGAAATTCACTGTATGACTACTTAAAATGTCGTTGACTTCCTCTTCATCTTTTGAAGATTCATTCGAAAATCGCAGGCGCGATAGCGCGTCAGCATGTGGGATGTCCGAGCCTTTGACATATTGTATGTCGAAATCGTATTGCATGAGCAACATTGCCCATCTACATATGCGTGGAGAAGTCTTGTTTACCGGTATGGGATTCTCCGAGTTGAAGAGGTGTTGCAGTGGTTTATGATCGGTCGCAACAGTGAAAAAACGCGCGGTTAAAAAGTGCTTTAATCGCATGACTGCCCAAGTTACTGCTAAAGCCTCTCTCTCGATGTTTGAGTAATTTCTCTCTGCGGCAGAGAGAGTTCGTGATATGTAAATTACAGGATGGCCTTCTTGGGTCAATACTGCAGCAATGGCATGTTGAGAGGCGTCAGTCCAAAGGGTTGCCTCTTTTTCAAGATCATAGGGTTGGATTACTGGAGAGCTTGCTATTTCTTTCCTTAGTGCTTTAAAAGCAGTCTCACATTCACTATTCCACAGGAAAGGCGCCTCTCTGTTTCTGAGTTTGTTGAGCGGTGCAAGTTTTGAGGTAAAGTTCGGAACAAGACGACCAAAGAAATTTACAAGTCCTATGAAATGCTCTAATTCGCGTTTCGTTTGAGGTGACTCGAGTGCAAGTATTTTACTGACTAGCTTGTCATCGGGTGTGATACCGCGCGCGGAAATTTTGAACCCCAAAAAACTAATTTCATCTAAGTACTCCATAGATTTCGCCTCGTTAATAGTGAAATCTTTCTCTTTCAATCGGGTTTTAACCGCTGATATCCGTTTTCTTAAAGAAATATCATTTTCTGCATAAATGAGTATATCGTCCTGATAAATCAAAACACCCTTCAGATCGGATAGCATTTGTTCGATTACTCGCTGGAAAATTGAAGCCGCATTGCGCATTCCCATCTGTAACCTGTTAACTCGATATAAACCTCTTGTGGTGTTAATGACTGAAAGTTCTTTTGCCTTGTCGTCAAGCTCTATCTGCCAGTAAGCTGATTTTAGGTCTAACTTGGCGAATTTGTTCGCGTTCTTTAGTTTTGCAAATATCGTCTCAATGTTGGGAATCGGATACGAGTCTGACTTTATTATCTTATTGACATGGACTTTAAAATCGACACATAGTCGTAAATCTCCGTTGTCTTTCCTGACCCACACTACTGGTGAAGCGTTGGATACTCCTCCTTCTTTTATTGGAGTTATTATTCCCATTTCTTCTAACCTTTCAAGTTCCTGGTTAACCTTCCCTTCTACAGCTAGAGGGACTGGACGTGCCCTACAAAATTTGCTAGGAGCATTATCAATAACTTCCATGGTTGCCTTAATCCCTTTGATAGGGGGTAGAAAGTTCGACTCTTTCTCACGCGTGTTTGGCTTCTGCATTATTTCATTAACTTCCTCCTGTTGTAGGAAATCCCTTCCTAATAATCCATAATCTTTGTTGGATTCTACCACTACCAAATCAATAGTATGAAAGCGGTCATTTGTGGTAATAGTAGCCGTGAATTTACCTAACGTTTTCATTATGTGTCCATCATAAGCTGTGAGTGTATGTGGTGACTTTTTAAGCTTTGGCTTACCCAAAGAATTCCACATCGTCGAAGAAATAACGGAAACACTGGCCCCTGTGTCTCTCTGCATCCGCACTGATTGTTCGTTCAGCATGACCGATTCAATTGAGTGGATCGTACCCTCAGTCGTAACACAAAGCACGTCTTCATCGTTCGGATGTTCCTCGAAGTCGTGTTGGACGTTGTGCAAGCTTCGGCGGTTCCGTGTCGAGTTCGACCGTCGAAGCTCTTCTGGGACGGATTTGCACATAGCAGCAAAATGATTCGGCTTAGAGCACCGCGTGCAGATGCGGCCGTAGGCAGGACAGTTCCTGGGTTTGTGCGACCTGCCACAATAGGCGCACGATCGTTGTTGAGGACCGATATTCGTATTCTGGGATTTCGTCGGTGTTCTCACAAAATTCACATCATCCGCATTTGGTACGACGTCGACATCCCGCTTCACGAACTGTTTCACCTGTTCACGTTGCTGTACGAATTCCTTGATTTGAGTCACAGTCATGTCGATCGTTTGCATGCGATCGAGTACTTGGAATTTCAAGTCTTTGTCAAGCAGACCAGCAATTAATGCAAGTCGAATCATTTCTTCCTTTGGATCAGGGGATGCCTTCAAAGCGTCAAAATCACAGTACTGTGACGCTTTTCTGAGGCGAGCGATGTAGTCATTGACAGTTTCCCCAGGCTCTTGCACTATGGCATAGAAGTTTGAGCGTTCTGCGATGATCAAGCGCTTTTTCGGTTGTAAATAGTTCTTGATAGCCGACTCAATCTTCTCGAATTTCAAGTCTGTCAGGTCTTCTGGTGCAACAATGTATTGAATCTTCTCCAATGCGTCAAGACCACATACGGCGAGGAAGTTGTCTGTGATTGCATGTTGTTTCTCGTCATCCTTCCAGCCTTTGCTTCGTGCCAGTGCGTTAAATGCGATCATCCAAGTAGACGCTCTCTCCGCTGAGGTGAGGTTGAGAGTTCCGAGTGCTAGCGACGCCATTGTTGTGTCGCAAGAGAAGACGACCTTCTTGCTCAAAGTCCGCTTTATTTATGATTTACAGCAAGGAATATCATGTTCAGAAAGAGAGGTACAAATTACACAATAGGGATTTAGGATAAGAGGCAGGCATTCACTGTGAATACAATGGTTCGTGATCTGAGGAGGGAATAAGTGGTCAGTTACTGAGTCAGGGCGTTAGGCGGTCATTCATTACAGCACTCGAGGGGAGAAGGGATTAAGTCTGTTGTTGCTAGCCTCGAGCATCAAGTGGCTCTTCAGTTTGACACATCACAGTTTATGTTGGCAGCATTCAAAGAGACTTCGTGTGCTGTTGTAAAATACGTAGAAGCCAAAAGTTAGGAAAATTCAGACCGAAGGAGGAATGATTGATAAATTCATCTCGGATTCCACCTACCGCTGTAAACTGCATAGTGAATATCCGCCAATATTGGCCGCTAAAACTAGTTGCACTGCTTTTTTAGTCTGAAGTGAAAACATCCGCAAGAGCAGACACTTTATCTGATATTGACGGATTTTATCTCTGACGTAATCAATCATCAAATTTTGACGTCATCATTTTTACCTGATATCAACGAATGTTTTCGGGGAAGTTAAATGCTTATTTTAGCAGTTTTTTGACGCTGTAGGAACTACATGTGTGAAGAGGCTTTGGGTCATTTTTCATACATCAAAGTTAGGAACCCAATATAACAATTTGCTGCAGCACAATTTACAGTGTGGCTTTGCATGCATCAATGAATACTGAAGGCTGAAGCCCGTACTTTAATACTCTTTGTAATTTTTGATACAATAAACTCACTGTTAACCCTTGATCCACTTGGGTACTTTTCCTAACGCGCCCCACAGGGGAGGGAGCGTTGCTTGGTATAAAAGATATCGCACTGGTGCGAGGGTTGAGACAAGCGCACAACAAATCAAATAAAGTTTTCATTTTAGTTTGTGTTAATTGATGTTAAGTACTCAATATATTGATAGAAAACTTTGAGCATTTGAATGACACAATGATGAACAGATAAAATTTGCATCACTTTTATTCAAGCCACTCGATGATAATGAGAAGTTAAACATGATAAAAGATGTTTAAGTGAGAAATTAGGGATCGCCATGGTCAATTTTAAGAGACGACCTTTCACAATCACAATGGGAATGCTCAGGTCAGTCATTGATCATTTTTGCATAATCAAAGTAAATCTTCTATTGAAGATCATTTTTCGCAGATTTCTAAAAAGCAAAGCACAACAATTTTTGGAGCACTCCACATCTGTCTGAAGTATATGGTAGAAATTCCTTATCGTATAAGCCTGCTCCAACATAATGAGATGTTACCATCAAGCTTGCTCACTATAGACAGATGCAGACGAACAGACCAATCCTAAAAGAATGAAGAATTTTGGTCATTGCTTCATGTACACAATAGCTTATCAATTTCCGCACATCAGATATGAGTCAAAATTGCTTGAAAAAATCAGTTGCAAGCTGCAAATTATCAAATTCCTAATTTATTAACAAGAGTATGAATCACAGCGCGCAGTTAGATATTCAGCTTAGGCTACAATAAAACCTTACAAGCGAAGCAGATGCCTTGTCGACAATTATCACAGAAATTCACACTGCGATGTCAAAATTACTTTAAAGGTAACTGTCAACGACTGATAATCAAATTGTCATTGTAAAGTAGATGATATTATTCACAGCATGTATTTACCACTATATTATTTAGCACGGATCATGTCATTTTTGACCGATAATGATCTTCATTAATGTAAACACACCTAGCGAGTTAATTCGTTTGTAAAATGACAATTGGATAAGTGATGCAAGGGTTTTGATCAAATTACCGCCATCAGAAAGTGCTCACATGTTGAAGCAGGTCGAAATCTAATTGCTAGATTGACAATTTCTATAAGCATTTCACATGTCAATAAAAAACAGATAAATCTTGGATTTTTTTGAAGTGCACACAGCGCAATAATTTGGGCCTATCTGATTTTTATGATTTGACATTATTTGCAGTTTCTGATTTGTCGAATTTCCGTTTATCGTGTTTAAATTCTCTTCTGTGAAACAGGCTTTTCCATGCGTCATTCCTATTTTCTCCTTTGATACTAAGCGTATTCCAGTCCGCTCTCTTGAGGATCCTATTCCTCTTGTCAGTCGGTCACATGTTATCTATGAATTCAAATGTGACTGTGGATGCAGTTACATTGGCCGTACTGACAGGAACTTAGGAAAACGGATGAAAGAACATTTACCTCGTTGGCTACAAAGCTATGTGAGAAGGTCCAGCCGTGAGTCACCGTCATCTGCATGCAGGCATGCAGGCATGCAGTCAATTGTAATGATTTTAAAAGATTTTCTTTTCCGTCCTATTTTACACAGTTCTTTCAATGTCACTTCCTTGCGTACTTTAGAAGCCTTGTATATTTTGAATCGTGCACCACCCCTTTGTGTTCATAAAGAGTTTGTATATAGTTTACTGTTGCCCTGGCAGTCTTGATTGTCAATATCTTTTGTTCTGTCTTTCCATCCGTCCGTGTCTTGAGTTTTATTCATTGCATCCAACTGTGCACGCATTTCACTGTGATGTCACTTTTACATGGCCGTATCGTATGATTAGAGGCCTCGAAAGCGATCGCGATGTCTACATGTAATACATTTAATACATTTGATACATCTAATACATGTAATAAATTTACATTGGCGACTCTATTCCTTCTGAAATGTACATTCCTTCCACCTATCACGCAGAATAATATTAAATATTGAGGCCTCATGAAAACTTGTATGCGCATATTGTGACGCTATACAATACATGTATTCTTGTCGACTCACTAGGTAGATACAACGCTGAGAGAATATCCCTTTACTTTCCATCAACCATATTTGCCTGAGCGATTGAAATATTCTTCAAGTAATCAAAATGACCTGTCAATACCTATTTTTCAGACACTCAGCACTTCTTAACATGCTGTACCAGATTCGGCCGTAATGTATATACATTACATATCAAATCATTTGTCAATCAAACTTCATAAAGCAAGCCTTTGCATAACATAAAAATGTAGCATGTTGCATACTCGTCATAGATCAATGAAGAGACGTCACTATCTATTTGTCAAACCCTCTCTGTTGAGTGCGCCATCAATCAGTTTGCAATATTTCGTTTGCATTTTCAACTGAGATTTATTGCTCCATTAAATTTTGGTTGATTTGTGATGCTACTTAGTTCTGCAATTTTTACTGATCATCTGCCTTAATTTGCAATGGAAAGAAAACTTACAATTGAAACAGGAATTATTGTGCACACACAAGATGACGAAAACCCTTGCTATAGACGTCTGATGAACAGCTACTTGTAGTACGCTCATACATAAACCATCATAGGATACGTTATGTTTGTCAATGGGCAGGATAAGGCTGGAAAGCTCAATAAATATATTGTGATGATCTTGCTGATGCTGTTTGTGCGCCCTGATTGTAATATCTGATCCTGCAGAGGAGCAGAACTATTTACTGCATAGATTTATGAATGTCAAAAATATTATCTTAAACCATGAATACACTATTATTATCACTGATAGTTGGCGTGTGATTATCTTCACGAGCATTCTGACGGATTCAACTTGCGAAGATATCACGTGCGTTCGTTTATCAAGTTTCATTTGATGTTACCACTTGAGATACATTGACCAGCGATGCTTGAATTGAGCCAGCCAGAGGACATTCTAGTACATCTTACAACCACAAGGCTTCTGAACCATCGATTCTGGTCATCATTATTAATTATACAATAGCCACGTTATTTGTGAAAAAATAAAAGATCATCATTTCATTCAGATAGGAAAGTATTAATAATTACAGAGGCATTCACTTGAGAACCGAAGTTAGGGTCAGTTCAATATCTCTAAACGATTAGACTGGACAGATTATTGCAATCAACCGTGAATTCTAATTGACACAACGAACAATCGAATACTGATTACCAATCGTCTGACTTAACAGTAAATGTTCGCCTTTTGTCTCATTTGACCAGCAGGAGATAATGTGAAACAGTTATTGAACAGATCTACACCTATTTAGTTATTTCTTCTTGCCTCGATAATTTTTTATAGTTGATTTTACTATGAATATGATACAATATATACAATACTATGATCAGAAATGAAAATGATGATTATAATCATGTACTGTGGTCCTTTAACCTGAGCAATCCGTCTCAAATTTCCTCAAATAGCCTGATGTCAGCATTTCAGTGATAATTTATAATTGCTGCCATAACTGTGGGCTTAACGCTGCTTGAATTCGTCCGATTGGTTGAATTATTCATAATAAACATGACACCTGTAGCTTTACTATTCACATTTCATGAAGACTTATTCATAGAAAGAACAATAGGGCCAGTGTATTACACATTACACAAGGAAACCACGTTTTTTATTTACTACTCAGTTGAGGAGGTGCCTGTCATTTCGTGCACCATCAAATTATTCTGTTTTCTGAAAACCGTTGATTTCATCAAACCTCGAACTTAATTTGTTTACAGTTTCATTTGTGTCACAGATAGACTGGAGACTTCCCCAGCTTTCCACATTTTCCTATTATTTTGGTGTCATGATCATCTTCTCACATACCCGTAATAGATGTCTACCGGGAGAAAAAGTGACACCCAGTTCATGTTTTGCATCGTGGACGGTGCATCAATAGATCCAAAAATACCGCTAAGGATCATCACTATGAAAACGATTCATTCAGTCGCCGAAAAGCGCAAGACAGACATCCATGCAGTCAATGACAACAATAACTTTCAATACATTTCATAAAAGACATTTTTCCTGTGTTCCTCTTAAGACTATGCCGCCCCAACAACGCTTTTATGACTTTTAGTTGCAGCGTTTTTGAAAGTTTTCACCAAATATAGACATGACATTAAGGTTCACTGGAGAGTGAAATTTGTAAAACCAATTGTATAAAGTACGCTTTTTCGAATGTCTGAATGCCTGCCACTTTCTGCGACCATTTGAGTGATAGCTTTCAGCTCAGGGTTGGCCGGTAAAATCCACCCTGGTTTTTGCCACCTGGCAAAAACCGGTAAAATCCTCGTAAATATCACCAGGTTTTGTCAACATTTTTCCACTAAAACTGGCATAAACTGGCTAAAACTATTTTCCAGCATTACTACTTAACTTTTTTTGGGTACATGCAATACAAGGGATCATCGTCACTCCTTTCTTTATTGATGAACGTTAGTCGCAATAAGTTCACTTTACTTTTTCATCATTCGATAAACATTTAGGCCTGCATTTTCACAATTCAAACCTATTAATATCGCATTTCAATCAAGAATATGTTCCAAGTATTATAAAAATATTGTTGTAAAGCTGTTGTGCCTTTTTCCCCTAAGTGTGCACGAGTAGTATAGGGTATGATATCCGGCGCGTCGCTTCGCTCGCACCGGATATCACACCTTGCGAGATTTTTCAAAATTTAGGTAGTCTCCAAATTTCAAAAATTTGGGTAGTGACAAATTTTCGAAAAACCAAATTTCAAAATTTAGGTAGTCTCCAAATTTCGAAAATTTAAGTTGTCTCAAAATATCACGTAATCGAAAATTTAAGTTGTCTCAAAATATCACGTGGTCTAAGAATTTTGAAAATTTAGGCAGACGAAAATTTAAGTTGTCTCAAAACATCACGTAGTCTCAATATACCAGAAGATTGTATTCAAAATATTTATTCAAAATATTTCTTTAAAAATGGAAACCTCAGAAATGGAAGAAGCCTCAACGGGGACGGCGACGACGAAAATGGAAGAAACTTCGAGAATATATCCTTCGTTATCACAGTTAAAAATAGGTGAATTGAATAAAGAAAAACACAAGGATAGAGTACGTTATATGAAAATAAGGAAACGCAATTATTATTACGATTAGAACATTATAAAAAATTAAGAAAGAGATGGTCTAAAGTTAAGAATGTAACAAAAGAATTTGGCATATTCTTAGCAATTTCTTTAGGTGCTCTCACTATTGTCATTTCATCTGGCGTTCTTACAATTCCTGCTGTTGCTACAGCTTTAACTTGATGCAAAATGAAAACACATTTCCATCTTTGAAATATTCTATTCACATCACAGACAAGTACTATGTACAAGTAGTATGGTTTACAACGTATAAAATATGTTGACTAGAAAATGCATTATGTCATGATACATTTGTTTCTCGTAAATTGAAATAAGGTAAGGCTCATAGTCCTATAAATCAATGAGGACAAGTAGTATGGTTACAACCTATAAAATATGTTGACTAGAAAATGTGTTATGCCATGATACAATTGTTTCTGTATGAGTCAAATAAGGTAAGGCTCATAGTACTATAAAACCAATGAGGACAAGTAGTATGGTTTACAGCGAATAAAATATATGGTACTAAAATGTATTATGGCATGATACATTTGTTTCTCGTAAATTGAAATAAGGTAATACTCATAGTACTATTATCCATTGTGAGTAGCTTACCGTTTCAATTGATTGAGTTTAATATTTGATCAAGGGTTGGGCGTTGTCTCCCATGGCAAAGATAAGAGTCAATAATAGCGAAGTTCCTTTTGAAAAATGATATAGATTCCGTCGAATTCTTAATAAACGGAAATCGTAAATATAGTTTATAAAATTTTCTTAAAAAGATGCAATAGCCTCTTGAATAACCTAATTGTTTACAAACATGGCCACTTCCTCGGATTATAGTCAAAGCTCTTCCTTTTAACAACGATAACTTCACGGTATTGTTCACCGAAATGTCTTCTTCTCTTCTTAAATGTGCTAAATAATTTGTTAGCTTTGATGGTAAGATGTCTCTTTCCATTTCTTCTTCAAAATCATAGTTTGAACTGATGTTGATGGCGTTATCTTGCAATGTGTCTTCAAATCGATTTATCACTAAAAACTCTCTGAATGTTTTCGATGCGTGGATGTCTTCTTCTTCCCTTGGTCTAAGATATTTCTCCTGAAATTCTGTTAGCATCTCAATACACTTCTCCCGTTGTTCTTCATTCACAATAGTGTCTGAAATTTTTCTTTTCAAATCGGCAAAGGCGATGCTTGAACGTGCCATTTTCGTCAAAACGTAGTGATTTGATTATGATAAAAATGAAATTGTTGAAAGTCGCTGATGAAATTGATCAAAATAGTTGAAAGTCACAGATGATTCGTAAGCAGTCACAGTCTCGTAGAACGCTCACAGAATGAATGCACGCAGTGAGAATGACCCCAGTAAAAATGAAATTGTAATACGTGGAATAATGGCAGCAGCTGTTCAAGTGACAAGTTATGAGTTATGCGGGGCATAAAGAATTCTCTGAGACTGAATAGCATAAACTGGCAGTAGCTGTTCATGCGCGAAACAATCATGCGGGTTGAGAAATGTGGTAACAGATGTTGCTATTGTCTGAATACGGATAAAACAATCAATATCCTCTTAATGAGAGTTCATAAAAATAAAATGGAACATTGTTAAACAATACATTTTATTTCATGAAAAATGAGCAACATAAATGATTTCTTAAAACAATACGGTAAACAAACAACTACGAATTTCGATTTAAATGAGATCGCTAATCAATTGGGAATAAAGAATTTTCACCTGTTGATGAGTGATAAATTACTATTGATGAAAGATGTGCGAAGCACTAGCTTTGCTAATCAACCGATTCCTTACAAAGTCACTTTTTAATTTAGATTAAATTAAATCATTTCAAAATCGAATAAGTAGTAAGGAAAGTCATCATTGAGACAGTTTCAAATCAATCCCCCCCTTCTGACTTCTAGGGGTCCGTATAAGAAATTTTTTTAATTATAAAATGTCTAGCATTACCGAGTTCTTAAAATTATATGGAACGCAAACAACAACGAATTTTGATGTAAAGAAAATTGCTAATCAATTAGGAATAAAGAGTTTTCATGTCCTAATGAGAGACGAATTACAATTGATCAAAAATAAGCCAACTGTAAATTTCGTAACAAATCTTCACACGTCAGATCAAAAAGGTGTACATTGGTCAGCGGGACAAAGAAATGAAAACTTTTCTAATTATCATTTTGACGGCCCAGAGGCTGAGAACTATTGGTTCGACTCTTATGGATTGCCTCCAACAAATGAAGTAAGAGAAATACTTGGAAATGGAACATACAATGCGTTTCAAATTCAAAAACCAGGGACTACTTATTGTGGACAATTATGTCTTTATGTTTTATTTAAATTACAGGAAGGAGTATCATTTCTTCATATTATGTTAGAATTGAATAAGGGAATTTAATTCCCGAAAAACGTTAGTTCCAAAAATCAAAAATCACTTATTTGTAATTCGTTTTGATAAAATCTGCCAATGACTTCCTGATCACCTAAATATTTGATTTCGTAAGTAATCAGATAAGTTTGATTTATTTTACAAACTTCAAATATTTTTTTAGTCCAATAGCCAACAAAGCCTTTTTCAAATTTATTCTTATACTTAAATATTCTAACTCTATCTCCAATTTTAAATTTCGGCTTGCGTTTCTGTAAATTCGGATTACTCTCATTCGAATAATTATTTTCGAATATTTTCTTTCGTATCAAATCAGGATCGTCAGAAGCATTCTTTGGAGTTTCTTCAATACCTGAATGAACTTTATTATTGTACTAATCTACAATTCCTGGTAATATTTTTAACCATTTCTGATTTCCTTGTTCTGTAAATTTCTTGAATAATTTATTTTTTAACGTCCGATTGAATCTTTCTATTACTACAGCCTTTCCTGCATTTTCAGTTGAATAAACAGTTTCAAATAGTGGCTGAACATTTCTGTTATAAAACTCAGACCCTTTATCACAGAATAGCTTCTTTGGCTTTCTAAAACTTTCTTTGAAGATTTCTTCAAACGCATATTTAACTGACAGACCACTTTTTTTAAAGGCTTTACCCAGGCGTATAGTGTATGTAAATTTATAACGGTCAAAGCGTACTTAAACCCTCTCTCACTCGGCATATGAATGAGATCAGCACTCCAAATATCATCTTTATTAAATACTTTTACTTTGAAAAGATATTTCGGCTTTCTGAATTCCTTGAGAATTTCACACGCGTAGCGACTTGGCTCATTCGACATTTCGGACGCGTAGGTTTCATCTATCCCCTGACCAAAAAAGCATTTTAGCTTGTAATGCTTTTTTAACAAACATTCTTTCAATTTTTTCTCTAAAGGTAGGATTTTAAATATTATCTAATTCTTGTATCATTTTCTTATCAGCTGCATGACGAGATTTTAGGACATGATTTCGATAAGCTAAATCATGTCTATAAGCTGCTGCATCTACTCTGTTTATTGGTTCTTCACCTGGTTTTGGATAATTATTCTCATCTGGTCTTATATCTAATCGAGTTCCTGGACCGTTATATGAATGACCAGGAAGATGTTTTTCTTTTGAATATTTACTCCAAATAAATCCAGGAAGATTTTCTAATGTTTTTTGTATATCACCTCCGGAATGCTGACAATTTGAGGTTTTACGTACTTTTAAGAGATAATTCAATAAATCTAAATTAGAAAATTTTAATTTAATTAAATTTTCGGAATTTGTAGAACTTGTAGAATTTGTAGAATACATTGTTAAAGATAAAATAAAATAAATGTTTTACCGAATGGAACCTTGTTCAGAGGCTTTAGCCGATCGGACCAAAGGTCCTGAGGTTATTACCGAATCGAACCTTGTTCAGAGGCTTTAGCCGATCGGACCAAAGGTCCTGAAGTCATTATCTAATCATACTAGGACTTAGATATATTCCAGAACCATCTTTAGTTTCTTTAGTTTCAATTAAATCATCAACATTATGTAGAATGTTTTTGAGAACTCGTTTTCCTTCATCAACAAAATTTAATTTACTAATAAAGCTATCTACTACTCCTTGTCCCCTTCATGCTTTTTCCAACTCTTTATTATGACGTTTTTGTTCTTCTAATGCTGCCTTCTCTGACTTGTTTTTATTTACTGCTTGGACAATACCAGCTGTCCCACCTGCAACACTTCCTGCTGCTGCTATGCATCCTATTATTAGTGGAATTAATGATAGAATTCCTCCATTCTTTTCTTCTTGCAATTTAATATTCTCTTATCATTGGTTTACTTATGTAATATTTCTTTTTTGCTAATCGTAATAGTTTTAGGTGTATTTTTGTCAACATTGTTACGTAATTTTAATTCAACAGTTTTATTATTATTACTTTCCGCTTGCGACATTTTTAATAAAAAAATTTTAAGTTATCAAAAATTTTAATCTATTCTAGTTATGAAGAAATTTTAAGTTAGGAAAAATTTCAATCTATTCTAGTTATGAATAAATTTTAAGTTAAGAATTTTAATCTATTCTAGTTATGAAAAAATTTTAAGTTACCAAAAGTTTTAATTGACCAATCGACGAAGTCTTGGGCTTTAGCCTATCCTAGCCATCTTTCCATTAAGAATTTCAATAGAATACTTTACATCTTCTAGCAATAAACCATAAGCCATCAATGAAGTTGTGGAGTCTTTCTTTTCAATATTAATTGTTACATCGCAGCCAGTCTTGATAATATCTTCAGATTGTGCACTTAAATCGAAACAGAAAACAGGATATAAATGTCTCCAATCTCCAGGAGTTAATTGTGGTTCAACTCCAAATTCTATACAAAGATTTCGATAAGCATCACATCCTTCCATAAATTGATTATTGGTATCATCGAATCTTAATGGTAAATTGGATATCGGGTTTGATTTAAAGCAACTTGTAAACTTCGAATTGTATTAATATGAAAAAGATTATAGTTCTTATCAAAACTTGGAGAATTATTTCTTTGAAAAGTTAGTAATAAATATCTTGGAGTATTCGCAGTTCTAGTAAAATGCCAGTTAAATCTTTGTTCTGAAAAAGTTACTGAACTAGCAGTACGCTTTAGAAAATTTACTGGAATTGGTTTGTTAGTGTTTAATCTATTTGCAATATCTAATTAGAAATTCTAAGCTAGGAGTAATATGCTTCATCCACCATTGAAGTCTATCAATTATTAAATATGCTTTTTTTCCAGTCTTACCATAATAGATTAATTCATTATTTGCTGTGCGATGAATTATTAATTTAAATTTTAATTGACATGATATTTTGTCATAATCTAAATATCCGAATAATGGAGACAATTACCAATTTACTGTCTGTTTACTTTTCTTGTTAAATTCACGTCTTTCTTTATATGCATTATTATTTGTTTTATTTCAATGTTTTGCAATATTTTCTACAACTTTCGCAATTCCTGCTGCATCTGTTCCAGCGTGAGTTAAATCATCAACAATTATACTATCATTAGTATCAGGAAACCAACCTTCGATTTCATACTTTTTATTATTTTCACCAATTGTTACAAATCTAAGCATTGTATCAGTTACACCTGGAGAATCACTTATTGTTTCTATATTTTGAGTTGGAACATCTAAACGCATTTGTGTAAATAATCTTTGAAAAAAAATATTCTCTAATGCAATATTATCGCTTTCTGGTAATGGTGTTGCAAAATTGGAATCACTATATAAAGAATATTCACAGTGTAAAAATGAATCAGGTAGATATATATAACCTTGTTGATTATCAACTTCAAAGATTAAATCTCCTCCAGTATTTACTCTACTGGAAGATCCGGGATTCATAGCAATTCTTATATAGTCATTCTTTTTTTGATTATAACTGACGAACGGAGGATCGTCTAATCTAAATTTATTTTCTATAAGCGAAGACTTTTTTATAAAAAATAATTTGACTTTTTGTTTTTTCTCACACAGAAAAAAATTTCCCACACCCAAAAAAATTTCTCACACCCAGAAAAAAAATTTCTCGCACCCAAAAAGATTTTTACTAATATACATTTTTAGAATTTTGCTAAACCAGTTCCTAACTGCGTACCATTGCCTCTTATTTCTTCAATTGAACGAACCGTAGGTTCCATGGCTACGCCTGATTTCCTCTCATGTTTACTCTGAGACCCTGCAGCTATGTTAGCAATTTTGTTTTTTGTTTCCTCTGAAAGTTTTTTTAATATTTGTACTTCTTCGCAATCATTCTTAAGTTTACGAATAGTTTCTAGTTGTTTTAATTCGTTTTGAGACTTAACAGCATTTGATATTGCACCAGCTGTACTACCTATAGCAGCTGCTCCTTTTGCAGCAGATGTAATCAAATCTTAATTATTTTTAATCAAGTTAACGATACTTCATATACCAGAAAAGATGCCAGCTCCGCTGTTTACACTAACTACGCTGTTTACACCATCTCCTTCTTTTTGAATAGTTTCTACATTGTTACAATGGTAAACAGATTTCATAGATGGTTCATGTGCTATTTTTTGATTTGAAGCAAAATGTTTAAGATTGTGTTTATAAATTATAGGCATTTTTTAGGAGTAAATTTGACTTTTGGAAAAAATATTTACGTTAAGATTTACATGTCCAATCGGCTGAAGCTTTTGAACAATGTTCTATAGGTTAGTAACCTAAGAACCTTTGGTATGATCGGCTAAAGCCTCTGAACAAAGTTCTATCAAGACTTACGTGTGTGAATGGACAACAACTTCGTGATAACTTTATTAATTTTCCGTTGCACTTTATCTTTTGCGTCAAGCAGCGTGTGATGTTTTTTAATTTCTTTTCTATTAACTTGCATTTTCTGCTGATTCATCTTCAACGCCGTTTTAAGAGCATTCAATTGAACTTTAAGAACATCAAACTGATTTTTAACAGCATCTAACTGTTCTTTATTTCCTTTAGAGTTTTCTTGTAAATTTTTCTTTAATTCATTTTCTAAATTGATTTTAAGATTTTTCATTTTATCAACTTTTTGATAAAGTGACTTTACTTCATTTATTATTCTATTCATCTTTTTCATTTGTTGAGTAATTTTAGAACTTAATTCATCAACACGTTTTTGGAATTTAGCTTGAAACTGCTTTAAATTTTTTTAAATTCTTTCAAGAAGTTTTTCTATTTCATTTTCTAATTGTTCTTGCAATAATATTATCTGATGCTTATTTTTAATGACTGCAGATTTTAACTTTATAGAAAGTAATATTCAAATTTCAATATTCAAAGGTGAAGGTCTTGGTTATTTAAAGTACAACAATATCTGACTCCTGATTTATAATTATAGATTCCAGCAGAACCATCTCCTAAAAAGAACCCTTCTATAAATGCTTGCTTACATCTTAAATTAGGTGGATCATTAAAATAAATATCACTTAAAATTTGTTCTAATGTGATTCTATTGTCGTGTAAAAATAATTTATTATGTAGTAAATTAGTTTCTTTATTTAATTCTTGTGGCTTTATTTCATTACCTCTTTCATCTAACAATGAATGATCTTCAGTAACATCTACTATTCCCATTTTTGTTCTTATTCGATAAATACTTTTATTTGTAAAATGTCTAATAATATTTTTAACTTTACTCCATCCATTATGAGTATAAATTTCTAAATTATCAACTAATGAAATTTCTTTCATATCACCATTAATTTCAAACGGATTAATTTTATAGTTGTCTACAATATTATCTATTCTAGAAATAAATAATAAATTATTCTTCCTCAATATTACAGGCGTGTCAGCTGTTACTGAATCTGTATAATGAATGTATTTTTCGTTGAAACCATTAATTTCTAAAATAAAGTTATTCATGATTCTTCTAGAGTGAGAAAGAATAAAAGAACCTAAGTGTGATGGCATGAATGACGTCTTCCCATCTTTTACAATATTAGCTTTAAGAAATTCATCAACTTCCATTTCTACTTTCGCTAAATATTGTTCATCATTTAATTTTTCATAATCTTTTACTTCTTGAGTGAAATTTTTTCTCAATGTATTCTCATTTCACAAATGATATTTAGTGGTTATATCTTTTTGTACAGTTTTGCCATATAGCGAATTCATCAATAATTTAATTAACTCATCGCCTACAGTGTTTCCTTCTGTTTTATATTTTTTTCTCAAATTAAAAAGTTTTTCAATATAATTTCGAAATGGTGAAACTTGATAATTTTTTTCATAAATTATACCATCATTAATATGTAAGATTTTTCCACCACATCTAACAATTTCTTGTATGTCTACAGAAGTTAATACATCATAACATATACCATTTCTAAACCTGATTACTTTTACATGAGAATTATTATTTCGATTTTTAACTTTATCTTTTATAGGAACTGGTTGAACAAACATATCATTATGATATTGAAACACAACTGTAAATATTCCAGTTTTAGGTCTAAATGTTTGAGTACTAAATTTAGATACTATTTCTCGTTCTTCTTCTTCTTCTCAAAATTTTCTAGCTGATTCAGATTTAGGGTATTCTGAATTTTCATCATACATAGCTGATGGATATATAGATGTTGCATCAAAAGCCATTAGAAATTCATTTTTTTGTTCAAGTAGTTGATTTGAAATTTTTTTACAAATTTCAGTTTTATCTCCTAAATCTCGATACTGCTTCATTAAATCTATTAAATTACTTCCAGGGGACAAAGTCCCCCCAGCGTAGCGACCAGGTAAATACTGTTTTAATATTGGTAACAAGATGTTACAAAATGGAGATATGTATTTTCTTATATTTGCTGAAACTCTTCCACCTTTAACAGATTTTCTAATATAATTTCTAGCCCATAAATCTATATGAGAATGAATATTTATATTGTCATTTTGTACGCTTTTCATCCAACCGTTAAATGTTAAAGCGGAGGATGTTAAATTAGTAGTTATATCTTCACCAACTAAATCTCGCATAACATTATTATATTTGTAGATACAAAAAGTTAAAGAAAGAATATCGTTAACTAAATATGGTCTCCATTCATTTTCTTTTACTTTATAATTTTCATGTGTTATGTCTCCAATTTCATAATTTAATTTACACACATTGGTAGGAATTTTAAAATTCTCACACCATTTAGAAAGACTTGTTTTTGCATGTTGATAACTACAGTTCATTATATTAGTTTGAAGTGCTAATTTACCTGGTGGTGAATTTTTTTCATGTTATTATTATTATAATTATTTTTTAATCTAAAAGATTTTTGAATATATCTACTAACACATTCAGTTGTATAAGGATTTTGTAATGAAGCAGTCAATATTCCGCTTGAAGTTTTCAGAGGCGGTTTAGATAATTTAAAATTAGCTTTTATCGGAAAATAAGAATCAAAACCTGATGAATTGTGAGCTATTAAAGTTACTTTCGAATAATTAAATATTAAAGATTAAATTAGATATTAAATTCTAATTCAGTTAAATTATTATACTTATTAATTTGTTTTTTAAGTTTTTTAATTTCATCTTCATCTTTTGTTCGTTTAATTTTAATCATATCACTAAACAAACTTGTTTCTAATTCTTTCAATCTTTGTTTCGGTAAGCAACATATAAATTTATTAAAATTAATAGCTCCTACAGCATAAGGAATAGGATGAGCTGTTGAACAGTTAGGATCAAGAAAAGTTTCGAGATCCCAAATACATGTTGAACTATAGTCAATTTTTTTTCTTTGTTATGACTTTATATGGACGCGTTGTTAGATTTTCATCAGTACCTGTTTTATATATTGGTTTGAAATTATTTTCAATTTCTCTAATAGCTTTTAATTTATGAGATTTATTAATTAAACAATAGTGTCCAATTGTTGGACCTTCGTGAAAATAATTGTAATAAACATAATTATGAAACGTTTCAATTCCTCTAGGATTTAAATGACGATTCGAAGGACTGTAATACTGAACACTTTCTCCAAAAAACTTGTTGAACTGAGAAAATTTGCAGTTTGACATTACTCTTGTTCTAGATGTGGCTTTCTCTTTATATAAAAAATTATTAAACAGTTCTTTCATCATTTCTCCTTGTTCTTCATTAAAACCTCGTAAAAAATTATGACATTTAATAAAGCAAAAATCTTCAGAAGGAATATAACAATATTCTCCGAAATATTCTTTGATTCTATATTTCATATTAATACCTGCGTCTCTATGTGATCTTTGTACTAACTTCATTCCAAAATCTTCATATTTAATATCACCTGTAAAAATCCATTCCTGGCTATCTGATTTCTCTTCCAGATTGGAAAACCATGTTTCAAATGATTTTTTATTATAGAAGGCTACGTAAAAATTTTGAATTATATTTTCCTGATCTTTAATAACTTTTCCAAATAAATTGACAATTTTACCATTTGACAAAAGTTTCTGCATATCATTTACTACATTAATAAAAGATACATTTTCATATTTAATTTCATTTGGATTAAATAAATTACATAAATCATCACCAAGTTCATCCTTAATTCTATCATCAAAAAATATCAGTAATAGGAGTTTCTAATTTTTCTTTTGTTCCACGCTTCTGTTTTTTAATACTACGTTTAATACTACGTTTAATACTACGTTTTTGTTTTTTAATACGTTTACTGCGTTTACTACGTTTAATTTGTGCATCAAACTCTGCAATTTGTTTCTTGTTTAATTCATCAATCCTAGACGTTAGTCCGAGAAACATTTCACGATTCATATTTTTTAAAAGAAAAAATGTATTTTTACATATACACAGGAATATTTAATTGATGTAATGTTTCTAATTCATGTGTTGTTAAATTTTCTTTCTTAACCAACCACCATAAATTATTGTATGCCGAAAATACTCGGAAACTTCTTAAACAAAGTGGAAAGTCTTTTGTTTTAACACACGGTTTGATACCATGTTTTGTTTTATAATCTGTAACGAACGCTACGTATTTATGATGATAATAAAATCTAACTTCTTTCTTCGAATTGACAGGGTTTGTAGGATGACGATAATCTTTTAAAACTGGTACATGTGCTATCTTGTAAGCATTCAACATATTTTTTTATTAATAAAAAAATTTATAAGAAAAAATTATTCTAAAAATTATTATAAGAAAAAAATACACGAAATATTTTCTATCGACTTTCAGTCGGGGCGAAGCCCCTCGAGGCGAAGCCTAGTCAGAGAACAATTGTTCGATAACTCTGTCATGAATTTTTTTATCAATATTAATTGTGATAAATCCATAATCTTTTGACCAAGCATTGTTACACGATTGTTTAAATTCATCTTTATTTCTTACGCATAAATCTCTTAACAAATCACTTAAGTTTCTTGCATTTATTTCAAATAGTATAAATTTATTTGCATTCTTTCTAATAACACTTCCATCTAATGAAAACACACTTTGTGTTAAATAAATAATCAGTTGTTATGTCTAACTCTTGTGAAATAATTTCTCTGAACTGACTGAATTCTATCATTAACACAATCATAAAAAATTACGCAATGTTTCATTGTTTTATCTAGTTTACTAGGATCTTGCATATTACCACTATCATCTATTAATTGTATTTTTATATGCTTATTTTTATTGGATTCTACTAACTGATTATTTTTTGCTGCTTCTTCACACCACGAACTTATTTCTTCTTCATATTCAGATTTTTCATATTCTTTGAATAATGAAGCAATTGCTGTTTTTTAAGATTATTTTCAAATCCATATTTTAAAAATTGATAGACGGGTTGTTCTGCTGTTGTTGTATAAATTATAAGATTGTTATAATCCAAAAAAAATTGGAGTCGTTAAAATTTTAAATAATAGATACGTTTCTCCACAACCTGATCTTCCACAAATAACTGACATAACTTTATTAGATAAATTTGGATGATGATTAAATTTGAGTTTTTTTTTATTTAATGGGGGCACTTCACTCATTTTTTAATAAAAAAATTTTATTTTTATTTTTAAAGAAGAAGAAAAAAATTAAACTTCTCTAACCAAAAGATCTATCATAATCTCTTCACCTCCAAAATTTATTTCCTGTCCTTTCTCATCAGTGATTCTAATGTTAGTGTTGTTAATAGTTTTTCTTGTAATAGGGAAATATATTAATGTTTGAGGAATTACATTTAATCTATAACCAATGGGTACAGTAAAAGCTGGAAAACTGAATATTAAATTTGACAATTTACCATTTATATATCCTCCTTCAATAATGTCACAATGTACAACAATTGAATTTATTTCAGTTATTTTAGGAATCTTCTCACCTAAATGATGACCTTGACTATAATTTTGTTTATTAAATCCTAATAGCTTTGACAATGATCTATCATGATTAAAATCAACTTGATGATTTTCGTCTAAAGTAAGAGAAAATTTATTAACTGCCGGTTCAACTGCAAAATGTAGTTGTTTCTTATCTTTAAATGGTATAGCTAAATGTCTCTTAATTTCATTTGATATTGATTCAACTTCGTAAGAACCAGGAAGAAAAGTTAGTATTTTCCATGTTTTACCTTTATCAGTAGAATATCTAAATTGATCATTCACATCTTTGATAACGTTTTGAATAGTGTTAAATGTGGAGAAACTAGTCAATGCAATTTGATAATTTTTATTTTGTTCCAAATGTAGAATGGGTTCTAAATTACAAGTGTGTGATGAAGTAGTTGTTATAATTTTTAACGTCGTACTAAATTTTGATGAACCCAAAATCTCTGTTAGATTTTCTAAATGATTATTAATTTTGTCTGAATTTTTGTCTTAATTTTGACATTTTTTAGTTAAAATTGTAAATAAATATTTTTTTATAAAAAATCAAAAACAACAACATATTTCAGCTATACTTTTATAATCCTTTTCATTTATAATCTTCTTTTCTAACAGTCTTTTCAATATAGCATGAATTTCATTGAAACTAGAATTATGACCTTCTTTTATTGCAGATATTAAAATATTTAATCTATTTAGTAATTCTTGTGGATCATCTGGTAAAAATACAGTTGTTTCTGTTTTAAAACCTTTTCCTACTTTAACTCCTGTTGATATTAAATTTTGTGATTGTTAATAACGGTTAAGAGATTTTACTGCGCCAACTCTATCTAACATAGCTTCATATTTTATGAGATCTTCTACAGCATAATTTTTTAAATCTGCTCCTCTTAAAAGATCAACAAAATTTCTATCTAAACTAAAAGGAGATTTATCTGGTGAAAAAATTAAACCTCGAAAAGGTTGTGGAAATATTTCTTTTTGTCCGAGATAAAATCTAGGTATTGTTTTTCCATCTATAAATGAAATAGAATGTTCAAATTGCATAGATTTTGGTAATTTCTTATTAATGTCTGATTCTAGTAATCCATAGTCATCTAATATAGTTTTGTGTTCTGGATCTGTTATATTAATTTGTTTATCATTATTTGTACTTTCTTTTTCAAGAGTTTTAAATGGTTCCATAGTTTTTTCAAAATCAGTTTTTACTTGCTCGGTTTGCTGCATTTTTTCAAACATATCAGATTGAATACCAGCTTTTATCATTCTATGTTGAAGATGATTTTCTTTCATAATATTTTTTTGTTTTATTAACTCTTTTAATTGTTTAATTCTTTTAAAATTATCAGCTTTAATTTTATCCATTTTTAAAATATAATATTTGAATTTTGTGGTAACATTGGAATACAACAAAAACATTTTACTGAACAAATTATTTTTTTATTGTTTTGTTGTCTGACATCTTTTCGTTTTAAGTTTTGTTTAATAAAGTTTTGTTTAATAAAGTTTTTAGTTCCTCTAAAAAAACTTTATCATTTTCTTCATTAGAAATTTTACCATCACTCGAAATTTTGCCATCATGTTTATTCTTGTCATGAACTTTTTCGGACTTTAAATGAAATGATATTTGATTTACTTCATTAGCTATTTGATCAAATTTTTCAATCTCATCTAGCGTAATAACATTATCATCACATACTCTTTGAAAGTAGTAATGTAATTTGTCATAGACTTCTTTAATATGTAAATGCTTAGTTTTCAATGATTTTCGTTTCTTAGTTATTAAAGATTTATCTAACATTGTAATAAGTGAAGTTGTAAAAACACCCGTACCTGTTAAAGCAGTAGCAACTACTGGAATTACTAAAACACCAGAAGATATAACAATTGTTAAAGCACCTAAACTTATTGTTAAAAATATGCCAATTCCTTGTGTTACATTCCTAACTTTAGACCATCTCTTTCTTAATTTATCATAATACTCTAATCTTAATAATAATTGAGATTCCTTATTTTTCATATACCTAACTCTATCCTTGTGTTTTTCTTTATTCAATTCACTGTGATAACGAAGGATATATTCTCGAAGTTTCTTCCATTTTCGTCGTCGCCGTCCCCGTTGAGGTTTCTTCCATTTCTGAGGTTTCCATTTTTAAAGAAATATTTTGAATACAATCTTCTGGTATATTGAGACTACGTGATATTTTGAGACAACTTAAATTTTCGTCTGCCTAAATTTTCAAAATTCTTAGACCACGTGATATTTTGAGACAACTTAAATTTTCGATTACGTGATATTTTGAGACAACTTAAATTTTCGATTACGTGATATTTTGAGACAACTTAAATTTTCGATTACGTGATATTTTGAGACAACTTAAATTTTCGAAATTTGGAGACTACCTAAATTTTTCAAATTTGGTTTTTCGAAAATTTGTCACTACCCAAATTTTTGAAATTTGGAGACTACCTAAATTTTGAAAAATCTCGCAAGGTGTGATATCCGGTGCGAGCGAAGCGACGCGCCGGATATCATACCCTATACTTGCACGCATTTTGTTGCTTTACGAATTTCATTCATTGTAGGATGCAACAGACGTCCACGTTGGAGGGAAATCACTTGGTTCTACATAAAAGATCAAAAACAGGAATTCCATGAAGCTAGAAGGGTAGGAAAATGTAAAAATCTGGCCTCGGATTTCTACGATTAACCTCCCTGCTGATCTCACAGAATAGCTTGTCTTCTAAATCTGTGGCAAATGTCCCATACCCATTGTGATTACACGAATATTACTATGAAGTTTATCCTGCACTCCCAGACGGACTAGATTAAAAATTTTGTCCTTCAACATTTTTCATGTCATGGTAATTTACCCTGACATATTTAGAGGATAAGGTTATGTTAAATGAATTTAAAACCGAAAGTAAAGTTTTGATTTGAGCTCAAAATATGGAAATTTCAAGAACTTTAAACAAACTTGAATCTCACAATAATGTCAAAATTGTTTGTCGCTCTCAGATTCTATTAACAACATCAATTTTACAGCTTACTGGACTTGTTCTTTTGTTGAGATTATAACTGAAGCTGTTCAGACATACATTATACCTCACTTTATCAAGATTGCTGGTGCGTACTATATTATTTAATTATTATTTGTTCTTGCAAATCATGATTTCATGCTACAGTCACAAGCATTAGTACATTTAGTATATTTCTGAAAAAGTAGAAATGGATTCTAAGTGACTGTTGCACATTGCTTGATTTGGGAGGTGAGATTTTCCGGTGCAGAGACTTTTTGATAGAGTGTTTTCTCTGCGTTCATGAGCCTGGGTTAGAACCTAGATCTGATGAAACCTAAGCTCGTCCACATGAAGAAAGTGGTTTGCTTAACTTAGTTCTATGTATAAACCATTTATATTCATATATTTATTTTCAGTTTTTCATTCATTTGATGATAATTCTGCGAGTATCTAACAACTTCTGTTACATGAACCGAAGAACCAAAATGGTGCTGAAGTCTACATTTGTTCTTAAATCACAAGAAAAGGGCAGAGCAATCGTAAAGAAGGACAACATCGTTTATCGTTCGTTATAAAAACATATCATGTGGTTCCATCACAGAATGAATGTCATGTTTTGGAAGATAAGAGTTGCAAAATGCAAACCCGCATGCACCGTAATACTTGAACCCCAACTTGCTGTCGATCATTTTGTGAAGAAATAGACTGATTTTTCGGAATTTTAATTTTAGCCGGTTTTTACCAGTTTTTGCTGGCTTTTACTTGGTTTTTGCCACTTTGCAGCAAAAACCAGTTTTAGCCGGCAAAAAGCCAACCCTGTTTCAGCTAGGCGCATCGTTTTTCCACATGAATGCACTATTTCATTAACATTAGTCTATGAATCATATCATGATCATCTATTATACCATAAACACAAAGTAGATCGTTGGAAGTTCAAATTTTATGCAAATACTATTTATTACAGGTTTTAGTAATGGCTCGGGTAAGTAGTCATTTTTTTAGTTTTATCCTAACGTAGTCAACCTCAAGGTCGAAGTAAATGCCATAAAAGTACTTTTTGACACTGATGAAACTGTAGTGATTCAAATAGTCCTAAGTGAAGCCGTCTTCTTTGTCAGCAAAAGCAACAAGATAATAGGCCTATCGAGTAATCATTGATATTCTTGATTTATCGAGGATTTACCTGCAATGTATTTTAAATCAGTTAAATATAAAATATTTCAAATTCAAAAGATCATTCTTTCACAAATATTTGTGGACTTTGTAGATTTTGAATTGGAATAGTTTGGAAAATTTTTAACATTGGAAAGCTGAAGCATTATAGCAATATTCTACTGTCCTTAACTCATGAATTAATTTCGAAAATTAGTCATGGTCATGTACGGCTCCAATTCTCCCTCTGCCAGTTCCTAGCTCTCGCGGTGGATGGAGCTCTGTCTTCCAGACATCCAGCAGTGGTAGAACGCTAACAAACTTAAGCTCAACGCTACCAAGTCTGAAGTTCTGCGGTGCTCTTCAAACCGAAAGAAAGACAATCTCCCTTCAAATCCAATCACTGTCGACTCCATCCAAATCGCTCCCTGCAAAATCCTTCGCTGTTTAGGAGTGCATCTTGACTCACATTTGTCCATGCATGCATTCATATCAAGCAAAGTCTCGAGCTGCTTCGAGTCCGAACGCCAATTACTCACAATGCCCATTCTTCGATCGCTTGTCGTGTCCTTAGTGCACTATTGCCTAGATTACTGCTCATCTGTGCTTGATGGCCTCCCAAACATCCAACATCGTCGTCTGCAAACCATTCTTAATGCTGCCGCACAACTTCTCGTCAACTCCTCCAACCAGTCTCACATCATATCGATCCTGAAGGACCTCCATTGGTTACGTATTCAAAAGAGGATTCACTTTCGCATTGCAGTGCTGAGCTTTAGATGTCTCAATGATTCTGCTCCTTCCTATCTCGTCGAGTCCCTTCTTGGTGTATCAGAGATTGCTTCTCGCAAGTACTTACGCCCCGCAACTTTTTCAGCTCTGTGTGTTCCATTCTCCCGTCGATCCATCGGAAATCGTTTTTTCGCATCTGCAGCAGCCCGTGCGTGGAACTCGCTACCGACTTCTGTGACCTGCCAGTCTTCTCTCCTGTCATTCAAACGGACTTTGAAAACGTCCCTTCTTAGTCGTCCTTTCCCTCAGTAATTATTTTTGTCTTCCTACTTATATTTTTGTACAGTGGCCATGAAGTCATCACTAACGTATTGCCACTCTAAAATTGTGCGCTGAATAAATAAAGTAAATAAATGTGAAAGGGGCTGTTATATAGAAATGCTGTGAAGCAGCAAGACACATAAAAATGATGCAAAATTCAAGAATTTAAAAATTCTCCGCTTGAAAGAATTCATCATCTTAAAAGAAATGATGACGTTAGAATGAATGACATGTAACAGTTGCTTTGAATGTGAAGATTTCAGCAATATATATATATATATATATATACACAGGGTGAATACCATACCTTGTCCGATACATTTCAATAAAATTCACAATCATATTATTGTCTATAAAGTGCATTTATCTGGCCTATCAGTGGATAAGATATCTATGAATGCATTTCTGTTCAAAATTTTGAGGTGATAGTTGATGATTCATTGTTTGGCATAAATATCTATCAACCTAATCTTTTTCAAATTTTCAAATCATCTGACATGAATCTTAACCATTGATTACTTCACTTACTGTGATACATGTGTACAATGGAAGACGTCGAGCGAAACGCCAGACTCGTTGCCTACTGCGTAACTTATGGAAACAGTGAACAAGCAAGAAGGCGTTACTACGAGGAGTATGGAGAAGAAGCACCCGATGGAAGAACAATACGACGATGGACTGATAAGTTTCTCAGCACGGGCTCCATCTTACCGCGTTCAAGCTCCGGGAATCGTTCCCAACGAGTGCTGAATGAGAAGAAAGATTCAATTGTGAACGCAGTTGTGGAGAATCCGCGCACATCACAGCGAGTGATCGCAAGGGAAGTCGGTGTTTCACAAAGGACCGTTGGCAAAACCCTTAAAGAGAATGGATACAAGCCGTACAAAGTTCATCAAATGCAACAACTCTTTGACCATGATAAACAGTCAAGACTGGATTTTTGTCGTGCTATCTTACAAAAGAATAGTGATGAAAGCTCATGGTCCGACAGGATAATCTTCTCGGATGAGTGTACTTTCCACATGTCGGGTCGTGTCAATCACTACAATGACTTTTACTACGCAAACAGCAATCCTCATGTTTATGACGAGGTGCCTATCCGTTCAAAAGGCCTAACAGTGTTCGTGGCAGTTTCATACCATGGCATTATAGCGGTTGACATCAGCGAGGAAACAATGACAAGTGTTCGTTATTGTGACATTTTGAATGAGAAAGTACCAGCACTTTCTCGAAGACCTCACCGTTCTGCTGTGTTCCAGCAAGATGGCGCTCCACCCCACTTCAGCAACAGGACGAGAAGTTTGCTAAACCAGCGATTGGCTAATCGATGGATTGGAAGAGGTGGTCCCATTCCTTGGCCCGCCAGATCCCCCGATCTCACGATCTGTGATTTCTTTCTTTGGGGTCACATCCAAAATAAGGTATATGCATCTAGCTTTGGAGCAATGAAGACCTCAAGCGTCAAATCGAACAGGAACTGAGTGAAATTCCTATTTCATTCATCAGAAGCTCTTACAAAAATTTTATTCATCGTTGTGAAGTTTGTGTATCACAGGATGGTGGTCATTTCGAGAATTTGCTATAACTTTCCTACTTTCTGATATCCATACCATCCACTGATATCCAGAATACACATAATTTGCAATAAAAAGATCGAAGTTTTTATTTAAATGTATCGGACAAGGTATGGTATTCACCCTGTATATATATATATATATATATATATATATATATATATATATATATATATATATATATATATATATATATATAATTATTAATAATAATTTCGCCCTTGACCAAATAAATTTCTATTTGAAAAAAGAATGACACGGTCAATAAACAAGACTCATAAAAGAGACCTTCGACTATACAGTTCAGCAATTATAAGATCTTATTCATTGACCGTGTCACTCTTTTTTCAAAGACATCTATATACACGTACTTGAGACTTCTTTATACTAATTTTGAGGAAAGCCCAAAAGCGAGAGATGTTGACTATCTTCGTTTATTGCAACAGCGAGGCCTTTCAGCCGCCACCGGAGGCTATCTTCAGGCAACTGAGAATTACAAGTAATTCAACGTTCACAAATTGAATATTGTTCACTGATATCACACAGATAGCTAGATTCTATGTGTACTGAACTAACACGGAAAAACTTTCTAAAAGTTAAAAGATAGAAAAAGACATAATACTGATAACCCAGAAACAAGTAATCTCAAGAAAAGACAAAGTCAAGAGAAAGTCAAAAAAAGTTCCACTGGTTACTAACGCTATGTTTGACACGGTTGAAGGATCTACATTTCTTCGTCCACAGTGCTTCTTTGACCACACGCTTCTTCCATTTTGGCTCCCGCTCCAAAATCTCCATCGCGTCAATGTCAACTACGTGGTCACTTTCGAACGTGTGACGGGCAACCTCTGAGCGACCCACGTCCAGAGATCTGACAGCCCTCTTGTGCTCCTTCTTCCTTTCGTCTGTTGTCCTGCCTGTCTGACCCACGTAACTCCAGTTGCAATCTTCCTCAGAGCAAGGTATTCAGTAGACTACCCCAAACTGCTTTGCCGGAGTCGGTCTCTTCCGCACCAGTAGATTCCCCAGCGTTGTCGATGGCTTCATTCCGACATTAATCCCCACTTCCTTGAGGACACCGCGAACTTTCTCGGACAAACCAGGTAAATAAGGAATGGAGCTATGAAACGTAAGATATTTTCTGGAACCAGATGCTGTCATGGCCGATCCACCAGTCCGCCACCAACGTTGATTCTCAGAGTTACTAAAACCATTTTCCTCCAGACTTCTCATTACCAACTGCTTCTCGTTCAGAACTCGATCGGACGAACAGATGTTCGCGGCTCTACTGGACAAAGACCTCACCAATCCCTTGAAAACACTGGCTGGATGGGAAGACTCGCGGTTAATGTAACGGCCTGTGTGTGTCTGCTTTCTTTACCCTGAGAAATTAAATCCCGTTTGGCAGCGCTCAACGAGGATGTCCAAGAATGGAATTTTTCCAGCTTGTTCACGCTCTACCGTAAAATTGATGTTTGGTCTTAATTCATTCAGGAACTTCACAAAGTCATCAAGTCTCGCCTCAGCTTCAGTCCAATAAATCAATATGTCGTCGACATATCTCAGCCAAAAAACAGGAACTTGATAGCCTTGAACAGGAGCTTCTATCTGGACCACTTTTTCGAAATAGGCCATAAACAAGTTTGCTGCCACAGGTCCTAAACTGGTACCCATTGCAACACCTGCAGTCTGAATAAATAAGTCATCATGACCTTGAAAATAGCAGGATGTCAGGACCAATCTTGAGAGTTCAACAATCTCATCCACAGATAGATTGGTTCGAGCAGCAAGGTTCGCATCCTCATAAAGCAACGTGCGAAACACCTCAATAGTTTCTGGGACAGGCACATTCGTGAATAGAGATTCGACGTCAAGTGAAACCAAAATTCCTTCTTCAGGATGTAAAGACCTCAGTCGTCGAACGGCATCCGTCGAATCTTGCACAAAGGACTGATGTAGAGACATATAAGGCTTCATAATGTCAGCCAGTAGTCGGGATATAGGGGAAAATAAACTCCCAGACATGCTGACAATGGGACGGAGAGACACACCAACTTTATGGATCTTAGGCAAACCAAAAAAATGCGGAGTCTGAAAGTGAGTGGGGCACAGTCTCAGCATTTCGTTCCTGTTAATTCTTCCACTATTCACTGCATCCGACAGACACTTGTATAAAGCTCTCCGAAACTTACCACTCGGATCCGTAGAACAGCGAAAATAAGGAGCGGAGGAAATTAGGCCATCAAGCTTCGCATGATAGTCCGTCTTGTCCAATACCACTTTTAATATTTTTAAATCTAATAAAAATTAATTTAGATTAAATCTTTTAATTTTTTATAATTTTAATATCTCTCTTATCCACTACTTGGGAGAAACGAACTTTGTAGGATGTCGAATTGGGGTTTGAAAAACATTATAAGCCTCTTTTAAAGCAGGTAAGCATGATATTATCTATTTTTATTCTCTTTCATTCCAGCATTTTACTACGCTATTTTCAATTCAACGTACAAAGCAAAGCGGAAGCGTCAAATGCTGCTTTCATGTGACATATAACGCATTTGTAATTTCGACAACATGTTATTCGTAAGCTTACTTTGTTGTATGCTTGCATCATATTCAGTTTCTTGGCAGTATTCTAACCTTTCACATCCGCCACTCCAGCAAGCAATGGGCAGCCAAAAGACTGTGTATGCGATCTTTGGGATAGCCAGTAAGACCAGTTAAAGACTCTATGGATTACTGGTTTCTGTTTGAAGTTCCTTATTGCGATTGTCGATTTACACTTCGACTACTCGGGCATCAAGCACTAGGATCTCAAAATGTGTATTTTAAAAACATTAATAAGGTGATTTTAAAGAACATGGTTGAAACCTGTGTTTGAAAACTGGGTTTAAAGTTGCTGCTTAAAAAGTATGGCTTTGTGTATAAACATTTGTGTAACGTTTTGTGTAGGCCAGAGATTTATCCATAGCCCACATGGATGGCATTCTGCACATCTCAAATATAGTCGATTGCTTATTAAACTGCTTAGATTTAATTGCTGATAAATCTGAGTCGTCTATTGACAATACGTATTTGATCATTGGATTGCCTTCATCTGAAATATACAGAATGCCATCCATGTTCAGTATACTGTACAGACCAGCACAGTAGTAGGATACGCATGAAATGTGATTATTTCAATATCAATCACTGCTGACGTGCGCAATTTGAAGTAATTGGAAGTAATTTGTGGCTTAATGACAAGTTCAGTATGAGAGTCAAATCCTGGTTGGTTATTTCTAACGATTCGCAGTGACCATGGAAGGCTATCCATTCTCATTTTCAAGTCACTTGCTTGTCATACTGCTCTCATTAATAAAACAGCTAAATAAAATCTAATATAATGAACACCATGGAAAAGTTTCGCAAAATTAGTTTCCATTGCTTAGTTTAGCTTTTTCCATTAGCTTTTTTTTTCTTCCATTAGTTTCCAAGAAATCAAAGAAAATAAGAAAGCTATCTTAATGCGATCTGCAATTTAATGAACAAAAACAACATTTGAAGTAAGCTTACTTTAACATACTAGGCATGCATCCTCCTGTGGGATTAAAATAAATATTTTGCAGAAGATTGGGGTTTATTTGACAGATTGACTTACGACAAATGAGTTTGGAAAATTAGAAGCTTGCGAATATTTCACTTAATTCGCAGATCATCTTTTTATTTAATAGATTGGAAAGTATTAATTACAGAAACATTCACTCGAGAATAGAAGTAAGTTAGAGGGTCAATTCAGTTTCTCTAAATGATTAGACTGGACTGATTATTGTAATCAACCATGAATTCTCATTGACGCAACCAACAATCGAATACTGATTATCAATTGTCTAACTTGACAGTAAATACATATGGAAGCGACTTATGGTCCCATTTGACCAGCAGGAGATAATGTGAAACAGTTACTGAGTAGACCTACAAAACTAATTATACAGAATGATTGTATGAATCCTTTTCGATCAGCAGTCTGCATAAACGACAGTACTGTTAAGAAACATCACAACAGGAGATCAGTGTCTCTAAAGAGATACACGTCTCAGTGATTTTCTTTGACAAATATTTGATGCATTGCTGTGAATGGCTACCCTAATCTTGTCTTTCAAAATTGTTGGGCAATCTTGTGTGTGGTTAACAATAAATTAATTCTGATTGACATGCAAAGTGATGTGTGAGTCTCAACTGCTGTTACATAGAAGTCAAAAGAGAAGGAATTCTTTCAATGAATTGCACTTATTCGCATAATAGTACAGATGTCAACCGAATGTGACTAACGTTGTACCACAAATCCAGGCCTCCTTAACCGTTTTAGTAATTGAATTTAATTAGTCAACGTTGCGTTAATTTGGCATACATGCACAATATACATGTAGTATCCTACTGATTGATTACTTTGTCTTAATATCATTTACATGATTATTGCATTGAGTTATATTGATGATTTTCATTATTTTAAATGTAAACACATCTCTCTCTCTCTTTGTTCGGGGCCACAGTGAGCGAAGTACAGGGGAACTAGCTTTCTCTTCTCTCTCCATCTCTCTCTCGTTTGTAAATGAAGTTGCATGAAATAGCGAGCTCTGATTGTTTTGTTCCTTTATGAGGAAAGCCCAAAGAAAAATGTCGAATTTTAACACTTTTCGATTTATTCAAGATCTGAAATCTCGGTACGCGTTCATGAACAGTGTGCATGAAACAATAGGCTCTTTCTTGAAATTACGAAATTACTGTTGCAAACACTGCTGGGATGCGGATGAGCAGAGAGGGAACAAGTACGGCCCGTGATTTTCAGTTTCAAGGCCTGTGACCCGTGTTGTTATGAATAAGTGACTACTTGAATACCGTCGTGAATTATGGTTGAAGAGTCAATAATCACATTTCAAAATGTTTTCCTGTTAAGAGCTAGGCATATGAGCAACAAAACGTGAGAATTAAGGCATTAAGGCATAGCCATTCATCTAAATGCAATTTTGATTGTCGTAGTAAGCGCATGTAGCCTATTCATAATTCAAAATATACAAAAGTCAGCTTGCTTTTCAAACTGTAATTATGAATAAAATCGGCAAAGTAAGCAATCCTGCCACCAACAAAATGCCTTGAATCCTACATTTGATTGAAGTTCTTATGAATAATTTTACTTTAGTTTGATAGTAGATAAGTTCACTTTTGGCAATTAATTGATGGTTTTGTATAGTCAATTTATCTTCTGTCAACCAGATATTCAGATCGCACGCATTTCAGGGCTTACCGGAATATCAATTTGAAGCGATAACAGTTTTACATAGAATTCAAAAAAGGGTTCATCGGTAGAAATTGACTAGGCGTGATAATGAGGGTGGTATCAATGAACAGCCTTACAGGCGCTTGCTAGTCTTCGGGTGCGTGTGCTGAAAATGTAGAGTTTCGTTACTTTCAGTAAAACAGTTCATTGCGTATTTATACCCACTAAAAATATAAATGCATATCCACTTCACAAGACATAATTTAAATTGAATGTGAATATGTAATGAAATGCTCTTCTGCGCAATGTTCACTGTCCTCCAAGGACTCGTTTAAGTGAGCCTGTAGTTTGCGCTGAATTGAAATGCTAATACTTATTTTAAAATTGGCCTTCGTATCCAAGTGCACATGTAATTCTACACATGCACTTCGTAATCAGAAAGCTGTGTAAGCTAACTACATGTATTTCTCGCAAGACTGAGATAATTTAGATACTATTTAAGTATTTGACATTATTACTTGTTTACCTATATTACCTTATAAGTAGTGTGCGTATAATGAATTTATGACTTTACACCAGTATTGTTGACTAACATATCTCTTTTCTGCTTTCCATCTATATTCTATTATATCTCTTGTATCTCTACTCTCGTTGTGAATACGGTGGCATCACAAAAACACACTTATTGATTTACACTGCAGTTCGAATGATCAAGGCCTAAGTGGCAGAAGCAAAATATCAGTAATGCAACCAGATTATCCGTAGAACTGAATGGAAAAGCTGATGCTGCTTCGATTATGCCTACGATAGAGATGTAACTAGGCCGAGCCGACAGAACCTTGGCATAAAATATTGTCAGTGAAATTCGGCAAAAATAAGGGCATCCGAACTTACAGCATCATCAACGCGCTCAATCAAAAGTCTGAATATCACATCACGCTTGTGACGTTAATTGTAACAGATTGTAATTTTTCCACATTTGATCCTACGATAATAAATGGCAATTGTGCGTATAGTGTATGCTATACACAATGTAGACGTGCATCACTGCAAGCATCACATAGTAACATATAAAACATGTGAGCGATTTTCTTTGTCTGTGCTCAGTAATGCAAGTTTTTGATATTGCTCTCAGTAAGCCGCTCTCGAAATTTCATTATTTAATGGATGCTTGTCATTGTTGGAGAAAACGCAAAATGTAGCTTTAGTCCAACTGGCAAGCTTAGCTATATATTAAAATTGTATCCCTTACTATTCAGATTGTTATGTTATCTTAACCAATTTTAATCAAGATTGCAAACGGCAAATACTAATTAATTTTCCACAACAATAAATTGATTATAGGCCTACATGCATTTGTTCCTATGTACGTACAAAAAATGTTCTGCAGTCAATAATTTGCGAACATACTATATGCATTCCGGCCTTTATTAGATCCATCAGAGGTTATATTTTAGTCATGTTTCACCTAGGATTAGCGGTTCGTCGGCTCGGTTACTGTACGGCTCAGCTTGAAAATTCCTAAAATGCTGCTCCCGGCTCGTCTGGATAAGCAATGTACATTTCTAACCTTTGGAAGAAAATGCAGTCCAAAATTTATTGCTACCAAACCAATTTATATGATACTCTAATTGTAGATGCTTGGGAATGCAGCATCATAAATCAAAACATGCAAGCTGTCGTAAACAAGTCACAAAAAATCTTGAGAATAGATTAATTGGAATTAAAGAACTTTGAAAAATTAAATCTACTATGAAGTGTCCAATAATTTACTGACGGTTTTTAAGATGCTATTACTTCTTTGCTTTAAGGAGTTATTGGCTGATACTACAGGAAACGACACCTCTTTTCTTGGAGATTTTATGTGAGGAAGAAAATTCGGGAAAGTTATCAGATATCGAACATAAGTTTATTTATAAAAAGTTATTTTTAAGACTTCTTTTTTGAAAGTTTGCGATAAGTTACTGACGATTGTTAGAAGTTCTCAATAGATTTGGATTATGTACGGAAAGAGCATTTTAGAAAACATTCTTCTTCGCCATTGATAAGCATGTCCAGTGTTATTAACGGAAATTTACGTGTCAATTCAATTGTTATCGATGTCCGAATTCACTTTCTATGCCGAGAGTATCTGCCAGTCACAATGACAATCACTCATGAGCACAGGTCAGATCGTTGTTAGAAAAACGTGAAGTGAACGAGCTCGACTGACAATTTATTGTAAGTGTGCGGATAACACAAAAATCAAATGTCTCAAAGATTAAGTTTAGAACAACGAATAAAAGTTGTCGAGCTGTTTCTTGAATCGGGAAAGTCCGTGATAATGACCCAAAGGAAGTACAGGTTTTTCCACCCACATTCGCAAGCAATGCAAACAAAATCACTTTAGTGCAAGCAAATTCATTAATGGAAGTTTTTTCGATCAAATTCACATAATTAGCAAGCAGAATCGCCTATACGAAAGCATAGTGCAAGCAATTTCGCTCATGCATTTTTATACTTTATTATTGCAATCAAATTCGCTTGAACAGCACACAGAATCGCTTAAATCGACTCAATGTGCAATCAATTTCGCTAATGTATTTTACGCTGCATTACTGCAATCAAATTCGCAAATAAGAAAAGCTAAATGAATCTTTAATATTCAAATTCGTTTTACTTTTAAGCCTGAGGATTTGAATCAAAAATACATATATTACATGTAAATCCATTCATTTTAATTCCTGAAATTACACAATCACATCCGCCAAAGCTAAACATCGATGCATGTATCGCATTACATGTGCACACATGTTATCAATCTTACCACTGCTCACAGTCTCACGATATTCTAAAATGTCCTTTGCTAAGTCATGAAGTACTCGTATTCTATGTTCCGCGGTTGATAATCCAGCTGGGACACTTGCTATCAAGTTCACAATATTGTCCTCTCGTAAAACGGACCGTAGCCTCAACTTGAAGACGCTGAAGGCATTTTCGATTGGATTTAGAAATGGACTATACGCGGGTAGTTTCTTGATGGGGACTTCTCCGCATGTGGCACCACCGTGAACTGGAGCATTATCCATAATGATGACAGGATTGGGAATTTCAAAGCTGTTAAGAATTATGTCCAAATTGTCCATAAAATGTTGAAATCTTTCACCTGGAAATAAAGGAATAAGGAATTTAAAACTTGTGCATATTCAAAAAGAATTTATCGAAAAACTCACCATTCACTGTGCCTCTATGGAGCTCAAAGTAGACAATCCCAGCACCAGAGGAAATTGCCATCAAAAGAGATAAGTTGGGACCGCGTTGTCCTCCCAGCTGGCGTACTGCTGGTCTTCCAATAACCGCTCTACCCCTTGTGCGCTTTGTGAAGATGTTGAAGCAAGTCCCATCAACATAAACTAGTGATTTATTGATGCTCTCATCTAAATATCACTGAGCATAGCTTGAGCGGGCTTCCTTCACATCGGATGCGTTGCGCCTGGATGGACACTCTTCCAATTTCTTCATCGAGATCAGTTGTCCATCTAAAGCCCTTGATATGCTCGTCACTGAAAGCGAGATCGTCAAATGGGCCTTGATCTGTTCTAATGTGAAGTCAGGATGTTGATCAACTAGGTCCAATATGTTCTGAACGATAGTTGGACTTAGCTTCACAACTACATCACGTCGACCACCTCGCCTGTCTGTGAGTGGTTCCCCTCTTTGGTAGCGATATATAATTGACCTTGCTGTTGAAGGATTGATATTCAAAACAGAATTGCAGCAATATAATCACCGCCATTTTCCCATGCGGAGATAAGTCTTTGCTTGAGGTCCAAGATTATTCGGGCATACGAACCTCGAGAGGTTTCTATTCCCAGGCTTTCAGTCGAAATATCAGAAATGCTGGATTCCATTCCGATTGCGAATTTCAACTGTTGGTTATCGCGAATTTGCTTGTTACATAGCGAAATTGGTTGAGATACATGCGAACATGAGCCATATTCACGAACTTTGATTCACTATTCACGAATTTGTTTGCGCTAACTTGACAATGAGCGAAATTGCTTGCACTAGGCATGAAAATTATGACATTCTATTGAAGTAGCTTGCACTATCGTGAACATGCTTTTATTGTTTGCGATTCTGTATGGTAAAACCTGTATTGGTCCCATTTTGGAGTAAGAGACCCACCTGCAGCAAACACGATTAAAACAATTGTGAAACGTTTCCAAGAAACTGGATCAGTTCATGAATCGGAAAGAAGTGGGCGACTGACTTCCGTTCGAAATGAAGAGAACGTGGGGCGAGTAATGCGTAGTGTGCAGAGAGACCCAGACACCTTAATACGAAGAAGGTCACGAGAATTGGACATCAAGAAATCATCGCTTCAGAAAATTTTGACTGCCGATTTAAACCTTTTCCCGTACAAAATCCAAATCGTTCAAGAATTGAAACCTACGGATCATGAAACGCGGCTGGCCTTCTGTGCTGCTTTTTGGACTCAAAATGATCTTACTCACAAATTGATCATGTCTGATGAAGCCCATTTCAACTTGTCAGGATTCATCAATAAACAGAACTACAGGTTTTGGGGTACGCAACAACCTCAGCTGATGATCGAGAAGCCACTTCATCCGGAGCGTGCATCAGTATGGTGTGGATTGTCCTCACAAAGGATTTACGGCCCATATTTCTTCGATGGTTCAATTGATGGAAACGCCTATAGACACATGCTTGTCGATTGGTTCTTCCCTCAAGTGGACAGTGATGAACTCTGGTTTCAACACGATGGTGCGACTCCTCACACCGCTCGTGAAACTATGACCATTCTGCGTGAAAGATTTCCCAATCGATTGATTTCGCGATTCGGAACAATAACCTGGCCTGCTCGTTCACCAGACCTTTCTGCTCCAGACTTTTGGCTCTGGGGATACCTTAAAGACCGTGTCTATACCCCAAACCCAATAAACATTCAGACGCTCAAGATGAATATTGAGCGTGAAATCGCGTTGATAACTCCACACATGCTTCTCACCGTAATGGAGAACTTCAAGACACGCATTGAACAATGCCATGTGAACGGTGGAGGACATTTGAAAGATGTTATATTTCATAAATAAAGGTCTGCCTATCTATCATGTTTTCACTTTCTGATTATTCATTATGTCTCATAAAATCTCCAATGAAAGACGAGTCTTTTTCGGTAGTTTCAGCGAATAATTCATAAAACCAGATAACTTATAGCTTTTTAAAAACCGTCGGTAAATTATTGGCCACCCTGAACAAGTATAATATGAATTCGAAAAATCTGTAGCAAACTGCGAGGCCCATGATCAGGAGCTGGAAAAATAAATTGCAATTTAATTGGTATCTTTTTTGTCAGCAATCAATTCATTTTATTGGGTCACATTAGCCATCTCAGAGTTGGAAGTGGGTCGTGGGTCAAGGGTCAAATGGGTCACAAAATCGCGTGGATCACGTGGGTCGTGGGTCACATTTAGTGTGGGTCAGAATTCGTTGACCCACTTCCAACCAGTTTGACCCAAGATAGATTTGACAATCTCAACTACAGTAAACTTCATTTATTAGTATTCTTATCATTCATGAAAATGAGTGAGTCAGTGTTGACTTAAAAGCGGTGATGGATGCACACAGTGAAATATGCAGCACTATTGACTTTCACAAGCCTCATACAGTTTCGAAAGGGGGCGGAATTCACACAAATTAAAGGCTCGAAAACAATTGCTGCTGTCTACTGAGAGATGTTGGTTGGTGGAGAGAAGTTGTTTGAGTACAATTGTGCATACTCGATTCTCTGTCGCTATGTCTGACGATACCCAATGATGTGTGACCTTGATTTCAGAGATACAGCTACTGAAGAAGTCAACTATTCAGAGGTTTTATTCATCTTGAAAATTTTCTTGCAATGCCAGATGACCTTCGTTTTGTTTGTTTCGTTTGATTTTGTTGGTCCTTCGTAGAAAATATCCTGTGGTAGAGATTAGAATGGTAAATCTCTGGTAAAGATTGATCAGATCCTAAATATTTTCGAAATATATAATTGATCAAAATATCTTGATAATATACATGCTTCATATCCAAAGTATTTAGCCGTTCAATCTACTTTCGCATCATACATGTTCCATGCATCTCATTGCACATGCGATACATGATAACCTGAAATACGATAATTCATACGACGGTCATTGCTAGACTTATCCCTTTCGCACAGACTTACTACGACATAGCTTTGCGAGGAGATATTTTTTGACACTTCGTATCAATAAAAAGTTTTGTTTTGATATTTGATTTGGTATCAATCAAAACAGGAATATTTACATGATGTTGCTACTGATTGTTATGACAATGTACTTGCACATGTAGCGCCACTCATATATATATATCAGTTCATCTAATGTGTGATTGTGTCATCTACATGTATGTGCATTGTAAGCTAATTAATTAATTATAATATTGTCATCGTGCAATTTTCTATTCACGCGTTATGCATGCTTAGCTTTTCAGTGAATGTCATTCTTATATCAAATATACAACCTTCTACTTAAATCTAACATTAGCGGAAGTAAATGAAATTTGAATCGATTGCCATCAGAAGCAACAAAATATTAGTCTGACGATTTTTCTGGGATAATTTTCACACATGTAGTATACAACATAATAAATGCATGAATAAATGATTTAGGCCTACTGCAGTCTTATTTTTTAACTTAATTTGATTAAGAAATGTAAAATTTGAAATTTAGTCTGCTGGACCCTCAACTTAACTAATCATCTCTCTACGAGTTAGATAGGTAGCAGTAAAAAGGATAATCAAGAATTACAACAAGAAACATAATCGTTTAAATTTTTTTAGAACCTTAGGTATTTGTGGTACATGAACTTTGATTATAAGACAATTTTGATGAGGTTGCATGTCTATTTATCATGTGATAAATGATCTGATACACTTGAATCTTCATAACAAATCTGAACAACAATTTTGATACTACGAGGCCTCTACCTAGATAGACCTTGAATATTGAATGAAAATGAAACTAAGGATGATGCCAGAAAAGGAAACTGCACTCACATCATTCACCCTTGCAGCATGTGGGTCAGGTGGGTCAAAGATGTGATGGGTCAGGTGGGTCGTGGGTCACACATGTCGTGGGTCACATGTGCCGTGGGTCAGGTGGGTCATGGTTCAAGTTTCGTTGACCCACTTCCAACTCTGAGCCATCAATTAATTGCAGCTATTCTTATCATTACCAAATCTATAAAAGATATCTTTCCAATCCGATTATAATCTGTCTGCATGCAAAATGATTGCATGATTGATAAATCCTTGGAAAGTTATCTTCATATTACGCAGCGTGTGGGTCTATGAAGATGCATTAAAACACTTTGAGAACTTGAATTTACCTATAATGACAGGCTATAACATGTAAGTTGAACTAATTTGCACGAAAAAAGCATGCAAGCACACTGGTGAAAATATCGCGCAATGACTTTAAAGTAAAGTTAATTTTCATTTATTTTCTCCTGTATTTTACAAGTGCAATATTTTGTAGCTCAAACAGTGAAAAACGACCACGCTCCGGCCATCGCGATGGTATGAGTTTTATCAAGTTTAGCAAAATTTGAATTGATCTAAGATAATCAAAAAATACTACACATGCGCATAGTTGGATACTTTTGAGTTAAAATTTGAATTAATGCTATCGTCAAAATTGTCTTCTTAAACACGATTTGAAAGGATCATATCATCCACTGTGCACCTTACGCAATAATCACTTATTTGACTTGTGTATATTTGCAATTAATCGGAATAATTAATTGAATTGAAGAAAATTCATCAATAAATTCATTACAATCAGCAAATTGCAATTAATTTTTAATCAATTATTTTTCCAGCCCCTGCCTTTGATCGTTTTTGTTACCAAGCGTGTACCCATTTCCCGTGTCAAGGATTATTTGCCGGCGTCTGCGAACTCTAAAGTGATCTACAAGTACGTTTGGATTTGTATGCTGCAAACATTCCTCCAAAATTAGGTGGCAAATCGATTCATCCTACAATTGCCCACAATCTTCCAATGTATCTTTGAGAGTGCGAAGGTGTTTGTCATGCCTGCCCAAACTTTGATGAATTGACGAAACTGGCAGCCCTTTTAACAAATAGCCTACAGAGGTTGCCCTCACCCACTGTAGGAGCAGAGACGTTAATGACAAAACGTTTTTCTTTTAATATAGATATTTGTTATAAACCTTCATTGATTGTTTCAGTGTGAATCATATGTAATATCATATGAGTTAACTATAATTTACTACACACCAGTGTCGGGGGCAGTTAATCAATTAGTCGTGCGACGGAATCAATCGCACGATTCCTAAATGACCTGGAATCGAGCGATTTTTTGCAAAGTCACTTCTCGATGAAATTTGAATTTTGCTAGAAAAAATTGGCTGTTTTCTCACTCACTTTTTCAACATTTGAGAAAATTTCTCTGAAAGGAAATTTGACCCCGGCATGCACGCACCTATATGCGTGGGTGCTCGTGCCTAGGTTCATGTATAGCTAGGAAAATACAGCCCCCGTGTTGCGCGATTTTTTATTCTCACACCACAACAATTTTGTATGGGAATCATATGGGAGTTCCCACATAACGGAGGAATGCATTATTCTATACAATATCATTAAACATGTTCGCATAGTGCACGATTCATGCGAATCATACATGTTAATGCATAAAATGTTTATGTAGAAAATATTACACATGTTAATTGATAAAATCATAAATGTCTGATTTGCATTTCATATGCACACTACGAACCTACTCGGTAGCAACAATATGCAGATTTGCTAATATTTTATCAACATTATAAGTCTTAACTTTTTAATTCATTGATGCACAAATTTGCTTGTTGCAGGATGGATTGAAGAAATGGTAAATAGGCCTGACTACTCGTATAGTTGATTGAGACCAAATGAATCAAAATTGAGAAATAAATATATCAGTAGATTTTTCGAAAATTAGTCATGTAAATGAAAAATGCCACAAGTCACTTCGACGTCATTTATAAGGCAAAGTTACAAAATGAAAAGAAGTTACACCGAGATCTTTCGACCTGGTCTCATCGGGGTGAACCACAAATTTATTTTGTTGGCAAGGAACTAGATTAGGGCTGTGAGGTAAGTTACCGCGCGGTAAGTTACCCGGTAAATTACCCGATAAATTACCGGGTAATTTATTTTATAAATTACCGGGTAATTTATTCTTATATTTATGTTTTCTCTGAAAATAATTGTTTGTAATGTGTTATGCTGAAATAAAACAATTCAAAATGAACTCTGCTAAATTTTTGCTTTAATGCAAGTGTAATTTCGCATCATAAGTAACTATGGTTTCAGAGAAAATTGATTTTACATTTTTAATGACCTGGGTTATAAATTACCGACTCCTATAAAATACTGTTAAATCGTTATCTCAGAAAATTATCAAGATATATAAATTTCTTTTCGGTATCCTTTTCCCAAACGTCATACATCGTCATACTTCGACAGATGAAAATATCATAGATGAAAAAGCAACAACCTCTTCTAATCTCAGTACTGCGAACAAAGAAACAATTAGAGAAACCGTCAAAGTCAAAGATCTTGAAGGAGCAGGTTCTACGTTAAAGAATGCTGAACAGAGCCAATTTTTTCACAAGATTCGCCCAGCTTTTCAAATTCCGTCAAGACATCTTCTTAGCAATTCTCTGTTGATGAATGAAAAAAAACTGTCGATTCACAAATCAAAGATCTAGCGTCTGATTCGAAATGTATCACTGTCTCAGCTGATGGTTGGTCGTGTATCGCAAATGAATCGCACATACAGACACTATTCTTTACACCAGAGACCATTTTCTTCAAAAGCGTTCGCACAAATGAGAGGCGGCACACTGCTGAGTATATCGCAGAATGTATTATTGTTGCAATCCAAGAATTTTGCAAACTGAACCAAATTGAGTCGGAAAGATTGAAATCTCTACTCAACAACGCAGTCAACATGGTCGCGGCTTGGGAGATAATCAAAGAAGAATTTCCAAATGTCACCACTTATGGATGTTTAGCCCATGGGATAACTATAACCATGGGTTTCTGACAAACGAAAAATGATATCGTTGAGCAGTGTACTCGCAGAAAATTTGGAAATAACCAAATTTTTCAAATATCGTCATGTGCCAAAAGCCATTCTTCTTCAACACGGAGGTTTGAATGTGAAGCTGGCTTGTCCGACTCGATGGTCCAGTTACTATGAGATGTAGCAGCAAAACTTGCGTATAAAGAATGCCCTAAGACTAGCCATTGACTCAAACTGCGACGCTCCAATCCATCTGCAAATGAGAACCTTAAACGAAGATGACTTCTGGGTTCCTACCGAAACCGTTGCGGCTTTACTGAAACCTGCAAGTCATGCTATTTCAGCAGCAGAAGGCGACTTCATCTCAATCTCGATAGCGCCGGAGGTGTTTTCATACATAGAAGCTTCAATGATCCAAACTCTACGCCAATCATTTCTTTCTGATGAAGAGAAAAAAATGTATGCAATCATTCATCGAGAATCGCCGAAAATTCGGCATTTCCGGGCAGCACAATGCAGCAAACCTTCTGGACCCCAGGTTCAGGGGTAGAACTCTAACGGAACAACAGTTGGTTCTTGCTGAAGATACAATCTTCGAAATTGCACAGAAAACGAAACTCTCAACGACATCTGTATCTAAGGATCTGCTTGAATATAGAACAAGATCGGGTGCTTTGTTCAATTCATCCCGCATGATTTGGAAAGTCGGCTACGACACGGATCCGATTAAATGGTGGCAATGCTATGGGAATACGCGACAGCTGAATGTGGTAGCCGTCGTTTTCGATGTCGGCCACAACTGCTGCGGTTGAGAGAGCAAATAAGGAATTCAGCCTTCAAAAAACGAAACTCAGGAACTCCTTGACTGACGAAAGAGCAAGTATTCTGACGTCTGTTGCTTACAACCATAAAATAAAAAGTCGACTTGAAGAAGGAATCGGTCAAAAGAAGAGCAAGTGTCATCCTATTTTTTTTAAAAAAATTAAGATTATGACCCGAATCATTTGCTCAAAGTTGGTGGTGCTGTGCAGGACTCCTCTGACAGTGACGATGACGAAGACATCATGGAAATAGACGAAGTGGATGATAACTAGTTTTTGCAGTCCGAGAGGGAAGCCATCCCTTTGAATATTCCTCTGGAGGTCGGGACTTTTGTGGCAGCACGAATCATCGTTGAAAGCAGGGGAAATCATGGTTTGAAGTACAAGGTATTCATTGGAAAGATAACGGAAATGTTGGAAGAAGATGATTTCACTGTGTCTTTCCTCAAAGTGAATAAATTCGGTACATACACATTTCCAGAGGTTGTCGATGTGTCAATTGTTGATCGAAAGGATCTATGTGCAATTTCAGCACCAGATGTTGGAAGACGCAGTGACTTCTCATTTCCAACTGAAAAAATAGAGCGTGCTGCTCTTCGTTTATCTTCTTAATTCAGTGCTCTTACTGCATGGCTACTATTTGTGGCAATCACTGATCATGTTTAGTCTTATTTTTTAGTATTTTGTCCTCCTTAAATTTTCTCAGTACCGGTACATGTAATTTCCGTAATTGTTCATATTCAGCTTCACCGCAAAAGTTCAATTTTCTGTAATATGCACATACTCAAATTCATTATTAAGTTATTGTCATCTATTAACGAGTAGATGAAGAAAATATTGTGTGTACCTGATAAATATTTACTATATATTATTCATTTACAAAATATCTATCCTAAACATGAAATAATAGGGAAGAAAGACTTATCACCAAGCAAGGTTGCACACTTTCGTATATATTGGGAATCAAAACTCAAAACATAAAAATTCTTGAGGCATCATCGTAAAGCGTTCTAAATTCTCTTAGTCCGATCAGTCAAATATCTGTTCCTATCATTCTTCTGTCAGTTTTAGGCCCCATCTGTTCTTCGATTGGCGTGTTCAGTGTAAACACACGGAACGAAATATAGTAAATGGTAATGATTGATGCAATAATAATCCTAATGCAACATCTTGATATGAAGTGCGGATTGATTAGTTATGAAATTCTTGCGTAGTTTTGCCCTGTGTTCGGCTTAATATGATCACAGCTTCCATTGGAGCATTAGTCCTCAATTGTTTTATATCTGTTCATGCTTTAGAAAGCATTAGTTAATATGAAATTGAATTTATCTACAATGTCGATGAAGAAATGTTTATGATATATTCGTATATCCAATCAGATTGATTCATATATGAACATTTCTTCACTTTTGAACGGTGCATAATCCTGTAGCTTACATTGTAAGTAAATATACCCACCTATATTCATGAGATCCATACTAATTTTTGCTACGATTACCTAGCCTTTGTGCAGATTTGCTAGCCCTGTATCTACATATAGCTGTTTTATTAAGAAATTAAGACACGCGAATAAGAGAACAGCTTAACAATGGATTTAATAAAATAATGAAATAGGCCTAGAATCGAATTTACTCCAAATTCCAACTTCAAGATCAAATTACACTATATCTGTGGCTATTGGCTGCAAAAAGCAATTGCAAACTTGGGCCAACTAACCTCAGGGGACGAAGTTGACAAATAAAGACTCAAATGGGGCGTTATGATTCTAGGTAATCTTATAGAGTCAAATAGTCTTCTAAAAATACATACTTGAATTGCTTGGGTGAGCCGGCCGCGCTGCTGCTATATTTTTCATAAATTACCGTAACTTACCGCATAAATTACGGTAATTTTTGGTAAGTTACCGTCTTGGGAATGTTACGGTAATTTATATAGCCCTAAACTAGATTGTTCTCTTTGATTCGCAATGCTCCGATGTCAAAAAAAGTTTTTCGATCTAACACTTGACACAATCGAAAAGTTGGATCTCAGTTCCGCATTGTACATTATATTTAGTCATCACTGCTAGAGGCTTGCCTGATCGACCAACCGTGACCCAAAAAGGGACATGCTCCCTGACACGAGTTGCAAAACGTCTCAAGTTCTACCAATAGCTGTCTCCACAGTCACGCTACAACTTAGTTCGGCCTATGGATATCGATGCATGTGTGTAAAGATTGAATGAAATTCTAGGGTGGACAAAACATTTCCTCTTGAGCATTTTTCAATGGGCTATTCCCTGCCGCCTGGCATCGTCACTTAAGCCTATAATTTTCATGGATGCATAGCCCCTTTGAAAATCCTGCCTACGTCCCTCGGTGTAATTGACAGTCCCTTAAAGGAGTGCAAGAAGATGCCAAATACAGGGTAATTCAAAAAGAATGACCCGATTTCATGATACATTAATTCATTTATCAAGCATTCTCATGAAATGAATCATTAACCATTTGGAAAAGGAGCTTCTAAAATGTAAATGAATGGCATGGGAGAGCTGTACTCACTTCATTTCACCAGAAACGTTCAGTTTATATAGATCGCAGTTTCAGTTATTTGTTGACCCTCATAATGGCGAGTCCGCAGCAGAAAGCGTTTTGTGTTCTTGAGTTTGCGAAAACAAAATCGATTGTCACAGTTCAAGTGCTTTTCAAGGACAATTTCACACTAATGCTCCTTCTCCCAAGAACATTCGACGCTGGTTTCAACAATTTCAAAAGAGAGGGTGTCTGTGTAAGAAAAAAAGTCCTGGACGACCACGTGCTTCAGAAGCACACGTGACAAGAATCCGTTCTACGTTTGAGAGGAGGCCGCGGAAATCCACATATCGAGCTAGCTGTGAGCTTGCAATTCCTCAGTCTACTGTGTGGCGTGTGCTAAGAAGACGACTACATTTGAAACCATACAGACTATGCCTCGCTCAGGCACTTACTGATGACGACAAGAGGAAGCGAATAGATTTTTGTTCTTCAATGCTGGAGATGACGGACGATGAAACCTTCATTTTACGTTTAGTTTTTAGTGATGAAGCTACATTTTATTTGAGCGGCACAGTCAATCGTCACAATGTGCGTATTTGGGGAACAGAGCACCCACATGAAACAGTTGAGCATGTAAGAAATTCTCCTAAGGTAAATGTTTTCTGTGCTGTTTCTCGGAATAAGATTATTGGTCCTTTTTTCTTTGAAAATGATACTGTTACAGGGCAATCCTATCTTGATATGCTTCAGCACTGGCTCTTTACTTTACTGCAAGACGATAGGCCTGACTTCATTTTTCAACAAGATGGAGCTCCTGCCCATTGGCACCTGAATGTCAGAAATTTTTTAAATGAAAAAGTGCCCCAGCGATGGATTGGTCGGAAAGGTGACAACGATCTTGCTCTTTGTGCTTGGCCTCCGAGATCACCAGACCTCACAGTGTGTGACTTTTTCTTGTGGGGTTACGTGAAAGATCGCGTTTATGTTCCACCACTACCTACGAGCATCCATGATCTCAAACAACGAATACCAGCAGCGATTGATTTAGTGGACCGTGATATGCTAATAAACGTCTGGGAAGAATTCTCTTATCGTATTGATGTTGCTCGTGCTTCAGGTGGTGGTCACATTGAACACTTGTAAAACAGTAAATAAAACTTAATTGTATGTAGAATAAATTGTTATTTACCCAAGTTTTCTATTGCTTTTCCTCATTACTTCATGTCGAATGAAATCGGGTCATTCTTTTTGAATAGACTAACTTTTTTTATATAATAAACTAGTCAAGATACTATGTTTCATATAATGGCGCATTTAGGGGGAGGCCATCAGGCCATGCTCCCCCTCAGGGATTAGTCGTAGGTTTTTGCAACAATCCCAGTTACGAACGCAATATAGTCCGGCAGCCAGAACGAGTTTCTGCAAGGAACGAGGCCGAAAGTGAGACCTTCACAGAATGATGTACACCCTACGCCTATTACAAATCGGTACGTCTTCCGAGTTTTAGTGAGTTCCTCTTCTTGTCAGACAAAATCAAAGGAAAGCACATGTGAATCCAATGGGACGCAGATTGCAGTTTTTGGCTAAAATGAAATTTTGTATGTTTTCTCTGATTAAACAAAGCTTACTAAGCGCAGGGTCATAATTTTTGACATGGAATGTCTTCAAGTCATTTCTTTTCATTTTCATGCACCCCTGTCTATAAAGCTGAACACACTTAGATGTGGTGAGCCTCATAATATCGGCAAACACAAACACTTTGAGCAACTTTATTCACATTCAACCACATTCTCACATACATTGCCGATTAGATGTATGATAAAAGCACATGCACATCATAGGAAATGACCTGAAGACATTCTATGTCAAAAATTATGACCCTGCGCTTAGTAAGCTTTGTTTAATCAGAGAAAACATACAAAAATTCATTTTAGCCAAAGGCTTCAATCTGCGTCCCATTGGATTCACATGTGTTTTCCTTTGATCGTGTCTGACAAGAAGAGAGCAGTCATCCCCTTGCAAAATCAAGTCCAAAATGAGGAGCAATGAGTCATCATGCTGACTCAACCCCCCTCTGGAAGGAAGAGAGGTGGTCAAGGATGTGCTGGGAGGAAACCGTTCCCTACCCCTCCCTCCCCTCAGGAAGGAAGGAAGGAAGAGTTTTCCAGTGAGGGTAGGGGTGGAATGTGGGAAGGATAGAGTGAGAAAAGGTGGGTTTTGGTGGTTTTTGGGATGAGAAAGGTCGGAATTCGGCATGAAGGAGGGTTTAGATGGGAAATTGCAGTTCAGATTCGGAATCTAAGTGAAATTTTGGGTTGGGAAGGATGGAAGGAGGAGCAGCAAGGGGTGGAATATCTGAAAACGGCAGAGTTGGAAAAAGGCGGGTGTTGATTGTCTTGGGATGAGAAAAGTCGTTTTTCGGCATGAAGGAGGGCTCGGATGGGAAAACCGAGGCCAGATTCGGAATCTACGTGAAATTTTGGGTTAGGAGGGATGTTTCCAGCGACATCGGTGAGAAAAAATTTCGAGGACGTCCCCCCCCCTCTGGACGAAACTTCCAACTTTGGTTCTAGAGATCGTAGAAAGTCGTGTGATAGCTCGTTTGAAAGCTAAGAGTGAGAAAAATGCAGTGGAAAGCTCAGTTTGGTCCTATTTTCCTGGGTTTAGAGAGGAAAATGGCAGGAAAACGTCAGAGTTGGAAAAGGCAGGTTTTGGATGTTTTGGGATGAGAAAGTCCATTTTTTGTCATGAAAGAGGCCTCGGATGGGAAAACGGAGGGCAAATTCGAAAGTTTTGGTCAATTTTGGTTTAGGAACATTTTTCCAGCGACATCGGAGAGAAAAAGTTCTGACCTCACCCCCCCCCCTCCTGTCAGACTTCCAACTTTGGTTCTGGAGATCGTAGAAAGTCGTGCGATAGCTCGTTTGAAAGCTAAGAGTGAGAAAAATTCAGTGGAAGAAACGGCTTGTTCACATTTGCCTTCGTTTAGATGTGAGACGTCATTGAAAATGTTGGACATTGCCGAAAAAAACGACAGAGTTAGAATTTTTACGAAAATCACTCTAGCGGGCGAACGAAGCCTCGGACGGGACAACGGAGACCAGATTTCGAGTCAGCGTGCCATTCTGCATCTAGAGGGTGAGTTTAAGTGAATCGGAGAGAAAAAGTTGAAAATTTTCTTCACACTGGGTCTTCACACGGGATTTTTTCGTGAAAATGTTAAATTGTGGCCACCTTTGGCGATGAATAGCGGAGGATTGGAAGTGAATGAAGAGCTCGGATTTCTTTTAGGGGCAAGACCGCACTTTGTTCTCTAGGATCCTATCTTTTCAGATCTGTGGAAGGTTTCGTTTCCAAATGAGAGCATGTTTAAAATCGAATTTTTGCGCATTTTCCAAGATTTTTTCAACTCGGTTTCTGGTCATCGTAGAGAGTCGAGGGATGTCTTAAATGAAAGGGGAGAGGGAGAAAACATGGCTGTCAAAATTTGAAGTCAATCGAGCACTAGAACCGGAGATAGACGGGCTTAAACTTTTTGGATGATGAATATTGCGTCATCAGCTGATCGCCACAAACTATATAAGTGGAAACTCTACTTGTGGAAATCAGTTCTACTCCCGACTGGGTTGGGGTAGGTGAACTCCGGAGCTCTGATGATAGCATCGGGCATTCCAAATTTCGGGTTTCCGTAGGGAACCGACTTAGAAAATTTCATTGCTGATATCAGCTAAGGCGTCAGACTTAAAGGTTAGCCAGGAGATGGCCTTCGTCTCCAGGCCATAAAAGACTCCAAAACTTTAAAGGCTTGTAACTTTGCTTCTACAAGTCTGTTTGACTTGATCCAAAAAAGGTTCGATCGCTATTGATCAGACCTATAGTGACAGACTACTTATAAAATTTCATAAGTTGTGCTAAATGCTGAAAAATTAAAATTCACTATTTTTGGAGGTTTTCTGGGGTTTTCGGCCCTGCTGAAGTCAACTAAAGGATTTGTAATGATGTCCGAGCCACTCTTCTCATGTCTTTACATGATGCAAGCGAGCAAGTCACGGAGAGTTTTGCTGTAATATTCCACTGACAGGGTGTTCCTTCGGGACGGCGGATGATGCCGTAGTGATAAGTGTGGCAAGGGAGTGTGTCATATTTTAGACCGAATCCGCTGGGGCAACTCATGTTGGGCATTTGACACAGTTCTCAAAGTAGCATTTTGAACGCCAATCGGTTGAGCCTAGCTACCTTATCATGGGTGGCATCTAAACATCTCCATTGCAAAACGCTTGTGAATCACGGCTTGCTATCCCTCTCTACGGTTTGCTATAAAGCTGATCAAGGCAACGACTTGCCAACCTCTTGTAAGTAACTACACCGGTTTTCATGTCTGGCTATCAAGTCATTGACGGTGCAAGTTACGGAGATTTTCGGTGTCATGCTTCCTGTTGGTGGGCATTCTTTCGAGACAGTGGTGAAGTCCGTAGCGATGGGGACTGCACGGGACGTGGGCAATGGTAATCCTTGTGAAACCTCTCTGCGTCATGTTTCCAAGTGGTTGCCTTTCGTCTCAACGTTGTACTCTGACCGCCAGGGCGACATTTAGCTATCTGCCACAGGATACCTCATAAAATCTCCATTGCACTTGTCTCCCGATAGTTGGCCATACATGTGAGAATGAACCATAAGTTCTTTTAAGAACTGTCTCTATCACGGAGACGAAATGATGAATGGAATGAATTGGAAGGGGCATTCATGCGCTACACGCAACCACACGCTCATTTCTCACTTCGCTAGTGAACAAGCTCTTGTGAACGTAGTCAGAAAGTGCATCATGGTTTGAAAAAGCAAAGTTTTGTCAAATAGTTTTACCGTGACGCACGTTTCTGAAAGTAAAGTTTGATCATTGAAGTTTTATTCGTGAGTATCGTCAGAAAGTGCATCATGGTTTGTAAAAGTTTCACTGCAACACAGGTTGATGTATGGTTAGAAAGTTTGATCATGGCGTATTATGAAACACAAATGTCATAAAATGTAAGCGTTAGTGTAGTCAAATAGTTTTTACCTCAACACACGTTTGTGAAAGTAAAGTTTGATCATCGAAGTTTTATTCGTGAGTGTCGTCAGTAAGTGTATCATGGTTTGCAAAAGCAAAGTTAGTGTAGTCAAATAGTTTTACCGCGACACACGTTTGAGAAAGTAAGGTTTGATCATCGAAGTTTTATTCGTAGGTGTCGTCAGTAAGTGTATCATGGTTTGTAAAAGCAAAGTTTAGTGTATTCAAATAGTTTCAACCGCGACACACGTTTGTGAAAGTAAAGTTTGATCATTGAAGTTTTGTGACTGGCTGAACTCACCACAGCATTAGAAAGTTTAGCACAACACAAGTGTCATGAAAATACTTTATTTGGTCTTTGATTTAACATCATTGAAACCCAGTTGTCCATCCCAGAAATAATCTTCCGCAGATGTCGTGTATAAAACTCAGAAGCATCAGTAACATATTCCTGTCCGTAGGAGCGAAATTGAAAGTCAACACTTTCCGCTGCTTCACCTTGTGGAAAATGAATGTAATTGACATGTACAATTAAGTGAGCCTTGATGAGACTGTCTTAGAAATAAGATATCAACTCCGTAAATATTTATCGTGTGTAGTCTAAACATGCTTCCAATACTGTCTCCTCCCTTTGAAACTCAAGGATGTAATCTTGTATTAAGCCTCCGAAGCTCTCTTGATGAAAACGAATCGTGCAATCATCATGTTTTAATGTATTGACTTCAGGTGCCATGGTTGAGTCTATTGCTAAACAACATTTTTGCCTAAGAAGATTTCAATAACGCGTTACAAATGTGCGTGCACATATCGGGAACTCTAGCTCGTCTATGATTGGACGAGAGGTCTCATCCATTCACCGCTTAGGAAAATCTTATAAAAGGCAGTGCAACAGCTCTGCTCTTCACATTTATCTTTCACAAGGTGAGTGTCGGTGAGCTCCTGCTATCAGGTTGTTTTGACTTGCTATCAAGTTGAATAGTCTCTTGCTATCAAGAGATTTACTTCTGCTCATAAAACATATCATCGCTGTAATACCTCCTTTGCTCGAGCGTTCCTTCGGGACGGCGGGCACTGCCGTAGAGGGATTGCTTTGCACGGGTTGTTCGTCGTTTCTTAGACTGAAACCTCTGAGCCGTTGCTCATGTTGGGCGTTCGACTTCATACTCAACGTGATGCTTTCTCTCGCCAGGTCGGAGTACTTCAGCCATTCGACAAAGGTTAGTCTTTATGATATGGAGTAGAGTGAAATGTAATTCATTAGATGTCACTTCAATGATTGCTCTCATGATAAACGTTGACTAGGCAAATGAAACGATTTTCATCTTTCCTTTTCAGTGATTGAAGTTTTACAATTAATCATCTGCAATCGACTATCTACCATGGAATTCACCAAAATTGAGAAATACCGCATTGCTGCTGAGATGGAGAAAGCCACCATCGAGCAATGTAAGTATTTGTATCAAGGTTGACTCACTCTATTACTAACATCATTAGGGTAGACATCCTAATTAAAATCAAGAGCCCCTCTCTTATCTTGTTCATGTTTAAACCGAATCTAAATTTTACCTCTGCTTATCTTTGCTGTCATTCTTTTTCAGTACATGAATGTATTCGTAATGGGGAACCCGTCCCCCAAGGAGCAATCGGGGAAGCCTATGAGCGGCTTGGCAAGTGTAAGTATCTTAAACATTTCATGTTTAGACTGTTTCAGATCCTCTGCATCATCCTTGTCTCATTATCTAATCCCTCTTTCCTCTCTACAGACTTGGTCAAGATGAAGAAGTTGGAGGAAGCCGCGAGGCGGAGATTCGATGCTGAATTTCCGGCCTTACCTTCCACCCGTCTACTTCCGCCCAAGGTGCGACCCCTTTCTCGGGCATTGTCATCGCCTCACCTCCACCGCCTGCTCCGCTCCCTGTACCAGTCCCTGCTCCTCGCCACCACGTCCCTCCGACACCGAAGCCCAATGCCCTTCCACCCTCGGCTGTTGTCCCTCTCCTGCCTCCTCCGCGTCCATCGGTGCTGCCGGAAATCAATTCATTAGATGGTAAGTAACCGTGATTGGGAAAAAGGGGGCTAAGACTTCAAACTTGAAATTATGATCATGTTACTAATCTCTTTTCTCTTTTTCTCAACAGATCTGGCTGCCTACCTCCTGGACGGCGACGTTCCCTCCCGCCCCATCGTCATCCCAGCATCACCACCACCTGCAGCAGCAGACGGCGTCCCTCTCCTCTCCGTTCAGTCGGTGGAGAGACTGTTGGAGCAGGAGGAGTTGGAGATAGTGGGAGAGGAGAGGGAGATTGAAGTCGAAGAGGAGAAGGACTTTCGATGCCAGCGGTGTGACAAGGTCTTCGCCTCAGCCCACAATTTGAGACGTCACACCGCTGGCAATGCCTGCAGAGGAGGAAAGCGCCGACCAATCCCTCAACGCCCCAAGTGTGAAGGTTGTGGACTCACGTTCTACAACAACACCAACTTGCGAGTCCACATCGAAGGCGGTTCCTGTGGTAGTGTGAGGCAACCACCGACAACAACAGGTAGGAAGCATCCTTCATCGCACGTCGGCTTTTCCTGTTCTTCGTGTCGGAAGACCTTTCCTACAGAGTTTGTTCTTTCTTCGCACACTGTCACACACATTCCACTGAACTTTACACTGACAACAACGTCACTCTAAGGCTGAGCAAGTTTTCCCTTGAGAGGCTCGTTCGCGACTATGAGTTGGAAAGCTCTGAACCTGTACAAGATATTCATCCTTTCTTGATGAATAATATAGGTTTAATTCATCAAATGTTGACGAGCTTAGATAGATTTTTGCTCAAAGGCATGTTCTATCTCACTGCTCGTTTCAATAAGGTAGACAATAGCACGGGAGAAGTAGAGTCCAATGTGACCATTAGGATGGCCTCCTGTGCTGCTGATCTGATAGGTGATGTGAACGAGTGGATAGAGAGTCATGCGATCTATCTCGTCAGCAACTTAAATAAATTTAATGAAAGAGATAGCGGTCTGGTTTTTGATGGGATAGAGAAAGTAGACATTAAAATCAATCTTTTAGAAAATTTGCAAGGGAGTGGTTGTTTCACCCTCCCCAAAGCACTGGCTAGCAAAAAGGCTGTCATCAATGTAGAGTGTCAGTCTCAGTGTTTCAAGTATGCCGTCCTCTCCATTCTTCACTATAATGATATAGGTATACATCATCAAAGAGTCACCAAGTATTGTGAATGGGAGGATGAATTTAAGTTTGACGGGTTAGATGTCAACACACTAGAATTTAAAGGCATCGCCCAATTTGAAAAACTCAATAAAATTAAGATCGTCGTCCATCTCTGGGAAAAAGGTCTGAAGGGCGTTAGGTATAACAACCGCCAAAATAAGTTCGACCGGATTGTCAATCTTCTCCTAGTCTATGGCGACAACCACCCAGAATGGTATTATTGTGGCATTCCTAAAATTTCAAAGTTGTATCGCCGCCAGCAAAGTTATGATAACAAACTTTATTACCATGATCGCTGCAAGCGGCGTTTCACATCTAAACCATATTTTGAACAGCATTACGAGTGGTGCTCTCGGGGCAAACTTCAAGTGGAAGTCATGCCCAAAGATAAATTGTATAGGTATGAGGAAAACGGCAATGAGCTCAGTCCCACATGCACCATCTATGCGGACATTGAATGTTACATTGAACAAGAAGATCTAAGTCATGAGCGAGCAGCCATTGCCTGTTATGAAGTTTGGCATCCATATTATAGGAACCAAAATAAAATGCATGTGTGGCAAGGCGAGGAGTGCGTTGAAAACTTTCTCAACGTTTTAGATAGGAAAGCACGTTTTCATCAACGGTATGAAACGGAGCTGACTAGGAAACCCATGTGCTTCACAGAAGCCGATAAATTAAAGTTTGATAGGACCACGGAATGTCCCCGCTGCTGTTCATCCTTTGATGATCAGCAACATAAGAAAGTGAGGGACCATTGCCATCTCAGTGGTAAATTTAGGTCTGTCTTAAGCAGTAAATGTAATATGAAACTTAGGCTCAAACGGTGAACGCTCCCCGTCATCTTCCATAACTCAAAATGTTATGATGCTCACATCATCATTCGCCATGGATTCGGTAAAATGAAATCCTGGTCATCCAAAGTGATTGCACAAAGGAAGGAAAAATCTATGTGCATCGCTGCCAAAGTACAAGTCGATAAGACGAAGGAGGGGAAGCCTGTCTTCTATGACATAAAGTTTCTAGATAGTTTTCAATTTATGTCTTCTTCCTTATCGGCGTTGGCTAATAAATTAGAAACACTTCCACTCACTCAACATTTAAAGAAAGATTATCTCAACATAAGTGACAGTGTCATGCGACGGAAAGGGGTGTTTCCTTATAGTTATTTTAGTTCAATGGACACATTGAAGGAGACATCCCTTCCGTCCATCGATAAATTTAAAAATTATTTGACGGGTGAGGACTGTTCGCCGGATGGCTATAGGCACGCAGAGCAAGCATGGTTAGAATTTAGGTGTCGCACTTTTGGTGACTACATGCTTGCCTACTTAAAATTAGACGTCTATCTGTTGGCTGACGTGTTTGAGACTTTTAGGAAAGTCACATTAGAACAGGACGCCTTAGACCCCGTCCATTTTGTTAGTCTGCTGGGTCTGTCCTATCAGTCAGCCTTCAAGGTGACGAAAGAGAGAATACATTTACTGCAAGATGCAGAAATGTACACGTTATTTGAACGTGGTATTAGGGGAGGTTTAACATTTGTCAACAAACATGTTGTCAACAGGACCCAAGACATAGGATCGACCACACATTTAATGTACATAGACCAAAATAATTTATATGGGAGTGCATTATCCAAGCCTTTGCCACAGTCTGACTTCCAATGGGTAGAGCCCCATGACATTGAATACTTCTCCAATCCAGCACACATCATGGCACTGGGAGATGAGGCCGACATAGGTTATTTATTTGAAGTCGACTTCATCTATCCAGAATGTATTAAGAATAGGACAGTTGATTTCCTCTCGCACCCGAATCTGGCATAGTCAGTCCAGATATGCTCTCTCCCTTTATGGAAGAACATAATAAGCAATATGAGGCGGAAAATGACTTAAAATATAAACCCACCAGGAAGTTGTTGCTCACCTAATTGAACAAGCAGCATTACATCGTGCACTATTCCATCCTCAAATTCTATCTAGGTATGGGGATGCAACTTGACAAAGTCCATCGCGCTATCCAGTTTAGACAGAAGCCCTTTCTAAAACCGTATATAGAATTTAATAGTAAGAAACGGGCTGAATCCAAGAATCCTTTCGAAAAGAACTTCTCTAAATTTAAGAATAATGCCCTCTTTGGTAAAACCATGGAGGATGTAAGAAAGCGCATGGACTATCGTATCGTGACTGATCCGGAAACGAGTATCAAGTTATGCCGCTCACCGTTGTTTTGTCACCATGATGTCATTTCCGAAGACATCACTGGTTTTAAAATGTTAAAATCCAAAGTAGAACTTTGCAAGCCCATTTATGTTGGTCAAGCTGCCTTGGATCACTCCAAGTTAGAAATGTACAAGTTGTTTTACCACACCTTTAAAACTTGTCCATTGATACAACATGTAGAATTAGTAGGAGGCGATACACACAGCTTCTTCCCAGCTTTGACAACCACTAGCCAAGTCAAGCAGGAAGACATTTTAAAATATTTAGCACCCAAGTTTGAGAGTTCCAACTATCCCACTGACCATCCGCTTTACTCTACCACAAATAAAGAGAAGCTTGGCTGCTTCAAGGATGAGTGTGCCGGCAAACAGATAGAGGAGATGATCTTGCTTCGTCCCAAGATGTATTCCATGAAGCTAAAATCCTCAGAGCTTTCTATTAAACGGGCGAAAGGCATCTCGAAGTCAATCGTTAGAAAAATGACACATAGGGACTATCAAGATGCCTTAGATTCACTTAAAATTAAAAAAGTAGAAATGACCATTTTAAAATCAGTCGCATCAAGTCAGAACAACAACGTTTAGAAAACGAGGTCTCTCTGCTTGGGAAGACAAGCGATGCTGGATGAGTCCTAACCACTCATTACCGTACGGCCATCCAGACACTCATCTACCTCCACCCAAGAGACAGAAACTTTCTCTTCCTCCGTCCGGCGATGTATGATGATGAATGCTTCCTCTCTGTTGTGGTTGATGTTTTGCTTTTTCACTCCATGGCGTTTTCTATGTGGTATTGTGAGTGAGTGCCTTGTAACATGCGTCCAACCCCTGATCACAGCATATCATCGATGGGGTATCCAGTGTTTTTGCTGACTTTGTTTTGTCCCTGTACATGAGTGACTTTGTTTTCTCCGTGTATAGCATTAACTATGTGTGACTGTGATGAAATGTCTTTCATTCAATAACATATCATGTACAGACTGTCTCGTTTTTCATTTGACATAAAGTTGTGGTTCAAATAGGTGGGAATGACTTGGTAATAATGTCATACGCATGTCACTGTTTGTAAGATAGGTGAAATATAAATGAAGTCAGAATCATTTCACTGTTTGTAAAGCTAGAATTAAAGTTGTTGATTGTAAAGTTTGAATTAATGTTAGAATCATTTCAGAGTTTACAAGATAGGTAAAGTATAAAATAAAGTTATAAGTATTTCACTGTTTGCAAGGTAGGTTAAGTATAAAATAAAGTCAAAACCATGTTAGAGTTTGTAAGTTATCATCCTCACCAACGAATGTAACATCATGAAAATTTCTTCGGTTTAGGAAACATCAACCACTTTGCTGACTCATGTCTATAAATAGCTCTGACTCATGAAGTGGTAAAGCGCCAGTCATTTAGATAAGAATCTGATCAGTCTTGTTCAACCTTTTCACCGACACGTGTGTGGGCATCATTTCATGTCTATAAATAGCGCTGACTTATCATAGAGCGATGAACCTTGTTGATGACCTTTTCACCGACAATTGTGTGGGCGATAGTTCATTGCGATGACTCATTCAAAACACATCATGCGATTAACACGATTCTATTAACTATGACTCATACAGATAACGCATTAAAGATTTAACAATGTCAGCTACTTTACTGATATCACGTAAACCAGTCATGATACAATGTCCGTTGTGAAACACTGCAATGTGTACAGGATGCCACTTCCGAATTAGAGCAGCAGGAAAGAGTTCAGTTTCATAAAATATACAATGATTACTGGTTTCAATGTTGGCTATATTCACTAACATCTTCAATTGAACAGACACTGCTATATTCTTCAATGTCAGGGGACTGAGGTGAAGATGAGGCATGAGTGTTCGCATTTTCTTGACGACTTCGTAACACATGGACTGCATCACGAAATGAGAAAGGTTTCCTAGGACTTGGATTTTGCCGCAGCGAAAGATTTGAAGATTTCGACCGTTGCTCATGCGAATGACCATCATTTGTGGACGACCGCGATGATATACTGAATCGGGAAGATGGGTATGCAACTGTTCTAAATCGATGTCTCTTCTGATATTCATTTCGCGCATGGCGTTGATGATGCGGATGGGGAGCATGATTCATAAATGACATGAGGATTGAGTGAACTTCCCTTTTGTACTTTTCCCATGAGGGTTTTGGAATCACGATGTAGCAGTGATCATTATGTAGAATCATCTCTTGAGTGCGAATAAATACAATGCCGTCTCCTACGTTAATGACGCGGCAAGCGTTGGATAGGATAGCGCGATGTAACCTTCGTAGTTGAAAGCGTTCTAGAGTTATCTGAAGTTGACGTTTCGTATCATGAAATGTAACACACTGACGTTTCCATGATACATAGAGGCATGCTGATAATTTCCACATGTTTTAAACCTGAGTGAAGAATGGCATGCCTAAGAAAGAAGGAGAGAGTCATGTTCATGTGTGGCATGGTGAGTGTACATTTTCTTCCTTGATACGGTGGCCGTTAGGCCGTGGTCTGATAAAGACCGATGGTGCGTTCTCAGTGTGTGGAGAGTGTTACTGTAGTTGATCATCATCAACATGGACATCATTTTTAAAGGTTATGGAAACAAGATAGGGATTCAACGTAAACAACCTTCCATCCCTGCGCGGACCCATGTAGATGGTTTAAATTTTAATTTCGAAGGAGTAGAATTCTTTTCCCAAGTCGAATTCGCTGCCCTCCTTTTCATGGATGATGAGACAGTGTCTATCCATATGAACATACATGTATCGTCTTTCCATGATGGGAACTTGTGGCCGCTTCCCACTGTGTCGAACAATTTCTTTGGGAATTGTGAGATTTTCTTTCAGGAATGTTTCAAGAGTATTGAATTGTAATCGTGTCCAATAGTCTAACGGTACACACACGGGCAGTCCACACTTTGTTGACATAACCTTTAGATAATCTATCCGATGACTTGGAGTTTTTATTGTCACGGCTTCTCCATGATGAGTTGTCTTTTGATTGAAAGCATTTTTACCCGATGCTAAAGTAAGGGAGTTCAGTGTGCCCAGTGCGAGAGCAGAGGAGTTGATGGCTTTAAGCAACTGCATGGTTAGCGCAAGGACGGAAATGATTGCCATGAGCTCAGTCGTCCGTTTTATAACCAGGCCTAGCTCAAATCACATGCGTTTCCCTTTTCACGTTTTCCCTGTCTTGGTTGCGTGACAAAGAGTTATCACACGTGAACTTTTGACTGCGTGGGTGGAAACCTTCCCTATTTATACACAAAGTAGTTCTAGTCCTCACAAAGACTTTAGTGACACACCCCTTCTAGCGAACAAAGACGCATTCATTTATCTAACAAAGAGTCCGATAGTAATGCACAAAGCGCAATGACTCATGTTGTGTCACGCCCCTTTTCTCGAACAAAGACGCATTCATTTATCTAACAAAGAGCCTGATAGTAATGCACAAAGCGCAATGACTCATGTTGTGACACGCCCTTTTTCTCGAACAAAGACGCATTCATTTATCTAACAAAGCGCAATGACTCATGTTGCTTTATACACCATTAAAAAATACTCAGTGAAAAGAAATCGTTTTTGCATCTACACAATGTGTCGACCATCAAACAAAGTCGTGAATGTAAACACACTCAGTTGAATCATGATATGTTTAACAACGTACGCATTTCCTTCCAACGTCTCTTCTATTCTCTCCATAATTTTCTCCATATGACGACCACAAAATTGATCACTAAGAGTAATCCATTCTGTGCAATAGGATCCAAAACGAAGTGGTTTTTGCAAATCTTTCAACTCTATATAGGCAACGAGTCTACCCTTTACATCTTGAGGTTGTAAACTCTCCATCAATCTTTTGAAGAGAGGAAGGCTTTCAGTTAGCACTACTTTCAAATCATTCACCTTCATTTTAAATGTAAGTTTCTAATCTTTTAAAAATCCATCGAATCCTTGTTGATCAAGTGTCAAATGACACATGTGGTTACTTAGTGTACGATGCGCCATCATAAACGTTGTGACTATAGATTTCACATTGCTTCAATGACTTCCACTATGAATAAAACAGAAATAACAATCATGTACCACTGTAAGTTTATTCAACACCAGACAAAATTTACAAGTACAGAATACACTTCATAAAATGATCATCACTCATTCACAAGGAGTAAAACATGTTTTACATATACCCATGCTGTTGACAATAATATAGATACAGTTCATAAACGTCATAGAGACTACAATACCAGCGTGAAGAGAGTTTTGCAATGTATGTGACTTTATTTCTAGTATTACAATGGGATGGCGGTCTGTAAAGGTGATGTCTCTGACCGAAACATACAGCCATGTCAAAAATCATTTCATCTCTAAACTTCTTTTGATCACAATGCATATGATGGTCTTGTCTTATACGATCTACCCAACATGGTAAATATAAATTATCAATATGCAACTGAAGTGTTGCTGCTTCTCGTTCAGAATCATTTCCTAATATTTTAACAATATGAAAACCTGACAGCCACCGTTTGAAATCACTTATCAAATACGTTTCATTTACAAATCCAATATGAATCAAAATAGAAGGATCAAGTCCATGCACATGACGTCGTGACCATTCGTCTTTGTGTGGAGGACAGTAGGCAAATCTATGATATACACTAACAACAGTTTGATCGCTTTCCCTCATTGCAATAGCACTCAATTCCTGCATGGGTGTTCCCTCACTGTCTATGAAGATGACAACCTACAATATCAAAAAGACTTAATTACAAGATATTACATTGAGCAGGAACTTTACAAGGATGTCTGTCCTTTACCTAACAAAAGATACATACAACATGATTACAATGTTTTATTTGAACATAACGCACAAGACCGCGTTTTCCACATTCACTACATACTAACTGATTACAATACTTAAGATTTCTCTTTGGTGGTAACACCATCTTTCTTTGATGCGCGACGACGTTTAGGTTTAGTGACAGGTTCTTGACACACTTTGACACAAGAATCAATGACTTTCTCAATGTGATCAAGACCTGTTAACTCAGGTTGATGATGAATTTGAGCAATGCGCAAATTGAGAGAAATCAAATTACCGTCAGATTGATGAGGTCCCACATAAACAGCAGGCACCTCAATATGAAAGGAATAAAAGCCTGCATCTAGCAATGACAATTCTGTTTCAACTGACTGTTCAACTGTCACTCCTGAAGTGACTTTACAATACTTGCTTTGCAAAATATAGCAGCGAGTGCCGCGATACAATGGTTTATAATAAGAAGTTTTCTTTTCTGGCCACAACTGCAATAGTTCAGTAGGAATAAGAGCCTTTTGCCTCACAACGTCTTCTATATGTCAAGCTGCTGACGCAACCAATTATCAATAGGGATACTCAGGTTTTGACCGCAACAATTTACTTGCGTATCCACTTTTGGTAAGTATACCGCCGGCGTTTGAAGATAGAGTCGAACACCGTTGTAGCGCACTTGTTGTTTGTAGGTAGGATAGCCGTGAATTACCTTTTCAATTTTCGGATTCCACAGCTCGAGATGTTGAGGATTCAGTAATGCTGCAGTTGGAGTAGGATTCATGGCTATGGCAGTCTGTAACGAAAGAATACCACTAAGTACATTCATGATCATCAGAGAAAAGAAAATCCTTTGCTTAGCAGTGACATACGAGGTGGCCCTTAAGAGGACCTTTTGGGGCGTTCACATGATTTAAGCTTGTCACCAAAGTCTAAGCCTACGTCATCGTCCAGTAAATTAAATGTCTTGGGCTTAGGACCCGAATTAAGTTTCAATTCCCTAAAAGACTTAAAGGTATAAAAGCGCCTAAGTGGTGGAGGCGGTGGTGGTGGTGATGGTTCAACAAAATAAGCTTGTACAATCATCGGCCACACACTATCCTGCATCTCTCTTCTAAAATGTTGGTAAGGTTTAGGCCGGCCGGCCACACAGTCATGACACTCACTTGTAAATTTGCAAACAGGATTGAATCAGACAAAGTTGAGAGGGGAGAATGGCTTGAGCAAGTCACACACGCTTTCCAAGTCAAGAGAATGAAATGAAGAGAAAATGGGGAGATGTCTGCTTTTATAGTCTCCTGCGAATCCACATTTGACACTATGAGAGCCAATCAGAGACCTCCGTTTCTCCCCTGACTTCGTTGCGGCAGGGAAAAGGAGGCACGCGGACGACTAACTCATGATTGCTTTTCCCAAATCTTGTAGTCAAATCTAGTTTAGCAGATTGAGTTGAATATGAATGTGTTTTATGCGACATAAGAGCAAGTTGGATCCATGCTCCTGAAATGAATCTAGTCGAGATGCAATTTTCGCCATGTGTCGCTGATAGAAATCTTTTGGATCATGCATCGTCTCTGCAGAATAGGATGCAAAATGAAACACTACACGTTCACCTGCATGTTCATCAGTCACTTTCTCAAATTCAATCTCTGCAACGAATCGTCCTTTCACATCTCTATTCATCAAACTGTCCATGAGCAGTTGGAAAACGAAGTAACCTTTAGCAATAGCAAATTCTAAGTCTGCCTTTTCATGATGAAATGAGATGATGTAGTTCCTAATCACACCACGAAGACTTTGTCGATGAAAACGTAGTGAACAAAATTCATTCGTAAACTCTACTGCATCTGTCATCTTTCTTCCTTTCACTTGGGAGACATAGCATGAATGACATTCAGGTGCAAAATGGCACGCTGATTCCAAATCTAGTTTCTGTTTTTCCGTCCGAGGCTTCGTTCACCCGCTAGAGCGATTTTCACAAAAATTCTAACTCTGTCGTTTTTTCGTCAATGTCCAACATTTTCAATGGCGTCTCACATCTAAACAAAGGCAGATATGAACAAGCCATGTCTTCCACTGCATTTTTCTCACTCTTAGCTTTCAAACGAGCTATCGCACGACTTTCTACGATCTCCAGAAACAAAGTTGGAAGTCTGACAGGAGGGGGGGTGAGGTCAGAACTTTTTCTCTCCGATGTCGCTGGAAAAATGTTCCTAACCCAAAATTGACCAAAACTTTCGAATTTGCCCTCCGTTTTCCCATCCGAGGCCTCCTTCATGACGAAAAATGGACTTTCTCATCCCAAAACATCCAAAACCTGCCTTTTCCAACTCTGACGTTTTCCTGCCATTTTCCTCTCTAAACCCAGGAAAATAGGACCAAACTGAGCTTTCCACTGCATTTTTCTCACTCTTAGCTTTCAAACGAGCTATCACACGACTTTCTACGATCTCTAGAACCAAAGTTGGAAGTTTCGTCCATAGGGGGGGGGACGTCCTCGAAATTTTTTCTCACCAATGTCGCTGGAAACCTTCCTCCTAACCCAAAATTTCACGTAGATTCCGAATCTCGCCTCGGTTTTCCCATCCGAGCCCTCCTTCATGCCGAAAAACGACTTTTCTCATCCCAAGACAATCAACACCCGCCTTTTTCCAACTCTGCCGTTTTCAGATATTCCACCCCTTGCTGCTCCTCCTTCCATCCTTCCCAACCCAAAATTTCACTTAGATTCCGAATCTGAACTCCAATTTCCCATCCAAACCCTCCTTCATGTCGAATTCCGACCTTTCTCATCCCAAAAACCACCAAAGCCCACCTTTTCTCACTCTATCCTTCCCACATTCCACCCGTACCCTCACTGGAAAACTCTTCCTTCCTTCCTTCCTGAGGGGAGGGAGGGGTAGGGAACGGTTTCCTCCCAGCACATCCTTGACCACCTCTCTTCCTTCCAGAGGGGGGGGGGCTGAGTCAGCATGATGACTCATTGCTCCTCATTTTGGACTTGATTTTGCAAGGGGATGACTACTGAAGAGGACTATTTAGATACCCTTGACATGCAGAGTAGACGGCGATCTTATTTTTTCTAGGTACAGATTCTACAAGATAGAACGGACACTCCTGAACATCGATCCCTTTTCTGTTTCATTTGTAGCCTATATATTTGAATAAGAATTTGCACTTGAATACATAGATCTGACAAAAGTTTGAAAATTTTGGCACAAATGTTTCTTTTTATTTCTGCACAATGCTTGACTGCGGGAAATGTGATCAGTTCAGCATAAAGATATCATATATAAGTATACATGTAGGTCAGTATTGGATAAATCAAATTAATTTAATTCAGCAGCAAGTTAATAATAATTTACTATTGCTTAATGGGCCATAGTTACGAATGAATCAAATTTGTGGCCTCCCACTGAAGGAATGCCTGGATACGCCACTGATTTCATGCGTATATGAATTCTACATGTATGATGTCTCTTTGATTGCCTGAAAATGCGATGCTTCATCACTTTCCGTTGCGTTTCACGTCTGCTTTACATGCATGAAAAATATGCGGAAATCTCCTCCGTCTTTGACCATGATGAATTCGCTTGTCCAGACTGCTTTCAGTAATGAAATTTCTCCTCTTCAGACAATCAAAACGGAAGTAGATACGCAAAATTTCGCTTGATATAGAACATGAGTTTGTTTTACTTGGTTTGTTAAGTTGGTTTGTTTTACTTGGCATATTTCAACTGCTAACATTAGCCGATATAGCTACTATCGACTTTACACGAATATTACGACGACTATACCGTATCTGGTTGCTCTGAAATTAATGTCATATATTCTAGTTTAAATATATATTCTGAAGAAGACAACTGCAAGTAGATTTGTTTAATATACGTACAGTTTGACGAAATCGATGCCTGTGAAGAATATTCATCGCATTTTATTCAACTAATTTCAATATTTGAAGTTTCAAGGAACAAATGAGACATCTATCATGTTACATTTAAGTCTCCTATCCATACAAAAAGTACAGCAAATATAACCGATAAGTGCATAAAACTCCATCTACTGATTTCATAAATGTATACCTGTAAGTGGAAATAAACTAAATATTTTCAGAGCCAAATTGAAGAACATCACAACTTTGATAAACGTGTTGAAAAGCAATCTTCTTCCAACAACATTTGAATAATGTAACAGTGTTTACTTCGATAGAGCGTGTGTCGCGTACTTCTTGGATTAATCAAACAGTCGAGAAAAACGATTATCAATATTTTATATGAAATTTCGAGATCCATTGCGTCAATTGAGACGATTTACCTACGATTTCAATAAATGCTTAGATTGAGAAATATAAATATTCAATAAAAAGCTATTTATTATACCTTTTGAAGTACCTGTAAAACGCTGAAGTCAAAATGAAATGTCAAAAATCGAATCAAAAAGTAGCGGCTTTCTACCCAGCTCTGCAGGTTCCTTCGTTGAACTCGTACTTGGAAAAAGTACAGCCAAGTGTGATTTGTATTCCTACTGACCTATACAGAGTGCAACATTGATTTTTATTTTTTATGTAATCGTTCATTCAACACTCTCACACGGATGCAGTGATTACAGGAGATTGTTTTTACAATATATGTTATTTGTGTCACGCATTAGTGAATGCGAACCAACATAGCATTGATAGCATTAACGCAAAGAAGACAGTGGCTAAAGTCTTTGCTCTAGACGTTCTAACCCGATTTTCAGTCGTCAATAATTCAATAATGATTGTGTTCTAAGGTAATCAGCGCAGAATCCCTTTTTCAGGCAACTCCATACGGTCATCATGTTTCTCAAAACAGCTGTGGAGATTACGAGACCAAACTATTATTCAAGCTAAGGAGATTAACCTTCGCCCACTGAGGGGTGGGCGCTCAGCATTCCTTCACCCCCAGCCGAAAATTTCATCTAGCTCCAGAACGAAGGAAGGAAGACAAGAACTCTACATTTTCGATAGCTTATTTTCTATATATTCCACAGCTTTCCACCAATTTTGATTAACATTGGCTTAATGCTTCCGTCACATGAGATTTCAAAAATTTGAATGTACGACAGATTTGTCGAATTTTACACTATTATCGCTTTGAATGTTTTTAGGTGTCCTTATTAATATTAAAACTATTCGACTCTAAAACAGAAGGTGTTCTTGTGTCAATTTGAAAAGAAAGAGAGAATTCCTTTGTAATTTCAACTTCGACATTTTGCATTCAAAATTTAATATCAATTAAAATCAATTTTTTTTATCTTTTTCACTTTACATTTGACTGCACAATGGCTTTAAATATCAAAACAATGATAATATTTTGACTCGTCATTATAAGAGCTTTCATTTGTTGCATTGTGTTTTGAATTTGGTCATGTGGTTTCTGAGATAGGGCAAGAAATAATAATCACAGCAAAAGAAATCATCTTTTTGACCTTTGACTTTACATTGGAAAATATTCGCCGAAATTCCGAAAATATAGCTAATCTAGAAAATTTTGCGAATTTCTAAATAGGATTTACTAACTCCTAATTATCCAATCTTGCTATTATTCAGAGATGTGCTCTGAAGTATTAGGATTTGCTCTCTCGCTAGTTCGCTTTCCCCTTCCTGCTTCAGTTTGTCGCAACTTCATGAATTGTAATTTATAAACTTTATGGCACATATAATCGTGTATATAGGCTTTTTATATATTCTATACTAAGATCTCATTGATGATGAAATGGTACATTTTCCGCTTGATGAAAATGACATAGACTTTCCCATTTGGATAAACGTGACAGCTGTTTATGACCCGTCCCATATGCAGGTAATATACATAACTCATGGATCATGACCCCTATCCTATATGCAGGAGGCAAACACGCGGAAGCTATTTTATTGTACGAGTGTGGGTGCACATTGTTATGTTGGCAGATGAAACATACTACAAGTGGTGAGGGTTTGATCCTGCCAATTGACACAAGCGCATAGGTGGCTCGTAGCTCAGTTGGTTAGAGCACAGGTCTAGTTCATCTTAGTCGTAGATTCGAATCCTACCAGCCGCGCATCTTTTGCATGGCAATTTGATCTATCGTTTATGTAATTTCATTGTTGTTAATTACGACTTATACAAATTATTAATCACATTCTGAGGAAATCTATACTCTTTAGGGATGAAACTCTGATATTTTCTCTAATGAACGTAGCTTCTAATTGAGGATAAGTCCATGCATCAGAAATGTCCCTCGAAAAATGAAAGATAAGGTAGCAGAATTAAAGAGAGAAAAGATGACAACCACGTCAAAAGATCAATCGCGATAGAATTGTAGAGATGCAAACTAATTTAATTTGCATAACTGACATGACAAGATCAGCAAAACTGAATCATGCATTATAATGATAGCACAAGAAGGCTGCTAACAACAGGTGATTCATTACTTAGCAAAGCTTGTCGTCCCTCCATCTCTGATTTATTGGCTTTCAATTGAAATAAATATATTAAAATAAAAACCTTTCAAACGTTCGGTCTTCCTCTGGTGGTGAACTCGATGGATTGATGTATTTTAATTGAAGTCAGTGAATCAAAGAAGGAGAAGCCGATTATTTTACTGAATAGTGATACATGATGGTATACGGAATAGTAATCAAGTAAAGGTAATACAGTGCACTCCGCATAAGCGGGACGGTTTGGGAATTAGATTTGCCTATTCTTATCCGAAGTTCCCGCTTAACCCATATTAGCCCAAATTCAGAAAGATGCAAACTTCTGTGTTATATGCGTAATTATGGACGCAAAACGACATAAATGAATGATATTTTTTTTATTAACATTTTCCGAGCGAAAAAAACGGAAAAAACTGGGTGTCAGTTAAAACTGACACTGGGATAAAACGGTATAAGACGGTGTCAGTTAAAACTGACGCTGGCACATATGCTGTAAAAAGATGTGTCACCCTGAAACGTGGAATAGTTTGAAACATTCTGGGTGCAAACCCACATTGCACTTTTCGCACATGTACACGGTCGTTCCTTTGCATCCGAATTGTCCGCATCTACGCTGGTTTCCTTTTACAGGCCAGTGTCCGATGCCGGCAAAGCGAATTTCATTTGGAACTCCTTTCTTTGATGGGAGGTGTTGAACTGTCGCTATTTTCTTTTGAGAGTACCTGAAATTGTAACATTACGATAAAGATAAGCAAGAAGACACTTTCTAAAGACAATTACGTACTTGTTGATGAAGGTTTTCGCAATTGCTCGACGGAATCCAAGGTGGTCAAGAGACTCAACATTGTCTTGCAACTTGTACAAATAGTAGGCATTTTGAACAGCCAAGTCAAGACCGAAGCGGAAAAGAGGCCACCACCATTTTTTTGACCTGATGTTTGTCATGTAGCAGCTCAAGTTCTGATCTACTCGATCGACGCCTCCCATTCCGGTATTGTAGGTTTGAATGAGACGCGGGATCGGAACAGTCGCTCTTTTGCGCTCAGCTCGTAAAAACCGCGTTGTGGTTCCCATGGGCAATGCTCCATCAAAAGTCGAAGCAACCGTCACAGCTTTGTTGTCCTTCCACCGGGAAACGCAGATGTTGTCAGTCTTTTCTAGGACAGTATGACAGGTGCCTCTTGGTTCTTTCTTCATTTCTTTACTGTGTTTCAATGGAGCTTTCAAGTCTCGGTTCTCTCGGATTGTTCCGGTCGCAGCAATTCCACGTTTAGCTAAGTTTGCCAACAAAGGGATACTAGTAAAGAAATTATCGAAAAAAAGATGATAGTGCAGCAAATCTTTTCCTGGTAGTTCACTGAGCAAGTTGAAGACAAGTGACTCTCCAAGAGGCTCAGTTTTTTGTAGTGCTTGTTTTCCTTGATAAGGGTAAAAAGCAATCACGTATCCTGTAGGTGTTGCAGCCATCCAAACTTTGTACCCAAACTTGATGGGCTTCCCGTGCATGAATTGTCTTGCGCCATGCTTGCCATAGTATGGAACCATGGCTTCATCAATGCTCACCGTTTGCTGTTGTACAAAGTTTTCCTTGCATTTTTCATTCAGATAATGAAGAAACAGTCTAACTTTGGCAAACTTGTGCCAAATGAAGATTTGTCAATATTGATTCGAATTGATTTCGACTCATGGAACCTGCAACAGCTTCGTTCTTGCAATCCTGCGAATTTTCCCAAAACATCCTCCTTCTTGGCAGTGAAACATATCCACTAATCAAAAGTATAGCTAAGAAAAGCTTGAAATCTTCATGATTAATTTGAAACGCTTCTCTACCTCTCATAGTGGCATATTTATTGCTTTCTTCGCATATGAACTCAATGAGTTCATCCGTAAAAAATTTTTCAAACAGGGTAGATGGTGAATCATGACTCGGCAATTTTGGAGCAGTCGCAGTCCACGGAAACCTTTGATGACCTCTGTTGCTCTCTTCGAGATCATTTCGCGTCCAGCTTGGGCAGTAGATGTTTTTCTTTTCTTATGAATTCATGATTTCTTATTAAGAGTAGTTAATTTCGTGAAAGGTATCGTTTGGGTCTTTGTCTTCATGTTCACTATCGCCATTATCTCCAAGAGAAGTAATGACCGCAGCCGGAGCTAGAAGCTGAGTTCTGCTCATATTGTGTATGTTGTAAGTCCCTTCATCAGCACTGTCTTCATCTGTCAGGTCTTTGTTTGCGTCATCTGGTGGCTCGATGTATAAGGAGGCAGCTTCTGTATCATCAACTTCCTCCATAAGTTCATGTAGGCAATCCACTGCCTCATTCAAATTCATTCGTCTGCAAGATAAAAATTGTAATTAGTAAGATTACTTTCCGGTCTAAATAAGTAACAACGGGAAGAAAAAACTTTTGATTGTTATGCAAACACATACGTCAAATCTTCAAGATTCGGTGGTGTACATAGTAGAGTGACTGATTACAGTGTGAACGTTAGGCCTACAGGTTCGATTCCCGGTAGCGGCAAATGATTTTTTTGTTTATAGTGTGGAGATTCTTCTATACTGAAGATTTTTTTATTCATATTTACGATTGAGATATATTTATGTTACAGCAAAATATAACATATTGGTACACAGTGAAAATACAACATATTGACCAGCGTCAGTTTAAACTGACACTTACCTTAAGTATATAGCCCAGCGTCAGTTTAGACTGACATTTGAAAAATCATAACCAAACTTATGTGATAACATATTTTCTTTCAAAACTGGATGGAATAGATGCCCAATAATCTATTTATCATGTGTTCATGTTCATCCGTAAAAAAATCAATTTTTACTTACCGTTTCATCTTTGATGTCTTTGAAGTCGTCATTCTTAAAATGCAATTGAGATAAACAGATACACATATTCAAAAATATCAATTATTTAAACAAATCAGTTTAATATAGTTGACATATACGCTATGCAGACATAGCAGTCAAAACAAACCAATTTCTCTATCAAAGAACGCACAGAAATAGCATTTTTTGTAATGTCAGTTTAAACTGACGTGGGTTAATATGGGTTAAGAGGGTGACAAGTCTCGAGCTCATTTTAGCCTAAATAATTGCCAAGTACGCTAAATTACATGGGTACATGTCGGTTACCCATGACATCAGAAACAATTTCAGTGCCACACTCGCTTGCAAAACTCTCTTTGGATCTTATGGTGATGTTGTCACTCTGACTAAAATTGATCACAATCTCAAGACAGTCTGAAATGTGGATTTGATTTTTAGAATTTGGTGGAAACTCTACAATTTGAACATTCTGAAAATATTCATGGACGATCGCAAACAATAAAAGGCTGAGCCCCCTCAGTCCGAGAGCCCGGCAAGAAGTTAAGATGAATTCCAAATCATTTTCAATTGAACATGTGTGCATTTCATGCACATGTTATGCGCTACCAGCCAATCAATTTTTGAGCTAATGTTGATTATCATGACTAAATATTCATTTGATTAATTTGTAGTAAGATGCCCTTAATAATATGTGCAGATAATGTTTTAAAACTTGAATATACTGTGATTGAACTACAAAACTATTTCGGAATAATTGCTGTCACAACTATATTGTTTAATGCAAAATTTAGTAATGAGTTTCGTTCAATGCGATTTTAGATGTAAAAATTGAACCCAAATTTGACACTCAACTGTGATCCGTAAAGCATAGTGCATGATAAGTGCATGATGAGAAACATAGTGCATAGACCACGGATAATGCAATCATTTGATGAGTACCGTTTACTAGAGAGCAGACTGTGAACACATGTAGAAGTGATGCATAATACAGAACTAACAATGATAGCTGTTATAAATATTTCTCTTCTCCAAAGAAATATACAGTCAAGTTGCTATTGTTTTTTTTCCGGAACCATTTTCATGCAGAGGCGTTGGAAGGATATTTCGTGAAATTTAGAGTTGAACGAATGGAAATGGTCCGTCAAGTTCTCGAAGACACCAGTTAGCCGATTCCATAAAATGAAATTAAAACAACATTTTGTAAAGCCAAATTGACCTATTGAATACATTCATCATGATTGTCTCATTATGGACATGCCAAAATTATAAACCGGGGAAGCATTTTAGAAGATTGTAAGAGTTCGTGCTTATTGATAACAAAGTACACAAAATATAAAAATGCTCTCTCTCAACTGTCATCACGATTTAACAATGTCTAACAAATCAGTTGACATGCAAGAAAGAATAATGTTATTGGCAAACAACCATTTATTGAATTTTTTCATGTACTCCAAAAATATATTTGATTCCATTAGAACGGTTCAAGCTATTAGTAAATGAAAAATCCATCTTGAAGAAATGGCAAACATCACCAAAAGCGTTAAGCTGTTGTCCGAAAAAATGTACTTTAGGTGCATTTCTGCATTAAAATGTTAAGGACATGTCAATACTTTGCACTGCATGGTGCATTGTCAATCCAAGTCTCAGCCAGAATGTCCTTCGGACGAAATTAATTGCATAATTTTGAATTCTGCTATTGCGCCACACATCTTTGAAGCGACAAGAGCAGTTAATGCTAAATCAATAATGTCTTTTTCCATATAAGATAAGATAACTATATTTTCGGAGAACTCATGTATAGCTGATATAGCGAGTTGTGTTGTGTAGACGTTGCATACAGCTGTAACTGACAGCGTTGTAGGGAGGTGATTTTTTTAAAAGATAAAATGGAGGATTACGATCGTATCTAAAATCGCAGCGTACCAAAATGACGAAAAAATCGTTAGCATTACATTTTTCAATTTGGTAAATATTTCAATTTTACTCATCGGTGGGACCAAATGCTACATAGCCTTTTGAGTATTGAGTGAACAGCAGATAATTTACCAAAGGCACTATTAAATGCCATAACTTGCGTGGCATACGATCCACCGTGGAAGGAACAGCATATATGTTTTCCATACTTCCATGATTTTATTTTCATTGATGGCACGGCAATGACCGCTCGTCAGAATACTTTCGTAATTTTCGCTTAGCTAATAGATGTCCCTCATGATGTATGGTATTTTATTTGCTATCCGCTTAAATATAGACGTTCCTCATGATATTTGTCATCATACTACTGTAGGTCCCAAATTTTGTATACTGGACTGCAGTAATTGACTGTTAATTACGCAAGCATGAACTTTCTGATGATTCTTTGAATTACTATCTGAGATGGAACTCTAAATTTGTAGAAGCAAGACTTGACGATGTTGATAATAATATCTATTCTGGGTTGAGCGTTCCATTTAGCACAATTACGATTAGTTTTCGTATGAAAATGCCGAAGCAAAATGAATGATGTTTCACCATGAAGTCTTCAATATAAAAATACAAAATAGATTCAATAAATTTAGAAAAATCGCGTCCTCTAAACACATCTGGAGAGTGATAACATCGTTGAAAAGTCTCATCAAATTGTTATGATGCTCTTATTTCCAAAGTTGGAGGCATTGAACACTTTTTTCTGAAATGCACAGTGAATTTACAAACAACTATAATTATGGAATTGACGATGAACTGAAGAATTTCAAAGACGAAACTTGGCATCCCGAATTCACCTTTCATGATTTTTGGTATAAATAAAGAATTTCCGTCCAATATCATTGACCTCCCTCAATTTCACTCACTTTTTGGACCGTGCCAGTTTGCTTTCAGACACTATGGGAAAATTGAAGGTGCTCGAAAAAATTGAATGACAATTTAGCAAACAAGTAAGTTAAGGTAATAAAGAATTGAAGCTGCTGGAAATCAGTCAGCGTTGGGAATATGAGACATGCAATATGTTGGGAAAAGGTGCATGTAAGTATAAAAGTTACTCGATTAGATTGAAGTCGAGTTCAGTCAACTTTGTTGCTTTGAATTTTTCAGTGTTACCCCTGAACACTCGGATGGAAATTTTGCATGTCTTTAGAATTTCGAAAGATATTCGTCTTCTAACCCAAGAAATAAAGTCAGAATTTCTTTGATTGTTTTTCAGGGCTATCAATTGTGCTGTTCTTTTAAAAGATCGCTTGCACTCATCTGCAATGCCGCCAGTTGTTGAGGAAACGAGAGGTGTGAAAGTGGCCTTTTCAATTTGCATCACTCGTCCATTGTATGCGCGCTTTTTCTCCTGTTCATGTGCTGAATACATGACTTTGAGGGGTTTGTTAGCGTTGGATGGATCGTTAGGATGAAAAACCCGTAAATCGAAGAATGCTTTGTCCAACGTACCCCAAGCACCTCTTGCCGATATATCCAGCCTTCCCTCATCCCTGGTGTTAGTTAGTACTTCTACATGTAGGGAGATGTTCACCACTTAAAGGGAGCAGATGAGGCTCCATAACAACGTCATTGTATATATTTTTCAGGATTTCAGCTGTAGTATCCCAAATGTTATTATGACGAAGTGATACATATCCTCCCTTTTTGCAAATGAGAAAATGGTCATTCGTGTTGACCTGACCGATGATACACCTTTTTGGGCAGTCCAAGACAGAAAAATTATAGCGGAGTCCATTTCCATCGTGAAACTCTTGCTTATTCAAAATGAAGTCATATTCGAACAGAGAAGTGCGGTTAACCATTGAGAGGTTCCTTGCGATCTTCTGCTGTAAGTATCTTCTCTCACTTCAGTAAACACTTCTTTTATGCTGCTTTCCTTTTCTTTCTTGATTGATGATACTAACTTCAGATGTTCAGTCTCTCTAAATAGAAAATCAAAATTGTGTTCGATTTACGCATTCCATATTTGCTGTGTTATTCTCAATGAATTCTGACATTCCTTTTCTGCTGACTTCATTGGACTCTCAATTGCTAGCCCACCGTTTCGCACAGGAAGAGACAACACTTTTCTTTCTTCTATCGAGATATTTCGACCACAAATTGCTGGCAGACATTCTGACTGCAGCAGATCTTCAATCCATGATAACCATTGGAAATTCCAGGGGTTGTCCTCATCAGGAAATTCTATCTCTGAGATCCCATAAACATAGGCTGAGTATGCGAGTTGGGGCTCAGTTTTTGCAATGGCAGAAATAGCTTTGATGTCTTCTTGCCATTTCAGTACAGCTGATTTCACGCAAGCTTCTCTGCCAGCGTCAGTTCCTAGAAATGATCCCATATAACGATGTCCTTCGGTCGTGATATTGATGTCTGAAAATGCTTGCCGAGCTTCTGTTGAATAATCTGGTTTTACAACCAACCAAGTTTTATTGGCCTTTGGGTAATAACCATATTTTGGTCCTCTTGCTTTTAATTCACTCCACCATTTCGAAACTGAGTCAATACTGCCACCACTTGCTGAATCGTCTGCGTACCAAATATTTTTTGCATCTGGTGAATGTATGCGAAGATCTTGTATTAGCTTCATCGATGAACATGCGTAAAAAGCCATTGCTAAGTTATCTCCTTGCGTATAGTTCCTTTAATAACAGACTTTATGATTGTACCTTTAGTGCCATTGACATATAAATTGGCAGGTTCTTTGTAAGTGTTCTTTAAATATTGTGCAATTACAGGACAAATTACGGATACATTATGAAGTGCTACTTTTCTATAAAGCTGGTTGAAAGCATTTTCAGCATCTACTAGTAGAATGCACTGTGTGTCATCGCTTTCGTAGATTTTTCTCAGTCCGTGAATGGCCGCTTCCACTCATCCCTTTATACCTCCACAGGCTTGGATCGGCGCAGTTGAATTAGAAATGTCATTTCGGAATGTGTTTGTAATTGTTTTCCCAATTATTCTTCGCAGCACTTCTCCTATTCCAATTGGTCTGATGCCAGGCTTTTTATCCAGTGGAATGAGTCTTGATGCTGTGAATGATGACAAATGATAAGGGACATCTTTTGAGCAAATTTTTCTAGCCATTTAAGCGATATTATTGCATAAATCCGAACATGCTTTTCTAAAGTTCTTGGAGCACAAAATTCTTCTCCAACTTTCTGCATCTATCCCAGATGGTCCTGCTGATTCCCTCGTAAGTTTTGCAGATGTATATAAAAGGCTTTTCCATCAATATTTTCAAAGATTACCTCTTCAGGCGTTAACATCTCTTCATCATATAGCGCTTCTTCATTCAATTCGTTCACATTTGGATGTTTTGACTTCAGATTTTCTACGACTGCATTATCAGCTTTTAGAATCGATATCTTGTAAAATGAGATCCATCTCAAAGCACCTGATATATTTCCTTTTAACATCAATCTAGTGAACACCCTCTCTGCATGCTCTTCAGTTTGTTTTGATGTTGTCATACGCTTCTGTATTGCTCTACATTCTTTCATCAATTGTGGTAAATTTCCTTCTTTTCACATTAGCAATCTTTTTTCTAGATGTCTGACATGATCCTTTGTTTATGATCTTTTGGAAGGTTTCTGAAGCAAAATAGGTCCCATTATCATGACAAGTTTCAATGCAACTGCAGCTAAATTGCTGTTACTGTTGAATTGCTCTATGAGGCGACTTGTTTCATTAATGAACGTTCGTCCTGCTGTTCCTGACGGTAATTTGAATATGTTTCTCCTCCAGTATACAACTTCGAAATATATTTATTCAATGCGACTCCCCTCATATTTCCTCATGACATCTTTTTAATGTCATCATTTACGCAACTAGGGCAAAAACGATTGCTTTGATCAATAAGTATCTCCCTATCAGACTCATAAATGCATTTGTTATAAAAATGGTTTCCACATTTGTTACAGAATATGTGATTGTCTGAATCAATGTTGTCAGTACAAACGTTGCATTTAAATTGATTTCCAATAACTTGTACTTCGCTATCAGTGTTTTCATTTTCTTCACGTTTTTCATTATGTTTCTTGTATGTAGTCTCAATGACATTCTTGTTTCCAGCTTCTTTCAGTTCGAACCAAGTTCCAGATTGTTCTACTACTGAATCCATAACTTCATTCAGATGATTGCTCATGATGACCTCATACTACACTTCACACTTCATACTACTACCTTTCTACACACCTATTCACACTTCACCTTCTGCAAATCGTTTTTGGATAACTGATATTGGTTGTATAGAAGATACCTACTGAAAAAACTCATTAGGAAACAAACCAACAACTTGACAGCCTTTGCAGCACAACATGATGAGGAAGTCGGTCAAACGCTTTTATATTATCATATGATTTGGCCCGTCGAGGTATCTTGATACTGCATTATGTAGTTTCCGGAGTGTGCAGGTAGTATAGAGGATTTGGGGAGAAATCCAAACTGTTCTTTTCCATAATGTTCAATTTTTATAATTCGCACCGCATCCTCATACAGCTTATGAACACATATCTCTATTCATCATTAATATTGCAGATTACAAAAACATAAATTTATTTTTCATTTCCAAAGAGTTTCCATGGAAAGTGTCTATCTTCAAATGATATGTTTATTGGCAATGTGAATTTTACTGTGATTCTAATTTATTCTGCAATTTAAAACAGTGCGTTTAAGTGGTTCAAACGATCTAGATTTTTCCACATACAGAGAAATTCTGGATTTTATGTAAATCACAAAATTGAAAAGAATGTTAGCCTTCATATTATTATACAAAGTATCCAATATGATTTGCTGAAGAATTTGAAAACAAATGAAACATGTTTACAATAACTCTAATTACAGGATTTTTCCTCCGCCCCACGTATGGGCATGGTATTGAATAACATAACTGGTGTTTACAAAATGGGCACGACATTTAGAAAGCTCCTCGTCTGACATTGTATTAAACGATTTACATACCTTACCTTCGTGTGTAATCCAACTAAATGGATTGAAATAGCGTGGAGGATAGATCTTTATTCCATGATTGGACCCCGCCTTATTCCTATACACTCTTAAAGTTTTCATCAAGACATCAGGTCCAGTTGTTGTTTCCGGACGACCGTGATTCGGCAGTTTCATCATATTTGAAATAACTTCCATCCAAAAAATTTCGCGTGGTTTAGAATACATTAAAGAATTTTGAATGTGTCCCTCTGGCAGTGTTAAGTTTTCATATTTTCCTGACATAGCACCAAAAACGATTCGATGAGGCGATAGAAGATTTTCAAAAGGTCTCAGGCACTCTGTGTCAAGATCTACGTAAAGTCCCCCATAGTGAAACAAGTAGAAGTATCTCACGGAATCAGCTCGCTGAATATTCATTCGAAACGAGTCGTAATGCTCTAAAAACCATATGTAATGTCTCTTAATGAATTCACGGTTTTGTTGATCTGTCCAAAATATAATTTTTGCTTTCGGGAAACATTTTTTCCAAGTTTCAGACCATTTAGATAGCCGTGGAGGTACATTTGTAGTTTTCCATGACTGATGAATGATGAATGACTTGTGAGAACTACTATGATATCCAGCTCTTCGATGAGAATGAAAGCAATCCACAATAATTAACACTGTGATGATCACAAACACAAGGATGCACGTATACTTGGAGTTGAGAAAATACAGCAATTTCCACCATTTCCTTTCTTTTCTTCCAATTTTCATTATATTTGACCAACTAACTAAACACTACAATCAATCTTAGCAAATCAGTTTTACAATGAGCGTGAATCAGTTTGCCTGTTTATCAATCGTCACATGTCAGCCATCGATATTCAAGGGAGCCAACCGATTCATTAGTGAACTGACAATGCAATGCAGTGCATGACGTAAGCAAGTGCACAACTCTTGTTATTGGAGTTAGGAAGTAATTAGACTCATGAAATCCATTTTGGCGCAGATAACATTGTCCATTGTTCATTGCCCATCAAAAGGATGTGGGTAGAGCAAAGTTCAATTATCACAATCAACGTTTGTGCATGTGCCACATTTTGTTGATGTAGGTGTGATATCTGATGTTATCTATCATAGCATGAATTGATTATGATTATTATTTCATGGGTTGTATTAATAAAGGTAGTATTTGCTAGGGGTAGCCCCAGGCAAGTTGCTACTAGTAGTAGTAGTAGCAACTTGAGTTCCGCATTAATAGAGAAAGGCCAGTTAATGCTTAATCGAGTTTCATTGACGTGCCGATTCAGCGCTCAACTGCATTCATCACCTGCTATCAACGTCCGGCAATCGAATCATAGAAATCTGGCATTTTGAAGCACATTCCTATTGAAAATATGTTGAACCGCGCGCGTTCAGTGTTTAGAATACAACATTTTCGACCTCCAAAGGAGAGTTCTTTGTATGATTCTTCTTACAGAAACTGCAGATGTGCTATCCGTGCCCATATGGAGTGGCGTATCAAATTATTTGCAAAATTTGTGGAATGATTTACATTGGAGAGACTCAAAGGATGACAAAAAGCAGAATTTCGGAACATCTAAATCCAAACAACAACTCCAGCCATGTGGTATTGCATGCAATAAATATGCATGAAGGCCGAATTGACTTTGAATGGACATTGCTTCACCAAGGCGTATTATATACTACAAAAGGAAGAACATTGGAGTCGTTTATCAACAAATTTCCGAAACAAAATCTGATGAATGGATGCAATGGACTTTACCTCGCTTGTCATTCATGAACTTCATACTTTTCTTTCTTTTGTAAATAAGTCCTTTCCCTCATCATACTTTTATTTGTATTCAGTAGTCTTTACTCATTTTTGACTTCTGTTGTAAATTATTATTTGAATGCTGCTCACGCTGCACTGATAGTAGCACTGATTTGCATTGCTTGCATTTCTACATGTTCCATTGATAAAGCCGGGAGGCGAAAATTTTGGACGCATTAGAAATTAATATAACCACCCGAAGGAATTCTTCATTTACTTCTGAACGATCTGTCCGCGTGCGTGGAGGACCACATCATGCATTTAACAATACAAGTGTGAATGTCGGAGATCAAAGCAATTTCCTTCATCCGTCCCTGTTTAGTGTTGACACTTATCATTCAGAGAAGATAAAACATCAAAATGATGACTGCCTAACTAATGAACGATTGTTAAAAAATAATATTAATATATTTTACCATAAAATCTACACAATGTGTAATCAGAGTGGGGGTACAGATAAGAGGTTACAGGAGTTATAAAAGAGTGAAAAAGAAGGTTTTCAATGCTTTCTTGAAGCTGCGAGGGTTTGTTTCATTCCTCAAATGTAGAGGGAGTGAATTCCATAATGAGGGTCCAACGAATTGAAAGGCGCCCCTGGCACCAGCTGTTCTTGATAATGGTTGATGGAGTAAGGGGGCGTCCTTCGATCTCAGTGACATGAACGATGCGGAGGATGCAGCAGGAGTCAACAGATCTTTAAGGTAAGTAGGTGAATTGCCGTAAATACAATTGTGCACTAGGCAACACAATTTGAATTGTACGCGGAGTCGCACAGGTGACCAATGAAGGCTTCGGAGAGTTTCAGAAATGTGAGCACGTTTCGGAAGTCGACGCACAAATCTGGCACAGGCATTTTGAACTTTTTGGAGTCGAAGTATGTTCGAAATCTTACAACCTGCATAGATGAAATTGCAGTAGTCCAATAACGTGAATACAAAGGAACAAATTAAAGTGTTGGCGTGATGGTCACTTCTGTATCTTCGGATTCTATAAAGATTTCGCAGAATAAGAAAAGATTTTTTCCGAATCTGATTGACTTGGGCATCAAACGACAAAAATTTATCAAATTTAACACCCAGCGATCTTGCATAATCGGCTTGAATAAGTTCATGTCCTGAGAGGTTGATAGTACATAGTGTAATGTCACTAACTCTTTTCCTAGTACCACATACAAACATCTGAGACTTCTCAGGGTTGATACAAAGTTTGTTAGTTTGAAACCAATCAACAAGATGACACAAGCAGTTTTCAAGAACAAATAAACTGTTACGTGAATCACCCATAGAAAAAGAGATATACACATTCGTGTCATCAGCATATGAGTGATACTTGAGACCATATGATGCAATAATATCCGAGATTGGTTTGGTGTAAAGGGAGAACAAAATTGCCCCAACACAGATTCTTGAGGCACGCTACACGACAAAGAGGCGAACTTTGAAACATATTCACAAACTTTTACAGCCTGTTGCCTTTCGGACAAGTACGACTTAAACCAGTCTAAAACAGTTCCAGTAAAACCAACGTTTTGAGCCAGTCTGTCCAAAAGTATATCGAGATCTACTGTATCGAATGCGGAACTGAGATCCAAAAGCACAGAGCAGGTTACATGACCATTACTTGACGCAACAGATATGTCATTGTAAAATCTGCATAAGGCTGTTTCAGTGGAGTGACCACTCTTATACGTGTATACAGATTGAGATGTCGAAAGTAAAGACTTCGATGACAAATAGCTACTAACACGATGTGATACAAGGCGCTCAATAACTTTTGATACAAAAGGGAACTGAGATACAGGCCTGTAATTCGAGTACACATTCTCATCAGAGCAACCTCTCTTATAAATGGGGGTGACAATCGCTTTCTTTAATGATTGAGGAAAAATGCCAGTACTGAGAGATTGATTAGCAATTTTACGCAAGAGTGGTACAAAAATATCTTTGAGTTCAATCAGTTTTGCAGTTGGGATGTGATCAAGTAAACATGACTTAGGTTTCAGCTTTTTGAAAAGATCGCACAATTCATCAGATGTAACAGGATCAAAAGAGTCAAAAATATTACTATGATTCTGAACTTTGGACTCTCGCATACAAGATGAAGGCAATTTCTCACGAATCAGTTTAACTTTCGTCTCAAAAAATGACAAGAACTTTTCTGCGCATTCTGATGGACAATCAGTAGATGGATACACTGGGTCAGGATTCTGTTTCGCAATAAAAGAGTGTTCATAGCATGCCATATATCTCGTGACGAGCTGGAGGCTACAACGTTAGAATAATGCTGTTGTTTTGCACAGAATATGATGTTGTTCACTTTGTTCCTCTGTGCCACGAAATTGTCACGATCTTGGGGTAACTTAGATTTACGCCATGTCCTTTCCAGGCAACGATGGGTCCTTATTTCATCCTTGATAATAGAATCGAACCAGAGGTATGATGGTCGCCAGACAACTCTTTTCGTAATGAACGGAACGTGTTTGTCGACAACGCGAAGAATACCCTCGTCGTATAGATTCGTTGAAGTTTCGATATCCATCACATCAGAAGACACAATTCGGTTGTAATCACAAGATGACAAAAAATCTTCAGCCAGCTTGTCCATAGACACACTTTTCCAATTGCGGTAAGAAATTGTTTTTACGGGGGCATGGAAGTTGACAGTTTTGATTAAACAAGTAACAAGAGAGTGATCACTGATATTGCAATCCTGAACAGAAATACTCTTGATTAATTTATCATCCGGTCTAGAAATAACAAGATCAAGGGTATGACCGGCAACTTGAGTAGACTGGGAAACGTATTGCTTTAGATGGTAATGATCAATCAATGATAAGAAGTTGGAGGACAAAGAGTCAGTTGAACTGTCGACATGAACATTAAAATCACCAGTTATAATAAGGTTCTTGATATCTAATGATCTTTCCAGAAAATCATCAAATTCAGACAAAAATGTGACGTGATTAGTGTTGGGAGGACGATAGATGACGGACACAGTTACTGATACACTGTTGTAAGATAGTGTTATTGACAAAAGTTCGAACGTATTGTAAGTAGGAAAAGACAATGTATTTAGATTGAAAAAGTTTTTGAAAACCATGCCAATTCCTCCACCTGCTTTCCCCGACGGACGGGGAAGAAAAACACTTTTAAAACCGCTTGGAGTTATCTCTTTCAATGCAAGGTCTTCTGCAGATTTCTGCCAAGTCTCAGTGACACACAGAATATCAAGATTCTCCGAATAGAGTTCACTTATGATGCCTGTACTACGACCAGAAGCAGATATTGATCTTGCATTTTGACAGCCGAGATGAAGACTTGTTAATGATGATTTGTTAACGATGGTGGATGCATCACAATGATCGGGAGTAATGTTAGCTTGAACATTATACCGAAAGGAAGCTGGATGACTCTGAGAGTTGGACCGGGGCTGTTTGGTTTGGAAAACAGCAGCATGCTTAACGTAGATGTTAAAAAATTGTAGTTTTCTCCTCATTGCCCGGTTGACACAAACACACGTCCGTTGATCGCGCAGTCGGTATAGTTGAGCGATTGAATACGACGGCATCGTTATGGGGCAAAACAGGAAAACCCGTAGTTGCCAAGTAGATCTGTAATTGAGTCAGATGAGCCACTGAACCTCGGAATTAAGTGGTGTATGTGAAGCAGTTGTTGTGTGCATGCGTTGGAAAACAGCTGATCGAGCAGATGAAAGGCAAACATAGCACGATGGGCAATAAGGTGAGCATACGCAGCTGGAGTGATGATCGGCAAAACGTAAGAAATTGGAGCCGTAGCCCTTATAGGTCGGAGTCGGATTAATTAGCCACTGGACTATGACACAGATGACTACTGAGCGTGCGCAAGACGAACATGATCAGAAATCGCTTCGCGCACGTGTTGGCGTCTCCAGCTTACAGGTGATGACGTAGATCAGCTGATCACTCTCTTAACGTCACACTCACAAGGGAAGGCTGCGCTGCCAGGTAACAAGCTTGCTGGCAGAAGGAAACACTGTAGGTCGTAACATGCACAGATGGTGGCACGGCGATCGCACAGCAGCGGATAACGCCGACGAGCAGCTTCGAAGTAATGAGGCGCACGCTCAGCAGAAACCAATCAAAACAACGCGAAGTCCGTAAAAATGATGAGCACGGAGTTGCGTCGGTTTGAGCAGGATAATGCAGGGCGAGGAATGAAACTTGGATTAGAAGATCACTAAGGGGTGATGAAGAATGTCAGCAATTTTCAAGTAGATCCGTCGAGTAGGAGGACGATAGTAAGAATAAGAATTGCGACGATGACAGAGCGCATCGCTAGCATCCTACCAGCTGCCAACACGGACAGTGATAGAATGAAATAGTTTAATAAAATAGTTTAATATAATAAAAAATAGTTTAATATATTAAATGGGGCTCATTTTAATCGACTTCATCTCCTGATCTTCAATATGACATCAGAATGAACTAATTTTGCAAGTTAAGAAAACAATAATACCCGGTACATTCTTAACAGTAAATGAATATGATGACTTCCTTGGCTTGCAGTGTTTAACGTCCAACACAATAGAGTGAAATGTAAGGCGAATTTCAGCAGTGAAGTACAGAGTTGATCATAAAAAACAGACCACCTAAATAGTGTCAAACTTCAATTGATTCTCCTGCCACTCACTCTCATTTTACATTGATAAGCCATGCACCATTCAAGAGCTTATGTTCTCAGCTTTTTAATGAGTTATAGCATATTCATTGACATAATTAATTAAATAAACTATCTTTGGCTTGAATTGAAGTTTGTTTCATTTTTTTCTCAAGTATGATGCAATATCTCGCTTTTTATGTATTACCATTCAAAACATTAGAGAATGGAGAAAGATCTATATGGTGGTCAAATTTCAAATTTTGATATCGATACAACTGTCACAATTGCTTTTACAAATTGAACATAAAAGTGAACTGAAATCCAGCTTTTGTAAAATAAAATGGCACACGATCAGTTTACCAGAGGTATGGCTATTGGAATGATTCGTTGTGGTAGAAGTTGTGCGAGTGTTGCCGAAGAGCTGCAACTATCGAGAGTCATTGGTTGTAGGTGGTGGTGTCGATGGAAAGCAGAAGGAGATGTTAAAAAGAAGAAGGGATCTGGTCGACCAAGAAAGTCTGCAGGAAGGACAGACGCACGTCTAGTTTTAGCTGCAAAGAGGAATAGATTTGTGTCAGTCCCAAAGCTAGTCGTACACTGGAAGAGTGCCTCAAATATAGACTGTGGCGTTCGAACGGCTTACCGAAGATTGCGAGGAGCTGGAATTCAATCGCGACGACCAGCTGTCCTAATTCCATTGAGTTTTGAGCACCGCAGAAGACGAGTTTCCTGGTGTGATGGTGGCAGAAAGTCTTGTGGACCGATGAATCGAGATTCACTCTGGATTTCAATGACGGTCGTGTCAGAGTGCATCGTCTTCCAGGTGAACGCTTTGCCCCCATGCTGTATTAAAGAACACGACAGACATGGTGGAAGTGTTATGCTGTGTGGTGGCATTTGGCATGGTGGACGAACGACAGCAGTCATCATCAAAGGCACGTTGACTGGAGAGAGGTATCTCAGTGAAATTGTGCTTCCTGTTGTTGCCCCAGTGGTCAGGGTGGAGGATCTCGTCTTCCAAGACCACATCGCTCCTCGGCTGTCATTGCCACTGTTAGGAGATTGAACATTCAAACCCTTGACTGGCCTGCACGCTCACCTGACTTGTCACCCATTCAACAAGTCTGGGACGAGCTTGGGTGGCGAGTGAGAAACCGCTATTCACTTCCATCAGTGTCCCTGAAGATTCTCTCTGAAAGACTGACAGAGCAGTGACTTCTCCTTGAAACATCCTTCATTCAGAAACTTTGTGAATCCATGCCATCAGATTACTGAATGTATTGGAGCTAGAGGGGGGCACACGCGCTATTAAAGTTGAATCTGCTACATGCGTTGTTTTTCTGTGCTAGCGACTTGGTGGAGATTGTGACTAAATTATCAAGGTATCATACATACATGTATATATACCAGTCAAAAACAAAGAAGTTAAAGAAGTAAATGTTTCAAAAATTTTGTCAATGAGCATACATTTGTATCCGTCATTGTTTTTCGGTGGACAGAGGTCCAAATGTGAAAATTTGCGGTTGAAAGGACAAATTTAAGAATTTTAGCCACTTGACATCTCCGCACGTGCATTGAACTTCCAATTATGATTACTGTAATAGCCAATTTGAATTAACTCACCGAAATTTTAAAACGATCCCTGTAATTTCGCTGGATTATGAGCAGGCCGAACAGTAGCGAAAATGTGGAATATAGAAATCTACCAATTAGATGATCACTTCGAGATAAAATTTGCACATGCGCGCGCGTTCGGCCTTTAACCCATTAGGCGCCAATGTTCCACTTGTGGAACATCGCTAGATTTTGGAAATATGTCTTATTGAATGTGGGACATATGATACTTTACAGTAAATAATTACAATGTTTGGCAACCTTGGTGTGTCTTGGTGTGATCTGACTCATTAAAATATCATATCTCTAGATTTTATGCGTACAATTCAATCAAAAAAGATTGGCTATGTTTTTCAATGTTGAATTTGGTTACAACGATTTTTCAGCAGCTCTAATTAAGCAAAAGCAATTGAATGGTTTTCAGATTTTAGCTACTTATAATATGTATACCTCTTCATATAGGTATGCTGTATACAAAAATATTTCATTCCTATTATATTTTTCGAAATATAGTGACAAATTCAAAATGTTCCACTTGTGGAACATTGGCGCCTTGGGCCTATACAAATTAGATCGCTGACAAAATATTTCGGAAGGATTTATAGTGAAATATCTTGGTCTGCCTGTCAATCTGATATGAATAATAATGTCTGCTAGTTTGATAATCAGAATTGAAGTTTACCATTTTACATATTTTGTTTAAATCCAAAAAATTGAAAAGCAGTGAAAGTTTTGTTTTGATCTGAATAAGAACGTCCTGTGACAAATATTTTGCTGCTTTACATGGTAAGTGTAAGATGTCTGTGCAACCTTCCTTCTAACTAATGCTGCCAGAGTTGATATATAGACAGTGTTGTGATTTCATTCTGCTTTATTCTATCTATAGGCTTATGTAAATAAAATATTGTGAGGTATTTGGCGGCATAGAACTTACCAAATTTATGCCCCTGCGATAAAGGTTTGACCTAATCTTCAGTTAAAACAATTATTAAAAAGAAATGTGTCAGTTATAACTAAAGAGTACATGTATATAGTCTAAGAACTTAGTCTCAGTCAAAAAGGCAGATGAAACTATTCATGTAAAAGTAGTAAAGCTGGAAGACATACACAGGTTCGAACCTGCTTCATCCAGATGTATCGCCGTGTTTTAGCTCCCACGACTATTGTAGCTCTCAGGGATTTACGTTCGCCTTTGAAGTGTACACTGGCAAGTCAAATTCTTCTATCCCAGGTTCTCCCCTTGGTGAACAAGTGACCGAGCGACTCACACAGGGCATTGATTGCAAAGCAAACCATGTTCTTTACATGGATACCGTCTCCGTTGTACTGGTACTGTCAGGCGCAGCAGAATAGAAAAATGACCTCTGTTCTCAAAAGAGGAGATGGCAAAATCTCAGAGAGGATTTCATAAAAGTTACAATGATTGTTCAGTCGTGGTCTGCCACTGGAACGACAATACCCCCGTTATAGTTATCAGTTCAAATGAGGGCGTTGGTCCTATCAGTCAGGCGACACGCTGGAATCGAAGTGATAGGAAGAGAACTGCAATTCAACAACCAGCTATGATTGCCTCCTATAATTGTCACATGGGCGGAGTTGACCTATCGGACAGGTTTCTTTCGGATTATCGGCCTCAGCTGCGATCAAAGAAATGGTGGTGGCTATTATTCGCAAATTTCATCAATATGGGCATGGTGGCTGCTTGGCGGTTACAAAGCACATTCAAGTCAATAGGCCTACATCTTATCTGGATTTCCGAAGGTCAGATCTATATTTTGTATTATCTTATTTTTTGAGTTAAAACTTAAAGATTTTGTTGTGTTACAAAATAAATAAGACGTTTGTTTAAAAAAAACCGAATAGAAATCGTGGGGTCTCAAGACATGAATATGAGCATCAAATCAATCAATAAAATACTAGAACTTAACATAGTAATTGTCATAAATCAATCAGAAAATATAAGGTCGTCAGAAAGTAGATGATATATACACATAACTTCACAATGTAAATCTGTCATTCGATAATCTGGCTATAGAGATGAAAAAGCTGTTACTGCTTATCGAAGTTGAACACAAATTACTAAAACCTAATATAATGCATATAGACTTTTTAAGTCATCTTGTGTTTTAGTCAATTATGCTCTCATTTTATCAAAATATGTACGTGAAACATTCGTTTTCTTTCAGAGAAGTTGTGAGGTATCTTCTGAGTCTTCTGACTGTTCGAGAAATTTGACTTGGACCTTCACGAACACCTGCCCTCTCCACAAGACTTGGAAATGTTGGTCATCTTCCAATACCAGCCGGTAAACAGGGCCGCTGTAAACTAAGCATGAAAAACACGAAAATGAAGGTGTGACACATGCAACACTTTGTTGCATACAAGTTGCTTCGTCCAATACCATCTCTGAACTCTGAAAGATGTTACTGTTACCTAGTTTCAAAAAAATACATCGGTGATTCTGTCTGTATTTTTCCTGTTTCGTTTACTAAAATACATCAAAATTCTTAATATACTGCTTTTGCATAAAAATAAAAATCAACGTATAAGCATAGAATATTATTTTAATGTATAAACAAATATGTCAAATATAAGCAATCTGTCAAGTATAGACAAATATACAACGGCTTATATTCTTCAAAAATTCTTAAAAAATGTATAGTCTCAAGGCGCCAATGTTCCACATGTGGAACATCATCAAAAACGATGAAATGAACATTTATTTTTGGTAAGATCGTCATAAAGTATCAAAACGTGATTGAATAATATGGTTCCATTCAAATTTTTAATAATTACTTTCAAAAATAATTCGGCGCCTAATGGGTTAACAATACAAGGCTGGTTGTCGGAGATCAAAGCGACTATCGTCTCTCCCGCCCGGCTGTTGACACCTATCATTCAGAGAAGATAAAACATCAAATATATAAATCCTTGCTTATGAATAATGGTTGAATAATTCGATGCATGAAATGTGGCTCATTCCAATCGGTATGATCTTCCGATTTTTAATGTAACATAATAATTATCTAAATTTGATAGTGTGGAAACAATGTAGAATACACTTCTGATAATATGTTGCCAAGTAAGTGACACAGCATGACGCCTATCCTACCGGACACGATGGAGCAATGGCAGTCCAACTGGATGTGTAGTCTCAGTCTCATTATTTTGGCAGGTATTGAAAAGTAATTATTAACAATTAACATCTAAGCGTAGTGGGATCTTCTCATGCCATGGTTGCTCTAATATTGCTCTAATAAAGTATACGTTAAATCTGAGAATGAAATATCAGAAAATGAATTCCTCGAATTGCCAGACTTACTACATTGTGAACAAGTCACTACATATAAATAAAATATAATGCATTATTGTAATTCCTATCTTGAACGTTTTTGATCAAATCATTAGCAATGTCAGATAGGCCTATGTTGATTGGGAGTTTTCTTCTTACTTTCTAAATTTCTTCTATTATTCTGAATTATTTCTGAATTACTTTCTAAAGCTTTCTGGAGAGAAAATGTTTGCTAATTTATCGCCAATTCATCTTGATTCTTATCAGGTTACTGAGATAAAAAAATTACAATCCGATTGCAAATTTTAAGTCCACTATTTCATCACAATTTCATTATCATGCAAATTTATCAACGATTTATGAATGTCAAGCAACTTGAAATGCGTTTGTATGGATATTTAAAAATGGTCTTGAGATTCTAAGATGGCAAACCCATGATTCAATAAATTTGAAAACTATGAAATCACGGAATATTAGTACCGTTGTATTACTTCATACGCAAGCAATTAGTTTCAATGACAATTTATGTTGTTATCATTAAGTGAAATTCATAAATAGGAATATTGGTTGTCTAAATGTTGAAAATAACTATCCATTCCATTGATCAGGACGACACAGATAGAATGTGTCACTTAAATTCCATTTTAGCGCAAAACTTATTCAGCTATGGAGTAACTTTTATAGTTGCAGTTTATGATTCGATAATCAAATTAGAAAAGTCATACACCATCTTGAAGCCAATGCGCTGAACATTAGTATGCTGTAAACATCACACTAAATATCTTAAACATTTCGCTTAAATATTCAATCTAGCATCATCCCTAGCAAGGTATCGACCTTTCCAGGGAATCTGCCAGATATTGGACATAGCGCTAGGGAAGTGCTAGACTAGCGCTAAGATAGTTACTATTTCTATTAATACGACAGCCTAGCGCTAAGCTTCAAACATGATGTTGTGTTAGCCTAGCACAACCCCTTTGCTACCTTTGTTAATACGGAAGTTGCTGCTAGGCTAGCACTAGGATAGAGGCTAAGTAGCAATCCCATCCCAGACGCAAGGACAAAATGAGCAACGATGAGTCATCATGCTGACTCAGCCCCCCCTTTGGAAGGAAGGAAGGAGGTGAGGGAGTTCGCCAAGGATGTGCTGGGAGGAATGGGTCCGAGAGGAAGAAACCGTTCCCTCGCCCCCTCTGGAAGGAAGGAAGAAGGAGTTGTGAGGCAAGGGTAGGAATCTCTGAAAACGGCAGAGTTAGAAAAAGGCGGGTTTTGGTGGTTTTGGGATGAGAAAGGTCGAAATTCGGCATGAAGGAGGGTTCGGATGGAAAAACGGAGGTCAGATTCGGAGTCTACGTGAAATGTTGGGTTAGGAAGGTAGGAAGGAGGAATTTTCCTATGAGGCAAGGGGTGGAATCTCTGAAAACGGCAGAGTTAGAAAAAGGCGGGTTTTGGTAGTTTTGGGATGAGAAAAGTCGTTTTTCGGCATGAAGGAGGCCTCGGATGGGAAAACAGAGGCCAGATTCGGAATCTACGTGAAATTTTGGGTTAGGAGGGATGTTTCCAGCGACATCGGTGAGAAAAAATTTCGAGGACGTCCCCCCCCTCTGGACGAAACTTCCAACTTTGGTTCTAGAGATCGTAGAAAGTCGTGTGATAGCTCATTTGAAAGCTAAGAGTGAGAAAAATGCAGTGGAAAGCTCAGTTTGGTCCTATTTTCCTGGGTTTAGAGAGAAAAATGGCAGGAAAACGTCAGAGTTGGAAAAGGCAGGTTTTGGATGTTTTGGGATGAGAAAGTCCATTTTTCGTCATGAAAGAGGCCTCGGATGGTAAAACGGAGTGCAAAGCGGAGGATTGGAAGTGAATGAAGAGCTCGGGTTTCTTTTAGGGGCAAGACCGCACTTTGTTCTCTAGGATCCTATCTTTTCAGATCTGTGGAAGGTTTCGTTTCCAAATGAGAGCATGTTTAAAATCGAATTTTTGCGCATTTTCCAAGATTTTGAACTTTTGAAAAAACTCGTTTTTTCAACTCGGCCTCTGGTCATCGTAGAGAGTCGAGGGATGTCTTAAATGAAAGGTGAGAGGGAGAAGACATGACTGTCAAAATTTGAAGTCAATCGGAGCACTAGAACCGGAGATAGACGTGTTTAAAGGTTTGGATGATGGATATTGCGTCATCAGCTGATCGCCACAAACTATATAAGTGGAAACTCTGCTTGTGGGAATCCGTTCTCCTCCCGACTGGGTTGGGGTAGGTGAACTCCGGAGCTCTGATGATAGCATTGGAAATCTCCAAAAACCGGGTTTAAACCGACTTAGAAAATTTCATTGCTGATATCAGCTAAGGCGTCAGACTTAAAGGTTAGACAGGACATGGCCTTCGTCTCCAGGCCATAAAAGACTCCAACACTTTAAAGGCTTGTAACTTTGCTTCTACAAGTCCTTTTGACTTGATTAAAAAAGGGTCGATCGCTATTGATCAGACCTATAGTGACAGACTACTTAAAAAATTTCATGAGTAGTGCTAAATGCTGAAAATTTATAATTCATCATTTTTGGAGGTTTTCTGGGGTTTTCGACCTTGCTGAAGTCAATGAAGGCATGTATAAGTGTGTACGAGACAGTCCTTCCATGAACCATGCGGCTTTTCACTGAAAGCGAGCATGACACAGAGAGTTTTGCTGTAATATTCCACTGACAGGGTGTTCCTTCGTGACGGCGGATGATGCCGTAGTGATAAGTGTGGCAAGGGAGTGTGTCATATTTTAGACTGAAACCGCTGGGGCAACTCATGTTGGGCATTTGACACAGTTCTCAACGTAGCATTTTGAACGCCAATCGGTTGAGTCTTAGCTATCTTGTCATGGGTGGCATCTAAACATCTTCATTGCAAAACCCTTGTGAATCACGGCTTGCTATCAAGCTGATCAAAGTCTGCCAACCTCTTGTAAATAACTCCACCGGTTTTCATGTCTGGCTATCAAGTCATTGACGGTGCAAGTTACGGAGATTTTCGGTGTCATACTTCCTGTTGGTGGGCGTTCTTTCGAGACAGCGGTGAAGTCCGTAGCGATGAGTACTGCACGGGACGTTGGCAGTGGTAATCCTTGTGAAACCTCTCTGCGTCATGTTTCCAAGTGGTTGCCTTTCGTCTCAACGTTGTACTCTGACCGCCAGGGCGACATTTAGCTATCTGCCACAGGATACCTCATAAAATCTCCATTGCACTTGTCTCCCGATAGTTGGCCATACATGCGAGAATGAACCATGAGTTCTTTTAAGAACTGTCTCTATCACGGAGACGAAATGATGAATGGAATGAATTGGAAGGGGCATTCATGCGCTACACGCAACCACACGCTCATTTCTCTCTTCGCTAGTGAACAAGCTCTTGTTAGTGTAGTCATAAAGTATATCATGGTTTGCAAAAGCAAAGTTTAGTGTAGTCAAATAGTTTTACCGTGACGCACGTTTGTGAAAGTAAAGTTTGATCATCGAAGTTTTATTCGTGAGTGTCGTCAGAAAGTGTATCATGGTTTGCAAAAGCAAAGTTTAGTGTACTCAAATAGTTTTACCGTGACACACGTTTGCGAAAGTAAAGTTTGATCATTGAAGTTTTGTGACTGGCTGAACTCACCACAGCATTAGAAAGTTTAGCACAACAAAAGTGTCATGAAAAATACTTTATTTGGTCTTTGATTTAACATTATTGAAACCCACTTCACTAATAGCAATGACAATATGGTTTATTTTATTCAGAAGCAAATGATCGTCGTAACCATGAAAGTTGTCCATCCGAGAAATAATCTTCCGCAAATGTCGTGTATAAAACTCAGAAGCATCAGTAACATATTCTTGTCCGTAGGAACGAAATTGAAAGTCAACACTTTCCGCTGCTTCACCTTATGGAAAATGAATGTAATTGACATTTGCAATTAAGTGAGCCTTGATGAGACTGTGTTTGAAATAAGATATCAACTCCGTAAATATTTCTCGTGTGTAGTCTAAGCATGCTTCCAATTCTGTCTCTTCCATTTGAAACTCAAGGATGTAATCTTGTATTAAGCCTCCGAAGCTCTCTTGATGAAAACGAATCGTGCAATCATCATGTTTCAATGTATTGACTTCAGGTGCCATGGTTGAGTCTATGGCTAAACAACATTTTTGCCTAAGACGATTTCAATAACGCGTTACAAATGTGCGTGCACACATCGGGAACTCTAGCTCGTCTGTGATTGGACGAGAGGTCTCATCCATTCACCGCTTAGGAAAATCTTATAAAAGGCAGTGCAACAGCTCTGCTCTTCACATTTATCTTTCACAAGGTGCCGGTGAGCTCCTGCTATCAGGTTGTTTTGACTTGCTATCAAGTTGAATAGTTTCTTGCTATCAAGAGATTCACTTCTGCTCATAAAACATATCATCGCTGTAATACCTCCTTTGCTCGAGCGTTCCTTCGGGACGGCGGGTACTGCCGTAGAGGGATTGCGTTGCACGGGTTGTTCGTCGTTTGTTAGACCGAAGCCTCTGAGCCGTTGCTCATGTTGGGCGTTCGACTTCATACTCAACGTGACGCTTTCTCTCGCCAGGTCGGAGTACTTCAGCCATTCGACAAAGGTTAGTCTTTATGATATGGAGTAGAGTGAAATGTAATTCATTAGATGTCACTTCAATGATTGTTCTCATGATAAACCTTGACTAGGCAAATGAAACTATTCTCATCTTTCCTTTTCAGTGATTGAAGTCTTACTTACCTACTAACTATCCGACATGGAATCCAAGACAATTGAGAATTATCGAATTGCTGCTGAGATGGAGAAGGCCACCATCGAGCAATGTAAGTATTTGTTTCAACGTTGACTCACTCTATTACTAACATCATTAGGGTAGACATCCTAATTAAAATCAAGAGCCCTCCCTTATCTTGTTCATGTTTAAACTGAATCTAAATTTTACCTCTGCTTATCTTTGCTGTCATTCTTTTTCAGTGCACGAATGTATTCGTAATGGGGAACCCGCCCCCCAAGGAGCAATCGGGGAAGCCTATGAGCGGCTTGGCAAGTGTAAGTATCTTTAACATTTCATGTTTAGACTGTTTCAGATCCTCTGCATCATCCTTGTCTCATTATCTAATCTCTCTTTCCTCTCTACAGATATGGCTAGGATGAAGAAGTGGGGAAAAGCTGCGAGCCGGAGATTCAATGCTGAATTTCCCCCCCCCGCCACCACGTCCCTCCGACACCGAAGCCAAGGACCCTTCCCCCTGCGGCTCGTGTCCCACTCCTGCCTCCTCCGCGTCCATCGGTGTTGCCGGAAATCAATTCATTGGATGGTAAGTAACCGTGATTGGGAAATAGGGGGCTAAGACTTCAAACTTGAAATTATGATCATGTTACTAATCTCTTTTCTCTTTTTCTCAACAGATCTGGCTGCCTACCTCCTGGACGGCGACGTTCCCTCCCGCCCCATCATCATTCCAGCATCACCACCACCACCTGCAGCAGCGGCCGAACTCCCTCTCCTCTCCGTCAAGTCGGTGGAGAGACTGTTGGAGCAGGAGGAGTTGGAGATAGTCGGAGAGGAGAGGGAGATTGAATTCGAAGAGGAGAAGGACTTTCGATGCCAGCGGTGTGACAGGGTCTTCGCCTCAGCCTACAGTTTGAGACGTCACACCGCTGTGAATGCGTGCAGAGGAGGAAAGCGCCGACCAATCCGTCAACGACCCAGGTGTGAAGGTTGCGGACGCACGTTCTACAACAGCACCAACTTGCGAGTCCATATCGAAGGCGGTTCCTGTGGCAGTGTGAGGCAACCACCAACGTCATCAGGTAGGAAGCATCCTTCATCGCACGTCGGCTTTTCCTGTTCTTCGTGTCGGAAGACCTTTCCTACAGAGTTTGTTCTTTCTTCGCACACTGTCACACACATTCTACTGAACTTTACACTGATAACAACGTCACTCTAAGGCTGAGAAAGTTTTCCCTTGAGAGGCTCGTTCGCGACTATGAGTTGGAAAGCTCTGAACCTGTACAGGATATTCATCCTTTCTTGATGAATAATATAGGTTTAATTCATCAAATGTTGACGAGCTTAGATAGATTTTTGCTCAAAGGCATGTTCTATCTCACTGCTCGTCTCAATAAGGTAGACAGTAGCACGGGAGAAGTAGAGTCCAGTGTGGCCATTAGGATAGCCTCCTGTGCTGCTGATCTGATAAGTGATGTAAACGAGTGGATAGAGAGACATGCGACCTATCTCGTCAGCAACTTAAATAAATTTAATGAAAGAGATAACGGTCTGGTTTTTGATGGGATAGAGAAAGTAGACATTAAAATCAATCTTTTAGAAAATTTGCTAGGGAGTGGTTGTTTCACCCTCCTCAAAGCACTGGCTGACAAAAAGGCTGTCATCAATGTAGAGTGTCAGTCCCAGTGTTTCAAGTATGCCGCCCTCTCCATTCTTCACTATAATGATATAAGTGTACATCGTGAACGAATCACTCACTATCGTGAATGGGAGGATGAACTCAAGTTTGACGGGTTAGATGTCAACACATTAGACTTTAAAGGCATTGCCCAATTTGAAAAACTCAATAAAATTAAGATCCTCGTCCATTTCTGGGAAAAAGGTCTGAAGGGCGTTAGGTATAACAACCGTCAAAGTAACTTCGATGGGGTTGTCAATCTCCTCCTAGTGTGTAGCGACAACCACCCAGAATGGCATTATTGTGGCATTCCTAAAATTTCAAAGTTATACCATGATCAAGCAACTTATAGGGATAATTTCTATTACTGTGATCGCTGCAGACGGCGTTTCACATCCAAAGCATTTTTTGAACAGCATTACGAGTGGTGCTCTCGGGGTAAACTTCAAATGGAAGTCATGCCCAAAGATAAATTTTATAGGTATGAGGAAAACGGCAATGACCTCAGTCCTATATGTACCATCTATGCGGACATTGAATGTTACATTGAACAAGAAGACCTAAGTCATGAGCGAGCAGCTATTGCCTGTTAGGAAGTTTGGCATCCATATTATAGGAACCAAAATAAAATGCATGTGTGGCAAAGAGAGGAGTGCGTTGAAAACTTTCTCAACGTTTTAGATAGGAAAGCCCGTTTTCATCAACGGTATGAAACGGAGCTGACTAGGAAACCCATGTGCTTCACAGAAGCCGATAAATTAAAGTTTGATAGGACCACGGAATGTCCCCGCTGCTGTTCATCCTTTGATGATCAGCAACATAAGAAAGTGAGGGACCATTGCCATCTCAGTGGTAAATTTAGGTCTGCCTTATGCAGTAAATGTGATATGAAACTTAGGCTCAAACGGTGAACGCTCCCCGTCATCTTCCATAACTTAAAATGTTATGATGCTCACATCATCATTCGCCATGGATTCGGTAAAATGAAATCCTGGTCATCCAAAGTGATTACACAAAGGAAGGAAAAATTTATGTGCATCACTGCCAAAGTACAAGTCGATAAGACGAAGGAGGGGAAGCCTGTCTTCTATGACATAAAGTTTCTAGATAGTTTTCAATTTATGTCTTCTTCCTTAGCCGCGTTGGCTAATAATTTAGAAACACTTCCCCTCACTCAACATTTAAAGAAAGATTATCTCAACATAAGTGACAGTGTCATGCGACGGAAAGGGGTGTTTCCTTATAGTTATTTTAGTTCAATGGACACATTGAAGGAGACATCCCTTCCGTCCATCGATAAATTTAAAAATTATTTGACGGGTGAGGACTGTTCGCTGGATGACTATAGGCACGCAGAGCAAGCATGGTTAGAATTTAGGTGTCGCACTTTTGGTGACTACATGCTTGCCTACTTAAAATTAGACGTCTATCTGTTGGCTGACGTGTTTGAGACTTTTAGGAAAATCACATTAGAACAGGACGCCTTAGACCCCGTCCATTTTGTTAGTCTGCTGGGTCTGTCCTATCAGTCAGCCTTCAAGATGACGAAAGAGAGAATACATTTACTGCAAGATGCAGAAATGTACACGTTATTTGAACGTGGTATTAGGGGAGGTTTAACATTTGTCAACAAACATGTTGTCAACAGGACCCAAGACATAGGATCGACCACACATTTAATGTACATAGACCAAAATAATATATGTGGGGGTGCATTATCCAAGTCTTTGCCACAGTCTGACTTCCAATGGGTAGAGCCCCATTACATTGAACACTTCTCCAATCCAGCACACATCATGGCACTGGGAGATGAGGCCGACATAGGTTATTTATTTGAAGTCGACTTCATCTATCCAGAATGTATTAAAAATAGGACAGTTGATTTTCCGCTCGCACCCGAATCTGGCATAGTCAGTCCAGATATGCTCTCTCCCTTTATGGAAGAACATAATAAGCAATATGAGGCGGAAAATTACTTAAAATATAAACCCACCAGGAAGTTGTTGCTCACCCAATTGAACAAGTAGCATTATATCGTGCACTATTCCATCCTCAAATTCTATCTAGGTATGGGGATGCAACTTGACAAAGTCCATCGCGCTATCCAGTTTAGGCAGAAGCCCTTTCTAAAACCGTATATAGAATTTAATAGTAAGAAACGGGCTGAATCCAAGAATCCTTTCGAAAAGAACTTCTTTAAATTTAAGAATAATGCCCTCTTTGGTAAAACCATGGAGGATGTAAGAAAGCGCATGGACTATCGTATCGTGACTGATCCGGAAACGAGTATCAAGTTATGCCGCTCATCGTTGTTTTGTCACCATGATGTCATTTCCGAAGACATCACTGGTTTTAAAATGTTAAAATCCAAAGTAGAGCTTTGCAAGCCCATTTATGTCGGTCAAGCTGTCTTGGATCACTCCAAGTTAGAAATGTACAAGTTGTTTTACCACACTTTTAAAACTTGTCCATTGATCCAACATGTGGAATTAGTAGGAGGCGATACACACAGCTTCTTCCTAGCTTTGACAACCACTAGCCAAGTCAAGCAGGAAGACATTTTAAAATATTTAGCACCCAAGTTTGATAGTTCCAACTATCCCACTGACCATCCGCTTTACTCTACCACAAATAAAGCGAAGCTTGGCTGCTTCAAGGATGAGTGTGCCGGCAAACAGATAGAGGAATGATGATCTTGCTTCGTCCCAAGATGTATTCCATGAAGCCAAAATCCTCAGAGCTTTCTAGTAAACGGGCGAAAGGCATCTCGAAGTCAATCGTTAGAAAAATGACACATGGGGACTATCAAGATGCCTTAGATTCACTTAAAATTAAAAAAGTAGAAATTACCATTTTAAAATCAGTCGCATCAAGTCAGAACAACAACGTTTAGAAAACGAGGTCTCTCAGCTTAGGAAGACAAGCGATGCTGGATGAGTCCTAACCACTCATTACCGTACGGCCATCCAGACACTCATCTACCTCCACCCAAGAGACAGAAACTTTCTCTTCCTCCGTCCTGCGATGCGTGATGATGAATGCTTCCTCTCTGTTGTGGTTGATGTTTTGCTTTTTCACTCCATGGCGTTTTCTATGTGGTATTGTGAGTGAGTGCCTTGTAACATGCGTCCAACTCCTGATCACAGCATATTATTGATGTGGTATCCAGTGTTTTTGCTTACTTTTTTTTGTCTCTGTACAGTTTCCGACACATCAGTGACTTTGTTTTCTCCCTGCACATGAGTGACTTTGTTTTCTTCGTGTATAGTATTAACTATGTGTGACTGTGATTAAATGTCTTTCATTCAATGGCATATCATGTACAGACTGTCTCGTTTTTCTTTTTAGATAAAGTTGCGGTTCAAATAGGTGGGACTGACTTGGTAATAATGTCATACGCATGTCACTGTTTGTAAGATAGGTGAAATATAAATGAAGTCAGAATCATTTCACTGTTTGTAAAGTTAGAAATAAAGTTGACGTTTGTAAAGTTAGAAATAAAGTTGATGATTGTAAAGTATAAAATAAAGTTATAAGTATTTCACTGTTTGCAAGATAGGTTAAGTATAAAATAAAGTCAAAACCATGTTAGAGTTTGTAAGTTATCATCCTCACCAACGAATGTAACATCATGAAAATTTCTTCGACTTAGGAAACATCAACCACTTTGCTGACTCATGTCTATAAATAGCTCTGACTCATGAAGTGGTAAAGCACCAGTCAGTTGGATAAGAATCTAATCAGTCTTGTTCAACCTTTTCACCGACACGTGTGTGGGCATCATTTCATGTCTATAAATAGCACTGACTCATCATAAAGCGATGAACCTTGTTGATGACCTTTTCACCGACAAGAGTGTGGGCGATAGTTCATTGCGATGACTCATTCAAAACACATCATGCGATTAACACGATTCTGTTAACTGTGACTCAAACGGATAACGCATTAAAGATTTAACAATGTCAGCTACTTTACTGATATCACGTAAACCAGTCATGATACAATGTCCGTTGTGAAACACTGCAATGTGTACAGGATGCCACTTCCGAATCAGAGCAGCAGGAAAGAGTTCAGTTTCATAAAATATATAATGATTACTGGTCTTAATGTTTGCTAGATTCACTAACATTTCAATTGAACAGACACTACTATATTCTTCAATGTCAGGGGACTGAGGCGAATATGAGGCATGAGTGTTTGCATTTTCTTGACGACTTCGTAACACATGGACTGCATCACGAAATGAGAAAGGTTTCCTAGGACTTGGATTTTGCCGCAGCGAAAGATTTGAAGATTTCGACCGTTGCTCATGCGAATGACCAACATTTGTGGACGCCCACGATGATATACTGAATCGGGAAGATGGGTATGCAACTGTTCTAAATTGTTGTCTCTTCTGAGATTCATTTCGCGCATGGCGTTGATGATGCGGATGGGGAGCATGATTCACAAATGACATGAGGGTTGAGTGAACTTCCCTTTTTTACTTTTCCCATAAGGGTTTTGGAATCACAAGGTAACAGTGATCATTATGTAGAATCATCTCTTGAATGCGAATAAATACAGTGCCCTCTCCTACGTTAATGACACGGCAAGAAAAATTTACAAATTGAAAACAAATTTTTCAACGTTCGCCAAGCTTCACAACATCATGTCAAAGACTTCTTACAAAACTTATTTCAACGCTTGCGTTTAGACTTTTAGGCGAGCATGTGCTTCACGTATTCAACACGAACGGTTAGCGCATGTGATATAAAACCCTAAATCCCTAAATCCAACCGTAGATGACCCTACCCTTGGATTAAGGACTTTAGGACCCACGCGATTCAATGTCATGGAACTAACCCTCACACACTCAACGTTTGTAACAAGACTTTACCTGGTTTTATAAAACATTCAACACTGTAGTACTTACTATAAGACCATAAGACCTTATAGCACTGTGAAACAATCTACACAGTGCAGTGAAATTTTCTAGTGCTGTGGTGAACACTGATTTCAGATAACATTCTAAACTCTCAGTCTCACTGCAGTAGAAGACTGCTTTTAGTAAACCTGATGAAGTATTCAGCAACCTAACAGTCATGGAGTTTGAATTTTCCAATAGGATAACATTTGGCAACTGTCTCCACTCAACATAAAACTTCCTAAAACTGTGAAAGTGAGTTACAAGACAATCTGCACTGTGCAGTAAAACCTTTTCGATAAAACATTCCAACACTGTGAAAGTAAGTTACAAGACAATCTACAATGTGTAGTAAAATCTTTTCGACAAATCATTCTAGTGCTGTGAGGAGTTCGGTCAGTCAAAAAACTTCAATGATCAAACTTTACTTTCGCAAACGTGTGTCACGGTAAAACTATTTGACTACATTAAACTTTGCTTTTGCAAACCATGATACACTTTCTAACTACAATCACGAATAAAACTTCGATGATCAAACTTTACTTTCACAAACGTGCGTCACGGTAAAACTATTTGACTACACTAAACTTTGCTTTTGAAAACCATGATATACTTTATGACTACACTAACAAGAGCTTGTTCACTAGCGAAGAGAGAAATGAGCTTGTGGTTGCGTGTAGCGCATGAATGCCCCTTCCAATTTATTCCATTCATCATTTCGTCTCCGTGATAGAGACAGTTCTTAAAAGAACTCATGGTTCATTCTCGCATGTATGGCCAACTATCGGGAGACAAGTGCAATGGAGATTTTATGAGGTATCCTGTGGCAGATAGCTAAATGTCGCCCTGGCAGTCAGAGTACAACGTTGAGACGAAAGGCAACCACTTGGAAACATGACGCAGAGAGGTTTCACAAGGATTACCACTGCCAACGTCCCGTGCAGTACTCATCGCTACGGACTTCACCGCTGTCTCGAAAGAACGGCCACCAACAGGAAGTATGACACCGAAAATCTCCGTAAATTGCACCGTCAATGACTTGATAGCCAGACATGAAAACCGGTGGAGTTATTTACAAGAGGTTGGCAGACTTTGATCAGCTTGATAGCAAGCCGTGATTCACAAGGGTTTTGCAATGAAGATGTTTAGATGCCACCCATGACAAGATAGCTAAGACTCAACCGATTGGCGTTCAAAATGCTACGTTGAGAACTGTGTCAAATGCCCAACATGAGTTGCCCCAGCGGTTTCGGTCTAAAATATGACACACTCCCTTGCCACATTTATCACCACGGCATCATCCGCCGTCACGAAGGAACACCCTGTCAGTGGAATATTACAGCAAAACTCTCCGTGTCATGCTCGCTTTCAGTGAAAAGCCGCATGGTTCATGGAAGGACTGTGTCTTACACATTTATACATGCCTTCATTGACTTCAGCAAGGTCGAAAACCCCAGAAAACCTCCAAAAATGATGAATTATAAATTTTCAGCATTTAGCACTACTTATGAAATTTTATAAGTAGTCTGTCACTATAGGTCTGATCAATAGCGATCGAACCGTTTTTTAATCAAGTCAAAAGGACTTGTAGAAGCAAAGTTACAAGCCTTTAAAGTGTTGGAGTCTTTTATGGCCTGCAGACGAAGGCCATGTCCTGTCTAACCTTTAAGTCTGACGCCTTAGCTGATATCAGGAATGAAATTTTCTAAGTCGGTTTAAACCCGGTTTTTGGAGATTTCCAATGCTATCATCAGAGCTCCGGAGTTCACCTACCCCAACCCAGTCGGGAGGAGAACGGATTCCCACAAGCAGAGTTTCCACTTATATAGTTTGTGGCGATCAGCTGATGACGCAATATCCATCATCCAAACCTTTAAACCCCGTCTATCTCCGATTCTAGTGCTCCGATTGACTTCAAATTTTGACAGTCATGTCGTCTCCCTCTCACCTTTCATTTAAGACATCCCTCGACTCTCTACGATGACCAGAGGCCGAGTTGAAAAAACGAGTTTTTTCAAAAGTTCAAAATCTTGGAAAATGCGCAAAAATTCGATTTTAAACATGCTCTCATTTGGAAACGAAACCTTCCACAGATCTGAAAAGATAGGATCCCAGAGAACAAAGTGCGGTCTTGCCCCTAAAAGAAATCCGAGCTCTTCATTCACTTCCAATCCTCCGCTATTCATCGCCAAAGGTGGCCACAATTTTACATTTTCATGAAAAAATCCCGTGTGGAGACCCAGTGTGAAGAAAATTTTCGACTTTTCCTCTCCGATTTACTTGAAACTCACCCTCTAGATGCCGAATGGCACGCTGACTCCAAATCTGGTCTCCGTTTTCCCGTCCGAGGCTTCGTTCACCCGCTAGAGCGATTTTCGTAAAAATTCTAACTCTGTCGTTTCTTCGGCAATGTCCAACATTTTCAATGACGTGTCACATCTAAACAAAGGCAGATGTGAACAAGCCGTTTCTTCCGCTGAAATTGTCTCACTCTTAGCTTTCAAACGAGCTATTGCACAACTTTCTACGATCTCCAGAACCAAAGTTGGAAGTCTGACAGGAGGGGGGGGACGTCCCAAAAATTTTTTCTCTCAGATTTCGCTGGAAACATCCTTCCTAACCCAAAATTTCACGTAGATTCCGAATCTGGCCTCTGTTTTCCCATCCGAGGCCTCCTTCATGACGAAAAATGGACTTTCTCATCCCAAAACATCCAAAACCTGCCTTTTCTAACTCTGGCGTTTTCCTGCCATTTTCCTCTCTAAACCCAGGAAAATAGGGCCAAACTTATCTTTCCACTGCATTTTTCTCACTATTAGCTTTCAAATGAGCTATCACACGACTTTCTACGATCTCTAGAACGAAATTTGGAAGTCTGACAGGAGGGGGGAACAACCTTCCTAACCCAAAATTTCACGTAGATTCCGAGTCTGGCATCCGTTTTTTCCATCCGAGCCCTCTCATCCCAAACCACCAAAACCCGCCTTTTTCTAACTCTTCCGCTTTCAGAGATTCCTACCCTTGCCTCACAACTCCTCCTTCCTTCCTTCGAGAGGGGGGGAGGGAACGGTTTCTTCCTCTCGGACGCATTCCGCCCAGCACATCCTTGGCGAACTCCCTCACCTCCTTCCTTCCTTCCAGAGGGGGGGGCTGAGTCAGCATGATGACTCATCGTTGCTCATTTTGTCCTTGCGTCTGGGATGGGATTACTACTAGGATAGTGCGATCTTTATTAATTCGTCCCATTGAGACATCATTACAGTTATGGGACATACCAAATGTATCATAGCTCTTCAACGACATGAACCAAGGAGGTCTAAATATCTATAATTTTTTCTTCAACTAATTTATTTAAATTGAATACATAACAAAAATAGAACCATCGCTTAAAACACGCTCTAAAAAAGTATGATAGAAAAGTCATATATATTGTATATATCTACAGTTATAGACATCTAGACCTCCTTGCATGAACTAAATGTCACTTTATCGCTATGGTGCAGTTGGTTAACATTTCTATTATTTCATTGCACTAATGATGTGATCTAAATTTCGATAATGAGTTGCACCGAGCCTAGTGCTTTATCTTGTGTTCACAAGATATAGACGGAGGAACGGGGGCCTCTGGCGTCACGTGTCCCAACCCCCCACATTTTGCAAGAGTAAAAGGGGACTCGACAATTTAAGCATTTCATTCAAGAAGTTTCATGGATGTCTATAAAAGACTGTGCTGGACATCGACTTCATTTTTCTTACATTTCTGCAAATGTGCATTTACTATCTTGCTCTGTATAGAACTTTGACAGACATTTCACAGAGCATGAAAGATCAATCACCGAAAACTAACTCAGGAAAATGTCAAACATTTCAACTTTCAACAGGTTGCAGTAATGTTACAAAGTCCGCAAATAAATGTAGAAAGACAATATTTTCCACAAATGCATTGAAAAATACATTACAACTCGTAAAAGAGCGATTTGCGAAATTTTTCAAATCAGTGGAAGATTAAGCCAAAGAGATGGAATTCATTGATGCTGTTTTTGTTCCTGGAAGACAGACACAAAATTGTAAAGAATGAAAAACCCAACTTTTCACTTTTGCCTAGGATACATACTGTACAATGTACACTGTACATAAACAAGGATTTGCATCACGAAGGCATTGATAGCTGTCATTCCAAAATCAAACGTCGATTTACAGCAGTCGGCACCCTGACAGTGATTGAGCCAATCGTAATAAAGGCATCAATCTGAAAAGATTCCTATTGTAAAGATTTCAGAAACTGAAACTGTCGTATGATGTGGACATGCGGATATTGACTTGCGATCGTTACCTAAATTTTTAAAAAAGAGTTTTCCTCCCCTGAAATGTGGTTCATCGATTGAGACGCTGGCAACTTTTTAAAATGAAGACAGTTCCGCATCTGCCTGTTATTTACCTAATGTGAAGCGGCTGCAGATCTTTTGGTTCCAATGAGTGCTACCAGTGCAGAAAAAACATTTTCTTCACTCAGAAGATCAAAATCTGAGTTGCAGAGCAAAATGTCAGAAAAAATTGAATAAATTTTTGGTACTTTCAATTCATAGGGAACGTACTGATGAACTGTCATTTGACAATATAGCAAAAACATGTCGAAAACAGACAGAGACTTTCTATTTCTTGGAAAATTTTGAGTAGTTTTGAAGAATTTAGCACACATGCTTCTTGTCTTTCATTACATTAATCAATTTTTTTGATAACTACATTTGCTTTTTAATCACGTATGGTGCCAATAGACCGATTAGTGATCTCGTGACTACGGGCGCTTAAATACATGTACAGCCACAGAATTAAAGATTTAGTTTATCTGCTTCGGTTTGTTAGAAGTGTGATGAATACGAAATCGACGGCACATCGAGGAACCTATTAAGTGGGCAAAATGGAATTCCTAATACCTTATAGAGATAGGAAAATGTCGTGAGTTCCAGCAAAGTACTTCAATTGCCACAATTCCTCCAGATTCGAAGAATTCAGATCATTGCGCACAAGTTTTCTCCATAATGTTGGCCCTTCCGATCATTATTAAAAAAAGTAACAGGCGTACGAAAATTAGTTCACCTGATGTTTCACATCCTCTCCTCGGCATGTCCCACTGTATAGTGCACACATTGAATCGAATGTTAGTCAAGATGTGTGTTTCCGTGTGTGTGAAGTGATATCACAGCACGCACGCATCTCTCACTGGCTCTGGTGTCCTCTGCTGACAGCTTATTGCTTGCCATTTCCAATACCAAGCAATACACGAAGTATCCATTCGAGAAGGAGAAAGTTGTCTAATTGTGTGATGTGCCATTTCGATATTGAGGTTACATACAACCACAGAATTAGATTGTTTAATAATGTCACTTTGTTAGAAGTATAAACTGATTCAAAACGATGGCACATCCAGGAACTTATTAAGTGGGCAAAAAAATGTTTAATACCTTTCAGAGATAAGAAAAATAGTCGTGCGTCGATTGCGGATTTCTCTGAATTCCTTCAAAATGCTCCGATCGCCACGATTCCTTCAGATTCGAAGAATTCAGATCATTGCGCAAAAGTTTTCTCTATAATGTTGGGCCCTGCGATTATTATTAAAAAAAGTTAGCAGGCGCACGAAAAAACGTTCACAAACTTCTCTGTAGAACTTGACATCGACTGTGTCTCTTTGCTGTGTGATCCGGCTGATAGCAGTCAGTGAAACTTCGCACAATTGGGAGTGTTTAAGGTAGAATTGGCTGCTCATTGTTCGATTGCTATGGTATTATGTTAGCAGATTGTGCCATTTCATTAACGTCACATGTTCCAATGCTTCCCTTCTAGTCAAACAGAAGAAGAAACGACCTGTTTAATTCTTTGCATATAGTGGGGGTGCTAAGTCGACAATAAGGGGTCTGAACCGTGCAAATAGAGGGTAGAGGTCCAGTTTTTTGCTCAAATATAGATTAGGGTATGAGTATTTTATCTTGATATGTATCTCTTTGGACACTTTTATATTTAACGCATAGTCATCAGCCAAAAAATGCTTGTTTTACATGAAGAATCCCTATCTAAGATATTGATTGTTTTAGTCCGCCGCAATTCACTGCTGCTACATTTGCAAGCGTCACTATGGTAACAATAATTAGCAAAGTTTAATTTTAGTCAGCTGCAAAATATTTATCTGAAATGACACGTGCTACAATATAATAAACAAGTTGAATGGTGAAATTGTACGTCAGACTTGATTGATGATATTGATGGAACGAAATTGATGATATAAATATAGTTTGGTGAACTTAATATGTTTTAAGAACGACATCAGTTGGTGTAATGCAAGCATACACCCACAGTATCGTTATAATAGATTTTGAACAATTTGCGGTTATTTATGACATCGTGGAGATCGTTTCGGTATTTTTTAGTAAATATAGCATTTCGTTAAATATCGCATCGACAACAATTGATAGCAGATCGTTCATTCAACTATTTCTACAAAGAGAAATGCATGCAGTGGCGGCTAAAATACATCAAAGGTCAAAATAAAAACTAATATAGTACACAAAATCTAAAAAACTCATAAAAGAGGGTATTTTTGCGTTAAATAATTCATGTACGACTCGCAAGTGTAGCGAGCTTACAAAATGTCACATTTGGAGAGAGATCGATTTTTCCGGCTGACTTTTAGGACAAAATTAATAGGTAATGGCTATTACACTGGCTGAGCTGGAACAATTTTAATCTGGCGACTGTTACACCGAATTAGCCAGCAAGACTGAGTACCTAATAGATAAGTAGGATATGGAAAGTATCTACATTGAATAAAGCATTAAATTAAACTTTGTTACATTAAGAGTTTCCGAATCACCGTAGGGAAATAAGTTTGCTTCCCTTAAGAAATCACTAAGTATCTCAGAAAACATCGAAGACGAAGATAATTCAAGCAAGGCTAAGCAAGACAAGCAACGAGTCAAGACACATTCTGATGCATTTTTTTGTCATATTGAATGATCTGCAGCTATGCTTGTAGCTAGTAAACATGAGGCGTGTTGATAGATATGGAAAACTTTTGTGCCGGCTTTAATACCGCGTGTAATAGCCACTGCATAATAAAAAAGTTCACTGAATAAATCAGTCGATACCCAAAGCATTCAAATTATAGATAATTTCGTTTAAAATGTTGGTGCATCCCTTCTTAGTGTCATTCTCTAGATCGCTTCAAACAGCAACACACAACGGACAAATCTGTCCTAAGAAACATTTTACGCAATAAATACATGTTTTCACCAATTTTACAAAAAAAGATTATCACTTTACAGCACACCGACAGTCAAATTTGCCAATACTCATTTGTGTGGAGAAATATAAGACGTCAACTTTCCTTAGTAGACTGAATGTTTCAATAAAGTGAAGTAAGTCAAAGATAAGGTCTAAGTTACGACAGTCTCTGTCAGCTTCAGGGTGCAGTAGTTTTTTACTGCGACTTGGAGTTGACAGAGACTGCGAGACACGTTGGCTTTGTATATGCGCATGCATGCATATTTTGCCTACCGTACTTTATGAAAACGTTCGTCCTACTAAAAGGAGTTCACTTTTGATAATTTTTCCCTACAAATGACCATGAACCTCCTGTGTCAAGCAAAACGTTGTCAATACTGCTTCAATCACCACCAACCTAGCTCACTTCATGCATTCTAAGCAAGCCTTCACCAATATGACAAGAATATCTTTAACAACATAACTGGTCTGTGTACACTGACAGACAGAAATACCTCAATCACAATCAAACTTGTCCCACATCTTCTCAGTGTCATTCAGTAGAACGTTTCACAATACAACGGAAAACGGGAACTCTGGGCGGAAAAGCGGCTCTACGAGTTAAAGTACTTGGTCGGATGGATGCATTTCCGGCTACAGTTTCAGTTGTGGATCAGTATCTGAAAAGGCAGCGCATCGACATCAAAGGCCTTGTCCATGCTGCCTCAATTCAAACCAAACGTGCCCCACATCTTCTCAGTGTCATTCACTAGATCACTTTAAAAAACAGTAGTCAACGGGCGACTCTGGGCCAAGAAATAATTCTCACAGTATAAGTACTCCTCGGATAGATGCACCTCCGGGTGCAGTTTCAGTTTTGGATCTGCATCTGAAAATGGCAGTGCAACGACACCGAAAACCTTGTCAATGCTGACTCAATTCGAACCAAACTGGCATCAGCCAGGCATGGGAAGCACCTCGCGCAATCAACGCACGCCTTCATCAATTCTGCAAAAATTGTATTTTTCCCACAATACTTTACACTGTTTCATAAATTTGTTTCACAAATTCATTATCATTCTGCAGAGGACATGAAAAGACAACAGCGCAACTCAGGCCTGACATGCAAGAATCTAGACAACCGGAGTAGAGTGCGTGAGTGCATGAATTCAGACTACGGGTGTTTTCGAGCGTCCAATTTTCGTCATCGGTCGCGCTCCGGTATATGAATGTAGACAACGGGCGTGCTCCTAAGAATGATCATGAAAAGGTGTGGACCTACTTTGGTTGCAGGTGAAGCAGGAACATTCATGTTTTGCCGACGTTGTGATGTTGTGTTGCAAAGAAACTGTACAATCCGCATTTTGCAAACATTCAAGGATTTCATGAGTTGTTTCACAGGTCATTGCTGTCTGTTGCGTGTTACGTTGTTGCACCTTATGGAGTATTATCATGAGAAGGTGTGGACAGACTTTGGTTGCAACTGAATCAGAATCATCAAGGTTTTTCTTGACGATGTGAAGTCATGTTGCGAAGAAAATGACATGAAAAAAATTCGAGAGGTGATGGAAAATTCAAATGATTGCATGAGTTGTTTCTCAGGCCAGAGTTACCGGTTGGATGTTGTTTTGCAAAGTCGTTTAGAGAATGGTGATAAGAGGGTATGAAAAGACTCTGGTTGCAAAGAAGCGGAATCACTAATGTTGTACTGAAGCCATGAAGTTGCATTCATTATGCGAAAGAAAACGACGTGAAAAAATTCGAGAGATGATGGAAAATTCAAATGATTGCATGAGTTGTTTCTCAGGTCAGAGTCGCCGGTTGGATGTTGTTTTGCAAAGTCGTATAGAGAAAATGATGATAAGAAGGCATGAACAGACTTTGGTTGCAACTGAGCCAGAATCATCAAGGTTTTTCTTGACGATGTGAAGTCATGTTGCGAAGAAAGTGACGTGAAATTTGAGAGATGATGGAAAATTAAGATGATTGCATGAGTTGTTTCTCAGGTCCTTGCTGTCCGTTGCTTGTTGCGTTGTAGCACCCTATCGAGTATTATCATGAGAAGGTGTGGACAGACGTTGGTTGCAAATCAGTTTGGGTAACAAATGTCTCGCTGACGTCATGAAGCTGTGTTGCGAAGATAATATGGAAAAGTTTAAAAATTGGTTCGATGATTGCATGACACAAAACATTCCATGATTGCATGAATTGTTTTTCTTGTCAGAGTCACCGTTTGGTTGCCGTTTCGAGAATCTTCATGTGAAAGTGTGGGCAGGCTTTGCTTGCAATTGAGCCAGAATCACTAATGTTTTTCTTGACGTTTTAAAGGTGTTGTGTATGTTTTTTGTCAACGATGAGGCATGCCGAAAATTCAATTGATAGTGTATTATTTAAAGAAACGGATTGAAATACTTTTTTGCTAACTCTACTGTGCAATCTCGTGTATAACACGGTGTGAAACTCATTTTTGGAGAGAATGGTTTTAAAAGGTGGCTTTAAAACATGGCTTTGGGAAAATGTACTATGAAAGATTGCACAACTATGTAGAAAACCTAGTTTTCAGGGAGCACTATTCTGAATGAAGTCCTCTTGGCATCTTCCAAACATTTTTGCTCTTTTCCTGATGTCATTTTTTATAGGTTCCGGTGTCATGTTGGTGCTCCTTTTTGGTAGAATTACATCACAAGACCAAAACATATTTTGATTATTTTCAACAATTTGAATTTTCGGAAATACAATGGGAAATTAAATGGGACCCACTACGTAGAGGAGGAAGTACTAAAAAATCTTATACTTCCTCCTCTACGTAGTGGGTCCCATTTAACAAAAACGGGTGGTCGCATCTGACCTCACTACAGAATGCATATCATGCAGCAGAAAAAGTCAGCAAAGATGCGAAGGAGTTGTGGCTGGCAGTGTGTCTGAAAACGGCAGATTTTCAATCAGTAGGCCATGTTTCCAAACTTGCGAAGGATCTGTAGGACAGAATATTACATGGAATTTAACGAAACGTGATGTAAATATGAGTGAGATGCCATAGAACGTTGCTGTAGCTCTACAGAATTTTCGGCAATAAAGAATGGGAGTTGTGACTACCTTTGTTTTTGAAAATTTGAATTTTGATTAAAGTGGTCACCTTGTGTAGGCCCTATAGGACAAAGCACTACATGGATTTTGATGAAAATTGACGCAAATGTGAGTGAGATGCCATAGAACGTTGGTGTAGCTCTACGAAACTGTCTGCAACGAGGAACAGTAGTTGTGACTAGCTGTGTTTTTGAAATTTTTAAAGTCAGTTGCGTAGGCTGTTATTTTTAGCTTATAAATTCTCTGTAGGACAGGGCACTGTTTGGATTTTGATGAAACTTAATGTGAAGATGATAGAGGTACCGTGGAGCATTGCTGTAGCTCTACAGAATTTTTGGCAATGAAGAAAGGAAGTTGTGACTTTTTGACTGAGAGTTTGAAATTCAACATTCATGTCGGTCATCTTGTGTAGGCCCTGAAGGACAGTGCGGAGCATAGAATTTGATAAAATTTGGATTGATGCTGAGTACAGTGCTGTCGAGCATCTTTGTAATTCTACTTAATTTTCTGAAGTGAGGAAGGGAAGTTGTGGGTAGCTGTGCTTTTGAAAATTGGAAATTCAATACCCTGTTGGACAGGGTTTCGTATGATTTTCTGTTAAACTTGATGGGATGATCGGGGCTTCTTGTAGCTTAGGTTAGGCTGTATTTCGTTTTATGAAAGAAAGCGCATGAGATTCGTTTTGTTTTAGTCTCTCGGATGGCTGCATTTGTTTAGGTGGTAAAAAAATTATGAGTCGAAAATGTTTCCGGCTGTCAATTGTGGGACTACAAATTTAGAGAGTATTTGAGAATCTATTTTGCTAGCTGTTGTCGATATATGTAAAAGTCAATATCTCAAGGTCTTCTAATATTGAAATGATTTCATGACATGAATTTGAATGACGAAACTCTTCCATACCTCATTACACGAAAGAAATTGAAACCCTCAAATCAACCCACATAATTTTGTTGTTACCGGACGTTTCTTCGTCACAGCATTGCCACTTTTCAAAGGAAGAAATTTTCAAAAACAGCTTGCAAATGTGCCCTTCTCACAAATAGTTTACTACTGACAATAGAATTGAAAATCGAAAGCCATTTTTCTATTTTCAAGTTATATTTGCAGTAATTTCTCCGATATTTTAAGTTTCCATAACTTTCTCAACGATCATTCAAATATTTATCAACCTCTTGAGGTTGATAAAATTTTTCACATTTCTATCAGTGAATTTCCATATTTTCAAATTTCGAGCACTGCTGATACTTCTTTGTGAAACGCAATTCCTCTGCAGACTGCTTAATAATACTGATTAGGCAGTCGAAATTAACAGGGTTTCACAAAACCAAATATTAAGCAGTGTGGGACTAATATAAATCACTGCTTAATATGTGGTTTTGTGAAGCGCTGCTAATTTCGACTGTTTAAATAACTGCTTTAAATTTTTGCCATTACAGTGGACTCCGCTTAATAAATCCACGGATAATAAATCCAGCCGGCTATTACATCCACTTTGTCTTGGGACAGTTTTTTACATAGTAAAATCCGCCGCTTAATAAATCCACACTCCGCTTAATAAATCCATTTTTTTTATTCTGCTATCAACGCGACAAGTCATAATCAACCATTTCAGAGTGATCATTCCTTCTCGGAATAACCTCTTCACCAAAATGGCATCTCTCTCTCTCTCTATCACTCCCTCTGATTGGCCGATACACATAGCTAGTTCTCGCTTTCCCCTCCTTCCTGATTGGCCATTGTCTCGCACTCCTCGAATCAGGTGAACTGTAGTTTTTAAGTTGAACTCATCACAAGGTCAACTGTTACTTTCTAGTTTTATTCGAATAAGTACGGACGTATTCTGTGAGCCAACATGAAGAGAACTCGACAAGAGAAAACTATGGCGGAAAAGGTCGAACTGTTGAACCGATTCAAGGACCTACCTCCACTCAGTCAGCGAGAAGCAGCGGAAAAGCTCGGCATTTCACGAGGTTTCCTACAAAACCTGCTGAAAAACGAGACCGCCATTTGCGCCGAAGACCAGGGATCAAGCGCTGCCAAGCGGAAGAGAGCAGGGAAAGATCAGGATGTTGAAGACGCTCTATACGAGTGGTTTAAGTTTGCACGGTCGAAAAATGTGCCAGTCAACGGGCCTATAATTATGCAAAAAACAAACAACATCGCGGTTGATGCGGGTCACGATGACTTCAAAGCCACAGACGGCTGGTTCTCTCGTTGGAAGAAGCGCTACGGAATCACATTTACGACTCTGAAAGGCAAGAGTTTTCGTCTTTAATTGCTGAATCGCTGAAAGATGTTGATCATGTTTTTATTTCTATGCAGGTGAAGCAGCGGAAGCCGACGTCCGTGGAGCAGAGGAGTTTCGTAACTCGATCGTGGCAGATCTCCTGAAGACTTACTCTCCAGAGCAGATATACAACGCTGATGAAACTGCACTTTATTATCGCGCCCTTCCAGACAGCACCTACGTGGAGAAAGAGAAAAAGGCTCAGAGAGGGTTCAAAACGGCAAAGGACCGCGTTACACTTTTGGTGGTTTGTAACATGAATGGCGATAAAGAACAGTTGCTTCTGATTGGACAGTCCAAGTCTCCCAGATGCTTTAAGAAAGTAAAATCGCGTCCGATACCGTACGATTTTTCGGCAAATGCATGGATGACAGCGGGTATCTTTGAGCGATGGCTGAGGTCTTGGGACAATCGCTTGCAGCGATCAGGAAAGAAGGTGGTTCCTCTTGTTGACAACTGCTCAGCTCATGCAAAAGTCAACGGCCTGAAGAACATCGCTCTGTGTTTCTTTCCTTCAAACACCACATCCGTGATTCAGCCGTGCGACATGGGCATTATCAGAGCCCTCAAGGCCTATTATAGGCACGAGATGCGTCAGAAGATCATCGACGTCATTGACGATTCTGAAGTTGAGACCGTTGCTCAGACTGTCGTCAAACGAATCAATCTCTTCGAAGCAATGTGCATGATAAAGAACGCATGGATGAAGATCACATCAATGACCATAAGGAACTGTTGGATGAAAGGAGGTTTCGTATCTTCTGTTGTAGAAGAAGAAGACAAGGACACCAGCATAACCTTGCCGGAAACACCAGTTGGGCTCACCCAAAATCAGTTTGATGCCTGGGTAGCTATCGACGATGAGGTTCTGGTGACTCAAGAAGTAGCAGAAGAAGACAAAATCAAGGAGCTAGTAACTGGGATCTTGGAGAAAGAGAAGTCCGAACCAGTCTACGAGATCGGAAGTGAGTCAGATGACGAACCCATGGAAACGACTCCCTCCGCAGCAGAAATCAGACATTGCCTACATCGCTTAGGTGTCGGTCTCGAGAGGCTGGCATTCGACGACCTTGATAGCTTCTACTCACTGAAAAACAAAGTAATTGAGGACTTAAGAAGGAAGTGCCCGCCTAAGCAAACGACCATTAACTTTATGAATCCCTAACTTTCATCGTCTTAGTCAGATCTACATGTATTGCATATTTTGTGAATGCATGTACGAGAGTACCTTGTATCAGTTCGACTGAATCATACTATACATACTGTTGTACACTGTTTGTTCTACAACACCGCTTGTTTTCCTTATTTGTAATAGAGTTTGTTTTACAGCCTATAGCATGTGTTTTCCTTATAAGCAATACGTATCCCTATACAGTGTATAGTTTATCGGTTCTCTTAGCGATTATTATAGCAATCTTTTTGCGCCTCCGGTTAATAAATCCGCCGCTTAATAAATCCACTTCAAGCTGGGACGGAGGTGGATTTATTAAGCGGAGTCCACTGTACTATTTTCAGCTGGTAAATTTTTAAATACTTGTGTACAGCGTCACTATGACGAAACATCCACTCTTGCTTCCGCATTTAAACACTAGAATTATTTTTTTAATATAATATTTTACTAATATTATTTTAGTCATTAAAGTCTGTGCGAAATCCCATTGGTGCAATGTATTTCAGGGAGACGTAAATGCAGAAATTCAGAAAGAGATGCACATCAGGAGTTGTTCACAGGATGAAAATTAAGATACAGGCAAAAATCTGGCCCTCTACCCTCAATTTGCACGGTTTTAGAGTTATCACCCCCACTAATACAACACTTCCTTTCTAGGAAAGCGAAGCGCACACAGATGAATCTAATTCTATGTGTACAGCAGTTCAAAAGTTATTTCAACGTTCAGGAAGTTAGAGAAAATTACTTAAAACTAGATGTATGCGGTCAAATGAGTGAAGAAGAGACTTAAAAATAGCCATACTGAATTATACCATCTGCATTCATTTAAACTTGTTTAATCTTCGGCAAACTTTTGATTAAATCTCTGTGCGATTGATAATTGCTTTTAGTGGGCATTCATCGATTACTATTCTTAGTCTTATACTCAATTTAACTATCGGCTGACATGTGGTACGGTTTATCAACATTGCGCATTTTGGCTTGAGGAATATCGAGTTGGTATCAGATCGGTGCCCTCTCACTTTGAATGTCGCTCCACCGCCTCTGGTTCATATGCATTTAAAATTGACAATAGAATGAAATGGAATAAATGAATTGCCATACAAAGGATGTGAAGCTGGTAGGATTCGAACGTACGACCCCAGTTTAAGTGTGGTCTACCAACCCAGCCACGAGCCGCTAGCATGGGAGAGAAGAATTGCCGATAGCCTATCATCAGTTATTGACATTGCAGACATGTGGATGCAATTATAATTACAAAATAATTCAAAATTCGATTTAATTAGTTATTCGGAAGTAAAAACAATTCAAAGCAGAATTTCTCTCACATTGTGACTCACGGAGGTGTGTGGGATTCGGCATTTACACGATTAAAACTCACGTGATTCAAGTGCACGATTAATCAGTAGTCACGCAACTATGAATATTTTCTCAAATTCTGTGTGATGCTTATATGAAAATTGATTTATGCTAAATACTTAAATAATTTTTCATTTCCATCTATCAACTGTAGGCGTCTATTTCAGAGCAAAACAGTACATAAATATCTACAATGAGAATGGTGAATTGATCTCTCTCTCTCTCTCTCTTAGTAGTAGGTCGATTGAGTATTGCCAGGGTGACCAGACCTCCCGCATTTTTCGGGACAGTCCCGCATTCTGATGCACTTTTCCATGTCCTGTTTTATTTCAAGAGAATGTGCAAAATGCCCCTTATTCAGATCCAGAGAAGATGCAAGACTGCTGCCACTATTGTTAGTTCTACAGGCACGGGAGACCCGGGTGGGAATTCGTTGCTGTTTCTTCCAATTTTCCGTCAATTTTCCTAATCTCATGAAATCTGCTGAGTTGATAATGTCTCCCCCTGGAACAGCGACAGCAATTGAACGAGTGTTTTCGCTGATGAATGCGTCCTAGAGACAAGAAAAATCTAGGTCTTGTCCTAAATTTTAGAAAAATTGTCTTTCCACAATGCGGGCAATACTGTTTGTCAAGGTATATTTCGCGATAGTGTTCCGCTTTCTACGACAATCTATTGAAAGATAAACGTGTTTGCGACAACTTGCATGTAGCAAGAAGCACAGCATGTGTCAAAGGATTCCACGATGAAATTTCGGATTACATGTAGCTCTATAAACGTTTAACCAAGTTGAGAACAAAGTTCTCGGGCTAACCATTACTGTGAAAAAGTTGTAGTATTTTTTAATTTCACTACGAAAAATTATCCAATTACTTGAAATCATTTACTCACGATTAATCATATCTAATACTGAGCCTCTATGCCATTGCTCAGGGCAATTGGCTCCAACGTTTAATAGCAACCCAGTATGCGTGTCCTTTCGAAACACACTTCTCTACAGTAATCGACATACTTATGCTAACTTATAAAAAAGAAATACTTGAGCCTCATACTTCAAAGGTAAATTCCAAATCCGGATGCTGTTGATTAAGAAATTGCTTAAACTTATTTATTTTACCTGAATTATCAAAAATGCATGTACAGTCATCTACGCATCTACATGTATCATAAAAGATGGGACTACAGTTCACTTTAAACCAATTCCGTTCCAATTCTGAAAGGAAGAGGTCTGGTGGGTGCAAGGGGCGACCCCATACTCACACCATCGACCTGTTGGGCATACAAGTAGTGAAATCTAGCTGAAAGCATGTTAGTAAGATGCATTTAGCACCCACATGCAAGCCCAATGTCAATTTCAAAGTCAAGTACATTTGTTTTTAAGCAAACTCCAAATGAGAACAAAAATAGCATTTTATAGATTTGGCAGCATTTCAGACGAACTGCTGATATAATACAAACTGCTGAAAAAAGATGTCTATTAATTAGTTTGCACAAATGTCCACCTTAAGACGGTCTCATCACCGCCTAATATGCATAATTAACAGACATAATATACGCAATATCTCACTTGACAAGGCCGTCCTACTGTGAAAATTTGTTTGAACTAATTAATTAAGTCTTTCAGATCGACTTTGATGTTCTGCTGATGAACGACCATTTGGAGGGTAAAACATTCGCGTGAGTCGAAGTGAAGCGGAAGTGACCTATGGTCATGATGGAGCGGATAAGAATCCACCACTCTTTTACTGTAATTGTTGCACATCATAAACAACAATCACAAAATCTACAAGCAGGCAGACTTACCTTCTTCAGACTGTATGTATCTTCATCAGAATGTAGCCTCATATACCATTCAAGCATGTCAAACTGCTACTATGCTCTTTTGTCATTTCTGATAAAACATGGCCGAGATCACAATTTCATGATGTATGAATTGTCTCAGATGATAAAGGTCATTTTCACAATACGAATGAAAAGGCCGATAATAAGCCTACTACGCAAAGGCAAAGAAAAACTCTGATATGGTAAGTATACAAGTATTCAATCTGGTAGCTACTCATGCCAAAAGCGATCCATCAGGACTTCCTATGTAAATCTTGATACCACTGCTATTTTAGTGTTAAGTCATTAATAAGTAAATGTGTTTGGCATTCACATCAAATCAAAGGTGGTGACTTCTGGACATTGGTGATGGTCTCAGAGATAGAGAGTGACCGAGGTCTTCTGCGGTCCGGCGGTGACAGTACCTGGCAGACCGGCATCAGTCCGACTTCAAGTTGGTTTCATGAAAAGAATTAGAAATGAGAAGTTACAATGTAGCATCAACACAGCGATCTCTAGAAACAATAGTTGAAATACAATAGATTCAAAATACGTTAAACAGTTTTTGTACCTCAGATTGAATAAAATTTACGCGTTAATATTTTCACATCGGACAAGAGTAATATTTTTGCTTTCTTATAGTTCCTTAAATATTTATTCTATTGCAACCTTAATGTTTCGAAATTGCAAGCTTAAATTGTCGAGCGAAGAGTATATCCTTTGAACGACCATAATCCAATTGGTGAAAATAGCTGAATCAGAAATTAATTAAAAAGCCTGTTCACCGCGAAGATTCTGAAAACGCAGATGCTCTTTTGGGCATCTATTAACAGATGTGAGATGTGCCTTTTTACAGTTTTGGAGATTAAATCAAGGAATTGACGAAAGAGGAATGTTCAAAAATCCTTCGAGTCAGACTTGTATGGAGAGGAAGTGTTAACTTGCTCCGATGGAAGTGACTACACATTAAGACTCAACCATGTCAATTATTTCAACTCAAGTATTTTGTTACACTTAACATGCCAAAAATTATCTGATACTGAAAGATCATATATAATGCTGAAATCCAACGATCGCAATAGCGTTTGAGATGTATGTAAATTGGTCCATAAAATTATTCAGATAAAATAGAACTTGATTCTTTCAATATTGATTGAATCGTGAAATTATAGAGGTAGATTTAACAAATCCACATGTCTTTCAAGAAGTTTATCCATTTGATATGTAGAAAATGAATCTTGATAATAATGCCCCTTTTGAACACACAAATCTGAAGTTGAATACTTTATACCATGAGCCTCCATAATGCGTAAAATGAAATCTTGATTAGAGCGATTACAACTTTAAAGCAAGTTCTTGCAACATCGGCGGGATAATTACAAATTTGCAAGTGGTGAGTTACTGCACTTGACGGAGTTCTAGTTGAACGAGGAGGACATTTTGCACATTTGACAGTCACTTCGGAATATGATCCCGTATGCGATCCTCAAGACGCCTTCCTGCTCTGCCCAAATACCTTTATCCACAGATACACGCAAACTGATAGAAAATATTGTGCTGTGGACATATATTTCAATCTGATTTTCCACGAATTGTAAAACAAGGATGATGCACTCCAAGGAGTTGTCACTAATTGCTCAAAATACAAACAAATTACAACTGAGAATCAAATTACGATCTGACATAAAGTCATTAGGAGGGTGGCGCAGATGATGTGTCTCTTGGTGCAAACGATGAATTCCCAGCTATTTTGCTGCGTGTCCCATGGCATTCCCCTTTTCATTTATGTTCACTAGAATTACATACAAGGTATGAGCGTACTTCGGGCATGCTAACTTTGAGCATGGATAAAGTCTCTTTAACTTTATTTTTCCATTACAGTTGAGAAAGAACAAAATAATTCAGTTATTCTCCTGTCAATTCAGTTACTCTGACCGTCAATTGATGTCGACGAAGCACCACGAAGACTGGCAAAAGACACAAGTGTGAATTGCCTAATATATGATTTTAACGCGACTTCAGTAGTCACTAGCTTTGCATAATTTCCCATTTAACATCACAAACAACCAGACAATTGCATTAGGGGCCTGCGAATTGGCAAATTTTTAGTCGAATCGAATCTCAAATCGAATCATCGAAAATTAGCATATGTCTGCTCTAGCTTTTTGATTTTTAACTTGCTCAGACGGGGGATAGGCCTACTGAATTTACGTGGAGTTTTGACATGAACAACATACCAATCTTCCAAACTGCAGGCACCGATTGGATAGACATACGCTTATTAACCTCAGAATTCACCACATGAAATTTTTCAGACCTGTTATGAGAAAAGTACGATAGAAATCCTTGCAACCACAGAAATGGTGGACGCAAGCGAGCTTAAAGAAGTCAAAGGCTTACATGTACCATGTGAGTACAATGTAAAAAGAGTGCAATCTATCATCCATTAATGCTATCCAAAAAACGGAATATAGAGATAAATGGAGCTAAATCTGATCATTGTCATGACCCTCACGTTCCGGTGGAATATGAGCCAAAAGGTAGTCAATTATACTTTTGATCAAAAAGAAGGTATATAGGCATATCAATAACGTTCTTGGATAGTTATTGAAAGATGCATTGATGCCTGGTAGTATGCAATTAAAATATGCTCACGTAGTATCTATATTTTTCTTAGATAAATGCAGTCTACTCCGCTTTATAACTCGTCTATTTCGAATGAAACATTGACGCTGGATTAGGCCTATGAGATAGATTGTGGATGTTGATTTTACACAAGGGTGGAGTGAAAAAATCTTTTTTCGAATATGAACATGTTTCAGGTATATGTCGGTGTCGACGGATAATTCAAGATGCCATGCAAAATTTCATTGATTTTAGTTCAGGCTTAGAAGTCTCACACCAAGCTTAAAGCTGATTGACTCAAAAATCGATATTTTAAAATTCAAATTTCATTTAGCTTGGATCTAGAATAATAAGCAGCCAAAATAGGTAAATTTCAAGCGATTTGGTTGATGCGAGTCTATACATTCATTCAAATTTGACGAATTATGCAACATCGTAAAGCCAATACCCTGCAATGTAACTAAATGCTGTATAAGTATCATATAGAATATTTTTCAATAACGTGTTCAGATATTCAATACAGAATCAACCCTAGCATGGTCTTGAACTCGCCAAGGAATTTGCCAGATTGAGAACATGGAATTAGGGTAATAGCACTAAGTAAATAACATCCTCATTAATATAACAGCAAGCGCTGGCTCTCAGACATAGCTACCCGCAGTAGTGCATAGCACTACCCCTTTGCTACCTTTATCAATGCTGAGGTTATTGCTAGGCTAACACTAGTGTAGTTAATATTATTATCACAATAGCCTAGCGCTACCCTTTTGTTACCTTCATTAATGCGACAGTCATTGCTAGGATAGCACTAGGTTGGTGCTATGCGAGTAGTATGCTTCTTTTACCTTACGAGGCCAACCAACTTTTTTCTCAATTTGTTTCTCGCGATCTCGCTCATAAAATTCGCTCGCTGCGCTCGAAAAAATACGGAAAACAATTCATTTCGCTCCCGCTCAATGAATTGGCGTTGGTTAGCCTCTTAAGGTAAAACAAGCATACTGCTATTCATCATTGAATAATGAAAAAAAACTGAAATTACAATCAAATTACAATAAAAATTAATTCTTCTAAAATGAACATTGAAACTAAATTTGAATGTTACCCTTGTAAAGAAATGAGATCTAACGACGATTTTTATAAAAATACAAATATATTCAAATTATTTTGGAAGACGACGAATATGTAAATATTGTACAAAAGAATATAAAAAAGAATATAAAAAAAGACAAAGTGTTACTAAAAGAAATAAAACAAATCAAATAGAAAAATTAACCGATTCAAATGAAAATTATAGAAATAAAATCCTTAATATAGAACTAAATACTTTAGATAAAATAATCCCAGTACAGAAACTTTTCAAGGATATATAAATTCCATCAATTTGCTTGAGAACATAATTAATATAAATAATGAAAAACTAAAGAGTTCAAAAAAGAAATAAATTTAATTGAAAAAGAAGAAAGAAAAAAATGAGAATGAAAAAAGAAGAATGAAAAAGAGAATGAAGAAAAAGAATATAAAAAGAAATAAGATAATAATGTTTCTTCTTCTCCTTAAATTGAACAAAGAAAATCAGAATAAATTTCAAGGGATTCACTTCGTTCATGACTTCGTTCATCATTCCGTTCTTCAATGTACAAAATGTACAGAATGTAAAACTTTTAATAATTTTATGAAAGATAGAACAAAGAAATCTGGCTATCGCTCAAGTTGTGAAGATTGCAATAAACCATATAAAAGCAACATTATCAAAATAATAAGGAAAAATATAAGGAAGCATTTAATAAATTTCTTGATCGAAATCCTAATTATTCTAAACAGTACAAAAATGGAAAAATGTAATGAAATGAAAAATTACAATCAAATTTATTCTATATAAAATGAGCGAATGCAAAAAGAAAAATCTTCCTCAAAAACTTGAAGATCTTAAAAGCACTTAACGTTTACCTTCATTAAAATATTTCAAGCTTTACGAACTAGCGAAACAACATGAATACAAAATCCTTCATACAAAAAATATCAGCACAAAATATGGTCATTCAATCTTACTAATATTTGAACTTCCTGATAACGATGAGTGTAACGGTTCTCTATTTCTCCCAAAAAGATATTCAAAATCTCTAACAGCAACAGATATTAAAGAATTAATAAATTATTCATTTACCGTAAACAATAGTGATGAATTAGAATTTATCTAAATAGTATTTTATTATGGAAAATGAATAACAAAAAGGTGTTAACAAAAATGTTAGACATTAAAGATTTTCTAAAACAATACGGAAAGCAAACAACAACAAATTTCGATCTAAAGAAAATCGATAAACAATTAGGAATAAACAATTTTCATATATTGAAGAGATTCAATAAAAGATATAATATTTTTAAACCTCTTTCTTTTTGATTATTACGGGGGTGTAGTCAATAATGCATAAATTGAATGAAAATCAATGTTTAATTTTATTAAAAAAGGAAGAAAACGAAAAATCAATAGAGCCTTCAGCACCTAGTGAAAAATTATATCTTTCTATTATTAAAGACCGTAATACCCAAGAACTTATATCTGGAATAAACTTATCGAAACATAAAGATAGAGTACGATATATGAAAGATAAAGAATCTCAATTATTTTTAAAATTAGAACATTATAATAAGTTAGGAAAGAGATGGGTTATAACTAAAAATATAACGCAAGGCATTAGGATATTTTTAACAGTAAGTTTAGGCGCTTTAACAATTGTTATGTCTTCTGGAGTTATAGCAATTCCAATAATCGCTACTGCTTTAACAAGTTCTGGTGTTTTTACAACATCCCTAGCAACAATCCTAGATAAATATTTGATATCCAAGAAACGAAAATCATTGAAAAATAAGCATTTACATATTAAAGAAGTTCATGATAAACTACATTATTATTTTCAAAGATCAATTGAGGATAATTCTATTACTATAGAAGAGATAGAAGCTTTTGACAAAATAGCTCAGGAAGCTAATAAACTCCCAAAAAAGTTTTCTCAAGACAAAGAAGATAATAATGTTTTTGAGAAGAAATAAAAACCTTATTAAAATCTTTAGAACAAAGTACGAACAAATAAAGACAAAAAAACTTGTCACGAAAAAAATTCAATGTTTTTGTTGCCTCCCAATAATACCACAGAATTCAAATATTATATTTTAAAATGAGTCGTAAAATCCAACAACTAGAAGAATTAATAAAACAGAAAAATATTATGAGAGAAAATCATAGACGAAATAGAATGATGAAAGTTGGTCTTCAATCGGATATGTTGGAAAATATTCAATTAACAAAACAAACAAAATCTTACCTTGAAAAAACTTCTAAGCCACTTGAAATTCTTGAGAAAGAACTTGCACACCAGAACAAACAAATTGACATAACTGATCCTGTACAGAAAACTATAATAGATGATTATGGACTACTAGAACCAAACATAAATAAGAAATTACCGAGATCTATCCACTTCGAACATTCTACAACATTAATAGATGGAAAAGGATAAACTGAGTTTTATTTAGGTGGGAAAAAATTATCTATAAATCCTAAAGAAGGATTACTTTTTACTCCAGACAAATCAGGTTTAGTTTAGACAGAAATTTTGTAGATCTTTTGAAAGGAGCAGATTTAAAGCAATATAATGAGTATGACCTAAGAAAATACAAAGCTATTCTAGATAAAGTTAAGACGGTAAAAAGTCTCAAACGATATAAAACATTAGAAGACTTATTACCCAAATCGCCTACAGCGACGAGTTCTAGCCCGATAAAAACAGGTACAGGCGTGTCCTCAACTACAATGTTTTTATCTGACGATCCACAAGAATTAATAAATAGATTAGAGATCTTATTATCTGCAACAAAAGAAGGTCAGAAGGTCATAATTCTAGCTTCAATGAAATTCATGCTATATTAAAACGTTTATTAGAAAAAGGAATTGTAAGTAAAAAAGACTAAAAACTACAAGTTCCCACGGAGTGTTCTAATGCATGCAAAACGCATGTGTAAAACGCATGTGAAAAACTTTCGTCAATAACTCTTTCACTGCCCACGGTTTTTCGATGACATCTTGCTGTGGCCCAAGTTTTTGCACATTTTTACACCTGCGCAAACTTATTTTCAATGATGTTTTTTTCATGTTCTATCATTACAAATGCTAGTCATATGTTATTGTATTTAAAGTATTTGCTGTCAAAGTCAATAAAAAAGGTGTTAAATCAAATTTAATTGTTTGTAATTGAATTTATTTAAATCAAAAAATTAATCTTAATTGATTTTATATAATTACACTGAATTGGTGCAACAAAAACAAAAAATGCAATCAGATACATATTTATATTTGACATGCACATGTACTTTATAGGAAACACGGTCAACTTTGTGTCTAGTTAAAAATACTGTTTCTCAGTGTGGTACACCTCGAAGCATTTCATGTCACAAAGTGGAACATTGCATCGTTTGCAGTAGACTCTGGTTTCTTTTCGTGTACCTCTCCTCTTACATACTCTGCAGGGCCTCGCGGGAAACTTCTTGCTTGCAGTTGGAGGGTGCTTTCCCTTCGTATGTTCTTTGAATCCACCATGCAGTCGACCAACCGGATCGTTCCTTGGGGTACGTCGTGGTTGCGCTGGTTCACCAGCGTCAATCGAGTCTGAAGTAAGACCTTCACCCTCGATCAGCTCCTTCACCAACGCAATCTGGAAGGTATACAGCTTCATGTTTGTGGAATTATTTGCCTTGTAGATGACAAATGCGTTGTGTATGGCGAGCTCCATGAAATAGAGGAAAAGTTTCTTTGGCCATTTCACTGTTCGTCTGATGATTGGATAGTACGATAACATCTGGTCCAGCCTGTCTACTCCAGACATGTAGAAATTTAGAATGTAGAGAATGTTAGAATGTTAGAAAAAAATAGAATGTAGAGAACTTCTCCACCCCTTCTTCTAATGTTGACGACTCCTATTTCAGCGTTGTGCTTCGTACTTATCGCTTTCACTGTTCTCTTGTCATACCTACCACTTTGTTCACCATTCATAACCGCTTCTGCGCGTGGACCAGGATTGGTAGCCGAACAGGGGTGTATGTTAGGACTACGGTCTGCTGGACTCCAGTTTGTTGTATGTGGAACATCTTCCGGTTGTTCATCTTCATCCATATCGTCTTCGGAGGCACTTGTATCATAATCAGATTGGTCTTCATCATCACCACTTTCCACGATGTCCTCTGCGCTGTCAGAGTTTCCAATTATTTCTGCCATTTCCTCCACAGAATATGCACGACTTCGTGCTCTACTTGACGATGCCATTTCGATCCTTGCAGAACGACGATGATCACCACAAATAAGTCATCCTGCACGAGCATCGTAATATCATTGCAGATGACACAGATCAGTTGTACTTACATCATGTGGTGAGTGAATTTCTTTGTCACTCTTGCATCGCAAAAGAAAATTACCAAAAACGTAGATCTACGTGCTTGGCCGCAGCGGGCATGGTAAAACCACCTTCTATAATATCACACTGAAGATTAATAAATTTCTAAATACAGATTGTTTCATAAAAAATGGATCACCCTTAAACATCGCCTTAACTTCAACTTTGTCTAACTCCGCCAAACTTGAACGAATTTCTCAGAAATTTGGAAGATATGTCAATTGTGCTTACTAATATCATTGTTGGAAATTTCAAGCATGAATATTGAGTTGTTTTCCTGTTATAGATAAAAAAGTAGTAGGTAATTTGATCTTCATTTAGCAATGTTACACAAAATCATACCTCACTCTTATAAAATTTCATTTGTTTCCTTTGTTATGTTATATGTTGTTCTACAAGCCAAAAGCTATCAAGCAAAACAAAAATAAAGAAAATCGGTCAATCAGAGCCAGTATAGCACCATTATTCATCAACAATAATGTAACTGCTACATGTGATTAACTGGACTTCATGTTCCATAGCTTCCTGACTTCGTTGCGGTGGTGTTAGCAGTACTCCTGATTGCTTTCAGCTAGAAATCTATCTCTTTCCGGTTGAAAACAATACAAAGCACAAATGAACAATAACGAGATCGCATTCACAAAAGGCAAAGTGTCAGCCTTGCTAGAACTAGGGTGGGCAATGAGTCATTGTCACTGGCGAAATCAATGTGATCGGGTTGTCTGGTCTGATGAGGCATCAGTCCGTCTGAAGGATAGTGATGGTCGATTGAGATTATGGATAAAATCTGATCAGGAAATTCCGAGACATTTACATCGTCCCCGGGTACAAGGTGGTGCGACTCTACTGATTTGGGCTGGCATTTGGACCAATGGCCGCTCTGAACTTCACATACTGCAAGGAACCATGAATTCTGAACGCTATGTGAATGTTTTACGAATGAACATTGGCCAAATGACAGATCAACTTGGTGATCCATCGACTTGATTATTTATGGATGATAATGCTACGTGTCACAGGAGTAGTAGAGTCAACTTATGCAAGTCTCAATTAGGGCTTAGGACATTATCTTGGCCAGCTCGTTCCCCTGATCTGAATCCCATAGAAAATGTATGGAGTATTCTAAAACGTAACGTTCGTCGTTCACTGCTACCTACAATTGGCGCATCACAACTTACGTCACTGTTAAAAAGAGAGTGGAGAAAGTTAGATCAGTCAAAAATCAACGATATCATCGAATCAATGCCTAGACGAATTGGTAATGTCATTGACAATAAGGGTACGGCCAGAGAATATTAGCTTCTTAAGAACCGTTACTGTATCATAGCTTATCAGATTATATAAGGACATTTAAATATATTAGGGACATGAAATAACATGAAAAATGCTTTCTGTATCATACTTATGTTTTATTTAGTCAAATTTTAGAATGATCCACTTTTTATGAAACGGACTGTACGTTGGCCACACCCGAACTTGAATAATGGAGTTGATTTGTGCTAATAGCCTTGCGGGTATAAAATACAATAATACTCTGTTAAGTAAATTTTCGATTTAAACTTCGTCAGACTCTCACATTTGATGAAGGCATGAATTACAAGAGCTTTTATAAGAAAGATGAAAAGAAAGATTGTCACTTCACAATTAGGAAGATTCTTTAATGCCATCAATCCGGCAGGGTGTCAAGTTACATCACCGTTGGATATTTTTCCCCGCCTTCTGTGATGAGCGGTCAGCAAACGCGGCGAGGGGCGATGATTGTTCCTCCCTGTCTATTGTCACAGTTGGGTCGGTCTGTTGACAAAAATCTTAGCGTTCGGTTTCCCATGCAGCAATTCATCAGGTTGTTTTCTTTGGCGATATGAAATGCCTCTAATGCTAGGCGCGTACGATTGCACTTTTCTCTCCCTAGGATCATCCATTTGATTGCGTGGCCGTTGTTTGTGCCATGCTGCTGAAGATGCTGGTGGACATGCGATGAGGGGGAATTCAAATGTTCTAATATTCGAGTACGGGCAGTTCTCTCACTCTGTCCGATGTACATTGCTTTACAAGTTGGGTGGGAACACATGATTTTGTCCACAATATGCTTAGTAAAGCACACTCCTTTTGAAATAGATGTCTCGCAGGCTAGGCATTGTTTGGGGCAATTTTGCATTTCCTTCTTTGGTCTCAAACTTCTTGACAGGGGAGGCTCGGTAGTGTAGATAATGCGGATGTCGTCGTGTAAATCAGTCTCTCTGAGTATTTTGCTCATTTGTCTTATCTGCCTCTCGTTAAAGTAGGGAATTTTTAGGTAGGTAGTCGGTGGGCTTCTCTTTGTTTCGCTAGCGTTTCTATTTTTGACTGATAGGATGTTGTTATCAATGAAGTTCTCAGGATAGCCGTTTCTCCTGAACGCGTCTTTCATCTCTGATAGTGCTTCATCGGCATTCATGGGACTGGTATTTCTGAGGGTGCGATAAGTCTCTGCTGTGACGAGGTTGCGCTTTCTGCTTGCGGGTACGGTAGCTCCATACGGTAGACATGCTCCACTGTGGGATGGCTTTACGTATTTCTTGTAGGTAACTTGACCATTTTCTATTCGTACCTTGGTATCGAGAAACGGTACTTCATTTTCTTCTGGTGCTTCGTAGGTGAATGTGATGTTGGGATCCACTACATTTGCGTATGCCCCTCAAAGACAATTCTCCCAACGTCACGACAAATCAAGTACAATGGAAATTTAACGAAGATAGCCGCTCAATATCCGACCAGCAGAACGAAAGCCTTAATCGAACGGTACAAATCTTCGGAGCCGCTTCCAAGTACACCCCACGCCCTGCCCAAAGATCACAAGGCTGGACCACTGAAAGGAAGACCAATAATCACAAGTGAAAGCTCTATCGTCAGGCCCCTGGCACAGCTTCTATCCAAAAACTTCCAGCCAATGATCAAGAAGTACGTTCAGAACCACTGTCCTCAACAATGGACTTCATCAACGCAATCAAGGAATTGGAAATTCCAAAACAATGTCATTTTGGGTCATTAGATGTCTCCAATCTCTACGGGAGCATGCCATTATAAGACGGTGAGGCAACTCCTGGACTGATATAAGTGGCGACAAACTTTCAAGCCGTAAATAGACACGACTGTATATTCCCTGATTTGGAACCAGAGCACTTCGAAGAACTCCTCCGGCTTTGTCTCTACGAAGATCGATACCTGTTGAGCGGTGAATTCAGACAGCAAAAGACAGGCATAGCCATGGGGAACTGTGCCGCTCCACCACTGGCGACGATCTTCATGGACCAACTGGAGAGGAAGATACTGAGACGTTTCCCGAGCATTATCTTCTGGAGACGGTATCTAGACGATGTCTTCTTCATAGGAACGTCAGTATTGGACGTAACAGAACTACTCAGTTGCGCAAATGTAGTGGATCCCAACATCACATTCACCTACGAAGCACCAGAAGAAAATGAAGTACCGTTTCTCGATACCAAGGTACGAATAGAAAATGGTCAAGTTACCTACAAGAAATACGTAAAGCCATCCCACAGTGGAGCATGTCTACCGTATGGAGCTACCGTACCCGCAAGCAGAAAGCGCAACCTCGTCACAGCAGAGACTTATCGCACCCTCAGAAATACCAGTCCCATGAATGCCGATGAAGCACTATCAGAGATGAAAGACGCGTTCAGGAGAAACGGCTATCCTGAGAACTTCATTGATAACAACATCCTATCAGTCAAAAATAGAAACGCTAGCGAAACAAAGAGAAGCCCACCGACTACCTACCTAAAAATTCCCTACTTTAACGAGAGGCAGATAAGACAAATGAGCAAAATACTCAGAGAGACTGATTTACACGACGACATCCGCATTATCTACACTACCGAGCCTCCCCTGTCAAGAAGTTTGAGACCAAAGAAGGAAATGCAAAATTGCCCCAAACAATGCCTAGCCTGCGAGACATCTATTTCAAAAGGAGTGTGCTTTACTAAGCATATTGTGGACAAAATCATGTGTTCCCACCCAACTTGTAAAGCAATGTACATCGGACAGAGTGAGAGAACAGAGTGAGTAATGGTACTCGAATATTAGAACATTTGAATTCCCCCTCATCGCATGTCCACCAGCATCTTCAGCAGCATGGCACAAACAACGGCCACGCAATCAAATGGATGATCCTAGGGAGAGAAAAGTGCAATCGTACGCGCCTAGCATTAGAGGCATTTCATATCGCCAAAGAAAACAACCTGATGAATGGCTGCATGGGAAACCGAACGCTAAGATTTTTGTCAACAGACCGACCCAACTGTGACAATAGACAGGGAGGAACAATCATCGCCCCTCGCCGCGTTTGCTGACCGCTCATCACAGAAGGCGGAGAAAAATATCCAACGGTGATGTAACTTGACACCCTGCCGGATTGATGGCATTAGAGAATCTTCCTAATTGTGAAGTGACAATCTTTCTTTTCATCTTTCTTATAAAAGCTCTTGTAATTCATGCCTTCATCAAATGTGAGAGTCTGACGAAGTTTAAATCGAAAATTTACTTAACAGAGTATTATTGTATTTTATACCCGCAAGGCTATTAGCACAAATCAACTCCATTATTCAAGTTCGGGTGTGGCCAACGTATTTAGAAATTTATTAATCTTCAGTGTGATATTATAGAAGGTGGTTATGTAAATGGAAAGCTAACAAATAATGTCTTCAGTTATCCAGCATTTACAGTTCCGATTGGTTACAGTTTGAATGTAATCCCAAAATCATTAATATATTTTTCAGTTACCAGAAAAACAATTAATTCAATTACCATGAAAATAACAGATGAGAAGGAAAGGAAATAAATTTTAGAGGGGAAGAGATTATGATAGATCTATTGTTGCGTGAAGTGTAAATCTCTCGGTATGAGATAAAATGATACAAATATAAATGATGTAAATATAAATGTCTTTAAGCAAAAAAATTAAATTTAATCATCATCATAACTTATCCAATAAAGTTCTATCAGTCATTTGTGGAAGATCAGGGTGTGGAAAAACTTATCTATTATTTAAAATTCTCACGACACCAAACTTTTTGAATTATAGTAATCTAATAATTTGTACAACAACAGCAGAACAACCTATTTATCAATTCTTGAAACACGGATTTGAAAATAATCTTTCAAAATCTGGAATTGTTTCTTTATTCGAAGAATATGAAAAATCGGATTATGACGAGGATATAATTTCATGGTGTAAAGAAGCAGCTAAAAATACTAACTTAGTAGAAACAAATAAAGATGATCATATTTCAGTACAATTAATAGATGATATAGGTAATATGTCTGATCCAAGTAAACTAGCCAAAACAAAGAAACATTGTGTAGTTTTCCATGACTGTGTAAATAATAGAGATCAAACAATCCAGAAAAGTTATTTTACGAGAGGAAGACATAATATAGGTAATAATAATAATAATAATAGAATGCTTTATTTTCAATCAATACAACGAGCGGTATGACTGGTTACAGCAATTACATCATGTGAATCTCGAGTATTTTACGAAACTTCCATTGTAGAGTGAGGAGGATCGTCGTTGAGGTAGCAATTTCCGGGAGCGGCGAACAACACGAGTAGGGTCTCTCGCACTAAAAAATTCGACATGTGGATGAATATGGGGATTACCACTGATCTTTTTAATTAGTTTAACACACACTTTGTCCAGAAAGTCACACAGATGGGGTTTGCCTTCAACATTTGACCATCGAATTGCAAGACGGTATAGACGGTCAAGTTTTTGAAAGTTCTTTACACTTACATCACAAATGATGGGCTAACAAAATGTTATATGACACAGCACAAGACTTACAAAAGCCTGCCAAACGACTTCACCACGGTTGTTATTATTACGTAAACGGCGTACAAATGACATGGAACGACAACATTTAGCATACAGTTTTGCATACAGTTTGTAGCGTGTTCTATTTAACGCAAAGTATGTATTCATTAGACGGAGGTGTTATTAGAAAGAATGCAAATATATTTGTGCTATTTGAAATTAATTCAAGAAATCTAATTGACTTATTAAAAGATTTATGCGTAAGAGATAGAGATGAATTCAAACAATCATGTAATAATGCTTGTAATTAAAATATTGCCACTGGCTTTCTCAGGAATACGTATGTTTATTTCGTCCAATATTTCGTCCTTCTTCCACAGGGACAGACGTTAGACTGACACGGCATTACATGATGATCGGGTCATGATTACATTTCAGCTATTGACATGCAACACTATCAATAACAAAAGGAAACAAAGGTAAACAAGTCACCATAGAAAGTAAGTAAGTCACATCTGTACAGTAAGAAGTCACTATCTGCGATACTACTCTCGAATGAACGGGAGTACCACCTCACCAACGTAACCATTGATTAGAGAGTGTAAATTACCATCTCGTTGGATATACATGGCTTCTCTTGCTCGTCTTGCGGAACCATCTCTTATTGTCTCCACTACTTTCCACTCAATGTTGTCTTCAGGCAGGGATGCGTGCTCATCGATGAAATGCTCATATACTGCCGAGGTTCTGGTCTTGATATGCTCCTTGATTCTGGATTTCACTGTTCTCTCTGTTTGACCAATGTACTTCAATCCGCATAGTTTGCATCTTATTTCATAGATCACGTTCTTCATATAGCATCGCTTCTCTTTCTGTCCAATCTTGCAGGTCCAGCAATCTAGTTTGCATATCGGCTTCTCCCTCTGCTTACGCCATCGGTGACTTAATGGACGTTCAGTTTCATATATAACCCTTATTTTGTTTTCCATCTTACACTGTTTGGTTAATTTTCCAATATTATATATATATATATATATAATATTATATATATTTTTTCTCAGTATATCCAGATCAGGTGAGTAAATGACGAAGATGTCATCAACATAACGACACCAGAACCATACGTCCGGATTTTCTGAAATTCTTCCTTCGATAGTGTTGATGACATCTTCGTCATTTACTAACCTGATATGGATATACTGAGAGTGGCAAATCAAGTGCATCCAAACATAGCTTTCACTTTGGAGGAATCAATAAATGAAGCCTTGCCATTCCTCGATACCTTTGTGAAGTAGTGTGAAGAGCTGAACCAGTTTCAATTCTCCTTATATGTGAAACCATTTCACAGCAACTGTTGCTTACCTTTCTCCTCTTTTGTACCGGATAGCCGAAAACGAGGACTTCTTATTAGTGAAAACTGGAGAACAACACGAAATGCATCTTCTTCTCAATTGGCAAGTTCTAAAGGGTCACTTCGTCATCAATTTACAGAGAATGGTCATCCTAAGAAATGGATTGGCAGATATTATGACCAACCTATTGAGAGACGAGCCCGTAATGAAGAAGAAGAGCCCCTAACTTATTTGAAGATCCCATTCATTGACGAGCAAACCAGGAGAAGAATTGGAAAATTAACCAAACAGTGCAAGATAGAAAACAAAATAAGGGTTATATATGAAACTGAACGTCCATTATGTCACCGATGGCGTAAGCAGAGGGAGAAGCCGATATGCAAACTAGATTGCTGGACCTGCAAGATTGGACAGAAAGAGAAGCGATGCTATATGAAGAACGTGATCTATGAAATAAGATGCAAACTATGCGGATTGAAGTACATTGGTCAAACAGAGAGAACAGTGAAATCCAGAATCAAGGAGCATATCAAGACCAGAACCTCGGCAGTATATGAGCATTTCATCGATGAGCACGCATCCCTGCCTGAAGACAACATTGAGTGGAAAGTAGTGGAGACAATAAGAGATGGTTCCGCAAGACGAGCAAGAGAAGCCATGTATATCCAACGAGATGGTAATTTACACTCTCTAATCAATGGTTGCGTTGGTGAGGTGGTACTCCCGTTCATTCGAGAGTAGTATCGCAGATAGTGACTTCTTACTGTACAGATGTGACTTACTTACTTTCTATGGTCAGTTGTTTACCTTTGTTTCCTTTTGTTATTGATAGTGTTGCATGTCAATAGCTGAAATGTAATCATGACCCGATCATCATGTAATGCCGTGTCAGTCTAACGTCTGTCCCTGTGGAAGAAGGACGAAATAAACATACGTATACCTGAGAAAGCCAGTGGCAATATTTTAATTATAAATATGTCCAGGAATGGCCTCCTTTATTTCAATGTAATAATGCTTGGACTAAAGATTATGGATTTATTACTATAAATATTGATAAAAACGAAATGATGGAGTGATCGAACATTTGTTCACAGGGTGAAACTCCGTTTTCGTCTGATCTGACTTTATCAGAAACATCATAATATCTCATGATCTTCCAACTGAGTAATCAAATCCATCAATTTAGGTATACTACTTCTTCATTACTATAATTGCATTCTTTCTTTATTTTTGAATGTTTCTACGAGAACATCTTCTCGGTCTCCAAATATATTCATTATACCATTTTCATTAGCTTCGTGTCTTTTAAGAATATTTATTTTATTGCATTTTTAGCATCTTATATGCAAAAATAATGATGCTTTTTTTCTAAAAGATGAGTAACAATGTAATAAAATAAATATTCGCAGACATTTAGATTTGTTCACTCATTTAAATATATGTAAAATGATGTTAAAAAACGTTGGTGGTTGTGCTTATAAATCAATTTCACAAGAATCAGAAATAGAAATAGAAAACTATATCATGTAAACTGGTGACGTTTTATCATGCCCATTGCATCTTTCTATTCTTCCACAACAAAATACCGAGTTAACAAATAAAAATCATGTTGATACGCAAATCGAGAAATCTATGAATGAATTCATAAAAATTAATGATGAAAGACTTAAACAACAGTTATCAGAGCTAGGGTTAAAACATGTGAAAATGAAAACTGATTTATCAAAATGTTATGAAAAGAATGAAAATGATCTATCAAGACTTAATAAAAAAAGATGAAAGGATAGAAACTGATTTATCAAGACTTAATAAAAAGATGAAAAGATGGAAAATGATCTATCAAAACTTGATGCAGAAATGCGTTCTGCAAGTAAAAAAGACTTGACTCTTATTCAACAAAAATACTATTTGCAATTCAAAAGATTGAAAGCTCAGAGAAGAAAATCATAACCCTAAAATTAGTACAAGATGAAATAAAAGAAGATCATAGACGAAATAGACAAATAGAAATTGATTTATCAAAATTTAATAAAAAAGATGAAGGTATAGAAGCTGAGCTATCAAAACTTAATAAAAAACTAGGGTAACAATCAAAGATCACAATTCTCTTAGCAATCAAGGTCAAGTCTTCAATGCAGCAGAATAAACAATTAAATAAAGAAGTGAATAAAGAACTGAAAAATCTTTCAACTAAGAATCAAAAATTATTACGTCAATTGCTGTCTACCATCCGAAAGGAAAGCGATGAACGAAGTTCCCGCATTACGGTACAAATGAAACACATGACTAAAATGGCAAATGATGTGAAAGCTCTCAATCTGAGGGTTAGCAAAGATGAAGATCCTTTCCTTGAATTTAGAAAATGAGTTAAAGAATAACAATAAAAGTGCTAAAAAACAGTCGAATGCTGTTAAGGAACAGTTGAATGCTGTTAAAGTTAAGTTGAATGCTCTTAAAACGGTTTTGAAGATGAATCAGGAGAAAATGCTAGTTAATAGAAAAGAAATTAAAATACATCACACGCTGCTCATCGCAATAGATAAAGTACAAAAGCAAATTAATAAAGTAATCACGCGGTTGTTGTCCATTCACAAACGTAAATCTTAATCACAAGCTTAAATCAAAGCCTATAAAATGCCTGAAATTTATAAACACAATCTTAAACAATTTTCATCGAATCAAAAAATTGCAAACGAACCATCTATGAAACCTGTTTGCCATTATAACAGTGTAGAAACAATCCAAAAAGAAGGAGATGGTGTATTTTCTGGTATAGGAAGTATCGTTAATATCATAAAAAATAATAAAGATTTAAGTTCCTCCGCTGAAAAAGGTGCTGCTGCAATTGGAAGTGTAGGTAATGCAGTTTCAAATGCTGCTAAGTCACAAAATGAACTCAGGCAAATAGAAGCTAATCGTAAACTTAGGAGTGAAGCAAAAGAAATTTCAAAAATACAAAATATTTCACATGAAGCAAAAAATAAAATAGCAAAGTTACAGAACACTAAAAGTTTGGAATAAATAAGAGGAAATGGACTAGCAAAATTCCCGTAGGTCTAAACTATTGCCGTAGGAAATTCCCGTAGTTCTAAATTGTTTTCTTAACGGTATCTATAAAACTGAATCTCTATATTAAAATACGTTCGAACTTTCGGTTCGATAAACCCATAATATTTTTTATAAAATGACCAAAATACTTGAAACTAAATTTAGATTAGACGATCCTCCATTTCTGAGTTACAATGAAAAAAGAATGATTATATAAGAATTGCAATGAATCCTGGCTCTTCCGGAAGAGTAGATACTGGAGGAGATTTACTGTTTGAAGTTGATAATCAGCAAAGTTATAGATATAAATTTATATTTGCCTGATTCGTTTTTGCACTGTGAATATTCTCTATATTCTGATGATGGTTTTAATACAGCATTACCAGCTACTGATAATATTACATTAGAAAGCAATTTCTTTCCCAGATTATTTCCACAAATGCGTTTGGATGTTTCACCACAAAATATAGAAACAATAAGTGATTCACCAGGCATAATTGATACAATTTATAACAATTGGTGAAAGTAATAAAAGAAACGCATAAAAAGTGAAGGTTGGTTTCCAGATAATAATGATGGCATAATTATAGATGAAATAGAACATGCTGGAAAAGATGCAGCAGGAATTGCCAAAGATGTAGAACAAATTGCAAAACATTTAAATAAAACACACAATAGCGCATATAAAGAAAGACGTGACTTTGACAAAAAAGGTAAACAAACTATTAATTGGTCATTATCTCCATTATTTGGTTATTTGGATTATAATAAAATATCATGTCAAAAAATTCAAACTCATAATTCATCGTACTTTAAAAAACGAATCAATAATTTTTGGAGATAAAAACGAAAAAAGCACACTTAAAAATTGATAGACTTGAATGGTGGACAAAACATATTACTCCTAATTTAGAAATTGAAACAACTATTACGAAAAGATTGAATACTAATAAACAAATTCCACTAAGTTTTATGAAACGTATTGCTAGTTCTGTTACCTTTTCAGATCAAGGCATTTTACTAGAACTTCAATACTCCAAGATATTTATTACTAACTTTTCAAAAGAATGAAGCCCCGAGCTTTGATAAGAATAATAGCCTTTTTCATGTAAATTCAATTAAAAGTTCACAAATTTCATTTAATCAAACACGCTATACAATTGATCCATTGAGATTTGATATTGCTAATAATCAATTTTTGGAAGGATATAATGCTTGTAGAGATTTGTGTCGAGAATTTGGAGTTGAAGCACAATTATCACGTTTAGACTGGAAGAATTTATACCCTGTTTTCTGCTTCGATTTAAGTGCACAGTCTGAAGATATAATTAAAAACGGTTGTGATGCAACAATTAATGTTGAAAAGAGTAATTCAAGTCTATCATAAATGGCACATGGTTTGCTTTTAGAAGATGTAAATATTCTATTGAGATTCTAAATGGAAAAATGGTTAGGATGGGTTAGTAACCTGAGGACCTTTGGTCAGATCGGCTAAAGCCCCTGAACAAATTTCTATTGGCTAATTCCTTTCAATGTTTCTATTTTTAAAAATGAACGGCAAAGAAAAAATAGAATTGAAATTGCGCAATATTGTAGATGTCAATAAACCCAAATATGTTGCTGTTGATAAAAAGAAATATTATGTTAGTAGACCAATGATAGAAAATATAAAATTGAAGGAAGAAAAGAATGGTGGAATTCTCCCATTAATTCCTCTAATAATAGGAGGTATAGCAGCAGCAGGAAGTGTGGCAGGTGGAACAGCTGGTATTGTCGAAGCAGTAAATAAAAATAGATCAGAGAAGGCAGCATTAGAAGAACAAAAACGTCATAATAAAGAGTTGGAAAAAGCAGCAAGGGGACAAGGAGTAGTAGATAGCTTTATTAGTAGATGAAATTCAGTTGATGAAGGAAAAAGAAATCTTAAAAATGTACTACATAATATTGATGATTTAATAGAAATAAAAGAAACAAAAGATGGTTCTGGAATATACTTGAACCCTGGTATGATTCGTTAATATACTTATTTTATCTTATTCTTTATTTTAATTTATTTTATTAAATCTCAACGAATTCTTTTTTTAAAATGAACGAAGTGAGTTCCTTGGATGCCTTGAATTTGAATAACTTAAACATTTCAAATCTAGAACTATTGGATTTTCCTTCTCGTAGATATGAAGGAAGTGATATACAAAAAACATTATCATATCTTCCGGGATTTATTTGGGCAAAACATAAAGTTGAAAAACATCTTCCTGGTCATTCATATACTGGTCCAGGAACTCGATTAGATATAAGACTAGATGAAAATGATAATCCAAAACAAGGTGAAGAACCTAAAAATAGAATAGATGCAGCAGCTCATAAACATGATTTAGCATACAGAGATCATGATGAAATAACTTCTAGACATGTAGCAGATAAAAAATGATACAAGAATTAGATAATATTAAAAATTCTACCTTTAGAGAAAGAATTGAAAGAATGCTTGTTAAGAAAGCTCTACAAGCAAAAATGTTATTAGGTCAAGGTTTAGAAAGTAATGAAAGAGCGAACGAAGTTCGAGAGACAAAGTCACGTACTTATGCCTCCGAAATGTCGAATGACCTAGGACGCTACGCGTCCGAAATTCATAAGGAATATAGAAGACCAAAATATTTATTGAAATGAAAGTGAGGGTGTTCAACAAAGATGATATTTGGAGTGCTGATCTTATTCATATGCCGAAAGAAAGGGATTGATTATAAGTATGCTTTAACAGTCATTGATTTATATACTAGGTATGCTTGGGTGAAACCATTAAAAATAAAAGTGGTTTATCAGTTAAATATGCATTTGAAGAGATCTTTAAGGAAAGTAAAAGAAAACCAAAAAATTTGTTTGTCGATAAAGGATCTGAATTTAATAATAGAAATATTAAACCATTATTTGAGACAGTTTATTCCACTGAAAATGCTGGAAAAGCTGTAGTAATAGAAAGATTCAACAGGACATTAAATCATTTAAGAAGTTTGCTGAACAAGGTAATCAAAGATGATCAAAAATATTATCAGGAATTGTTGAGGATTATAACAATAAGATCATTCAGGTATTGAAGAAAGTCCAAAGAATGCCTTTGAAAATCGAGATTTGATAAGAAAGAAAACATTTGAAAATAATTATGAAAATGAGAATAATTCTAGTTTAAAAAACAGAAACCAAAATTCAAAATTGGTGATGGAGTACGAATATTCATATACAAGAATAAATTTGAAAAAGGCTTTGTAGGTTATTGGACTAAAGAAATATTTGAAATTAGTAAAATAAATAGAACTTATCCGATTACAAGTGAAATCAAAGATTTAGATAATGAAGAAATAAAATGTAGGTTTTATGAGAATGAATTACACACCACAGAACTTTAGCAAACATCCTTTGGCTCTAGCATAATATCTAGAAACGATCTTCCTTCTTGTAATTTATATACAACATAAATACATAATTGACCACAATAAGTAGTTCCAGGTTTTTGAATTTGAAAAGTATTGTATGTTCCTTTTCCCAGTATTTCTTTTACTTCATTTGTAAGGGGAAGTCCGTATGAGTCGAACCAATAGTTTTCTACATTAATATTCTTTTGCCCTGCTGACCAGTGCACTCCTTTTTGATCTGACATGTACAGATTTCTCACAAAATTCACTTCAGGTGCATTTTTTATCAATTGTAATTCAACTCTCATTAAGACGTGGAAATTTTTTGTTCCTTATTGATTAGGAATTTTCTTCAGATCAAAATTCGTAGTTGTTTGTTTTCCGTATTGTTTTAGGAACTCAGTCAGACCAAAAGCTCTGGGAGATAACAACTCAGTCAGATTTTCAGCATTCACTTTAAATGAAAAAATTCTATTAACTGACAACGTTTTAACTGTCAACAATTTGTTAAATGAGATACAGTTTGTAAGCATTAATGAAATTGCTATGACAACGTTGACGTGACAATTGTAACTTTCTAAAACAATATAGTTCAAGTAAACCAATTAATCGCTGCCATTTTCTGAGCAGTTTTGGATTCAAACGAGGTTTTGGTCGCAGTTTCGGTCGGAGAACTGGCAGCGCATTTGGCAATTGTATAAGTACGGGTAGCAGCTGCTTGTTCTGAAATGCATTGTTTCATGAATGCGGGAAGCAACTGCATCGTTTCATGAATACAATGTTTCATGAATGCGGGAAGCAACTGTTCCCTACAATTGGGCGATCATCAGAGTGCAAGGCTGTAGCAACAACAGGAATTTTACTCTAATACCTTGTGTTACATTCTCAACTTAAGTCCATATTTTTCTTAATTTTTTACAATGTTCTAATTTTAATAATAGTTGTCCCTATCTTTCATGTATCTCACTCTATCTTTGTGTTTTGCTAAGTCCATTTCATATGTTAATCAAGGATGTATGGATTTAAGTTCATCCGAGGAGGTTTGCATTTTTTGATAAATATTTTTAAATAGTTAATTAGAGGGTAATTTTGAAATTCGAAATTTTTTAAAACGCTATAATGAATAAATTTCATCAATTTTAGTGAACCTAAATTTCTGAAAAATGGACGTTTTCAAAACGCCAAAATGAATAAATTTCATTTGAAATTATTATTATTTCCCCAATTTTCATAAAAATTTCATCAATTTTAGGGGACCTAATTTTTTTGATTTTTTCGTCTGTCTTGGAACGGTCTTATATTCATTACTAGTGTTTAACAATTCAAAGTGTTCATAATAATTCAAAATGTTTAACAATTCAAATAACATAGAAGAATCACAATGTGGTAAAGTGTTTATTCCATCATTACAAATATAACGTTTATCATCAAAAGGAGAAAGTAATTTTTTCTTTATTTCATGAATATATGTTTCATATTTATTAGAATTCATTTGGTACATTTCATCATAACACAATTTATAATTTTCTGGTGTTTGATGTAAACAATTTTTGCAATCTTCAAATTTTAAATTTCCTACAGTTCTTCTAGAAATACCATTTATTTTACTAAATGAACAAATTTCGTCATCTGATAAATCCGTCATTAATTCTTCTTCCGTTTTTAATGTTTTATAAGAATAAGCTTTACTTCCTAAAAATATTATTTCACTCATAATTTCTCCATTTAATTTATCTTTAAACTTTCCAATAACTTTTTTATTTTATTTGAAAACAACGGATAACCTTCTGGATAATTACTTGTATCTAAATCTGCTAGTAATTTCCCAGAATTTCCATTTTCGTCAAAATTTAAGTTTTTGAGACATTGCGTAACCGTATAAATTATTTGCATCTAAATATAAAAGATAGTTAGGATCTCAACTAATTATATCATTAGGATCATTTGGATCATTGAAATATTCATTATTTGCTTTTACATGCCTAGAACCTAAAACACCAGAAAATCCTCCTCTTAGTCCTCTTTAAATCATTAATAACATATCATAATCAGTTAATAACTCTAATTCTATTTTTCTAAATTTTAAACCGCAATTCCAAGTTAAACCTGGAGAAGAAAAACAACAACAAGGATCGATTTCATGATTTTCTAAAAAGAAACTTCTAAACTTTTCAAAACAATCTGTATTCAAAACAATCCAATTTTAAATAAAAATCATGATAATCCTGAAATGTTTTACAGTTAAATGTTTTCCAAACTAATTGCGCTCTTTCATATTCAATATTTTTAATATCTTGTCATTCCACACAGTGTTTGCAGTCAACGCATCGCATCTCTATTCCAGAAACTTGCCTCCGATGTAAGAACACTCGCTTCATGCCGAACTGGCAGGAACATTCGATCTCTGCTGAGATATAATCTACGCTAATATATAATGCCATGTAACGTTCTTTCATGTGCTGTCTTTGATTAAAAAACGAGAGTTGAGAAAGATTACATCGAAACCGGTCCTCTCACATACAAGGTATTTTTCTTTTTCACGCGTTCTTGCCAGGGAAGGAGTGAGCGGAGCCTGCTGTGGATACTCGTCCACAGCATTTTCACTGACTATAATACCCACTTGTTTTAGATTTGAAAAAAAATTTCAGTAGGAGGAAGTCTCGTCTCCTCCAGTTTTTCTTCCCCATCGAACCATTTGTAGGGAAAAACACCTTTCCTTCTTATTAAATCAAATTGTTCCTGATCCTAAGATTCTCTTAATGTAATTTTTAAATCTTCAAATTCCATCGATTATACCACAGATTCTAACGATTTTGACAAAAATCTATGGGAATCTAAAAAACGTAATTTTTTGTAAAAACTTCCATATTCTATGGAAATATAATCATCCTTAGTTATTGGAAAAACAGTTACTTTATTAAATTCATTTTCATACTTCATTAATCCTCCTATAATAAAATGGAAATCATATCTACTTCCATTATGAAAAAATACTGGAATTACTTTTGTTGTTTTACCTTCTTTAATATTACAAGGATTACATGAAGCTCCTCTATATTTACCATTAAAGGGATTGTGTTATTTTATTTTTGCTACTTTAGAAGAAAACTTAATTCCACAGAAATAACAGGGCTTGACTTTCCTAATCTATTTTTCGAGCAACAAGATAATTTTTCTGAAATGTCATTATAAATTTCAATTAAATATTCAACAAATTTTTCTTTTGCGCCTTTTTCGATATAACTCTCATGACGAGACAAAATTAAATTATGGTAATCGGATTTTATATACATACCAAAAGAAAATACTTCTTGTTTAAAAAGTGTATTTTTTTAAGGTGCATTAGGATTTGGAACAGCTGTATCTACTTTTTTATTCAATGATTCAAAATCACAATAAATTACAACAGGAAGTTTTGAACCATAATAATGTTTTGTAAATTTTAAAACATGCTTTCCTTCTAAAGGCATCTCAATTCTCACTAAAGAATTTTCACAATCTCTCTGATGATTGTTTAAGGCACTTTTAGAAGTATACCACTGCAAACATCTTCTATATGAAAAAACACTATTCCAATTTTTTCGTAGTAAGGAATTTAAATTCTTCAATAAACAGTAATGCGTATTTCCTTCATTTTCTAAAAGTAATGAATCTATTTCATTTTCCCTATCAAGAAAATTTGAAGTATAAATTGGATAGATAGAATAAACATTTCTCGGATTTTCTAAAGCAAAAACAGAAACCGAAATAGAAGGATTCTGTTTTTCAAGCTTCCTATATCTTTAATCTCCACAGGATATTCAATATTATTCATATTTATTGTTTCTTCATAATTTGCATAGTTTGTCACTCTTACTGGGTGCTTAATTCTTCGATATTATTTCGCTTAAATACTCCATAGAAAACATTTAGTATCATTCATATTTTTAATATTAATAATACCATAACTAGAATTATTTTTAAAAGGTAAAGTAAAATATGAAGAACCTTTAGGTGGGATAGCTTTTGATAGTTTTATTTCCATTGTTTCTATTTGATAAAAAACATGACCACTTCCCTGTTCTTGAAATTCATCAAACCACGCTTCAAATTGTTCTTGAAAACTTTTTAATATTAAGTCGAAGTTATTTATTGAATTCATATTCTCATTACTTGAGTGAAAAAAGCTTTTATTTTTTCATTATTAATTGTTGAAAAACTAGACTTTACTACAATCTTAATTATAATTGATACTATTTTTTCAAAATCCTTTACAACATCTTTTAGAGGGTTTTTAATGATGTCAAAATATTTGCTAATGTTAACACCAACAATACTTTTAATTATATAATCACTTGCTATAGAATAGAAATTTGTTGTATTTTTTATTACCGGAGAAATTTCTACTTCAACTTCATTAAATAGATTATGAAGATCTTCACTTATATTTTTATTTGTTAATTCATTATGATGCCTAAATTTAGGTTTCGCAAGATTTTTAGTATTTACAAGACTTTTTTGCATTTTTTGTGTTTTCTGTGCTCATTTTATATAGAATAAATTTTATTGTAATTTTTCATTTCATTACATTTTTCCATTTTTGTACTGTTTAGAATAATTAGGATTTCGATCAAGAAATTTATTAAATGCTTCCTTATATTTTTCCTTATTATTTTGATAATGTTGTTTTTATATGGTTTATTGCAATCTTCACAACTTGAGCGATAGCCAGATTTCTTTGTTCTATCTTTCATAAAATTATTAAAAGTTTTACATTCTGTACATTTTGTACATTGAAGAACGGAATGATGAACGAAGTCATAAACGAAGTGAATCCCTTGAGATTTATTCTGATTTTCTTTGTTCACTTTACCAGAAGAGTTACTCTACATTATCTAAAAGCAGCAAAATTGAAACGGAAAATACCAGCAAGCATAGTATACCCGAGAAAGCGATCGTGGACCGGAAATACTGTTGTACCTATGAGTGATAGGGGAGGAGGTTTAAACCAGCATTTTGTTGAAAAGACTACTCAAAAACGCTGTCGTGTTTGCCCCGGACGACCGAGAACATGGTGTCCTACTTGTAGAGTTGGCCTATGTGTGGAGCCATGCTTCAAGATCTTCCATACCAACAAGTAATAAACACTCATATGATGATTTTTTCGTTTATTTGTATACGTTAACCTGTGTGAATAGACACATTTTCTCTATTTATTGTTCTCATTTTCTTGAAAAGGTAAGCATATGTATTCTACATGTATTGTAGACTAAGTGTACTCTATGTAGTGTTATACCACATAAGCAATATAGTCCGAGATCTTTTAAACATCATACACTATATACAAGCAATTATCTTTCATTCTTTGTTTGTTAACTATAGAATTATAGCTACATAAATTATAGATAGATGCTACGACTGAATTGTGCTTATGTCGAGTGTCACACATATGTGACAGTAAATGTAACCATGTTGTCTTTGCACGAAAAGGATGAATTACTGGATATTAGATTCTTATCGCTAACTCAGTATCGAGAACGATAAAGTTCTCCAAAAATCGCTTTTCTTCTAGGTGCTGACATTGATGGGTTAAAGAGAAGAAAAAACATTATTATCTTATTTCTTTTTATATTCTTTTTTCTTCATTCTTTTTTTCATTCTTCTTTTTTCATTCTCATTTTTTTCTTTCTTCTTTTTCAATTAAATTTATTTCTTTTTTGAACTCTTTAGTTTTTTCATTATTTATATTAATTATGTTCTCAAGCAAATTGATGCAATTTATATATATTTGAAAAGTTTTTGTACTGGGATTATTTTATTTAAAGTATTTAGTTCTATATTAAGGACTTTATTTCTATAATTTTCATTTGATTCGGTTAATTTTTCTATTTGATTTGTTTTATTTCTTTTAATAACACTTTGTCTTTTTTATATTCTTTTGTACAATATTTACATTTTCGTCGTCTTCCAAAATAGTTTGAATATATTTGTTTTTTATAAAAATCATCGTTAGATCTCATTGCGATCTCTCTGCGATGCATCTGAGCATTGCGAATACCCATTTCCGGAAGCGTGAGTCTCAGCTCATAACGGACAACAGTGGAGGAAGGAGCACACAAGTCGACTACATTGCCATCAGTGGAAATGAAATAAAACATGTGTGCGACTGTAAAGCCTTACCCTTTGAATGTGCAGCCACTCATCACAGATTGGTAGTTATGGACCTGAAAAAGCATGCTGTACCAACAAAGAAGCCAAATAGCTATGTTTTTAGCTATGTCCAGTGTCCTGTTTGACAAAAGGATGCCTCTACGACTCAAAGGCAAGGTTTTCCACACAGTGGTCCGACCCGCAATGCTCTACCATGCTGAGCTCTGGACTACGAAGAAAGCTGACCTTAATGCGATGAAGGTATCAGAGATGAGGATGCTGAGGTGGTCAATGGGGAAGACAAAGAAAGATAGAATAAGAAACGATGAGATCCGTCGTATGCTTGAAGTACCCCAATAAGCAAAGAAATTGAGACTCGTCGATGGAGATGGTTCAGACATCTGCTCAGAAGACCAGAGGATAACATCTGCAAAACAGCAGGAAACACGAACCTGTCGACAGAAGAAAGGGAAGACCGAGAACAAGCTGTAGAACTGTGATAAAGAGTGGAATGAAGGTCAGATCGATAACCGAAGACATGGCCTCCGACCGAGCCATGTGGAAGCAACGGACTGAGGGGCCACCCCGTGCTACCCGATCATCGGGGAGGCTGAAACTGGATCGAGTCCGACCAAGGTGAGCAAGGTGAGCATCGTTAGATCTCATTTTTTACAAAGGCAACATTTAAATTTAGTTTCAATGTTCATTTTAGAGGAATTAATTTTAATTGTAATATGATAGTAATTTTAGTTTTTTTCTCATTATTCAATGATGAATAGTAGTATGCTTGTTTTACCTTAAGAGGCTAACAAACGCCAATTTATTGAGTGGGAGCGAAATGAATTGTTTTCCGTATTTTTTCGAGCGCAGCGAGCGAATTTTATGAGCGAGATCGCGAGAAGCAAATTGAGGAAAAAGTTGGTTGGCCTCGTATGGTAAAACAAGCATACTACTTATGCCAGCGCTATCTCTATCAATGCGGCCTCATGTTCCACATCTCTGATTAATTCTTCGCAACTTCTCGTCATTATTTCATAAAATGAATCCCAAAAGAAATGAATGATTGATCGGGTTCTTGGTTATTTTGCTATATTTTCATAGAATAAGACATGTGATGTAAAAGTTTCTCATTCAAATAATGACTTTGATTGCCAGCGTTCATAAGAGCACGGATCATACGGAAGTATTAAATGGATTTGATGCTCAGTAATTGTGCATTAATGCATTTGCATTCATGATTTCCATACACATCAACGTAGGATGTAACAAACGCGTGTTGTATTTTCTAATTGAGATCAACTTTTTATGTCAATGAAATAGCTGCATTGTCAAAGGAAACCCTACGTGAAAACCTGGCATTTAACAATAAAATGGGCATTTAGACATGGTCAAAAACCTGCGTTTTCAAAATGTTTCCTTTAAAGCAAGCTATCTCTCTAAATACTAGTTGAAGTCTCAGAAATCGATGAGAATGGTATTGACTTGTTGATAGGTACCTAGAGCTTTGGTGCTCAGCAAGAGCGAATTAAATGCAAGTTATCAAGACATGAAATAGAAGTGCGTCGGCTAAGCCATATCACTCAGTAAATTTACGAATAGTATGTCACCGACATTGCACTTATTCTAATTCACACATGGACCTATTGGTGATTCATTAATGAATTGATCAAATGAAGGAAATCATCAAGAAATATAAAATTATATTAGAATTAATAAAATGAAAGTAAACGAAATGCATGTTATATAACAGAAAGTGTATTAGTTTTTGATTTAGAGCATATAAAACATTGTTTTTCGAACCCTTAAGTCATCATTCAATCGTCGTTGGCTGTCACACGAAACGAAAGAGAACATTCTCCTCCGCTAAACTTAGTTGTTACTCGTACTGTGCTCAAAATAAGTTAGACTCACCTGATGATCTTAGCGAACGAAATCTGAATCTTGAACATTCACCATTATCGGAGATTTCCTTCAATCGAGATTTTGTAGCATCCACCGGACTCATGACAATTTGAGAACAAACAGCAGATCTCGTGAATATTTCGAAGCAGTCACCAGTAAGAGCTGATGTAGATGGCTCAAACCTAAGCTTGCAATCTCCAAAGCAATCATATTTTCTGAAGAGATTCATGCCGTTTATCGTGTAGGTGGGAAAAACTATACTAGATTGTTGTCCATATCCTTCTTTTGAAGAAAGGATCCATGTAAGCATCGCATCATCACTCTTGACAACAAATTGATGGTTTTCCGACAGAGCTGAGATATTTGTACTGTTCAAGAAGTGGAAATTTATAAGATCAATATTTTCCTTGTCAACTTCTGCTACTCGGCTCGAATCACAAAGTAGCCAGTAAACATCTGTCAAAAGAAAAATGATGCTAGTCCGGCAGTGAGAACGAGTTTCCGCAGGGAACAAGGCCGAAAATGAGACTTTCACAGAATGATGTAGGTCTACAGCCTATATGGCTACTACGAATCTATGCCTCTGTCGACTTCTACCTGGTTCATTTTCTTGTCAGACAGGATCAAAGAAAAACACTATCCAATGGACACAGGTTGCAGCTTTTGGAAAAATGAAATATCGGGTATACATCAATCTGTGAAAGTCTTATTTTCGGCTTCGTTCCCTGCTGAAGCTCGTCCTGGCTTCCGGACTAAAGTGAATGAGCAAGTGGTGCAAACAGTTCATATATCAAGAAAATAATATTTATCCCTAAAGCCCACAAGGGTTGTTCAGACAACCCAACATTGTCACAAATGCAAAATGTGATATTGAAACATTTATGCCTGCTTGAAATTTGCAGAGGAAAAGTGCACAGAATACTTTTGAAGTGGCATGTAATGAAGTGAAAATCAAAAGTAATTAAATCAACCTGACATGTTTCGACTGGTCTTGTCAAAGGTAACCCAGCAAGTGACAATTTCCAATCAAACAGTTGCAATTCTGATGACAGATCAACCGCAGTCTGGTCAATCAAACGATTACCAGGGCAAGTGAAGATTGATCACGTGATCCTTTTGCTTGCACAGATCTGGACAGTCACGTTTAATATAAAGTGCTTCAAGAATGCGCAAATTGCGATCGTTGTAGGGACGTCACACTATCTGAAACTTGCTGAAAGGGTCATCAGGAACATTGTCACAGCTGAACACATGCTCGGTAATGGCAGAGCGAGATATTCCCGAGAGACCGTCTGAAAACCACTTGAGGATATGCTCCCTTGATCTAACAGTCAGAGGACGATATGTGACAGAGGACGTGACGGCCATTGGCAGCTAGCGACGGTAGTGCAGTTAGTCTTGAATGTCAAGACAGGCTTGCCTGCAGGAGCAAACTTGGCCAGCAATTCATTGATAGATTTTCGGATGAAAAAACTAGATTTGTCACCGTAGAAAGGCAACTTGATGTAAGCAGCTTTCCTTTCCACGGTGGTAACAGAAGCGTTATTGATGCTGGCAACTTTATATGTATCAATGAAATGCTCTTTGAGCAAGTTTCAGATAATGTGACGTGCCTGCAACGATCGCAATTTGCGCATTCTTGAAGCACTTTATATTAAACGTGATTGTAAGTAGCAAGGAATCCTCCCAACTGCGCACAGCGCCCCCTCCTCTGAAGCGCGAGTTGGGTTGATGTGGTTCTGGATCGACCGGCCGGGTGTGTATTGGTCGACCGTCGTGGTTGGTCTTCGGCGGCGGTCTTTGGTTTTGCTGTGTAGGATTGGTTGTAGGGTTGTTTTGTGTTTAGATTTGGTTTCCTGATGAAATTCTGCGTCGACATGTTGTGTTTCTTGGGTGTAGGTGTGGTTTAGGTGTGTTTTTGCGTGTTTTTGAGTAAGAAAATGGCTGTAGTGGCGAAACGAAGCCTCGTACGCGAAAATGGACGACGGATTTGGACTTTTTGGCCAATTTTGGGTCTAGAAGAGTTGTTTCCAAAGTCGTAGGCCAAACAACGAAGAACTTCGACCCCCCTCGGCAGCGTTCTTCCAACTTTAGTTCTAGAGATCGTAGAAAGTCGTGCAATAGCTCGTTTGAAAGGTAAGAGTGCCAAAAATTCATTGGAAAGCACAGTTTGGCCCTACCTTCATTTGCTGAGGCTTGAGAGTGACATTGAGACATTTCGTTATATTAGAGAGCCGTCAGAAGTTGGGTTTTGTGTTTTGGGCTCCAGCGGGCGAGCGAAGCATCGGACGAGAAAACTTAGACCAGATTTGGAATCAGCTTGATGTCATTGGCCAATGAGGAGCACATCCAATGAGAATCCAGCATTTCTCTATAAATAATGAGGTTTTCAGAGTGACAATCATTCTATCTTTGAGTCGCACAAGTGTCGGACGTACGTTCTCCCTCTACATTCCTATTATATTATCCATCTGAAATGGTAAGTCGGAACCTTCCTTCCTCTCCTTCCTTGAGTGCTAACTTAATAGCATCTCTTCTATTTTCAGGCATCTACTACATCTACTACATTTACAGGACAAGATAGTGTTCAGACGCTACAAGGATCTCTACAATCAGATCGTCTTATGTTGAGGCCAGTAGAAGAGACAACAAAGGTACATAATCCTACCCCACTACAGCGTAAATTTAGACAAGCCATACGTTATTACGATCATAGTATAATATTGCAAACGGGAATGATTCCTTCCACTGAAGTGAAGATATTGAACAATCAGTATGGGGACTACGTAGTCATTCCTGTGAATCCATACATTCGTCGCCAACTCGATATTATTGAAGAGTTTGCAACATTAAATATGGACATCCCTACTCCCCTTAGCAAGGAATGGAAGGCGAGAGACGACAATGATGCTCCATATAGAAAGATATGGGATGGTAAAAAGCTTTCTTTACCACTATCGCATTGGTGCTCATACTATAAAAGGAAGGAGATGAAGTGACACCCATCAGATGTGAAGACCTCGCAGAAGGCACTTGAAATATTGGTTTTGCTATCAGTGGAATATATTGTGGCTATCACCAGAACAACAAATTGGCCTCTATATCGGTGCATTCTCAATCCATCCTATATATACCAAAGCAACCAGACGTTCATGACGTTATTGATCAAATCCTCAACGAGAGCGGTACAAAGCGCAAGCCAGAGAAGAAGTCCTTACCTATCTGCTGCCGCTAAACGCAAGCCAAAGAAGGAGAATCAGTAGTCCTTACCTATCTCTACCTTATGACAATTCGCTTATGTGCTTTCAGTGTCGTAGACGTGGACTTATCAGATACATTTTACTTCTTCGCTGTCATCATGTTATTTGTGTATTTTGTCGTAAACAGCATCGATTTACTTCATCATTTTGTAATATGTTATAGGACTCTTCATCAGATGAGTAAAAATTTGTAATTTCCTTTTTAGTCATCTATCATCATTTTTATGAATTGTGAGGGTGAACCTGTACAGGAGATCAGTGCTATTGCTATGGAAAATTGGTCGTATCAAATTGTTAGTGTCACCATCAACATGCCAAGTGTGATCCCAACGCTGATAGCTGGGCGAGAAAACATATCCATGGACTTAGTCAGCAATACTTGCAAAACTATGGCTTTTCTAATGAATGTGCTCTTCTTCTTGACTTTAAAAGATGGTTAGCAGCCTATAATGTTGTATATATCTTTTGCAATGATCCTACTAAGGAGAAGAAACTATTTCCAAATCTAATCATCAATGATATTCTACTTCCACCTTGGGATAGTAGAGTTAATCAACACTATCATGAAGTCACTAAACGTTTTAAGGAATTGAGTGTTCCTATTTTAAATGTTCGTTGTAGTCGCTACATTCATCATCAATACTTTTTTCCTCCATATCTCAACACTGCTAAAGTAATGTTTGGTCATCATTGCTCTTTATATGATAGCTACCAACTGTATCTATTTTATCTGTTTCAAACCCAAAATTTGTAATGCAAGCTTGTTAAAGTCGTTGAATAAATGCTTTATGAAGAGATTTCTTATTTTCATGCAACGGGTGGGATAGATGAAGGATGATAATGTCTTTCTCAAGTGATTGTGGAACATTAAGTTTTCATAGACAAAGCTTAAAGGGCACTATTCAAGATTATGTGATAACTTTTCATAAAGATGAGATCAACATCAAATCAGTTATTGATGATGCTAGCACTCTATTTTTGAAGTTAATGGATACGTTTTCCAATAGAATTGTAATGGCGAGATTAGTTGCAAAAATTCATTTCAGCCATTTTGGGAAAGTAGAGGTAGAAGATCGTTTCTTCCACTTTGCTTCTTATTCGATGGAAGTTGTAGATAATCCCGAAGAATTTTTTGAAAGACATGGAAAAAATTGCTCAACGTCTTGATGCTTTTAACCATCATGGTAGCAGCTTAGTGATTGAAGCGATTTCACATACTCACATTAAACTTTGTATAAAGGAAACTTGAAGATGCAATGGTAGTTGATCGTAGCACAATTGGTTTTCGAGTTGTGTCTGCTTACTCTCGAAGTATATTCCTTCTGCACATGTGTCTATTATTTAGAAAAGGCTGGCAAGTTCATGTCTTCAAAAAGACTTGCTGTAGAAGTTGTTAGCAAGAGTGAAAATATGTGCGATGTATGTAAGCGAAAGGATGGAAGTGAAAAACGCATCTTTAAGAGATGTAAGCATACTCTCTGCCACCGCTGTTTCATACGATACTGTATTCAACTTCGTCAATGCAGTCACTGTGATATAGCTCATTTTGAGTGTCACTTCTGCCATCAAAGTTAGCACCTATGCAAATGTGGAAAAATCAAGTTGTAACAATGGTTAAGAGAAAAATGGCGAAACGCAAAAGTCGAAGGTCCTCAAAATTTTCTGAGGCCATTCCAGCTCTTCAACGAATGAAAGGAAATCAGCGATATAATGCTATGCGACATGCTAATGATAAATATATTCGAGAAATTGTTTCTCATGTGAGAAGTTTGAGGACAAAGAAATTATCACCACAACAACGAAAGTTACTTAAGCGACATATTACAAAATTGCGATTCATCTCCAATCCTAAAGTTACCCTTCAAAGAAAGAGGAAAACTCTAACACAAAAGGGTGGTATCCTTTCAGTGTTACTTCCGCTGTTAGCTCCTGTAGTAGGTGACCTATTGGGTAGGATATAATCCTAAGCGCTAATTATGCAAATGTTGAACCCCAAAGTATCAAAATGGATTTCAGACTTCAATGTGATAAAGTTCTGACTGTATCAGGTCCATCACATGCAGGTAAAACTGTTTTCACTCTGAATTTGCTAGATAAAAGAAAAGAGTTGTTTAGGGAACCTATCAATCGAGTGATTTGGTGTTATGGCATTTATCAACCGTCACTCTTTCAGGAATTGCAACGTCGTAACTTCATTCGAAATGAAGGAATTATTCCAGTGGATAAGATTCAGCCCAATGATGTCGTTGTTTTGGATGATCTATTAAAAGAAAGCGAGAATTCTAAAGATGTTACAGATATGTTCACTCGCGCAGCACATCACAAAAGATGCTTTATAATCTATATCACGCAAAATTTGTTACCTGATGGGAAAGAAGCCCGCACACGAAACCTGAATACACACTATTACGCTATTTTTAAGAATCCACGAGATAGAAGTCAATTTGAAATTCTGGCGCGACAAGTTGCGCCAAGAGGTTCAAAAGCCTTAATTGAAATTTTTCAAGTAGCAACTGAAAAACCACACGGTTACTTATTTATTGATTTTACACTGGAGTGTCCGGAAGAATTTAGATTTCGAAGTGATATAGTGATATTTAAAGAGCCTATGATTATCCACAAACTATGAGTTCTTATTCTCGCATGGTTGTTATTCATCAGGATGAGTATGTGCAATTGACTGCCATGCAACAAGTAAGACAACCTCTCGCAAATCAAATTTATAAGAATGAATTAAATTATCAGCAAAATGCGCACATCAAAGATCTACATCGTGCTGTATTATTACAATCGGAAACTGTCGAAGAATTGAAAAGTTTGAAGAATAAGATGCGTGACTCTGTTTCGGCTGCTACACCTTTAGCATCTCGCGCACATGCAATGTCCCTTTTCAACAGCATTGAACCATATCTCACCGTGAATGATGGAGGTGAAATCATTTCAGATGAAAATGAAATTATTAACGCTTCACGTTATGAAGACTTGATTCAGTATGCAACACGCAGAAAGCGCCGCCAAGGCTATGTCCCACCTGGTTGGTCTTACTTTCTTAAACTATTGAAAAAGCACAATGTTCCAAAATTTGCTTTGAATAATGAAACATTGAAAGAACTTGATTCTATTTCAGCACTTGATGCTACTTCATCTACTTCACCGGTTAAGAGTAAAATAAAAATGCCAAGGAATTGGTTTAAGAGATCACCTTCTAAATCTCCTACCACACCCATCAAGCAAATAAGGGGAAGAGAACGACGTAGAAGAACTCTTCCAAAGAAATACATGTTCTCAGACTATTAATATGAAGCAGATGTGTTGCTTGCCATGTAATGAGCCGCCGGAAGTAAATGTAACTGTAACTTGTACTTGCTGTGCCAGCTCTCACAATGAGACTCTTAAGCAATGTAAACGTAAATCTCATAAATCCTTTGGTTGCTGTAAATGCAAAAGGTAAGAAAGCAAAAACATGAGAAGAAGGAGAAAGAGTCAGTCGTCATCGGATGAACTTTTAAAGTCAGTATTATGATGTAAAACATCCTGCAGGATTTGCATCTATAAAGAAATTGTCAAAAGCGAGCGGTCTTCCACACTCACAAGTTAAACAATGGTTAAAGGGTCAAACTACATATACACTCCACAAGCAAGCGAAAAAGAAGTACCGGACCCGTCATTATATTGCTCATGACATTGATGAACAGTGGCAAGCAGATTTATGTGACGTTGCTGCTATTTCAAAGCATAACTCGGGACACAATTTTATCTTAACCGTAATTGATATTTTCTCGCGTTATGCGTGGGCTCAACCTTTAAAAACTAAAGAAGGTAAACGAGTAGCAAAGGCATTCCAGTCAATTTTCCGAAAGGGCCGTATTCCAAAGAGAATTCAGAGTGATCAAGGAAAAGAGTTCGAAAATCAGTATGTGGGAAGATTATTTGAGAGATGTGATATTGAGCTGTTTAGTGTAAAGAGTGCTTATAAGGCTGCACTAGTTGAACGTTTTAATCGCACATTAAAAAATCGATTGTGGCGACATTTCACTGCCAACTTAACACAAAATTGGACAAAGGTTCTACAAGATACACTCCATGCCTACAATCACTCTATTCATCGTTCTATTGGACTCAGACCAGCGGATGTGAATGCTGACAACGTAGATGGAGTGCGTGAATTATTCCAACGCAAGCGTAATAATGCAAAAAGTGATGTGAAAATAGATGATGAAGTTCGCATATCAAAAGTCAAGAGTGTTTTTGCCTAATGTTGTCTCCCGAATTGAACAGAAGAAATTTTCACAGTTTCAAGTATTAATAAAAAAGACTCCCCAGCAACTTACAAGTTGAAAGATTACGATAATGAAGAAATTGATGGTAGCTTTTATCGTGATGAGATTGAGTTGGTCACTCAAAGTGAAACATATTTAGTAGAGAAAATCATTCGAAGTAAGAAACGACAAGGTGAAGAATGGTGTCTTGTAAAATGGGTCGGTTATCCTTCAAGTATGAAGTCTTGGATGCGTCGTGCAGACATCTTTCATCTACGCGATCGTCAGTGATTTATGCAAAGATATAACTTGTAATGTCAAGGTCTAAGTTATGAATCCGACTGCATCATTTTATTCACGCCCCTCCTATCTAAGTGGCGTGGGAGCAATTTACAGCGGCACCCGCCGTCAACGTGGAGGTAGCATATTTGGTGCGCTGAAGGATATCTGTTGTAGCACCTCTCTTATCTACTGTCGGAAGATCTTTAAAACGAACTTTTTTCAATGATGCTGTTGGCTTTGCTGGTGATGTTGTTAATGATATTACCAGTGGTAAAAATGTAAAGAGTATTTTACTAAATCGTGGGAAGGAACGCGGTTTAAGAACATTGCAGCAAACTTTTAATGCTACTCAACAAAAGAAAGCACCTAAACGAATGAATGTTAGAAGAAAAAGAAAACAGGACGGAGGTGGTAAGAAGCGAACTTCAAGCAAAGCTAAGAAAAGGCATTCACGCAAGCGTCGCGAACGCTGTAATATTTCATCAAGTGCTAAACGACGACGCTGTCATAACTTCTAATCATGGAGTGCAAAACTTCAGGCTTTTGTTTGTTTGATCAACAAGCAATACAGACAGATATTCTTAGTTCAAGTATTATAGATTATCATCCTCGTACAGCTGAGAATACTGGTCCTATTGAATTTGTTATTCCTGGCGCTAGCGATGATTACTTTGATTTGAGTTATGCGATGGTTGATGTGAGGTTTAGAATCCAACAAGAAGATGGAACTAAAATTGAAGATGCACATAAAGTTGGTCAGAACAATTTACCACTGGCTACATTATTTCGCGATATTTCTCTAGTTATTGGAGAGCAACAGGTGGAAGGTGGTCAAAGCGACTATCCCTGTAAAGCATATTTGAATGCTCTATCACAGTTTCATCCAGCAGCTCAAAACAGTCATATGGAAGCAATGGGATGGTATAGAGATCAAGCAGAACTATTTGATAGTGAGACAAACACTGGTTTTGTAAAGCGATCTGCTTTGATTAAAGATATTAAAGTATGTCAGCCATATGGTCCACTTAATTTAGCCTTCTTCAGACAATCAAAATTTTAGCTCTGTAATACCAGTATGCGACTCAAACTTACATTGAATAAGCTTGAATTTTTGTTGAATGCATTTGCTTCAGTTGTGAAATTTAAAATTCATGTGGAAGACATTACAGTATACATTCGTCGAGTGGTGGCTAATCCAAGTGTAATTAGAGGACATGGTGAGGGTCTTAACCGCAACAATGCCACTTATCCCATTCAACATACAAAGCTTCTCACATTTACTATTCCTAAAGATCGAAAGAGTTTTATGAAAGATGGTCTTTTTCCATCGGAAGCGCCAAAGCTCCTCATTGTAGCAATGGTTGAAAATGATGCATTCAATGGTAATGTCAAGAAAAATCCTTTCAACTTCAAACACAACAATTTAAGTGAAATTGCTTTGCGTGTAAATGGTGTTAGTCATCCTGGTCCGCCCTATAAACCAGATTTTACTTCTTATAAATTTCTGCGTAGTTATGTTGATTATATGAATGTCTTTGGCTTTTACAACACAGACGATGCCAACGGACTCACAATGAAAGAGTTTAAAGATGGATATACTATTTATGCATTTGATTTGACTGCCGACAGCAATATTAGTGCACCTAATCGTCACGCTAACGTTCCTCATAATATTCGCTTGGATCTGGAGTTCAAAACAACGCTAACGGAGACGATCAATGTATTAATTTATGCAATCTTTGATTCAAGTATTGAAATAACTAAGTATCGTGACGTGATTCTTCACTATAATCGCTAATGAGTTGGTTGAATGCTGACGATATTAAGGCTAAAGTGCAGCGTAATGCAGATGAAGCTACGTTGAAAGCTTTTGATAATGTCTATTCGCTAGATACCTTACCGACTACTGTAAAACAGTATCCCAACTTTATCGTATTGAACACTCATTCACAGAATTTAGAAGGTGAGCATTGGAAAAAGCTATCTTTATTGGAAAAGACAGACGTGGTGAACTATTTGACTCTCTTGCTCAACCTCCGAATACACCAACACAGCAGTGGTTGAGAAAGCATACTCGTCAATATCAAGGAAATGAGCGCATACTGCAACGTCCACTTTCATCAACTTGTAGTGCTTTCGTATTGTACTTCATTTTTAAATAGTTTACATGTACACCAATTTAAATCTGTCATTCAAAAGTTTTCATGTAATCCATCTTCTAATGAAAAGATGATTTGTATGTTCTATAATGATTTGAAATAAAAAGCATCATGTTGGAATAAAAATTGTTTTTATTTTACAATCCGTTGGTTATGTACATACTCGATTAGATAGTCTAGGATCGTATCTGCTTGCATTTCAGATTTCAGTCCAGTAATGATGACTTTACTATTATGAAAGATTGCAACACGTACAGGTAACCAGCAACTAATGAGAGCCGAAGGAAAAAGTTCTGGTTCATAACACAAATTGAAACTGGTGGCATGAATCTTTAAAAACGATACATCTTCACTCAATTGATTAAAGATCACCATATTGTCCACAGTCAGATTCGACATCACACACTTCTCCCTCTTCCATATCCGTCGTAGCAGTTTCTGCAGCTCTAAGCGCATTAACCGCGCTGATGAATGAGAAAAGGCGCCGAGAATCTGAACAGTTCCATTTGGGAAGAGTTGAAGATTCCGTAAATTGCTCATCTTCACCACTAACATTTGCGGTCGACCCGGATCATACTTGCTGTTTGGAATTTGTTGATGTAATGTTGCGAGATCGATTTTCGTGTAGAATCTGATGCGTCGGAGAATGTGGACGATGGTGTAGCGATGACGTTTCATGATGAAGAAATGAGCAAATAGAGCGATGTCTCTTCCTTTTATACTTTTCCCAACTGGCTTGATGAAATGTGAAGTAGGTAGAAAGTTGTGAATGATAGATTTGAATTCGCTGTTTGTTGAGTCGCAACCACATGCGATTTCCTGTGCGTGAGTGTTTTTTCATATAGAAGTATTTTAGGTCCTTCATAATATGATTTAGAGACTGAAAATGTCGATATGATAAAGCAAATACTCTTCTTACATTTCTAGTATAATCTTTGAAACATACGTTTCGTTCATCATCAATCTCAACATATTGTAGGAAATCGTGCAAATCAACAATTGTAGGGAATTGTGACATTGTGTTCAAGATGGTGTCTGATCAAGATTTGCGTAGCAATGCGATGAACTCGCGTCGAATGAATGACATAATGGAACGATGTACACATATTTTATATTTTCCCCAATTACATTTGCGAAATGAGAAATAGATGGAGAGATGAGAATGACAAATTTGAATTTCATTTCTGTGATGTTGAAGCCAAACTTGATTACCCAAGGAGATGAATTTCAACTTTTTGAAATATTCCTAATCCCTTATGATATCATTAAGATTGAAAAATTTTCGCCATGTTAATGTAATTCCATTCGATGTATTTCCATGCGAATTCTTGAAATGAACGTTTCCATCGCAATCAACTTTAATATATTGTAGAGAGTCCAAAATCCAAGTCTTCATGATGTTATGCAAATTGGTAATGTATAGATTACCGAAATGAAAATGTCATTCTATCATGTTTTGCTTAGCAATGTGGCAACAAATAGATTTGTTGGCAATCGAGCTGCTATCTTTTCTACTCCCATTGATAATACACAACAGCTGAATGGAAAGTGGGAAGTAGGCGTCACCCAAGTTGTTCGCAGTAACTATGTCTATACTTTTGATCATGAAGTGAAGTCTATTAATATAAGACGTACAGATGCCTATCAGTGTGAAGAGGGATGTCGAGTTTACATTCCGAAATGGCCGAAGAAAGATTTCTCAACATGTAAAAAAATCGTATTTGATTTCCTGAATAAAGCATGTAGACACATTGTCGAGTTTACTCCCCACAATGGTGAATATGTTCATATGTATCACGCAGTTGATAAAGATTGGATTGTTGCTTTGAGTCCGAGTTTAAGAAATTATTTAGGTTACTTGCTAGCGCCTTGACAAGCTATGATAATTATAAGACTAATTACTATCCAAGAGGTTGCAAAAATTTAATTTATAAAGAGAAAGCCTATTATGTGGATCTTATTCCGAAAAATGAAAAGACGTTGGTGAAGAAGATTGTGATTAAGGCAGGAAGGACGAACATGACTCCTGAAGCATTATTGAAGAAATATAATTATCTCATTTGAGTGGATGGTGAACAAGTGGCAACATTGACCTACAACAAAGGGTCTAATAATATCGTAATCAATAAACTAAAAGATGATGATCTAGTTTCGGTTTGTTCAGAAAATTTTCATCAGTTCTTGAGACGTCGTTCTGCAGCTCTTCATGGAAAATTTAATATGCGCTATCTGGGACATAATAGTTCAAATCAATTTGATACAGAATGGTACGTATCTTTATACAGAAAGTGTATAGATCCCTTAAGTGGTATCTTACATAAAACAAGAGTGTTGACACCTCGCATTATAGCTTCAGTGAAATTGGCAATGAATTATTTGAATGAAGTGAACAGCATATTTCTTTTTCTGAAAAATAAGGTGTTCTGTCTCTTAGTGTAAGTGGGAAAAATATTGAGCTGATTATGGACAATACCCTAATGAACATTTTGGGATTTGATCAAAATACTTTTAAAAGTGGTACTGTAATAAAAGCTAGCGCGAGCATATCGTTATCGCGTCGTATTAACTATTTTCAGATATATTCCAATATTGGTGAAGATGTACGTGTGGGTGATGTTGAAGCTCCACTTTTAGCAATGATACCCTACCAACCAAAATGCAATAGTACTCTATCTGAGCATGCTTTTCAGAAAGTGCATTACACAAACTTGAAATCAAACTATATACCACAAATTGATATTGCAATTTATGACGATGCTGGTGCGTTGATTCCTTTTCATAAAGATGGTGTGACAAGCATCACACTCCATTTTCGATTGAAGAATTAATGCAAAAGTGTGGAAATATATGTTTCCAATGTGAATGATATGGAAATTGAAAATAAGGATTCGTTTCTAATTTACTTACCCAGCAATGTTTCTATGAATTAATTTCCCAATAATAAACCATCAGACTATCGAGTAGAATTCAATCGTTCATTACTTCTAGAAGGTGAATGGGAAGTAGGTGTTTCCATCATTTGTTATGATAGTAATATTCAGAATGTGAATGAATTGGAAGAAATGGTATTGACTCCTCGCACCCATGATGGAATGACGATGAATAATGCATTCAAGTTTCCATACAATTTAACATAAGATGGAAAGTGGAATCATTAATGGAATCAGTTAGAATCAGGTTATTATGGATCATCAGATGAAGATAAAATCATTAAGGCATTCAATAGTGGCAATGCTTCTATTATGAAAAATAAGGGTCAGAAAGTTTATGAGTTTACTATCTATGAATGGCACGGGAAACATTTCCATCGTTTTCACTCTTTTACTAAAGGTCTTACATTGAGGTTGGATAATGAATTCTATCCACATCTCGGATTTGGACACAGTCTGCATCTAACATCAATGGCTATTGCAAATGTTACAAAAATCTATTCAAACCGAATAAACAAATTTCACTAAAAATTTAAAATATTTGATAAAGATGTTGTAGAATGTGAAGAACGCATCATTTTGAAAAAGCGTGGTGTCAAGCCTTTGACACTTATTGAGTTAGTAAAACGATGGAATGAGACTGTGGGTAAGAAGTATGGAGAGAAGGTCATGGCCCGGAAGGATAAGTTGGTTATTCAGAAACATAATGACAAACTTACAGTTTATTTCTCTCCAACCTTGCGTCATTTTGTAAGACATGTATCACCTATTATTTGAAGAGGTTTGGTTTATGCTTCTCATGAATATCACACTAAAGCTGATTCAGTTAATGATGAATGGTGGGTGGACATCTATGGTGATCGCATCAAGAAAATTTACCAAATCTTATCAAGAAACTAAAGCTAGTATCAATACAATGCCGCGTCTATACAATACAGTTGAAAACTTTATTCGTGTCATAAATCCATATATACAACATAAGTTGAAGCAAGTGTTGAAAAGTAGATATGATGCAAAGGCACGTCACATTTCGTTTTCAATTAAAAATCAAAGTGCTGTTCTGAAGCCGGGTGATCACATTCAATGTCAATTGAGTAACAATTTGAAACAACACTTTGGCTTTTCATTGCTACAAGATAAGTTTGCTATTTCATACACGATTGGTGTAGGAATACCAATGACACTTGATAAACATGAACAACATCTCTACATTCAAAGTGATCTGATTTTACCTATTTCTGTTGGAGAGAAAAAAGAATACATTTTGCGTAATTTCATTTATGATCAAGACGCTTCCTATGGAATCGTTGAAAAGATGTTTAAACCTATTTTCTACCATCCTGTTATCAAACAAACTATCCCGTCTATTTCTCTCTAAATTACAAATGGTTTATATGAGTGCATCCATGTGAAAGATACTAAATCCCTCATAACTTTAGTGTTTCGGAAAACAAAGTAAAGTCATTGTAAAATTTTACTGAAATAAAAAGATATGTATGAAAAAGTGTTGTGAAGAAGTGTTGACAAAGTGGGAAAGTCTTTTCACAGATATAGTGGGAATGAACTGACTGTAGGCATATATTCACAAGAAAGTACAATCTAAAGCGATACATAAAGCAACAATAAATATCAACAAAAAACATCATCAAAATACTGATTTAAGAATGAATCTATTTACACATCTCCTGAATGTGGTAATGTGAGTTTAATTCTTTTGGGTGGTGATATGTTTGTGCCCGGATGTCCATGTGGAAGGGATATGTTATGTCCTATCCAACACCTCTTATCCTCCCACGCTGAAAGTGCTCGCTTCCTAAATGTATGAGTTTTTACCTCATGTGTCTTTAATTTTAAGATGGTCATGTTGACAAACGTTATGTTCTCATTTATGTAGGCCATCTCATAGACCCTATGTTTCATATTTAGAACAATCGATTTCGATATGCCTTTTGCGCGCTTAATACTGTCGCTGGAGTCTTTTGGTTTCATAGAATACATTTTAGGACGAAGAAGAATCATTTCCTTAATTTCCTTTCCTGCCATTTCATCTTTAAAGCATCCTAATTTTGCTTTATTTTCAGTAGAGTATAGTGGGTGATCTGTAGGATAATTTGATGTATCAAAATATTTTTCTAAAGATTTTCCTACTTCATTGAAATTTAACTTTTTCTGAGCAGCGATACTTAAAAAGAAACTGTCGGTACCACCGCTCAGAAAACGCTCGTCTTTAATTAGGGGGCATGGTTTTAATATTCTATAGAAGAGTTGATACATTTCAAGCTTGGAATAATCTGACACATCTTGTCCAATGTAGATGGGCTTGCACAACTCTACTTCTGATTTTATCATTTTAACGCCAACCAACTTATCATCTATAACATCTCTATCAATAAAGAGAGGTGATGTCGCTTACTTTTGAAATTTATCATTATGATTCACAAGTTTATAGTTAATACGCTTTCTAACGTCCTCCATCGTCTTACCAAAAAGACTATTATTCTTATATCTATAGAAATCCTTTTGAAAATTATTTTGGGCTAGTGCACGTTTCTGGCTGTTACTATCATTATAATGTTTCAGAATGGCTTTCTGTCTAAATTTGATAATGCGGTGAACTGTTTTTAAAATCATCCCCATTTCTAAATAAAATTCTAAGACAGAGAAGTGGACTAAATATTTTTCTTTATCAAATTGAGTAGGCGAAAGTTTACGGCAAGGCTTATACTTGGCCTGTCCGCTCCCTTCTAAATCTTTATGAAATTATTTCATAAAGTCAGAAAACATATCTTCAGTCACTTCGCCTGATTCGGGTGCAAGTGGAAAATCCAGTTTTATTTTAATACTATTTGGATAGATAAGATCTATCTCAAAATAATATCCCCAATCACCATCATCTGGAATAGCTAGTATGTTTGAAGGGTTGGAGAAATGATGAATTTCATTATCACCCAACCAGCTAAACTCAGAGTGAGGTAGAGGTTTGGACAGTGAGCTACCATATAAATTATTCTGGTCATAGTACTTAAAATGAATCTGATCATCATCTACTATTTTTGATTTTATTTGATGCCTATTTACAAATGTGAGACCACCGCGAATTCCTCGTTCAAATAAAATATACATCTCTGGATCTTGCAAAAGATGGATGGTCTCTCCAGTCATTTCAAAAGCAGACTGAAATGACATGGCTGGAAGACTGACAAAGTGAACAGGATCTAATTTATCTTCTTCTAATGCCACTCGTCGAAAATCCTGAAATACATCAGCCAGCAAAAATACATCTAATTTTAGATAGGCAATCATATAATCGCTAAACGTTTGACAGTCAAGTTTTGTCCATGCAACTTGAGCATGATTGTAATCTTCTACCTTGCATTCTACACCAGTCAAATCTTTTTTAAATTTGTCTATTGATGGAAGAGAAGTCTCACTAAGTTTAAAATGTCATCAAAGTATGCATATGGAAACACTCCTTTCCGCGTGATGACTTCATCCGTCAAGTTAGGATATTGTTTCTTGAAATTTTGAGTTAGTGGAAGAGACTTAAGATTTTGAACGAGAGATGCTAGTGATGAAGCCATGAATTGATAGGAATCTAAAACTTTTATATCAAAATAGACTGTCTTATTTTCTTTAGTTTTGGCAACTGCTACTTTTGCTGTCATGGCCATGAACTTTGCTCTCGTTTGAGCTATTAAACTTAACTTCTACTCTTTCATTTTTCCTAATCCCCTTTTATTATCATATGACTGTCATAAACTTTGAAGTTATGAAAAATAACGGGTAGAGTACGCCATTTCAGTCTCAGTAAAAAATTACATCTCGTACATAGCGCGTTTCTAAATTTACCAGTGATGTGATCATGGTCGCGCACCTTCTTGATTTTATCTTCTTCAAACGTTTTATTACATTTTGGGCAGACTTTACAACTTTCAAATTTTACTTGATCATCTGCTGACATATTCAATGATCTGCGGTGGATTTTACTATCATATTTTTGCTGAAATTTGACAGCGCTTTCGAGGAATTGTAAGAAATTATTTATACAATCCTCACCTTGCCAGACGTGCATTTTATTATTTTTATTTTTGAAGTAATCATGCCATACCTCATAACATGATATGGCTGCCGCTTTATGGGTGTTATCATCAATATAGCATTCGATGTCAGCATAGATGACATGAAGAGGACTTAATTCATGACCTTTCTCTCTATATGAAAACTTTTCATCTTTGGGCATTCTGTTTGCAGTTTACCTCGCTTACACCATTCATGATGTGTTTCAAATTTATCTTTTGACCAGAAGGTGCGCACACAACGGTCACATATGAAATACTCTCTTCTTCTAGATGTTAAGTGGGAATATAGTCGAGTTATTTTAGGAATACCACAGTAATGCCAATTTTCCCTATCATTTTGATATACTAGCAGGAGATTGACTACCCGATCATAAGTTGATGAACGGTTGTTGTAGCGCACACCCTTAAGCCCCTCTTGCCAGATGTGAACAACTATTTTAATTTCATTTATTTTTTCAAATTTCTCTATATCTTTAAACTTCATGTCTTTGCTATTGCGGTCATCAAACTTCAATTCATTCTCCCATTCATGATATTTGCTTCTACGGAAACGGTTGTTCTGTACATCATGATAGTGGAGAATAGACAATACCGCATACTTAAAACACGGTGATTCACAATCAGCAGAAATGACTGCATTCTTAGCTCTTAACGGTTTTGGAAGATTGAAGGAGCCTCGACCACGGTAATTTTCTAATAGAATAATTTTAAACTTGGCAGATTCTATGCCATCAAAAATTAGACCACTATCGCGCTCGTTAAATTTATCAATATTTGATTTTAGTCCTTGGATGTGAAAATTTAACCAAGCTTCTTTGTCGACTACCTCTGTAGCAGGAGAGGAGGGTATGTAAAACACCAACCTCTGTACTATTTCACCAGTATGATGATCAACTTTAACATATTTTATTTTAAGGTAGATGAGCGCTTTTATTCTAAACTTCTCTAAATTATGAAAGAGCGCATCTATCAATGTTGAATTTTGATGGAACCACTCCGGAAAATCAGCAATAGTTTCTGAGGATTCCATATGGTAATTTCTCACTACATTATTCAGCGATACTTCAATTAGTCGAATAGAGGAGGTGCTGTTGCTATAACTATCATTTGTGTGTGTGTGGTGACGTCTATGTGAAGATAATTCAAAACCTGTTTCAGAAGATTGGAAACAAAAGTCACAAGTAAAGGAGACATGTTGAATAGAATCATCCTCACCTCGGGAGATTGATGATGGTTTGGGTTGGCACACATGTTGTCTGATGTGTTGGGTGAGATCGCGCTTCCTCATAAAGATATGCCCACAATCAGAACATGTTTCGGATGCTTCTCGTGACTGCGCACTTGAGTTGGAACTGTCATCATCTGGAGGAGAATCATTCTGTCATCTCTATTGAAGTCATAGTTTATTTTTACAACCTACCTTCACTCAACAGTTGTAAAGCTTCCTCGAGAAGGGAGCGCTTTGATGATGAAGTAGATGCCTGAAATTGAGAAAGAGATTTTTGTTTAAAAATGTGATTTTTTGTTGAAAATTGTTTAAGGGAGATGAGTGATGAAATCCTTAACTTACCATTTCAACGAAATAAAGTCAAAATCTGATACTTTGATAGTCAGAATGTAGTAATTGACTCAAACCAAAATAGGGTACGTCAGCAACGTTAGAATATATTTGAGTGGAGAGAAAAGCTCACTTAGTGTCAATATATCTCAAATATCGAATGAAATTTAGTCTATTTTTCCCTTTTATATACTCCCATACTCAACATTCATTGGCTATTCATTTTGATTGGTTGCTTGCTTATACTTAACGACTAAGAAATCAAGTTTATGGCACACATTTCAAAGTCATGGATTCACCATCAACTCTCTCGCATGAATCACCAATGTCTGCATCAAGCATGCCAACTTTCCTCCCGCTGCGAAAAAGGCAATGGTGGAGAAGTAGAGAAGGCTGGATGATATTCCAAAGTTGGAATTACCAGATCTAACGGAGCAAGAAGAGTTACAAATGATTTATGTGCGATGGAAATACCTGCTCTGCAATCAGGAAGATGTAAAGACGGAAACTGACATTAACCTTCTCCATGATATACGGAGATGGTACAGTCCATCATCCCAACCCCAGAATGAAGTGGAATGGAACTACATCTATGGTGTGTTGGTCGCGGCAGAGGAACGATTAAGGCAGTTGAAGTGCAACTGCAGTGGTTGTGAGAATTTATGGGACAATGTGACTTCCGAGGAACTTTTGAACTATTTGCAAATTTCTTAATAAATGTTTATTTGCTTCATCTGTCTGTTTTCACTTATTTCTGGGTAATGTAGCATACATAATCATTAACATCATAGTGAAAATCTGATCATTTGACAGCTCAGTATAAATCATACCAGTTGATAATAGATACAATGATTTTTTCCTAAGTACTACCTCTATGACTGAGGATATATGATAAAGAGATTGAGTATCATAAAAGAGACATGTAGTTCTTTAGACTTATTTACAATTAAAGCACATATACTTTATAGCGAGGAAAAGTCAAGTGGAAGAACCTTTAAGTCATTGTAGACTTTGTAGCACCTTTGTCGTTTAGGGGCATCGGGCACTCTTCTCACGCGCGTTGTTTTTGGTGTCCACTCTTCATCTATCCAGACAATTCTTACAGTCTTGCCTTTGTCGCAGGTCTCCTTCTGATCACACTTGTCTTCATCACACAACTCATTCACGATCACAAAATTACATGGTGTTTCTGAGTTTGTCATCTTGGCGTGCTAGTTCGTATAATGTGAATAAGAGTGCTACAATCTTCCGACTTATGTAGTCTTCATCTAAATTAGAATCATTCTGATTGGTTGTTGAGGAATTCATTGTTGAAAAATGTATAAAAGTCAGAAAATTGAAACACTTCTCATTCTCATCTATCTCATGATGGAAGGTACATCTCCCGCCTTAGAGATCTTCAACGAAATCTTTGAAGTGGTCGACGAGTGGGATGAAGACTGTGATCAGAAGGAGACTTGCGATAAAGGCAAGATTGTGCAAGTTGTGTGGAGTAATGGTGATTTAACACCAGAAACAACGCGCGTGAGAAGAGTGCCCGATGCCCCTAAACGACCAAGGTGCTACAAAGTCTACAATGACTTAAAGGTTCTTCCACTTGACTTTTCCTCGCTATAAAGTATATGTGCTTCAATTGTAAATAATCCTACATACTACATGTCTTTGTTTTGCAATGTATTTATCTAGAAATGGAAATAAATGGAGGAATTTAGATATGGGGTTAGTTAACACATTTATTATCGGTCTACTTTTCTATCAAAAGTGATCGCACCATTAGAGAAGATAGAAAGTGATTTTGTATACGTGCGGCGTAAGAGACACTCCCATTTCATCCCTTCATCATTTAGCCTCAATGATAGAGGCAGTTCTTAAAAGAACTCATGGCTCATTCTCAGATGACGTTCGCAATGGAGAATTTAAAAAGTAACCTGTGGCAGATAGCTAAGACTCAACCGATTGGCGTTCAAAGTGCTACGTTGAGAACTATGTCAAATGCCCAACATGAGTTGCCCCAGAGGTTTCGGTCTAAAATATGACACACTCCCCTGCCACACTTATCACTACGATATCATCCGCTGTCTCAAGAGAGATCGCCCACCAACAGGAAGAATTATACCGAAATCCTCCTTAGCATGCAACGTCTAAGTTGACTGATAGCAGATGCAACTTTGTGATTTTATTTTTCATTTGTATGATAGATTCAGTCAGACCGAAGTCTGTCCAGGGCAAACCACGTGGAGGTACTATCATATTTTGCCCCATGGTGGTCTTTAAAAAGACCGTTGGTTCGTTCTCGGGATATGAATAGACTTAGGTTTGGCCGATTCTGCTGAGAGAGACTTGTAATCTCTCTATGTCAGCGGCATCGACCTCCTCTACTATAAGCTGACTGTTAGGGGGCGGTATATACCCCCACTCTGTTGAATTGGCATCATCGTCAGTTGTTGATGAGCCAATTCGAGCAAGATTGTTATAGACTCGCTCTCGCTCCTCTATCTGTAGAAGCTCAATAAATAAATTTCTCGGTCCAAGCCGAGGCTTGTCAGGAGAGCTGACTGTCGTCTTAGGTGTTTTCATGATGGAGCATAGAATGAAAATGAAAGAGAGAGGCAATGGTTTATATACCCCTCTGATGCAAAGACATGACTCAGTCTTCCTAATTATGTGATAGATTCAGTCAGACCGAAGACTGTCCAGAGCAAACCACGAGGAGGTACTATCACTCTTGCTCCGTGTGGCTCTTAAAAGAGCCGTTTGGGGCGTTCTCGGGATCAAAAATCTTACTGCTCATGTAAAAACTCTGAAAGGAAAAGAATAGGAGATTAGATGCAGTAAGGAAATGATCATGTTGAAGTAACTTACTGGGAACTTTCTTCCGGACTTTTCGGACGACGAAGTCCTCAAGCTCGCCGGTGATGTCCATGTTCATGTGCAGACATCGGACTCCGTCGCCCTCGTAGCATTGCTGCGTCTGATTGGGGTCACTAGTGATCGTTGGGGCGTCGCACAAATTTTTTTCGAAGAGGGGAAGATGGACTTCATACACTCTTCCTTTTCTACACTTCTCACGCTCATGCAATCGCTCCACTTCAGCCACCAACCTCTTGTTCACACCGTTCATGTCCTCTGTTTCCTTCACCACGCTTCGCATCCGATCTATCTCATCATCCTTCCTCAACAAATTCGCCTGCAGACTACTGACCAACCCTGCTTTCTTCATCAGCTCACTCCTTTCCACCATCCACTCTTTCTCCTTCTGCCTCATACCTTCCAACTCTTCTCTCGTCACCTTATACCCTTCAGCCTTCGCAGTCAACTTCTCATTCCGCAACACTAATACCTTATTCGTCTCATCAACCGCCCTCAATCGATCCTTCATCCTCACATATTCATCCCTCGTGTTCCCTTCCTCCCTCCGAGGCGATGATGCCGCCAACGGCTTACCCACTTCCTTTCTCTCATCATTCCTTCCCCTTCCCCTCAAGATCACCAATGTTCCCAAACAATTCCTCCAACACGTCATCCAAATCAGCATCAACATCAGGCTTCTTGATGTCTCCTCTCAACTCCACTTCTTCCTCACTCAAACCCTCATCAGTCGCCTTGGTAACACCTTTCTTCCCCACCTCACCCTCAATCGTCGCCACTGCCACTCTTACCTCTTCCATATCTAACAAAACTCCCTCAAACCACGACTTAAACCCCTGCATACTAGTGCACTGGCTATGGTTCCTAATGAACTCTACATCACTCCCATCCTCATGTACTACCTTATGATGCACACACACCCTCAACAACACTTTCCTCACAAGCTCGCCCACCATCCCCTCTTTGATGTGTTTCTTTAACTCGTTGCCTCTGGCAATATGGCCGCAGCTACACTTGCCGATGAGCATACGCGCATTAATCATCTTGGTCATAGTGACGATTCTGTAAAGATAGAGTAAAAATTTGATAGCAAGTGTTTATAGGATACTACTTGCTGATATGCATTGAAAGACTGAGTCCAAAAACATTTGAAAGCAGTCTTCTAGGCGTTAGGCTCTTGAATCCGCTACAGGCAGACAGAGCGTGCGTCATGTCACTGTGTTGGTATCCGGGCCCAGATTTTTATATAAAAACCGGTGGATTTATTTACAAGAGGAAACGTCCCAAGTCGCAGAGACTCATAAACGACTGCTTTTTATTCAAAAACTTTAATCATCATCATTAAATACGAATTCAAATTTTTCAGTATTTTAGTACTACTCATAAAACGTTTATAAGTATTGTGTCATCTACAACACATCATGAGCTGTCAAATGTTTTTTGAATCAAGTCTAAAGGATTTGTAGAAGCAAAGTTATAGCCGTTTCAAGATTTCGGCCTACTATCATCAAATGGTCAGTCATGCTATACTGACTAACCTATAAGTCTGACTTCTTAGCTGATATCAGCAATGAAAAGTCAGAAGTCCGATATCGGACCTCAAGAGAAACGACTTACCTGTAGTCAGTTTCTCAACTTAGTGAGATTCCTCTCCCGAACTCGTACTTATATATCCTGTGAATATGCAATCGATAAGAGGGGGGAGTTGGACATTGGTTATCCAAAATTTGACGATCAATCGAAATCGGGTCTCAGTTTTCTCCTCCAATGCTTCGTTCGCCCGCTGGAATTTCAATGAATTTGTGGCACTCTTAGCTTTCAAACGAGCTATTGCACGACTTTCTACGATCTATAGAACCAAAGTTGGAAGAACGCTGACGAGGGGGGGGTCGAATTTCTTCGTTGTTTGGTTAACGACTTTGGAAAAAAGTCCCCTAGACCAAAAATTGGCCAAAAAGTCCAAATCCGCCGTCCATTTCACGTACGAGGCTTCGTTTCGCCGCTACAGCCAGTTTCTCACTCAAAAACACGCAAAAACACACCTAAACCACACCCACACCCAAGAAACACAACATGTCGACGCAGAATTTCATCAGGAAACCAAATCTAAACACAAAACAACCCTACAACTTATCCTACACACCAAAAACAAAGACCGCCGCCCAAGAACAACCACGATGGTCGAACCCGACACACCCGGCCGGTGGACCCAGAACCACAACAACCCAACTCAGTTGTTCCCAACATGGTTGGGAGGATTCCTTACTACTACTGTCCGGATCTGTGTAAGCAAAAAGATCACGTGATCAATCTTCACTTGCCCTGGTAATCGTTTGATTGACCAGACTGCGTTTGATCTGTCATCAGAATTGCAACTGTTTGATTGGAAATTGTCACTTGCTGGGTTACCTTTGACAAGATCAGTCGGAGCATGTCAGGTTGATTTAATTACTTTTGATTTTCACTTCATTACATATGACTTCGAAAGTATTCTGTGCGATTTTCCTCTGCAAAATGTGTTGAAGTAGTATAATTCCTTTACTCATTTATTTCATCGCCTTTCCTGTGGCCTTGCGATATAGTGGTCTTTCTGCGTTCTCAGTTCAAACCTTGGTCGAGTCAGACCTAGGACATTTAAAGAGTTGATGTAGTTGGCTCAAACTGAAGCTTGCAATCTCTAAACCAATAAGATTTTCTGAAGAGATTCATGCCGTTTCTCGTGTAGACTGTAAATCGCTGGATACGAAAATTACATACAAACATATACCAAAGTCACATACAATTTGAAACTAACATCTGATACGAGATTCTCGTATGTTTTCAGAGATCTGGTATGTTCTTCATACGAAATCTCACTTACTTTCGTATGTGATTGGTATGTAGCGATGCAAACTATTCTATCTGTAATCGGCTGTGTAGCACTGAAATACGAGGTGTTAGTATGTTTTATATACGAGACCCGATGAAACTTCATCCTTATTCGTATGCCTCTGGTATGCATTTCGTATGTGCAGCTTTAAGTCACATAGCAAAAATATATATGTATTACTTACTACTGTCAAATAACTTTTTTCGGTAATACCAGTCGTGAATGTGTTTTGTTTGATAGAGTGATATATAACTAGATTAGATTTATTGTGAATTTTATGCTCTACGAGTATGTCGTCGTAGCAACTTTAACAGGACGCTTAGTTAGCTCAACTTTATGAACCAAGTTGATTAACATCAATTCATTCAAAACGATGTCTTCTGTGAAATCATGTTGACTTATATATCTCAAGCATAACTATTTTTGCATTCATGAATTGTAATGTGTTTTTATTTCGGATTGATAATATGCTTAATTTCAAAATTACATAATGCATAATTGTTGATGGTTGAATACTTATTGATTATTTATGAAATGCCTTAGAATTACATGTATTAAAATCGAATTCAGTATTGAAAGTATGACTCTTGAATGTCATTATCTCACTACTTACAGAACAGTAGTAGCATTAGTGTTATCTTTATTGATAAAAGGCCTTAAATCAACATACTTTAGACATCATTGATGCTTTCTTTTAACACTGTGCTGGTATACCACATTTGAAATATCATACGAAAAGCATACAACTATATACAGAAATATACCAAAAAATATTTTGGTATGCATCCTTCGTCTGTGATTGATATTGAGCGATTTACAGTGTAGGTGGGAAAAACTAGACTATTGTTGTCCATATCCTTCTTTTGATGAAATGATCCCTCTGCATTCTTTCTAAACGCTCATAACAAAATGAATACAAGTGGGATAAATAACAGATCTGCCACCTGGAAGAAAGACTCCGCGCCTAATGTGCCTCCGAGAATAAAAAGTGCCGTTTTGAAGATTTTATACCAATTTATACAATGTCATCGGCTAACGTAGACCTATCTGGAAACGATGATGCATAATCAACAAGTGATACCGAATATTTTGCATCAAAGCAAGCCTCTTCATGCGACTGAGGCTGCCTTCGGAGGGTGACAACAAAAGAATTTCACTCATACATGCCAAGCCAAGCTAAATAATAAGGTTTATGCCATCATCAATCATTACCATGAATCAGTAGGGGCCATCAAGAAAACCGCACATTATTATTTCTGAGTATACAGTTAATTTCTTAGATTGGAGTTAATCAAACCTGCTCATAAGCACATGTGACGCGTCACATACTATGTGTGCTGTTCTCAGATTGTTGCTTATTTGTAACCCATCATTGGAAGAGTGACTGAAATTTGGGATACGTAATTGGAATGTTTAGCAAATTTATGTTGAGTTGAGGTTGAATGATGTGAACAGCGCCTGTTGATGTTTCCTGATATTGGATGGAATGACGTCTAGTACGATTGTTCCCGTACCGTCAACTGGGGTAACTTGTGCAACTTTTTTTGCGTTTTTTTGAGATTGTGCCCAGGGAAATTTATTTTAGAACTCCAAATCTACATGGCACTAAACTTCTAGCAATACTTTAGACACTAGGACCCGCCAAAAATGGCACAAGTTACCCCATCAAATGGGCAACTTGTGCCACTCATCGTATGTTGTATTAATTCGGTCATTTACTTACAGATATTACTTGAAATCACAAAACCAAATGTTTCTAATTTATTTTGCAGTATTGAAACAATGACAATCGCGCATGAAACTCGGAGATAATACAGAATATGCAAAAAATATAAAAAAAATATTATTAAAAAGGGCAATTTTTTCGTTAAATTAATCAAACATTGATAGTATACCACTCAATGCTATGAAGATCGCATAAAAAATAGAAAATGAAAGGGTTTTTAAAGTACTTGTAATGATCATTCGAGGAATTAGTGTTTTACATTGTTTAGCCTAATCGAAGTTGGTAGATAGCAAAAACTGGAGTAGGCCTACACATTCCGGTACGGGGCACTCCACAAGATCGCGCATTTCATTGCACTACAATTACCATTCATCGTAGTTAACATTAAAACGAAGCACGCCTCTTCTAAGAACGACATATTGGCTTACTTTACCGATAATCTGCTCGCAATCAATGTCGGAAATATCTTTTTTCTCTGGAAAATGAATTGATCGTTTTCTTCCCGATGCTGTTTCACAGACTTTATACTGTGAAATCGGCATTTCCATGAATGGTCAGTACTTGTCCTAAGAAATGTCACATGCTGTTTGATCAAAGCAAACTGAGTTTGACGGAACCCAGTCACCCTCAGTCAAAGTTTCAATAGCAATTTCTTCGACTCCCTCCATCGAGTTATGCTGATGATCGAGTGACATTGCATGTGAATTCTGAGACACTTAATTCGCTGTCCCCAACAGACTCAAGCATTGAATCGGCATCTACCCTTGAGATGTCAAAGTTCGATGCCTCTGCTCCTGCACTTTGGTGATGAAGTGCAGTATTTCATTTCATCACAGTTACACATCGGTCAGGTTCGACATTCATCCGTTTATTTACCGGGCGCTTTTGTATTGTTTACGAGTATAACGCATCAGACGACGAAACTCAAATAAGCTGTCGCTCATGTCTTCACAATTTGCCTGACCGTTTTCATGCACTCTATCACGATTCAAAGGAATGATCACGTCCTTTTCGAATCCCGATATCATATTCTGCGATCCGTTGCCTTCAAATAGCTTATCCGTTGTGTCTAAACTGATGAGCTTGGGAAGGACATCCTTCGGAATTGAAGGCAAATTAAGTCCATGGCTATGTTTCCACTCAGTCAGCGTTTGTCTCCACACACGCTTCAAGTTGCGAAAAAGGCAATGTCTAGCGGTTTTGAATTTCTGGTCATTACTTACCGTTTCGCACAGGATCGTAAAAGCCGAATGCAATATATCTCAAATTGCAAAAAACAGACCTTCAATAGGCCTATATGTTTACATAATTTGAGCAAAATGAAAACATCATTATAGGAGTCACAATTACAGTCAGTTAATAATCGATGTTACTGATCAATAGGGATAATTAATATTATTGACCAGCTCATACTTCATGAAAATCCTTTCTGTGCAATAGAAATCCATTATTATTACTTAGGGATAACCTGTGCCATCGACCTCCGAAGTAACTTGTGCCACGAAAACATGCTAACTTCACTAAAATTGGTCTCAGAACCTCAAAAATAGACCAATTTCGTTCATTCTTTTTCGTATCTCATACAATACGGCACATAAAAGGATATCTGAGTGTTAGCTAAATTGAAATAATGCATCAATGCTCATCACATGAAAGTTTTTTCCATTTTGAAAAAGTGCAAAAAAGTGAGTTTTTTTCAAAAAAATCTGAGACAATTTGAAGTTTGTAGGAAGTCTGAGGACAGATGTAGCTTTTTGCTACATTGATTCAATTTTGCAGGAAAAATAATTACAAGAACGATAATATTATTATTAATCTTACAGATGGATGTGAAAGTCCAAAAACGACCGTGGCACAAGTTACCCCAGGTGACGGTACGTGGAGTTATCCAAAATCCCCCGGACTAATCTAGTTAGAGAGGGCCTGTAACAACGATACTACTTCAAATGTAAATTTAGGTCTTTAAGGCATAAGAAGCATGGTTGCAGAAATAGCTTTAGCAAGTTTTCTCTTTTTATTATGATAATTATCATTTTACTCTAAACAGATAGAAGTCACTTGGAGCGATAACAGGTGAGTAAGGGAATCCGTTGTTGGCTATCGCGATTGTTTAAACCTCAAATGTGTGCATTGTCATGACGCATTGTTGACTCCTCAATTCCTGATGTCGAGCCTTGTCATGAAGCAGGAAAAGGTTAGTATTTCGTGGTTTTCTGATATTTTTTGTAACTTTAAACAATCATCCTGAATAATACTCGCTGATGATTCAAACTGCTCTGTCGACAAAGGCAACGGGCTGAATCCTTGTGGCGTTCCAAAAGACTGTAAGCAGTAACGATGTGATGTTCCGGATCACATCTTCAAAGGGACTCGCCTCTCTTACTGCAAGGTAGATAGAAATTTGAAGGCGTATCATGTAAGAATGCTGCTCAGGATCTGATTATCGCAACTTTACTACACATCGAAATTCGACTGTGCCGCAAGAGCTCTGATCTTGTTCATTTCAAACGAGAGAAACTTCGGTTCGAAACGTGATGATAACCTGCTATACCCATGTTTTTTCAACCTTGTCATGGCAGGAATGATAACTGGTCTGCAAGCGGTATTATTTTATGTGAAAAGTTCATTTCAATAGAAGGAATACAGAAACAGAATTGCAATACAGAAGGAATATAAGTATTATAGTATAATATATTAATAATATATATTAATAATTATAATATATTATACTATATAAGTATAATAGTATTTTACAAATCTTCCGTGTCATGTTAATCTTGGAGAGGTACTAATGTACTTTGCTCAGGTTCCGGAATTAGCAATTCGATGGGTTGCACTTTAATGCTCAGCCCATCGAGGCTCAGCCTTATTAATAAGAGCATTTTCTTAGGCTTGATCATATCACAAAATCATTCGGTACCTCTATTCTACATCTACATTTCTGTTGGTGACACCGGGGAGTGTTGCATCGTCAACGATCTTCTCTTGCTCCTAGGGCAGCTTCACTACTGTCGCAAAAGCGTTGAGTGTGTAAAATTCCTCTTGTCTGACTTGTAGAACATCTACAGCCTCAGAATTATCAGAATTATACAACTGGTCGTCATTTGTCTGTATACTGTAGGCAACCATCACACGAAGTTCATGATTACAGCTGTATCTTGTATTCTGAGTATCCAAGGGACCAATCCTTCATCCCAGGGTTATAGTAAGACTTCTCAGTCGTGTTGCAGTGTCACTCAGTGACAGTTTAAGTCTACTAGATCCAATGTGACTAAGTTTGATGAAATTTGATAAATCTGGAAACCTTGAAAATGTGGGGGGAAGAATAGAAGTAGGCCTACCAAACTGAAAGAGCAAAATATTATAATCAAAGACAACGATCACAATTAACTTAATGGGTCTATATATTCAGATTCAAGAAATAGAGCATGAATTTGGTGTAAAGATCATGCCGATAAAAATTAAATCAAGAACTTGAAATTTCAGCCAAAAAGCACACTAAGATTTCAAATTTTCCATGGAGACCTGCATTACAATTTCTTAGTAATCAGGTCAATTTCCGCTTAATAGAGATGCCCGCTAGTAAATGTTTCACTTCTTTTGACATCTAATAAAATTGATACTACTTATAAAATGGTTTCACGTATGTCGCTAGTATGCAAGCACAGGAATAATTTTGCAAAAATTTGGCTTCGTAAAAAGTAATCAAATATTTTTAGACCGCATAACAGTTATCTCTGCAAAAATACTGGATCTTTTATTATTAGAATTTTCACTGTATGATGACACTTTTTCGAGTTGACACTCTACCTGCGTACTATCTACTTACTCTATGATTGTTCGATTAATTTCATTATTCAATTATGATTGCGATTCAAGTTGTTTGATTTGTATTCTATGTTTCTATTTGCGTTTGACAACAAAATGTAGGTATAGTAGGTAGCAAAAAGCGACGACCAGGTCGACGCATGTCGCACACTCTTTCCCGTTCAAACCCAGGAGAACGAGTAAGTTCGAGCATCATACATATATTCACCCTGATCGGCTTCGTCAAAGGTGTCAGATAAGCGACTGAAAGATACACAATCGGCTGAGAAGTAGTATTGTGATCTGAGTATAGTAGAGATACTTATTTTTCAAAAGAATGAAATCATGTGGCATGCATGTCTATGTTCGATATATGCCTACAGTGCACAATTTCGATATAGGCCGACATTAAATAGACAGAAAGAACTATTCGCATGCAGCACAAATGAGATATAGAGCTTTGATTTATTATATTCCTTCACAAAAGATGGAGGATAAGTATCTTACCTTCTTCTACAATTGGTATAACACAGTTGAGTTGAATTGTTAAGTAAAATAAGAAAATCACTCCTAATGCTTCATCCATCACAAGGTTTGTCGCAGGTACCAGTTCATCAAAATGGACATTCTGTGTTGATTTCTCTTCAAAAGCAACTTCAAAGCCAATGCGAACTCTGCTCAATTGGCCAATCACAAGGAAGGATTCATATTTATAATTTAAAAGTGGGATGATTTTTGTCTTTTCCAAGCTCGATCATTGCTCTTGAATTCTGTTGAAATTCTGTTTGAGAGTGCATGTATCTAACCTTCGAATTAACGTGAAGTAAAAGAAACAAAATTGCAATGCTTGTTCATGCAGAATTTCGAATTGGAAATAAATAGCTTAAGACATGCAATAATCCTAAAAATCACCGAACAAAAGTCAACGCTTTGAAGCTGAATTTATTTCGAACATTTCTTGTTCCAAAAAAAGTAATCCAAGAAAAAGAATATCAAATAGATAATTGCCAAGATTATGCCAAGATGCATCCCAAGAGTAAAATTCAAATGTGAAAAATTGGCCATGCCAGTATGACGTCAAGGTTCCATGAACCCTTGAAGCAAATAAAGCTGTGATTCGAAGTCTGAGGATTGATTGCACGATTTTCCCACCAGTTCACGCGAAGACTGAGAAATGTTCATATTGTAGTTGCTGGTCAAAGCACTTCAGTATACGCCAACATCTATTCCTCGCATTGATAGCATACATGCGTATACATAACATGTACAAAATTTAGTTTGGCCTGCGTAGATATCCATCAAATAATGTCTACCACATACACGAACTGCACATGCACGTGTATTTATGTCATAAATGCGCTACCTACGAGTATTAATGCCAGTGCGTGTATTTGTATGTCCACATGTGTCTGTGTGTCATGTATAGGGATATGTGCTATCATGGTTTTGGCAATCCACTATTCCGAGAAAGGGAACACGTTAACTGCATGTGCCAATGTCATGCCCCCAAAACTACTTTCAAGTAATCTAGAGCTGTCTATTAGGACCATGTTGTGAAAGTCGAATTAAGCTTTAAAACTATAGCTACACCATTTTACTACCAAATTGGCAAGCGTGTGGCACTAAATTGAAGCAATAGAAACATAAAATTGGCAAAATGGGAATCACAGGCTCTATTAAATAATCACGAAAAATGCTTTCTACACAAAATTCTTTAAATAACAAATATAAAAAATGTGAGTAATAATGGCGGCCATATTGTAGCGCAATGCTGAACTTTTGATGGGTGTTTGCGTGAACAACTTTTTTAGTATTCAAATTCGCAATAGGAGATCATAAGCTTGTTACAAAAGTTAAATAGTTTTCTTCAAATTCATTGATGAAAGACTATTGACGTTTTTTGCCCCGTTCACATCATCAATCCATTCTTGCCATTGAACTTGAAAAACTGAAGTCTTGCTGTATCGCTCCTGCCGTTTTCAAAACACTAGAATAAGCACGAAATTGGATTATCGTCCTCGTCTGATAGCTTCGACAAAAAAATCTTCTCTTCGCAAAAGATAGACTTGCTGGATGCACATGTCCTTAACAACTTGGTCCATCTAAAAAAACACAGAAATTCTCATAATACAAGTTTAAAGATGTCGACGTAAAGATACCGGCTGTTTACAAGATGACCAAATTTTCATCTCTTTGGACATAGTTAGCCTTTATCTCAGTACTCCGGTAGCTTGCAGTATTGATTGTGTCAATACGTTTGCGGTAGATCACTGGGATAATATTAGCATTTCAGGCCTTTCCGTTGCTGAATTGATTAAATGCCAGTGGTGGACAGCGAAAATTTTTTCGTTAAAGCGATAATGATAAAATGATAAGCTTTCCCGCTAAGTCCGATAACGATGATGCGATTATTTTGGACCTCCACGCTATTCACGCTATCCCAAACGGTGTCTGTGTGATAATATTAAAAATGCCAACAAATTACCACAAGCCACTGGTGTCAAAGGAATGCTCAAAAATCCGCGGACGGGAATCCTATTGCTACGATTGTTTTAATCGAAATAATATGATGAAATCAAAAGTTTTAGAACATCCGTTGATGTGTCTATGCTTCGGCTGTGGTATTAAACGCAAAAATTATATCACAAAAATTCAAAATTTTCCATTTTTCAAGATCGTTTTATTCGAGATAATGATGAAATCAACAATTTTAGACCCATTCTATCGGTGTGTAGCTGCCTCGGCTGTGGAAGCGGTCAAAGTATAGGGCCTATCACAAAAAAATCAAAACTTTCAAAATTTTCCAATATTTACAAAAATGTTCCGGAAAATTTTCATCACTATACTAGGCACATATCAAGCACCTACTAAATTGATTAAGCAAAGCATGATTACTATATGCCTAGTAGGCCCATATCAAGCACCAACTAAATTGGTTAGGCAAAGTTTGCCATGGCATGATTACTATATGTCATATAATATCATGTTATATATATCAGTTATATATACATCAAATGTATATATAAATTTTACAAACAGACGGAAAGCCGCTCACAGCGGCTTCGAAATCTTATTGCCTCAAGACGCTCCCGGTGGCTCGGGATCATCATCGAATGAACAGAAAAGCGTTCCAAGCTAATTCTAATATTGATTATCACCGTCTAGTATGCGATGGAAGGCTGGCGGTCGTTCACACAAGGTCACACACACACACACACCTGCCTGCAAAAAAGCGTCATCATCGTGCAACGCAAGTTGTATTCATCCGCGCGCTTTAGGTCTACTCTCTGCAAATGAATAGAAGGACTCGACTTCAAGTTATTCATTCTGAACTCTAGTCACACTCTAGAGATGGCTAGACGACTGAGTTTAGAACAAGCAGTTGCTTCTATTCAGAATTGGAATAGTGACACTTCGGATTTTGTTTCTTCCGACTGTGATTCTCCTGACTCAAATTCCAATTCATCGCTCGAAGACATGAATGTTTATAGTGAGAATAATAATTCTCCAGATGATAATAACTGGAAACCTTGTAATCATACATTCCAAACGGATAACTCCTATATATTCAATCCAACACGAACACCAGGATCTTATGTTTCTGAGATTACGGACAATTGCAAAGCTATTGACTGTCTTCGTTCATTATTCTCTGATGGGATGTTTGCTATCCTTGTTAACATGATCGACGAATATGGTGCAATGAAGGTTCAAGTGAATACTTTCACAGAAAAATACTCCTTTCACGGTGTGAAAGACGATCACAACTGCGTCGTCTGTAGTTCACCTGGTAACCGTAAGCGCACAAACTTTATCTGCGTGGATATTGTTGATCATCCTCATTTACACCGCAATGACTGTTTTCGAAAGTATCATACTAAGTAAGGTACATGCTGTATAATAATTCCTGCCACATACATTGTACGCTTGTAAATATATCCACAATTATCCTGGAATGCTTCGGTATTTTCATATTTAGCTAAGTTTTGATGCGACTTACAAAGTAATCACCAGAACTTTATTTCCGTATTTTGCAAAAAGTAAGTCCGTCAAAACCTAATATTCAACTCCGGGGTGAAAGAGTTAAGAAGTAGCAACATTATGTTTGAACTGTATGCTGTCTCTGCAGACAAGATATTAAGCGCACCACTTCGAGGTCATGCGTCTATGAGATCAACAAAGTCATTCCCGTCAACTCGTGAAGCGATGATGACCACGCCAGATCCCTTATAGAGGGAGCGAGAACAATGTATACACGAGTAACGATAATGCGTCGAATAGACGAAGTCGAATGAAGCTGTTCAAATCGCTACACTTCACGCTATCGTCTATAATGCAAAAAGTGCTTGTCCGATCTGCATAAAGTTTTGTATGCAGGTAGAAAATGTACTTAAGTACATCTACCTGAAGTTTAGACGATTGATTCATCTTTGTAGATTCTGTACATATCGATTGTGGGGATAATCGAGTTTCCTACCTCATCAGATAATGAATAACAATTTTGTGGATTAACATCTTTCAAACAGAAATTATCCACCAAATATGAAAATGTGGTAAAATGTTTTATGAAGTTATTTCCTTTCTAACATGATCAAATTGAAAAATGACAATTTGAAAAAAGCATTAAAAATTTCGCAAAATCAAGAGTTTTGAAATGTCATTTTCTCAAATTATATCATGATATAAAATATCAAATTTCAAAGTCTTTTGAAATTATTTTGAAGAATACTCGAGAGCTCAATATGCTGATGTTTAATCCACTCTTATTCCTTACTTGATCATTCTTGTAATTGATGATTTATATCAAGACTACTAATTATGAAGCAGCACTGAATAGAAAGGTGATTCTAGATGAAAATCTAGGTGGAATCTCAGATGGAATTTTTATTGCTAGATCATGAAAGAGCGAATGGACAATCTGTAGGAATCAGTAGTTAACTTCTGAAAAGAATTTGGATCTCTGTAGAATTCAGAGAAAGATTTATATATAAAAGCATTCCCTTTGACATTCTTTGACTAAGAAAGATAATCCGGGCACAATATAGCAAGAGATATTCATTTTTGAAATTAGTGCTGTACCGATAGTTGATGTCAACAATTGACATGTAACTTTTGCCTAAAACCACGATTTAAGCGATTTAAAGATCAAAGTACAACTTTACATGCAGGCTTAAAATATTGGAGGTAAGTAGAAAATAGTCATGCAATTTCAACACTTTCTATTTGTAGTTTAGGAAAAATCTGAATATTTCTAAAGTATGGGTCTGACCAGACCCAGGTGTATTATTTAAATGTCTATATGTGCTATATGTCTATATGACCTAAAGATTTTTTCACTAATGCCGCTTGATGAGAATTCCAGATCTTGATCCTATCCAAAGCTAGGTCTTTGATATTATTACTAGCCGTTAGATTTGATATGATTACCATATCTTTCTTTCTTATGAAGTGTGCGCATCTCCAATGAGTCAAGAAGATAGAAGAAAGTATCAAGCACTAAAATCCAGGTTTTTAAGAAAAAAGTACAACTGCACAAAATTTGACATTTAGACTCTGGCTTCCCGCTAATTCCCCTAGGCAGGGATTCTTCTGAGCATAGGATTCGCTAATTCTTTCAGTCATAGTTAAACTTGAGATCATTTTTTTCATTTCCTTTAGAAAATTATTTGTTGTGTAATAACGCAACAGGCAAATTTTATTAAATACAAATCATTATGCCGCATGCTTAATTACAATTTTACTAAATTTCTTATTCTGTATTTTCCTTAAGACAGTAGAACATAATGCTTTCTCTTGAAAGAGTGCATGTGAACTTATCTTAGGCCATGCGCAGTGTTAATGTAAATGACAATTTAGATAAATGCAATTATCACGTAAACGCTCGGTACCTAAGCTTTGCTCTCGTATTTGGCGCAGTGTGCTGATGCACCATGAGAAGTAGTTTACCAACGGAACTCAACGAGCTACTCGATCATGTCTCACTAATGAATATTTGGAGATTATAATTTGTTAGTGATAATTTATTCGACAAAATTTGATCAGATCTTGAAAAACTGCAGATAAAGCGCTTATAAGAGAGGTACCGACGTGATAAACTTTCAATCATTCTTGACTTTTTGTGCAAACAACGTTCAGTAGCCCTTAATTTCTTATGGCACTGGATTTTACAGTAGGACACCAAATACCAAACTTTAGGATTTTCGCTTAAGTTAACTAGCCCCGGAGTAAGCTTTAGGAAGGTATTCATTTCAGGGCGCTTGATCAACCTTTGCTTCACGCTACTACGTCAGGACAATTGGCACTTCTTCTCTGTTCTTCTTATCAACCATGAGCCAACATGAACATTAATTTCGAGGGAAAATAGAAATCCTTTCACTTGAATAGCATTAACAGCATAATTTCAACTTAAATCAGCTCCAACATTTGAAGCAATGCAACTGATCGGCCTCATCTTCGAGATGGACTCAGAGTTTCAGGAGCATATGATCTTGATGAATCATCGACCAAATCAGAACAGAAAGAACTTTTTAGCATGACAAAATTTAGTTTGATACGATGAAATAATCAGTTTCAAAGCTTCGAACCACGTATGTTTTCTTTCTTCTGTGATTAAGCATCACCGGGATGGAGCAGGACTCCTGCTACGGCATTCCGATTAATTTTATTGGGCCTATGTTGACCATTAACTTTGCATCACTCTAGGGTCAATCAAAAGAAAAACAGCGTCACAGGAACATGTATAGTAAGTGCAGCATATTTAAAGATACCTAAACGTGTTCTATCTGACATAAATGTTGCGAATTGTTATGCATGTAATTATACGTAGTTTATCTCAAATAAAACTGTCAGAATTCTATATTCTAGCCTAACATGAATTTTTATAGCAGCAAATCAAAAATCAAGCTCCCCCATTCTGCCACGGTCCACGTTGTTTCTATCGACCTTTAAAAGCGCGGGACACCGAAGAGCCGTCAACTTCTGCATAATTTTAGCGGCAATAGAAATCGACCTCAAAAGAAAGGGGAGCTTGATTTTTGCTGTGCTTTTAATGACTGTGATCTCCCGCCGTTTGGTCAACTGTATGAATTTTCCTAGAATTAGCTATGTATTTCTTAGCCTATCCATCGAAATATTATTTTAATATCTCGATTAATCAAGAATACTCTCGAGGGGTTAAAATGAATGATTGATTGGATTTCAATGTAACACATGTAATAACGGTAGTGCCCACTGCCTGTGCTCCTGACAGTGGATGGTAGAGCAGCAGCGTCTGAAGTTAGCGGCATGCGATCAATTTTGATTGACATCGTACGTTGTCAACCCCAGCTAGCTGGTTTTGATTACTCCGGCCGGTTTCAGCCCTGACTAATTTATACTATAGAATTTTCTAGCAATGTATTCCCAATTTATTGAGGATTTGCCTAATTTTAGTAAAATGCTTTAAAAGTAGGTTTCGTTATAGATCAGCAGATTTCCTTTGTTAAGACTAGCCGTTACTGTTGCAATGTTTCCCACGGTTTTAAGCAAGTATTTGAGCATTCCGAAATCTTGTTCCAGTGCAGAGTTGTGGGTTGATATTTCTGAAAACTATTTATCCCTGCTGTAAACTTGCGGAAAAGCCCAAAGCATGTTTAAATGAGAACAGAATATTTTGAAAATCGTAAAAAAAACCACAGGTTAAAATTTTGGTTAAGTATCGTTTTTGATAACAAATGTGCACATAAGCCATCTGCTTTTGGTTTTCATATTTTGTCAAAAAAAGAACTTGCAGAGGCCTTCTCCTCACAGTGCGCCTATTATCATTTCAATGATTCTGATTTCTGTAGTAGCATACTACAGGAATTAGCTGGTCACAAAGCTAATCAGATCCATGGTGTTGTCCGCCACTGGAAACGTTTGTCCACTTTCGAGCTGGATGATTCGCATGCAACATGCAAACATGCAAGTCATAGCATACATGCACATTTGAAAAATTTCTCTTCTTTGTCCATGACTCGGTCTCCTTCGAAATTTGTTTCATGACTAGCTAAGTTTCTCTACTTGAAGCACATGTACATTTACATGTGTGTTCTCTGCTAGAACTGCATGTGCATTTATTAGTTTTGCAATTTCCAATTCATACAAGCAGTGGCAGTAGCATTAGTAACAGCGCATCGAATCACCTTGGCCTCCAGACGAAAATAATGGAGAACTCAAGAATAGGGCGAACAGATATCTCCAAACGTGCACCTAGAGCACAGTGCAACTAATATTTAAGACTCACAGTTGACGAGCAATCACAAATGTCAATCGTTTTTCAAATTTCAATTTTCAACAAATACACGTAATCATGTCTTTTAGTTGTTTCCTGTAATTAACGAAGTTATGCAATAGTCATTCATATCTTGACATCCACTCCACTTTCTGCTTCAACGTTATTATTAAGTCACATGTTTTCCTGACAATTTTTCTACTGTCAATCAAATCTATCTATCAAATTTAGGAGATGATAAGAGACAAAAGGTCTTATCAACACAAAACATGAATTCATTATGCTGAAATCATGTTTTTTAACTTCATTTTAAGTTAGATAAAAAATACGAATAAATGTCATGCGAACAGCGATAACAAAAAATACAATCCCAAGTTGCATTAGTAAAGAAAAATTCCTAATGTAGGCATTTTTACTTGCTGTCCTTGATTAAGCACAATTTTAATAAGCAAGAGCTATATTTGGAAATTTACAGCTCTAGTCATCGCATCATGGTACTATAGTTACTGAGTGAGTGACAACTAATTTGTTAATAAAGGACATTAACGCCCTTGATTTCCCGATCGCACTCTATGGTAGGTTCTTGGTGTATTTGACACGTGTGCTGAAGTGACTGCAAGCAACCAGGGTGATTTGTCATCTTTAAGTTCGAGAGATGAGATTTTCGTCTTTAAACTGCAGAGGGAGGGTTCAGCTTTTGCTGAGTTTGAGTGTACCTTTAATAATTACTAATTCTTCAATGTCTGCTTTATAATGTTAGTGCAGGTCTTTAAATTTCGTGTGCCTGCTCAAAAATGAACCTTCATCGTGTGGTAACTCTATGCTGATGTCTATCTCAATTTTAGATGAGGATATCGCCCTGTTTGGCTCGGTGCTCTTGCGACTGATCTTCACAAGATGATCTTTCCTATCGAAAAGCCGTTACATTTGCGAGGAGGAGATTCTCATCGACAACCAACTACTGACAAACCAATGTTCAGTGTTAAAGGTAAGTCGTCTCCGTCTTAAGACTTCCACGATCAGTGACATTCGATATGCACCTGCGGAACTGCTAAAAAATTGTTGCAATGGCCGATTAAGCTTTAAGCCGTTGACATGCTCGCTTCGCTTCACCATCTGTCAAAGGTCACCACTATTTTCAGAAATCGTTTATTATCAAGTGATTGAAAATCAAAATATTACATTTTTGTAGAAATGAAGGAAGTCAAGTTTTTGAAGAAGCCTATTTTTCAAGTTTTTCGAAGGCGGCCCAGAAATGTATTCCAATGTATTTATGGAAAGCGTATGAGCATAATCTTTTGCTGTACCCGACTTTCTCTACTTTGTATTTACAAGTATATATCTAAATTTTATTCGACCAAATGTAACGGGGCAGGCAGCATCTTCCTTTATTTGTGTTTCGTGTCATCGATATATTCGCTTTCATGTGAGGTGATAGACGCTTTTGCGATTATTAATATAGAAAATTGTTATACATTTTTCAAACACTTTTGATCAATCTTTTGGTCAAGGTGTGAAAATATGTTCTCTACATGCGTTAAGTCATTTATTAGACCAGGCGAAAACCTTTGCTAGACTGGCCACGACGACGGAGAAACTATGCTGTTTTCATTAGTAATTCAGTTTGGGGCTCTTCAAAAGACTTCGGAACTGCTTTCTGATACTTAGGGAAGTATTTCACTGAAGAGAAGGCCAGAAATTGTTATCTAAATCTGAGGAAAGTCTATGCTATCGACTTCTAATTTTTATTGCCTTGCCCGAAGTGACTGATCGAAAGGCCTCGCTATAAAGCAATAAAAATTAGAAGTCGACAATATCTCTCGCTTTCGGGCTTTCCTCAAATTAAGGAAGTATGTTTCTCTCACTTTTTCTATGAATGTCTACTTTTATGTAATTATTTATTTCAGCGCATCGTAGAATTGGAACAACTGCATGTATGCTCTCCTGATGTGAATGAATTTTTCCACTATCCAGATGTATCTTGAGCATGAGTTCCAGCTGCTGCTATGTTAATACATGAAAAGTTTCATTATCAGTTGTTTTGTACATTTCATCGACATCAACTGCAGGAAGCGCACTGATCTTAATGATGCTATCATATTTAGCAAACAGCTTGCTGAGTCAAACTCCCATTCTAAGGAATTATTATGAAGCTTGGCAGTTTATCTATGGTGCTTACTAGGCAGAACATTGATTGCCTACGCAGCGCCTTGGCAGCGATAACTTGGCAGTTTATCTATGGTGATTACTAAACTGCCTATTAAGCATAGCACATTATTTTACTCGGGTTGAGGAGGTGAAGGTTCCCTTTCAAAAAAGCAAGGTTTTCAAAATTTTGTTCACTGCTGAGGCCCTCTCTGATCTCAGGACGTCCCCAGCTGTACTGAATACCTCGATGTATGGGATTACTCAACTCTACCATACATGAAAGTAGCCTCAATACGGAATAACGGGACAAATGTATCAACTGACCATTAACTGGCCATTTGATAGCACCTGTGCTGACGCTGTTCAGACAATGAAATAGGTGAAAAACAGTTCAATACAGTCTCCGAGACTGTATTGAATTGAAGCTAATTAAACTCCTCACTCACCGATTCTGTCTACCGAATCACGTGAAATGGAAAACAAAACTAGTTGTAAAATAATGCTAAAAAACGGTTTTTCTTGTTTTCTTCTTTATCACTAAATTTATCGCAGGATTTATCGCGGGAAATTTTAAGGCGATAAATGTAAGCGATAAAATTTTCCGGTCTCTGCGATAAGCGATCAATTTTCGACTAAAGCTATAATAAAACAATATTATCGCTTTATCGCTTTACTTATCGCAACGCCCACCACTGTTAAATGCCTTCCATTTGTTGCATGTAATTATGAAATTCTGTACGGAGATGACTTCAAACTTATGGTAGTGCCATGGGAGCCCATTAAGCTCCTCTTTATATGATTATAGCTGTTCATTTTATTGAAAGTGCTGCGCTAGATATTCTACGTTATCAAAATGTCAAACCGTTGTTATTCAACCGTTAAATATAGATGATATCATCTTAGGACCTTTTCGTAAAAATCAATATTCTTTTGATAAGATAGATCTAGCCTTGAGTTCGATCAACGCTGATATCCGTTTTACAATGGAAATTCCAAAATTAAGATTAAATTTTCTCGATTTTTCAGTTTTCACTAAGAAAAACACAATTAGTTATCAATGGTATTCTAAGTCCAATCATTCCAACGTAACACTTCAGAAAGACAATTGGATTCCTCAGCACATGAAAAATAATTTCATTACCAACACTGAAAAACGTGTTAGAGATAGGTGTTATGACGATTCAATAGAGTGTGAGTCTTAGGCGGTTATCCACAATCGGTTCTCCGGTAATGGTTACAGGTACAAAAATATATTTCAACAAAAATATCAGAAAGAACCATCGAAACAATGTTAATCAATTTTGATCAAAACAATGTTAAATTCTCCCTTAGCTTTATTAACAACAGCTGTAAAATAGGAAATTAATCTTATCCGTAAATACGAACAACCAGTAACCTTAATCAACAAACAGTGAAACTAGTGGACAATGCTAGATCAAGCAAACAAAAAGAAAAACACACCGATTGCATACTCTGTGATATGTTATATGGTCGTTTCCAAGCTTGTCGTGCGAGCGGGGTTTCCCCATAGGAATTCACATGGGATGGGGATAGCAATTTCAAATATGGGAATTCCCATAAAAATGTGACATACTCCACTAGAAGTGACTACTATTTTCATAGCTGTGCTGTGTACTTTCATAGATTTTATACAAACATTTGCTGAAATGTCATACAAGATGGGATGCCAATAAGTTATCATTTCTAATGAAAATTATGGCATTGTATGATTGCAAAGTGAACATTCACATTATTTTTAACTTAACTAGCGCGTTACTGCAACAGAGGCTTTAGATATTAGATAGAATAAAGTAAAGCAACATAATGCATGCTTAACGCTTGGAAGTAATATATGTAAAGTAAATAGCTAAATGTTAAATAAAAGATAGTAAATTTCTCAGCTTGATCAAGAGTGAGACAGTGGCACGTGTTTTAAGGCACACATATACGTAATGAAAATACGCCAAGTTCAAATTTCTGTCTTTGATCTTAGCACATGTAAGTGCTCTAGTCTATTTTTCAAACTCGAATGTATGTACTTAGGCCTACTGCATGGACCTGCTTCCATTCAAATTGAAGGCACCGTGGTATCGCACGAACAGTGATAGATGCAACTACGTTATCCTCCCGCATCGGTTGGCATGAATGTTTGATATATGGACGTATCTGTTGTATGGATATCATGTTGATATTAGACTTCATATATTGATACTTTTTTAAACTATTATAGGCAAAGATTATTTGGGCTTGACTAGTTGAGACAATGTACCCATAAAAGGGCATATTGTGACCTCTAATAAGAAAGTTAGCTTGCAGCTATTCTATAATGCAATTCTAATGCAAGTTTCCAGAGCAGTCTGATATCCTGGTTTGTAGAACTGTCTGTAGAGTCCTTTGATTTATGAAATCTAATTCAATGGGGAATAATATTGGATGTGGTAGTTTAATCTAATAATATAGAGTTAGTAGGCTCCACTGAAGAACCTGAGACTTGATGTTGACCCATCATTCTATTACTGGGTAGGCCTACAGTGGAATAGAATGTCCCCTAACCTTACGGCTTCCTGGCAGCTAAGCTTATCAAAGAAATATTTGGTTTATAGGAATAATTATGGAAAATAATCGTGCCTTTTTGAAAATCCTAATGGAGTGGGATTTCCCATTGGAATCCCGTGGAAATGGGATGGGAATGGGACTAAAAAGCTCTCGTCCTACGGCAAGCCTAGTCGTTGGGCATGCTACTACCGCTACGCTTCCTGTCGTTTCACTTGTAATACTTGCAGCAATATCTGCATAGGCCAGACTTCGCGTCATTATATGGCTCGCTTCAAAGAGCATAGTGCGGTAAGCATAGTAGAGCGTAGCGTAGTAGTCTTTCTCTATCGAATGGTGTGGGTGCATTATCTGATCACGCCAAATACGCTCATAAGTGCACTATGACCACCATAGAAATTGATAACACTTGTTTTATTAATACCTTTTCAACTTCAAAATGAGACAATTTTTTCATACTTTTTTTCCCAACTTTTGAACATTGATATTGACAGATTGTGTCTGCAGATGATGAAACAGGGTTAGGAAAAATCCTTGTTCAGGAAAAATTAATTTGCCAATGCCTATCTTCACAGACTTTTGTAGCACAGCAGATTAAATATGCCTTTAACTCTGCCGGAACAAGTACTCACCGACCATTGTAATGATTAGGCATACTATTGAAAACATTGACCACCAGAATATTGTGTAGCTTACACTTGATGCGTTCGTCGTAGAAATACACTTATAACATCATTGTCATAATACTGTGTTAATTGAATAAGTAAGAAGGCAAATTAATAATAATTTGACATTATGACATCAGACTCGAAGGAAGAAAAATCTTTCAACTTTAAAAAAACTTCATGGACAGTTGTATTCAATGCCTGCCTGCCTACCTTCCTATGACTCGTGCCTGTGAGGCGTTGAGGCCGCTCTTGACACCATTCGTCTCCAAGATGGTCGATCCAGGGTCAACTCCGATGCGTCATCCATGGAGATACCGAGTTGATTGAGATCTTCGACAACCACGTCCATCCATCGTGTGTTGGCGCCCTCGAGGTCTTCTCCATCCAGAGGCTGTCGAATCGAGCACACGTTTCGTTGGCAGTTCACTAGGCATGCGGAGCATGTGCCCCAGCCAACGCATGCGCCGTTGAGCTAGAAGACGTGGTAACGGCGGTTGGAGTGTGCGTCTGCGCACTACGTCATTGGTGATACGCTCTTGCCATCTGATGTTGAGTACTCGGCGTTGGCATCGGTTGTCAAAGCCCATAGTCCTTCTACCTTGCGTTGCGGAAAGAGGCCAGGTTTCGGAGCCATAAAGCAAAACCGAAAGAACACTCGTGTTATATATTCTCATTTTGGTCCGGTTGCTGATATTGCGATGTCTCCAAAGAGGTCTCCAAAGTCTTCTGAGCACATCATTTGCTAGAGCTCTTCTTCGAGCCAGTTCTTCGTCAATACCACCTCGCCTGCTAATCTTCGACCCCAGATGGATGAAGTTTGGGACAACTTCCACTATGTGATTGTTGACCACTATGGACTGTGGGGGTGTGCTCTCACTTATCATCATTAACTTTGTCTTGGAGTAGTTGACTTGGAGCCCCAATTTCGAAGCTTCATTGACATAGATGTTGATGACTTGAATGAGGGAATCCATATCATGAGCGAAAAGAGCAGTGTCATCTGCAAATTCGAGATCCATTAGTCGGTAGCTACCCAGCTGAACTCCCTGCATCTGGTCGTCAACTTTCTTCATTAGGTAATCAATAAGACAATTGAACAATTCTGGTGCAGCTGTCCAACTTTGTCTTACGCCACTTTCAGTTTGGAACCAAGTTGAATCTTCCCCATTGACCCTAACGCAGCTATGGGAGTCTGAATGCAGGAGTTGTAGAAGCCAAATGATCTTTTCGGGTACACTGATTGAGCGAAGAATCAGCCAGATTGCATTTCTATCAGCAGAATCAAACGCAGCCTTAAGATCCATAAATGCGATGCACAGATTTCTTCCACGACGATACTCGCCTTTTCGATCAGCAGTCGTACACTCGCTATTTGATCAATCGTACCACGTCCAGGCGTAAAGCGAGCTTGTTGGGGACGGCGGTGATGATGCATGGCTACCTTCGCACGGTTGATTAGGATACTGGTGAACAGCTTCCCTGGTACTGACAGAAGAGTGATACCACGATAGTTAGAGCATACTCGAGCGTCGCCTTTTCTCTTCTAGAATGGGAGGATAACGCCCTTCTTCCAATCTTCCGGAATGGATTCATTTTCCCACACAGCGTTGAAGACGTCAGTGAGCCATTGGATCATGCATTCGTTTTCATGCTTGAGGATTTCTGCTGTGATATTGCATATACCGGGTCCTCTTTTGTTGTGAAGCCGTTTCAGTTGCAGCTTTACTTCTGATGTGGAAATACAATCTGTGTTGCACCTTGGAGAAGGTAAGGGATTGTCAGCCGCGTTGAGCAGTGTCAAATCGGTCTGTCTGGACGTACGATTGAGAAGATCGCTGAAGTGCTCTTTCCAATGGTTGAGGCACTCGTCTTTGCTTGTAAGGACTTCTCCATGCCTGTTCTTAATCTGTGTGATTTTAGTCGTCGGTTCATCGCGAAGGTCACGGAGTAGTCGATAGACCGCGGCAGTGTCATTTCTGGCCGAAACGGTCTCGAGAGCGTCTGCCTTCTCACTCCAGTATCTATCTCCAGTATCTTATGTCCTCTTTCAGTGACAAATTCCTGAGTCGATTGAGCCCACGATATTCTTGGATGTTCCTATCGAGTTTGACCTTTCGCCTCTTTTCAACTAGGTCGAGAGATTCCGGTGAGATCCAAGGGCGTCGCGGTGGTGCTCTTTCTTTACGAAGAATAGTGGCTGCTGCGTTTTGAATCTCCGACTTAAACGTTTCCCAATTTTCGTGATCGAGGTTAGCAAGAACAGTATAACGATTTGCTATTTCAATCGAGAAGTTCTCAGCAATCTCAGGATCCTTAAGCTTTGTTGCGTCGAATCTGATATCACGCCTCTTCATTTGGTCTGCTTTGAGTCGCACACGCATCGTCATGACAAGCAGTCGGTGATCAGTGTTTCCCAAGTGTACTCCTCTAAACACTTTACAGTTTGCAACTGAACTGTGCCATCGTCGTGAGACGGCAATGTGATCAATGGCTTTTTTGGTATGTCCGTCGTTGCTATACCAAGTCCAGTGATGGATTCTGCGTCTGGGGAACCACGAATCTGCTATACAAAGACCATTTGTTTGGCACATGTCGAGGAATCTTGAGCCGTTGTCGTTTGTTGCCTGGTCAATATGCACATTGCCTACTGTTCCTGGCCAGGTTGTCCGCGCGTCTTCACCGATGGTGGCATTCGCATCAGTAAGAAGGATACAAATATCATGCAGGGGCACTGTGGCTGATGACATCGCTTCGAGTTGATTGTAGTATTCTTCTTTAACGTCGTCATCGGCAACTTCAGTTGGTGCATGGGCAACGATGACTGACATCTTGCCAAACCGATGCTTGAAACGCACCATGAGAATTCTATCACTAACTGGATGCCAGCCAAGAAGGGCATTGCGGGCTTGGGAGGATAGAGCAAGGGCCACTCCCCGACGACCATGCGACTCATGGCCAGACCACAACAGCGTATAGCCGTCTACCAAGGTTTCTCCGCTACCAGTCAGTCGTGTTTCACACAATCCTGTCATAGTGATGTTGTACCTTCTCATTTCAGTAATGGACAAAAGACCGTTCCAGGAGAGGACAAAATTCTCAAATTTTTTGTATTTTTAAAAATGACATAATTTAAGAATTTTGGTCATTTTTTCAGGTTTTAAGACCTAAATTCATAAATTTAGTCCATTTAAAAAGTACCATTTGAAAAATTGGTATTTTAAAAGAACGACTAAATTTAAGAATTTTGGTCATTTTTCAGGTTATGAAGGCCTAAATTCATAAATTTAGGCGTTTTTAAAAATACCGAATTTTTCAAATTTTTCAAAATCTCAAATTTGAGAATTACAATTTTTACCCCCAAAATCATGACCGTTCCAGGACACCGAAAATCATAAAAATTGGTAATTTTAAAAACGTCTAAATTCATGAATTCTATCCATTTTCAGGTTTTTAAGACCTAAATTCATAAATTTAATCGTTTTTAAAAGTACCATTTTTGAAAAATTAGTATTTTTAAAAACGTCTAAATTCATGAATTCTATCCAGTTTTAAGATTTTTAAACTATCAGATAACTAAAATTATGTGTCTAAAAATATTTCTTTAAAAATGGAAGAAGCAAAAGTGGAATGAACCGCAAGAATATATCCTTCGTTTTCACAGTTAAAAATAAGTGAATTGAATAAAAAAAAGCACAAGGATAGAGTTAGGTATATGAAAGATCAGGAATCTCAATTATTATTAAGATTAGAGCATTATAAAAAATTAAGAAAGAGATGGTCTAAAGTTAAGAATGTAACACAAGGTATTGGAATATTTTTAACAATAAGTTAAGGTGCTTTAACAATTGTTATATCTTCTGGTGTTTTAGTAATTCCAGTAATTGCTACTGCTTTAACAGGTACGGGTGTTTTTGCAACTTCACTTGTTACAATGTTAGATAAATCTTTAATAACTAAGAAACGAAAATCATTGAAAACTGAGCATTTACATATTAAAGAAGTCTATGACAAATTACATTATTACTTTCAAAGAGTATGTGATGATAATGTTATTACGCTAGATGAGATTAAAAAATTTGATCAAATAGCTAATGAAGTAAATCAAATATCATTTCATTTAAAGTCCGAAAAAGTTCATGACAAGAATAAACAGGATGGCAAAATTTCTAGTGATGGTAAAATTTCTAATAAAGAAAATGATAAAATTTTTTTAGAATGACTAAAAACTTTATTAAACAAAACTTAAAACGAAAAGATGTCAGACAACAAAACAATAAAAAAAATAATTTGTTCAGTAAAATGTTTTTGTTGTATTCCAATGTTACCACAAAATTCAAATATTATATTTTAAAAATGGATAAAATTAAAGCTGATAATTTTAAAAGAATTAAACAATTAGAAGAGTTAATAAAACAAAAAATATTATGCAAGAAAATCATCTTCAACATAGAATGATAAAAGCTGGTATTCAATCTGATGTGTTTGAAAAAATGCAGCAAACCGAGCAAGTAAAACTGATTTTGAAAAAACTATGGAACCATTGAAAAAGCTTGAAAAAGAAAGTACAAATAATGATAAACGAATTAATATAACAGATCCAGAATACAAAACTATATTAGATGACTATGGATTACTAGAATCAAACATTAATAAGAAATTACCAAAATCTATGCAATTTGAACATTCTATTTCATTTATAGATGGAAAAACAATACCTAGATTTTATCTCGGACAAAAAGAAATATTTCCACAACCTTTTCGAGGTTTAATTTTTTCACCAGATAAATCTCCTTTTAGTTTAGATAGAAATTTTGTTGATCTTTTAAAAGGAGCAGATTTAAATAATTATGCTGTAGAAGATCTCATAAAATAGAAAGCTATGTTAGATAGAGTTAAAGCTGGAAAAACTCTTAAACTTTATAGAAAATTAGAAAATTTATTATCAACGGGAGTTAAAGTAGGAAAAGGTTTTAAAACAGAAACAACTGTATTTTTACCAGATGATCCACAAGAATTACTAAATAGAATAAATATTTTAATATCTGCAATAAAAGAAGGACTTAATTCTAGTTTCAATGAAATTCATGCTATATTGAAAAGACTGTTAGAAAAGAAGATTCTAAATGAAGGGGATTATAAAAGTATAGCTGAAATATGTTGTTGTTTTTAATTTTTTTATAAAAAAATATTTATTCAAAATTTTAACTAAAAAATGTGTTCAGCAGATTTAGACAAAATTAATAATCATTTAGAAAATCTAACAGAGATTTTGGGTTCATCAAAATTTAGTACGACGTTAAAAATTATAACAACTACTTCATCACACACTTGTAATTTTGGAAACCATTCTACATTTAGAACAAAATAAAAATTATCAAATTCCATTGACTAGTTTCTCCACATTTAACACTATTCAAAACGTTATCAAAGATGTGAATGACCAATTTAGATATTCTACTGATAAAGGCAAAACGTGGAAAATACTAACTTTTCTTCCTGGTTCTTACGAAGTTGAATCAATCAATATCAAATGAAATTAAGAGACATTTTGGTATACCATTTAAAGATAAGAAACAAATACATTTTGCAGTTGAACCGGCAGTTAATAAATTTTCTCTTACTTTAGACGAAAATCATCAAGTTGATTTTAATCATGATAGATCATTGTCAAAGCTATTAGGATTTAATAAACAAACCTATAGTCAAGGTTATCATTTTGTTGAGAAGATTCCTAAAATAACTGAAATAAATTAAATTGTTGTACATTGTGACATTATTGCAGGAATAAATGGTAAATTGTCAAATTTAATATTCAGTTTTCCAGCTTTTACTGTACCCATTGGTTATAGATTGAATGTAATTCCACAAACATTAATATATTTCCCTATTACAAGAAAAACTATTAACAACATTAACATTAGAATCACTGATGAGAAAGGACAAGAAATAAATTTTGGAGGTGAAGAGATTATGATAGATCTTTTGGTTAGAGAAGTTTAATTTTTTTCTTCTTCTTTAAAAATAAAAGTAAAATTTTTTTATTAAATTTTACCCATTAAATTAAAAAAACTCAAATTTAATCATCATCCAAATTTATCTAATACAGTTTTGTCAGTTATTTGTGGAAGATCAGGATGTGGAAAAACATATTTACTATTTAAAATTCTCACGACTCCAAATTTTTTGGATTATAACAATCTTATAATTTATACAACAACAGCAGAACAACCCGTCTATCAATTCTTGAAATATGGATTTGAAAATAATCTTAAAAAACAGCAATTGCTTCATTATTCAAAGAATATGAAAATTCTGAATATGAAGAAGAAATAAGTTCGTGGTGTGAAGAAGCAGCAAAAAATAATCAGTTAGTAGAATCCAATAAAAATAAGCATAAAAAGATACAATTAATAGATGATAGTGGTAATATGCAAGATCCTAGTAAACTAGATGAAACAATGAAACATTGTGTAATTTTTGATGATTGTGTTGATGACAGAAATCAGTCAGTACAGAGAAATTATTTCACAAGAGGTAGACATAACAACTGATTATTTATTTAACACAAAGTGTGTATTCATTAGATTGAAGTGTTATTAGAAAGAATGCAAATATATTTATACTATTTGAAATAAATGCAAGAAACTTAAGTGATTTGTTAAGAGATTTATGCGTAAGAAATAAAGATGAATTTAAACAATCGTGTAACAATGCTTGGTCAAAAGATTATGGATTTATCACAATTAATATTGATAAAAAAATTCATGATAGAGTTATAGAAGATTTGTTTACTGAGTAATAAAAAATATTTATACTGAGTAATAAATAATACAATTTTTTTCTAGACTGATTCAAAGAATAAGAATTTTTATTCTAGACTGATTTAAATAATAAAAATGTTTTTTCTAGACTGATTTAAATAATAAAAATTTTCTTTTCTAGACTGATTTAAATAATAAAATTTTTTTTCTACACTGATTTAAAGAATAAAATTTTTTTTTCTGGACTGATTTAAAGAATAAACTTTTTTTTCTAGACTGATTTAAATAATAACAATTTTTTTCTAGACTGATTTAAATAATAAAAAATAAACTTTAAAAAGGTAAAGTAGTTATTCCATTAGGTAAAATTTTTCTTTTATCATCAAATAGATCTAATGCTAATTTATGTTCCTCTTTTTAATACATTTTATGTTTCTTTGAATTAAGTCTATAATTACATGCTGTTTTTGTTTCATTATTAAATAATGTATTCTTATAATCTTGAAATGTTATTTGGTTAGCCACTGATGCCTTTGAAATTCCTTTAAATGTTTTATGTGTTTTAATATTATTAGTTGTATCATAACAGAAACATTTAGATTTTAAAAATATAGCTTCTGTTATGAAATCTTCATTTCCTAACTCACCTTTTACTTTACATAATTCTGGAGGATGAATAAAATCTTTTAATTTATCTATTTCTTCATCAAGTGAAGAATTATACGGTACTGTTAATTCTAAGAAAACGGAATCCGTATGTGTAAAGTGTAATTTATAGTTTTTGCCATAAGCAGGTGCTAAATTATCATATATAAATCTATACATAAATAGCTTAGCTAATTCTAATATAGTGAATCCAATAAAATTAAACTTATCATGCTTCACGCTGATTCGACGTAAATGTACAGCACATAGTTCATCACTGAATCTAGTAGTTCTTTTATATGTAAGTTCCCTTGTTAAATTTTGAAACCTATCTTTATCATAAAATATTTCAATATTTTGTCTATTAAGCACATTTTCTAAAGTCTTACCATAAAATGCATTATTCATTAATTTAAAGAACACGTTTCCCAAATTATCTTTATTTCTTTTAGCTATTTTACGTTTTTCAATATTGTACTCTATATAATTTTTTAACCACCTAGATTTTTGATGAAATAGTTTTCGATGTATTTTAGTGAGAATCATTCCATGTTCTAAATACCAATCTAGCATTCTTCCTTCAACAACATACTTTCCTTTATTACTTTGTGTTAACATCAGTTTTTTGTTGGTCTGTATTTCTTAGGAATTAAAGATTTTTGATATTTTTTTTCTATATTGGGAATTTTGTTTTCGGGACAGAAAGGAAAATATTTTGTTTTATCTTTTATTTCATCAGGATATACTAAATCAACTTCATATATATAACCATGATTATAATTTCCATCATATGTTTTTTGATAATCAAGAATATTGCACCATGACATTTCACCTGTTGGTAATTCTTGTATCATGCAAAAAGAATATAAGCTATTAAAATCATAATATAACAAATAGTTTTCTCTCATGAATTCATCAACTGCTGCTTGACTAACTTCATTTAATATAAGTCCTTCTATATTTTGATTAAACAATTTTATAAACTGATCGCCTTCTTCTGGAGATAAAGGTTTCATTATTCCATAATCATTAGGATTTACTTTTTTATTATAACATTTAACATATCTATTACCTAAAACTGATGAAACACCACCTCTAATTCCAGATTCAAAAAATAATAATTTATCATATGTATTTTCTTTATAATGTTTAAGTTTAACATTTGTATGTTTTAATCCTGCTAGCCATGTTAAACCTGGTGCAGAATAACAATAACATGGATCTATTCCATAATATTCTAAACACATGTCACGAAAGTTTTCAAAAAGATCAGTAAGGATGAATACATCTATCTGAAGATATTTCATTGTATAATCATACATTGTTCTACAATTTAACTCTCTCCAATTCTTTTCAGCTTCTGCATAGTCTTCTTCAGATAATTGTGATTTTTCAAATGTTGATTTCAATTTATTTATTGGAGGAATTTTTGTTCTTGCATTATTTCATTTATTCTATTTATATCTCCAGTTATATATTCATACGGAAATATGCCTTTTCAAGGTTTCAAATTATGTTTATTTAACATTTTACATTGTTCAGGTTTCAAAGTTTTTCCCATAACATCTAATGAATAAGGAGTAAAAAATCTAAATGCATCTAAAATTCTAATACAACCTAATTGCATTGAAAAATATTCTTCTTCTGTTTTACATAGTACATTTATTTGTTGTTGTTGTAATTTTTCAGATGAAACTAAATCTTTCATTACTAAATGGAAATCATATTTAGAACCATTGTAGAAATATAAAGGAACAAAGTTATATTTAAATTTATTAGCATTAAGATTACAAGAATTATGTGCTGCACCTCTATATAATCCATTTAGATGATCATGATCTTTTACTTTGTCGGCAGAGCCGTCGCTTCGCTTATCATTACCCATTTTTTTCCACAGTAATAACAATTTTTTTCATTGACAAAATTAAATTTTTCTTCATCCGTTAATGGAAGCATTGGTATATTTGTTTCAAGCAATTGTGAAAAACGTCCTTGTAATTCTTCTACTTTCTTTGTAAACATTTCTGAACTATCTTCACCATAGTATTGATAATATTCTGATTTAAATAATTCAGGATAATTTGAATGAATGTACATTCCCCAACATAATGGTTTTTGTTCAAATAAATATTTTTCTTTGCTTTGTTCAGGTGCACTTTTTTCATATTTAACATTATCAGAATTTTGTGTCATGTTAACATTATATGCTTCGAAATCACAATAAATAGTAAAGGGTACTTTATTTTTCAAATAATGTCTATCATATATTAAATAATCATCTCTAGGAAAAGTATTTTCAACTGCTTCATTTTGTTGGCAATTCTCCAAATGTCTATTCATTTCTTCTTTAGTTCTAAAGCTCGTCATACATTATAGACAGGGAAAATTAGCATTATCTGAAGTTTTTGTAAATATAGAAACATCTTTACACAATATAAAATGATCCTGATCATATAATATATTCGCTTGTGCTGATTGTTTTGTTTGTTTTAATTTTTCAAATTTATCTTGATATATTTCACGTGTTAAATCGATGTATCTTTGAAAATCTTTTTCAGACTGTTGATAATTTTGATTTAATATTTGTAGCTGTTATTCGTATTCTTTACTATATTGTTCTTTATATTGCCGTTGACATTTTTTTAAACATTCATCTAATTCTTCATTTATTTTTTGATTGTCTTCATTTAATTCTTTATTGTCCTCATTTAATTCTTTATTGTCTTTATTTAATTCTTGAATCGTTTCTATCTTATTTTGATATTTATGATGATATTCTTGTGGCAACATTTATAATTGTTGAAAATAATCTGTTTCACATTTTTTTAAAATTTTATTTAAATTTTGTAAATTTTGTTGATATTCTAAAGATAAAGATGAATAATTGGAATCATAATCATAATTAAAATTACGTCCTTTATAATTATTATGATTAATCATTATTGGTGATAATGTTTTTACAATTTGAAATTTTTCAGTACATATTATATTTTCTTGATAAAAAATATTATGATGCATGTAATTTCCTCTATCATTATAAACTATTTCTGATTGACATAAATTTTTATTATTAAAATAAAAATTTTTTGGAATCTGAGTGAAATGGAGTAATATTACCAATAGAAACATAATTCACATTTAATTTAAAAACATTTACTTCTATTAAAAATTTGTTCTTTTATGAAACTTTATTAACCTAATATAATCATATGTAAATTCATCTAAGCCATCACAGAGATCAAATTCCTTTATATTCTTCTTTATTGTAATGACTTAGTCTTTCTTTGTGATATTCTGCAGGATGTAAATGTGCTATAATACTCCACAGAAAACAATAATCATCTTCATTTTTTATGTTGATTATTTGTGGTGAACTGAAAGGCAAAGGAACTTAACTGCCACCAGTATTATTTTTATATTTATCAATTACTATTTTCTTAGATAGTATTTTAACAAATCTCCAACCAGATTCACGTAACTGGGCTTCAATTATACAATTTTCTAATTTATTTATCATCGATTCAAGTATGGGTTGTATATCATTTACATTATGAATTTCTTGTGAATTTGTAAAATGTCCTTGTATTATTTCTTCAGGAATGCCATCAGGTCCATTTTTTGTATAAAGTACTTCTACATTCATATAACATTTGAAAGATTTCTTAAATATATTATAAAAGTTGGATAGAATATCAGAAAAAGTTTCATCGGTTTCATTATGTTCAACAGATTCATTAAATAAATATTTTATATCTGTTACAGGCGAGGCCCTAGAACCTTCGGTTCGTACAGCTTCATCAAATTCATCTATTTCGTTAAATTCATCAGTATCGCTAAATAAATATCTTCCATCTGGTACGGGCGAAGCCCTAGAACCTTCGGTTCGTACATGTTCATCTTCACTATTAAAAACTATTTTATATTCCGAATGTGAATAATCATCAAATATTTTTTTAACTTTTATATCAGTAGGTGATGTTTCTAGATAGTTTTTATAATTATTTAATTTTAATAAATTTCCTTCATCAACTCGATCTACATTTTGTAAATGCAATTTACTTTGTAAATGAGATTGATAACTTCTTTTTGTTTGCAACTTTTTTTTACATAAGACACAATAAAACTTTTCCATTTTTTGTTTTTTAAAGAAAAAATTTGTGTTTTAATTTTAGATATAAACATTCTATTATCAAGGTCTTGAGAGTTATTATATATTATTATATATTTCACGTTCCTTAGTTATTTTATTTTCTTTATCATATAATGCTTTATCATATAATGTTTTATCAAAAGATAATTTAAATTTATTTTCACTAACTATTGATTCTTCATCAACATCATAAATTACACTTTTTGGAATTGGATGCCAATCCCTGATAGGAATATCTAACTCTAAATTATATTTATTATCTGATAATAATATAATAGAGAAAAATATTGGTCTTTGATCTCTTTTGGAAAATTTAATAACACCACCATAATCTGAATCATTTTTAGTTTTTATTAAAGATGATAAAATTTTAATTTGATTAGATGTAAATCCTAATTTAAATTTTGTAGACCCGACACACAGTTGTCTCATAGTATCTTCAACTATTCCATCATTATTATTTTCAATTGTAAGAAAATGAAATTTGGATAGATTTTGATTATATGTAGTATTAATATCATGTTGAAGTATAAATTTTTCTTCACTTAAATTTTTAAAATTACTAATATTTTTATAATCTTTTTTACCTATTACATCTTTTTCAGATGTTTCAGAATCATCGTCTATATTATCATCATCATTATTATCAGATTCTTCAATATGATTCAGAGGATTATTTTGATTATGATTATGGTCATGATTATTATTACTACTATCATTTTCAAGTTCATAAGGCGTTGTCCACATATAAATTTTTTCCTGCTGCGCCAAACCATTAAAGTAAGATTTTAATAAATTAATATTTAAGTTTGAATATAATCCTATGTAAGTATCCTTATCATATTTTTGAGGCATTTCTGATGTTTCATGTTTATAAATTTTATCTCTAAAATAAACTTGACATAATAATTCTTCATTATGTTTTTTGCTCTCTATATGAATATCATATTGGTTATGTTCATCAACAAATAATCTAATTTTTTCTTTTGAAAACGATTTTAATTTTTTAACTAATTCTCTAATCTTGATATAATCGATAATTTTAGTTTCTATCCAATCAGTATTACTAATTGGTAACACTGCCCTAATAAATCCACAGTCATTATTATGACCAATAATTAGAATGTTTTCTTTATTTAATTCTACATAGGCCACATCATTATATTTGCTTACTATATCCATAAATTTAATAAATGGATCCCCGGAAAATATACAATAATTTGTTTCAATAGAAGGCAAACCTTTTGTTTGTTCTTTAAATATTTCAGCTTGTAATTGAAACAAAAGATTAACATCTATACATGGATTATTATTATTATTATCAAAACACTTATTTTCAAATCCCGATGATCTCGTCGATTAAGAAGAACAGGATGATACGGGCGAATATAATTTTTTTAAATTTGCTTTTTCCATTTTTTTTATTTTTATGTGAGAAAAAATTACTTTTTAGAAAAAAAATTATTTTTAGAAAAAAAATTACTTTTTTATTGTTTAAAAAATGATGTTGCCAAATGCTGGTGGAGGTGCATATATCCCGAATAATCGTGAATCAGAAATAGAAATAGAAAATTATATCATGAAAACTGGAGACGTTTTATCTGGTCCATTGCATCTTTCTATTCTTCCAAAAATTTTTCAACAAAAATTCTGCAACAAAATACGGAGTTAACAAATAAACAATGTGTTGATACACAAATTAATGACTTAAAAAATATATATAAATGATGTTTAGGTTCCATTGATGAATGAATTTAAGTTGCTTGAACTTAATGACAAATCATTAAACGAAAAATTATTAAAACTTGATAAAAAGGATAGAGAGCGAAGCAGATATAGCAAAACTTTTTAAAAAGATTTCAGAACAATCACAAATTTAAATATTGCTTTCTATAAAGTTAAAATCTGCAGTCATTAAAAATAAACATCAGATAAAATTATTGCAAGAGCAATTAGAAGCTGAAATAGAAAAACTTCCTGAAAGAATTTAAAAAAATTTAAATAAGTTACAAACTACATTCCAAAAAAGTGTTGATGAATTAAGTTCTAAAATTACTCAACAAGTGAAAAAGATGAATAGAATAATAAATGAAGTAAACTCACTTAATCAAAAAGTTGATAAAATGAAAACTCTTAAAATCAATTTAGAAAATGAATTGAAGAAAAATTTACAAGAAAACTCTAAAGGAAATAAAGAACAGTTAGATGCTGTTAAAAATCAGTTAGATGGTCTTAAAGTTCAATTGAATGCTCTTAAAACGGCGTTGAAGATGAATCAGCAGAAAATGAAAGTTAATAGAAAAGATATTAAAGTACATCACACGCTGCTTGACGCGATAGATAAATTGCAACGGAAAATTAATAAAGTTATCACAAAGTTGTTGGACATTCACACACGTAAATCTTAATCGGACCTTGTCCAGAGGCTTTAGCCGATCAGACACGTAAATCTTAACGTAAATATTTTTCCCAAAAGTCAAATTTATTACTAAAAAATGCCTATAATTTATAAACACAATCTTAAACATTTTGCTTCAAATCAAAAAATAGCACATGAACCATCTATGAAATCTGTTTACCATTATAACAATGTAGAAACAGTTCAAAAAGAAGGAGATAGTGTAAACAGCGGAGCTGGCATCTTTTCTGGTATAGGAAGTATCGTTAACTTAATTAAAAATAATAAATATTTGATTGCATCTGCTGCAAAAGGAGCAGCTGCTATAGGTAGTACAGCTAGTGCAATATCCAATGGTGTTAAGTCACAAAACGAATTAAAACAACTAGAAACTTATCGTAAACTTAAGAATGATTCTGAAGAACTAAAAAAATTAAAAAAACTTTCAGAGGAAACAAAAAACAAAATTGCTAACATAGCTGCAGGGTCTGAGAGTAAACATGAGAAGAAATCAGGCGTAGCCATAGAACCTACGGTTCGTTCAATTGAAGAAATAAGAGGTAATGGTGTGAACAGCGGAGCTGGTTTAGCAAAATTCTAAAATTATATTTTAGTAAAAATCTTTCTGTGTGTGAGAAATTTTTTTTCTGTGTGTGAGAAATTTTTTTTCTGGGTGTGAGAAAGTTTTTTTCTGTGTGTGAGAAATTTTTTTCTGTGTGTGAGAAATTTTTTTTCTGGGTGTGAGAAATTTTTTTTCTGTTTGTGAGAAAAAACAAAAAGTCAAATTATTTTTTATAAAAATGTCTTCGCTTATCGAAAATAAATTTAGATTAGACGATCCTCCGTTCGTCAGTTACAATCAAAAAAAGAATGACTATATAAGAATTGCTATGAATCCCGGATCTTCCAGTAGAGTAAATACTGGAGGAGATTTAATTTTTGAAGTTGATAATCAACAAAGTTATATATATCTACCTGATTCATTTCTACACTGTGAATATTCTTTATATAGTGATGCCAATTTTACAACACCATTACCAGAAACCGATAATATTGCATTAGAGATTAATTTTTTTCCAAGATTATTTACACAAATGCGTTTAGATGTTGCAACTCAAAATATAGAAACAATAAGTGATTCTCCAGGTGTAATTGATACAATGCTTAGATTTGTAACAATTGGTGAAAATATTAAAAAGTATGAAATCGAAGGTTGGTTTCCTGATACTAATGATGGCATAATTGTTGATGATTTAACTCACACTGGAACAGATGCAGCAGGAATTGCGAAAGATGTAGAAAATATTGCAAAACATTTAAATAAAACAAACAATACTGCATATAAAGAAAGACGTGAATTTAACAAGAAAAGTAAACAGACAGTAAATTGGTCATTGTCTCCATTATTCGGATATTTAGATTATGACAAAATATCATCTCAATTAAAATTTAAATTAATAATTCATCGCACAGCAAATAATGAATTAATCTTTTTTGGTAAGACTGGAAAAAAAGCATATTTAAAAATTGATAGACTTGAATGGTGGATTAAGCATATTACTCCTAGCTTAGAGGTCGAATTAGATATTGCAAATAGATTAAACACTAACAAACCAATTCCAGTAAATTTTCTAAAGCGTACTGCTAGTTCAGTAACTTTTTCCGAACAAAGATTTAACTGGCATTTTACTAGAACTGCGAATACTCCAAGATATTTATTACTAACTTTTCAAAGAAATAATTCTCCAAGTTTTGATAAGAACAATAATCTTTTTCATATTAATACAATTCGAAGTTTACAAGTTGCTTTAAATCAAACCCGATATCCAATTGATCCATTAAGATTCGATGATACCAATAATCAATTTATGGAAGGATGTGATGCTTATCGAAATCTTTGTATAGAATTTGGAGTTGAACCACAATTAACTCCTGGAGATTAGAGACATTTATATCCTGTTTTCTGTTTCGATTTAAGTGCACAATCTGAAGATATTAACAAGACTGGTTGTGATGTAACAATTAATATTGAAAAGAAAGATTCCACAACTTCATTGATGGCTTATGGTTTATTGCTAGAAGATGTAAAATATTCTATTGAAATTCTTAATGGATAGATGGCTAGGATAGGTTATTAACCTGAACAAAAGTGATCGGCTAAAGCCCAAGACTTCGTCGATTAGTTAATTAAAATTTTTGGTAACTTAAAATTTTTTCATAACTACAATGGATTAAAAAAATTCTTAGATTAAATTTTTTTTATAACTAGAATAGATTAAAGTTTTTCCTAACTTAAATTTTTTTATTAAAAATGTCGCAAGCGAAAAGTAATAACAGTAAAACTGTTGAATTAAAATTACGTAACATTGTTGACAAAAATACACCTAAAACTATTACGATTAGCAAAAAGAAATATTACATAAGTAAACCAATGATTGAGAATATTAAATTACAAGAATAAAAGAATGGTGGAATTCTCCCATTAATTCCACTAATAATAGGTGGCATAGCAGCAGCAGGAAGTGTTGCAGTTGGGACAGCTAGTATTGTCCAAGCAGTAAATAAAAATAAATCAGAGAAGGCAGCATTAGAAGAACAAAAACGTCATAATAGAGAGTTAGAGAAAGTTGCTAGGGGTGAAGGAATAGTAGATAATTTTATTAGTAAATTAAATTTGGTTGATGAAGGAAAACGAGTTCTTAAAAATATTCTCCACAATGTTGATGATTTAATTGAAATTAAGGAAACTAAAGATGGTTCTGGAATATATCTAAGTCCTAGTATGATTAGGTAATAACCTCAGGACCTTTGGTCCGATCAGCTAAAGCTTCTGAACAAGGTTCAATTAGGTAAAACATTTATTTTATTTTATCTTTAAAAAAGGATTCCGCAAATTCTACAAATTCCGAAAATCTAATTAAATTAAAAATTTTTAATTTAGATTTATTGAATTATCTCTTAAAAGTACATAAAACCCCAAATTGTCAGCATACCGGAGGTGACATACAAAAAACATTAGAAAACTTTCCTGGATTTATTTGGAGTAAATATTGAAAAGAAAAACATCTTCCTGGTCATTCATATACCGGTCCAGGAACTCGATTAGATATAAGACCAGATGAGAATAATAATCCGAAACCAGGTGAAGAACCAATAAACAGAGTAGATGCGGCAGCTTACAGACATGATTTAGCTTATCGAAATCATGACCTAAAATCTCGTCATGCAGCTGATAAGAAGATGATTCAAGAATTAGATAGCATTCAAAATCCTACATTTAGAGAAAGAATTGAAAGAATGTTTGTTAAGAAAGCTTTACAAACTAAAATATTATTCGGTCAGGGTCTAGACAAAACTCATAACTCTGAAACCTACGCGTCCGAAATGTCGAATGACCCAAGCCGCTACGCGTCTGAAATCCACAAGGAATACAGAAGGCCTAAATATTTATTGAAAGTAAAAGTATTTAATAAAGATGATATTTGGAGTGCTGATCTTATTCATATGCCGAATGAAAAAGATTATAAATACGCATTGACCGTTATAGATTTATATACACGATACGCTTGGGTGAAGCCTTTAAAAAACAAAAGTGGTCTGTCAGTTAAATATGCGTTTCAAGAAATCTTTAAAGAAACCAATAGAAAGCCAAACAAATTGTTTGTTGATAAAGGATCGGAGTTTTATAACAGACATGTTCAGCCACTATTTAAAACTGTTTATTCAACTGAAAATGCAGGAAAGGTTGTAGTAATAGAAAGATTCAATCGGACGTTAAAAAATAAATTATTCAAGAAATTTACAGAACAAGGAAATCATAAATGGTCAAAAATATTATCAGGAATTGTTGAGGATTATAACAGTAAAATTCATTTAGGTATTGAAGAAACCCCAAAGAATGCTTCTGACGATCCTGATTTGATACGAAAAAAAATATTCGAAAATAATTATTCGAATGAGAGTAATCCGAATTTGCAGAAACTTAAGCCGAAATTTAAGATTGGAGAAAGAGTAGTATATTTAAGTATAAGAATAAATTTGAAAAAGGCTTTGTTGTTTATAGGACTAAAGAAATATTTGAAGTTTGTAAAATAAATCAAACTTATCCGATTACTTACGAAATCAAAGATTTAGATGATGAAGATATCAGAGGCCGATTTTATCAAAATGAATTACAACGAAGTGATTTTTAATTTTTGGAACTAACGTTTTTCGGGAATTAAATTCCCTTATTCAATTCTAACATAATATCTAGAAATGGTATTCCTTTTTGTAATTTGTACAAAGCATATAGACATAATTGTCCACAATAAGTAGTCCCTGGTGTTTGAATTTGAAAAGTATTGTATGTTCCATTGCCAAGTAATTCTTTAACTTCATTTGTAGGGGAAAGTCCATAAGATTCGAAATAGTAATTAGAACCGTTTATATTTCTTTGTCCCGCAGACCAATGTACACCTTTTTCATCTGATGTGTGAAGATCTCTTATGAAATTTATAGATGGCTAATTTTTTGGAATTGCAATTCGTCTCTCATCAATATGTGAAAATTCTCTATTCCCAATTGATTAGCGATTTTCTTTTGATCAAAATTCGTTGTTGTTTGTTTGCCATATTTTTTTAAGAACTCATTTATGTTGCTCATTCTTCATAAAATAAATTGTTTCTATTATATTCCCGTAAATGTGAAATTAAAAACAACACATGCTTATTTCTCTTTGGTTACATCCACTTTGCATACATTCACTTTGGATACATTCACAGAATACATGAAGATATGTCCACGGCGTGGACGCGTTCTAATTGGTTGAAGCACGGTATTGTATGTACATGTAAAACAGGAAATAGCATTGCATATAAAACAGAGAGATTGAAGAATGATAAGTTTTCTTCACAATGCGATTTAATGTCCACGGCGCGGACGCGTTCTAATCGGTTGAAGCGCGGTATCTTAGCTGAATGGCGCACCATTGTTCAAGAAAATTATAATGAAATAGCATAGGTCTAAACATTGAAAATAAAGTGTCATGCGGCCGTATCGCACGCTAGCAACAATAGCGGAGTTTCACATCCAAAATTCCATTGAATATGTCAGCGCGGTATTGTCGGTAATGACGCACCATTGTTTGGAAGAAGAATGGAATCATTTAGAATGTCACACAATTGCTTTGCACAATAAATATATTTGCCGCACCAAAATTCTCCATCCCTTTGTAGACAATCTTCCAATATAGTTAGGTCGCGTTTTAAAAGTCTGAGAGGAACAGACACCCTACAAAGCTTAGGAAATTTGTCTGCTAATTTACCTAGTTTCATAACAAATGAAACTTCGGTAATTGATCTCATTTTGCTTCAAGAGACTACAAAAATATGTTTTGTCATTACCACAAACAGAGAGCACATAGTTGATGTGCTTACCAATAAAAATTTTACACATAGCACTGAGTGAATTGTTTCTTTTTCATGCGACAAGAATTTGCGTAAGTTTACAATTGTATTATCCTCTCCACCATTTGGCTCTATAAAATTCTCCAAAGAATCTGTAAATTCAAACCTTCCAAATATATTCTCCATTAGTTCTTGACGTAATTTGTTCATCCTCACCGGCAACTGTTGTTGTCTTCTATCTTCAAATTAATCTTGACTCATTTTGAGAAATATATGACGAAAGCGTTTTGACACAACCTTCACTGACAAGAAACACTGTTAAATTAAATAAGTCACCAGCACAATTGTTTGAAATAGCCATATCGATTATTGTTGTTGTGTATTGTTTCTCGGCATTGCAGCCGGAGTAGGATTTGCTGGATATATATTCCACGTCTTACAAATGTCTAAGTGGGTGCAGCAGCTGTTTGTTCTTTAATATATTGTTTCCTTTCAAATGTTTGAGTGGGGGTCACAGCTCTTTGCTCTGAAATGCTTTTCTTCATAAATGCGAGAAGCAGATGTTCTCTACAATTGAGTGATCATCTGAGTGCAAAGCAGTAGCAACTACTGGAATTACTAAAACACCTGAAGATATAACAATTGTTAAAGCACCTAAACTTATTGTTAAGAATATGCCGATTCCTTCAAATATTATTAGACACATAATTTTAGATATCTCATATTTTAAAAACCTGAAAAATGGATAAAATTCATGAATTTAGACGTTTTTAAATTACCAATTTTTATGATTTTCGGTGTCCTGGAACGGTCATGATTTGAGCAAGAAAATAATCATAATCACAAATTTGAGATTCTTAACTTTTATGATTTTCGGTGTCCTGGAACGGTCATGATGTTGGGGGTAAAAATTGTAATTCTCAAATTTGAGATTTTGAAAAATTTGAAAAATTCGGTATTTTTAAAAACGCCTAAATTTATGAATTTAGGCCTTCATAACCTGAAAAATGACCAAAATTCTTAAATTTAGTCGTTCTTTTAAAATACCAATTTTTCAAATGGTACTTTTTAAATGGACTAAATTTATGAATTTAGGTCTTAAAACCTGAAAAAATGACCAAAATTCTTAAATTTTGTCGTTTTTAAAAATACAAAAAATTTGAGAATTTTGTCCTCTCCTGGAACGGTCTTCTTCCCATTACTCATTTCTCTCATTGAAAGTTCGGTGGCTCCAAGCTGACGAAGAGTTAATGCGTTCCCAGTTCCTATTTTGATTTCTGTCCGAGTATCCAAAAAGCGCAATCCGTTGTCGGTCCTGAGTCCATTACCATTGTAGACATTTCGGGTGTATCTGTTTGCGGCATTCGTAACTGTGGTTAGTTCGCCTAGCTGGGAAGTTGGTCCCGCGCAGGCTAGATGACATGGTCAGGTGACCTTAGACGTGTCATCACGCCGGGTGCTATTTATCCATAGCTGGGAGCGGCAATTTGACTTCGGAGTTAGCCTTCTCCTAGATGGACTGTCTTCACTGACTGACGAACTCCATCTATCCGAGCAAGAGTTATTTTAGGCTGGCGCCCTTCACTCGCCAGTGAGCCGCTGTTGTTGGCGTTACCCAGGGGGGACCACGAGGAGGCAACAAGTCGGCTGATGACCCGAGCACATGCGACCATTTCAGAGGGCTGAAGGCGCTACCCTACAGTCCAGCCACGCTCAACCAAGGTCTGTCGCCCCTCCAATCAATCAACTAAAATATTACGATATGCACTTTCAATGCCATCGAAGGAAGCTGCTGGGTATGTGCAATGAAACGAACGCACTTTTCCACGGTCATGAGTTCTAAGCTTTCCTGCGCTATTGTCTCCAGAGCCCTCATCCGTCTTTCACTTCGTGAGATGTCATTGTCGCCGTTGTGTCGGGTTGTCAACATAGAGGCTGATGGTTTTTAATTGACATCAGATTTCAAAATGGACCAGACCATTTTGATTGCATTTAACATGGGGCTATATGGAGATAGGCGAAGAAGATATTGATAACGGAAACTTTCTTCGTTGAAAACGTCCTCGAGCTTGCTAAAATTGTCAGTTACCAAACTGACTGGATGGCCGCCGTAAGCTTGATTTGCTTTCTGCAAAGCACTCGTGGACCCATGTCTTCGCCTCTGGAATTTTGAATGACCCACGACGGATTTAATGGTGGAGCAGACCATTATTTGATATGTAGCCAACCACATGAACGCTCGCTCCACGACTTCCGGCTGCGATGGTTCTAGATCGAGAACCGCTTCTTGATCTTCTTAACTTTCTAGAAATTAACAAAGTGTTAGCGTTTTCAGGCTCAAAGCGTATCTGCTTGAGTTAACAATAGATTCTCAAGGTGGCCCCGTGCGCATTCTTTATTTTGCAGATCCTCAAGCTGAAGTTGCGATTGGTGGCCATGGTAATTTGTTTCAAAGTTGCTCTTGGATTGCATTCTATAAACTTTGACATGAACTCTTTGCGCGCTCTCTCCACTTTAGTTCTTCTAGCTCCTCCCCGCTTATCGTCGTGGAATTCTGTGGCTATCCATCAATTGCCTTTGGAACACCAAGGTTTCGGGGTAGATGTCGCCAATCACCCCCTGCAGAATAAGCAGCAAGCACTTGCAGCCTTTTCTTATTCAATTCTTCCTTTTTCAGATACTTTCGACGAGGTTGAGTCATTTTCGTTAAGTTCTTTTAACTTGTAGATGTAAATCGTATAGATTTTTCCGGGAGTTGCTCATTACGTAAATCTCCCCGAAAAAGCAATAGATATTTAAGCAACAAATATCATTTATTGAACAAAAATATAGGAAGTCAATTCTTGCTATCATAATAGTTATTTACGCAACTAGTGCATGATTGCTTCTTTTTAGCACTCCACGAGTTAGATATCTGAAATGCCCGAACCCGTAGGGTGAGGCATGGGTGAGGGCTAAGTATATCCAGCGAGTTCAAATGCAATGATGAAGCAATCTCATGCACGAGTTGTGTGGAGAATTTTATTTGCCGACGTGCTATGATGATCAAGGAATTAAGTGATTAACATGTCTATGATTATCAATAGTATTTGAATAGAAATTTGCCTGATCAATTGTAAAAATGTCTATTCACAGATCTATTCTAATACCAATGCAGTACAAGAGCGATCATAATTGACTTAGATTGCGCTCCTTCCCGTGAATTGGAGCATGTATATATAGTAAAGGGATGAGACACAAAAATATATAATAAGATATAATACAAGCAGAATATTATTTCATTTTATAATATTATTTCATAATAGATATGAAATATAATTGTTATATAATAAATATAACAATGTTTCTACCATTAGTTGGCAAGGCAGCAGGACAGTCGCTTTTGGTATGCCGAATATTCTCGATATAAGACTGGCCATCTGATTTATCCTTCTTGAAAATCAAAGGAATCTCACGACCAATTTTACCGCAATCTTTGCTTCCTCATTTTGCACCATCGTTGCTTCACCAAACTGTGACGCATCTAGTGAGTCCCATAGCAGATTCCTGACTAGCTGGAGACATTTGAAGTGAAAGATTATCTACCAACAACCCAACATCGTAGAAAGGTTATTCTGTCTTATTTCTGATAATGGCATTTTTATATCATGCAGGAACAACTCGGCGATAGTCATACATTTCATTGGAAAATACGATGCAGTTTACATGATTGAAACTTCCTCCGACTACAAAGGCAAAGTCACACATACCAAAACCCCCGTGAACATTTGGAGTTTACTTGGATATTTAATGGAGATTACAGCGCTGCTCTCATTTGGAAGCCATTGTCTCATTAAACCAAAATCAAAGGACTGGCCGATTGCGGTGAAATAACAGAAATGATCACTATATTACAAAATAATCTTTACGCTTCAAACGCGGATAGTGCATAACAAAGAAAGTATGATTTTTTATTTAAACAAGCAAAACTGATCAATACTGAGTGGGATAAATGACAACTCAGCGACATGGAAGAGGCTCCATGCCTAATATGCTTCCGAGTATGAAGACGGCTAATTTATTTATTTATTTGTTTATATCTATTTGCTCGAAACCATAAAAGAGTACATGTAGATATAGGCCCTACAGCATCTACACCAATGAAGATTGCTACCCATATTTTTCGAAAAATAGAAATGCATATTCTAGTCCATGTCTGGCCTAAGGAACAGTTTGTGTTAGCCTCATCATGACACCATTCGAAAGAGATTTGGATGTTTGGATTCACTGGAAGTGATGGCGAACCCCGATCAACCATGAGGTTTTGAAAAATTCACCGGATTGTATAGAGTTCCTGTTCCCTATCATTGCGCCATAGACAGTTGAAACAGTAAACTGCATGTAAGTATCTGCTTTTGCAATTGTAAGGGTTAATAACGTTGCTACATTACAATTACAATCGTCATTCGTTTTTCTCTTGCTAATTGAAATAATGTTTCTCCCTGGTTTGGTATGCAAATGGTTACCGGAATATCATATCTAACTTTTAACTTGAATTTTCTGAAATAGCTATCACTAATGAAGCAGTTGCGCCGGTTGATGATTTTAAGTAAGAATAGCGTGGAGAACATCACGAGAGGTGTGATTCCGACCTCTTCTCAGATCGCATACTCACTCCGCATAGTTCATTCATTCATTCATAGTTCACATAATTATTCCGCATACTCATTTCTTTAAAATGCAGAAATAAACGAATTAAATCTGAATTACAGGTGTGTGTCTGGAAAACTGAATTTCTCTTAATAAAACTTTTTTGCGACCTTGACGGAAGGAACCTGCTAATGGAAATAGATGACGAAATTTCGATGATGTTTCAAATTATTTCGATTTTTTATTGCCCATAGTCTGTAGGCTTAGCCTACATTTATTGCATCCCTTGACAAGATTCTCAGCAATTTCCCAGACGTGGTGTCAAGCTTCCTCGACGGGATGTGAATTGACGAACCGCTGGCGCCAACCCGCGCCAACCCCCATCGTTTAAGTCAAGAAGTCAATAAACGTTTACTTCAAAATGCTTTGGTAAAACATACAGGAAACATATGAACATGAGTAAACATCATAGAACTTCATATAGCATTAGGCCTCAGCCACATAGAAAGCAAAGCAAACTCGAGCGTCCCTAACAAACTCGAGCAATAATGTCCACAAGCTATCAGTCGCTCTAATTTGCTTTGCTCTCAGTGTGGCAGTCTACAACTGCTGCAATGATGACATTATATTTGCTGCAAAACGCTTTGCTCGGAAACGCTTGGAAAAGCTCGCAGTGTGGCTTAAGGCCTTATATGTAGGGGAGACTGGGGACTAAAGTGCATTTTTTCACTCATTTTCATTTTTGACGAAACTGTTGCAAATCAGAACTTAAAATTTTGCACAGATGTGAAAGACATCTTCACAAATAAAATATTTTTTGAAGTGCAACTCCAGCATTTTTAGTTTTTGCACAAGACATGTTTTTGCAACATGTAACGACCCTGCACTTTGGTCCCCTATAGCGGGGACCAATGTGCACTGCATGGGGACAAGTTCACTAAATAAAAAACCATGATTACGCAAGGAAATTTCATTTCATGTAGTAGATATCGCCAAAACACATTTTTCTATGATTTTTGATGTATTCATCTAATTTTTGTGAATTAGTAACTAAGTGGATATATATAAATTATCAATAGGCAAAAAGAAAATAAATCTATTTTTCTACTGCACTTTTTGCTAACTGCTTATTGGACGCATTTTTATTACATTAATAATTAATTTTATTAATACTGTTAATAATTAAATTCGGATGTGCTGAGTCATGGACAGCTACAATACTATCAACAGTATTTACCAGAATACTAGCTGTCCATGGCTGAGTTCAAAAATTATAATCATTCCCCCTCTGAGATATATATTTTGACCTAGGGTAAATCTTTATTATAGGCCTAAGCCAATCCCACTTTCTTCTCATCAATTTAAAGATGTGTTTGACTTCATAAGATAATTACATTTAGGACAAAAATGGTCAGCATAGAGCTCAACACATTTGATTTGGTAAAAAGGCAGCAAATAACCATTTTTTAAAAATAGATTCTAACTTCCAGATAAGTCTACCAACAAAAGTTACCGAAAAGTCGATTTTTGAATATATATGCAACAAGTGTATTGAATAGCATGATAAAAAGAGACAGGAGTCGGGAATGTCACTTTCAACCTTTGGCTTTATCTTTTAATTGCAGAATGAGTAATTATTTCTAAAATCAATTCATGTAAAAGTGTAAACAGGGATACAGAAAAAAGTGTAGCGAATATTCGCACATAAAATCACAGCATGAAAATGCGAACCATATTTTCTATAAATCGATCAATGTAACAACAAATTCAACTAACAAATGTTAAAGCGGGTGAAGTCGAATGAAAATTGGGTGATACCCTGCATACGTCTATTGGTTTGGGAATTGGATCGGGGAGGACACAGACAGTGTTTGATGAGAGCACAATGCTAATTTCTGTAACTTTGTGGGTTAGCAAAAGCATAGGAGGAACAACGTCTCATCGGTGGTCGTAAAAATTCTACAACGTATCCTTTCGTGGAACACTACTTCACGATTCCCACATGGTGAACCTCCCCGTGCCGCTTTCTCTTTTACTCAACCAGAATGTGTTCGCCACATTCCATCCAGTTGAAGTTCAACCGTGTTTTCAATTGAGGAGTCCTGGGTTCCAGAGTTGGCTTCGTTACTTTTGGATGCAGCATTCTCCGGGGGCATATCGGTGATAACAGTTAATTTTTTTCTTGGACGTTTGTGTCTAAATGTTTCAGACAGAGCCTTCGTCGGATAAGGTCTGATCACAATAATTGTCACGCCGCGTCGTCAACAGGGCTCCGTCATCAGCAGGAGAAATTGGGTCTGTGCTTGTGGAAGGTTGTTCAATTTGCGAAGGTACTCGACCAGAGGGAATGGATGGCAGGAAATCCTTCTTGCTGAATGCGTTTGAGTTGATTGGGAATATGCCGGTTTTTTGAAAGCCCGATACGAATTCATAGGCGCAAAGCTTTGTAAAATGCAGCTGAACTTAGTGAGGCAACGTCATGAATAGTAATTGGCTTTCCTGGATGAGTAAGCATTTGACTGTTGCACTCACTCGCATAGAACTTCTTAAATGGACCAAAGACGCTGATGTCCTAGGGCTGCATGCGATGGCTACAATATGGAGGGAATGTCAAAGTAATGAGACCACATTTTCTGGCCATGTCAATCACCTCAAAGCTTAAATGACTCTCGTGGTCATCCAAGAGCAACAACCCATGCAGGATTCAATGTTGTGACATTCATGCATTCAATAAAGTGTTGCAACTCAAGCGGAAATAGTTCACTAGTCATCCAGCCAGATGGGATAGCTAGCCAAAAACTGCCATTTGTTGCTCCACGTATCATGTGGTCCCGAAAATTGCATCTATTTTATAAACGTATCTTATTGCGTTGAGACACTGAATACATGTCATGCAAAATACAAAAGAAAAAAGCAGATTTATCATTGCACTTTGATTCCCAACGCGACTCATTTTCAAAAAATCAACATTGACGAATAACTGGGTATACAGATGCCATTCCAGAATAATTAAGCAATTTTAGATGCCTTAAATGTTAGAAATTATTGTTATTATAATCACGAAGGAAATTTAGAAAAAATAAACAATGGAGACTCAAAAATTTACGTTCGATTGCAATAAATGTATTTGAAGACCTACGCGCACCGAATAAAATATTTCGAGACAAATCTTGATTTTTCCGTTGAAGTCATGTTTGATTAGAGAATTATTCAACTGGAAGAAGAAGCCTGAACTCGGTGTTTATCACGTTGAACTGGCAGATGCACTAGGACTCCAATCTCCCCTACACTGTAAATCGCTGGATACGAAAATTACATACAGACTTATACCAAAATCACATACAATTTTAAACTAACATCTGATACGAGATTCTCGTATGTTTTTAGAGATCTGGTATGCTCTTCATACGAAATCTCACTTACTTTCGTATGTGATTGGCATGTAGCGATGCGAACTATTCTATCTGTAATTGGCTGTGTAGCACTGAAATACGAGGTGTTAGTATGTTTTATATACGAGACCCGATGCAACTTCATCCTTATTCGTATGCCTCTGGTATGCATTTCGTATGTGCAGCTTTAAGTCACATAGCAAAAAAATATATGTATTGCATACTACTGTTAAATAACTTTTTCGGTAATACCACCAGTCGTGAATATGTTTTGTTTGATAGAGTGATATATAACTAGATAAGATTTATTGTGAATTTTATGCTCTACGAACATGTCGTTGCTACTTCTTTAGCAACATTAACAGGACGTTTAGTTAGCTCTAGTTTATGAGCCAAGTTGATAATCACCTATTCATTCAAACGATGTTATTCGTGCAATAATGTTGACTTATATATCCCAAACATGACTATTTTTGTGTTCATGAATTATAATGTGTTTTTATTTCGGATTGATAATATGCTAAATTTCAAAATCACATAATGCATAATTGTTGATGGTTGAATACTTTTGATTATTCATGAAATGCCTTAGACTTAAGTGTATTAAAATCGAATTTAGTATTGAAAGTATGACTCTTGAATGTCATTATCTCACTACTTACAAAACAGTAATAACATCTTTATTGACAAGATGACTTAAATCAACGTACTTTGGACATGATATATGCTTTCTTTTAACATTGTGCTAGTATGTCTTTAGTGTGCAAAGCATGCCACATTTGAAATAACATACGAAAAGCATACAAATAAATATCAAGAGAATACAGATTTTAGAATACATTTTGGTATACATCGTTCGTATGTGATTGGTACTGAGCGATTTAAGTGATACTTGTACAATTCAAGCGCTTAAAAGAAAGTGCATCCAGTGACATAAATCGTTTTCGATTTTTTTAAATGAGACAAAATGTCACCTGAAAAATAAATTTCCTTAATCTCATTGGTTATTGCAGCAGGCAGTAAATGCTCTGAAGAAAACGAAGAATGTCAATTTTGTGACACACAGCATGACATGTTTGCACATGAATCAGAATTTCTGAGACTCTGATACTAAGAGCATTCCAGCAGCGCTTTTCACCTCAGCAGACATGCGAATAATCGCACTCGAGGCAAATAATCAAAGAATCTGTAGAAAACAGTTTTAGCTGATATCCATGCATCTGGCAAGCGCGCTCTCACATATTTTGAAGACAAGTGTAAAAATGCTTGACAAAATCATCAGAAATAAGATACACGCAAATTAGAACGAGTGTAATGAGAAAGTACTTTGCAAGCAATTCAACCTGCTAAAACACTTTGATAAAAAGCACACTGACGCATTATTGTCAAAAAAATGTTTGAAATTATACTTCCGTGCTTTAATAACAAATCTATTCTTTTCTAAATAAGATTTCACATAGCTTTTGTTTATCTTTGCTTTGTCTTTTGTTTGTTCTACACTTTGAGTATTGCCAAAATGGACCTATTCACAACACATGCATTCTCGTTCTTGCATGAGAGTAATTCTGCATTTGATGGATGCTGAATAGGGATAATAGAAAGGATCTACAAAAAAGTGAGATATAAAGCGAGTTTCAATTAAAAAAGGGCGTTCCATGGAGTTGGGATATGTAGGTAGAATGTCGACTCAAAAAAGTGTCTGTATAGAGTGAAAATTTTGTATGAGGAGATTCAGTTTTGTGCGGATACAACGTTCCCGTGGTCCAAAAATTATTTGAGCAATTTTAAAAAAGTCAAAATTTTCCCATTTTATATACTACCGAGATGACTCATCTATGTAAGTAGTATGCAACAAGTTGGATATCAAATGGAATGAATATTTGCTAATAAGCATCCTAACAAAGCGGAAATTATGCTGATTATCAAGGGAATTTCATGATTCCGTTTTATGATGAAAGACTTCATGAAAAAGTCGACATCTTACAGTATGTGCTTTCTTGGCTGAAATTTCATATTTCTAATTCATGAAAGCAATAGCAGGTCATCGAGTTGCCAATTTAACAAATATTACCTCTCCAAGGCTGTCATGACACGGACAATCTGTAAAACGTATCATTTCCTTCTGCTTTGCTATCATGATCAATCAATTCCGTTGTAATTTCTTCAAAACTGCATAAATGTGTATATCTCACATTTTGAAACAATTCCTACTGTATCTCCCTTGAGTTCATTTAATGAAATCGATAGTGTATACACATTGGGGATTTAATAAATGTGGAGTTACCACTCCACCTAACATACTTACTCTATGGGTCGTTCATCTTCATTGATAAAAGACATTTATTGCACAATATCAATATTTTTTAAAATAGTCAGCAAGAGGGACAGAGAATCCGTTAATGCTTAAACTTTGAAAGGTTGAATTTGAAGACAGACTCAGGGCCTGTGACGACTAGACCCTCCCACTATGGGCCAGCTGGTCGAATACAGCGGTGAATGATTCCGCATTGAATAGGCGAAGTCAACCAACTTCAATTATTTGAGTTTGCAGAGATGGAAACCGGCCGAGAATACCCGATTATTTCAACTTTTCTGTTAAGTGTTTTTATAGTCTCAAACAGGCATAATCTACGATAAATCCATGTCTTAGACAAAAAGTAAAATGAAAAGTAATGAGAATGATATTATGTGTTTCTTCCGAAATTTGATAACTGAAACTGTTCTGTAGCATTCGTCTTCGTCTATGATGTATTTAAGCACGGTAATGTGACATATGTATATAGGCCTACCCGGCTCCGACTTACATCAGTGTATGACTATGGCCATCGCTGTGCAATATTTCAACAAGATTAGTACTTAATACCCCATCATACCAATTGCACTGAAGACTCAATGCTGCAAAATGGATGTATATATATTTGCTTCTGCTTTACAAAATCGATGGTGTGCTTGGTATTAGCCCTACTGATAATTGATTGCACATCACAATTTTCCTATTTGATTACCCGCTTGATACTCATGAAATATCAGTTTCATTGATTGAACATACATGTAGGATATGCGTTATCTACAAAATTTATGTTTGAAAATAATGTACTGAGCTATTAACTCGATAGGGAAGCAAGATCTATCAACTGAAGAATTTGCGCTCACTGCCAGGGGCTCCATCCCCCAAGACAATCACATTTTCAACCGTCTAAATAATAGTTAAGTTAATTTGGCTTAATTGAGTGATCAAAAGACGTTTTTAAATCAAGGATGTCTCTGGCTTGATGATAAATTTGCTGATAATTGCTTAGAAATATTAAAAGTCGGCCTGAAATACAGGCCGGTCGGGTCTGGTGGCCGGTTTCCATCTCTGCTTTTTTCTATTTTGAATATATACAAATTGTACGTCGATGAAATTGTTCGCCAGTTTCTCGTCTTTCCCGTGTAAGTCTCGTGTAGACTTTAATCAATGGATATTGAATGAGAGAATGGCAGATCTAACGTGATCACCGCGACAGCAACGCCAAGTGCGCTTTTTGTCATTGACTGCAATGTATTTTGATGGGCACTGCGTTTTCGTGATTGCCTGTGCAACGCCATCACTTTTAGTGGTCGGTGCGACCAAGTGCGCGGACATTACAGGAAATCTCGGTATTGTGGGTTATCTCTCCCCACGTTTTCAACTTTGTCTGAAACCTGTAAAAAGGAATCAATGGTCACAAAACTGTAGGTGCACGCAGGTGAGGATGTTTTCTATTCACAGGACATGCAAAAAAGTATGCAAATTGGACAAATGCTTTTTGAACTAGGAAAGATTGCTTGAAGTGTTGTGATGTCAGCAGCTTGATCTGACTTAGTCTGACCTGATCGTCGGAGCAGAAAGCATTTGCAGAAAGTAGTGATGATGACCAGGACACACTGTAGAAAAAAAGCATTTGAAATGGAGAGCAACAAACAACTTCGTGTGCGATAATATTTCCCCTATGTTGGGAAGTTGTCTATTCTCAGTGCACCATCTGGATTGCTCCTCCCACCATTACAAATGAGTTATTCTTTTGTAAGTCAAGTATCGTCCTGCGCCCTCTGCAGATGAAAATCCAACCATTATTTTTTACGGGTGTGAAATTTGGACTTCCGGCATCTTCAAAAGTAAAGGTATTTCCATTCACATCAGAATACTCATTTTGATACGTTTTAGGTTGCAACTCATCATCAGAACGCATAGTGACCATCGTCACGTCTTTCCCCTCTGTGGTGACCCCACGACACTGCAGGATCACTTGGATGATAGTACCGCTGAATAATGGCGCCAGTCGGTTGCAAACGTCTTCGAAGCTCATCCAACCAGCGTGGAAGGATGAAAGCTGACATTTGATGAAGTACCTATTCTTCCTCATCCAGCGGTGCCTCTGAGGAATTCCCACCGCAGGATGTGAGATGTCCGCAGTAAAAAACGATGATGTGAAGAAGATCAGCACCTTCTCTCCACCTGAAAGCATGAGATAATAAACAGCGTCCGTGATCTTTATCGATTTGGTAAATGGCAGTGTCGAATACAAAGTCCTCATAAACACGCTATGTAAAATCTACATATGTTTTCGTTGGATTTTGGTAGAGGCAGATTCTGAAATAAATTACGCAGTTGTTAAGTAATTGCTACGTAATTTAGGCACGGCGAAACAGGGGGGGGGTTCGTGCCCCACAAAATCTAACAACTTTTCAACCCCTAATGTAATTGATGTGTTCAAAGTTTTCGGACATCTCATTGATTTGACAGTGCCAAATATTGCCGATGAGCTGCCAAGTTATCATTTTCAACTTTTATCTGCTAAGCGCAATCCCATTCAAGTAAAAACGATGCTGGAAGACGTGGAATGGAGGTAATTACATGTATGTCATACTTGACAGGCAATGGATAGAGCAAGCAAATAAAAAGCAGAATTAAGAATAATAACGGATATGTCTATTATCTCTGGTCTACGACATGTCAACCGACTGAACTATCTACCTACTGAGAGATGACTCAAAAAATGTAGGGATGCAATCTACTGCGATTGTTTCCGCGGCAAGTGAAGTGTTATTGTGTCAGCTCTGTATCAGTTTTGGGACTTTCAGTATTGTAAGTCCATTGTTTGCAGGCCCGTCTCCGGTAAGGGGGGAAGGGGGCGCCCCCATCCCCCTGTTAAAAATTTCTCCCTCCAATCCTGCTAAATAATGTTCACACGTGTCTAGAATTCCATGCGCGTGTTAATTAAGGTCCAAACTTCCTTCGCAACTGCGATCCTGGCATCCGCAATTGAGGTCCGCACATCCTCCGCAACTGTGATCCAGGCATCCGCAATTAAGGTCCCCACTTCCTCCGCAACTGCGATCCAGATATCCGCAATTGAGGTCCCTACTTCCTCCGCAACTGTGATCCAAGAATCCGCAATTGAGGTTCCTACTTCCTCCGCAACTGTGACCCAAGCATCCGCAACAGCGACTTAGGCATCCGCGATTGAGATCCCTACCTCCTCCACAACAGTGATCCAGACATCCGCAATTGAGGTACCTACTTCCTCCGCAACTGTGATCCATAGTGTTGCGCAGTCATTACCGAATGACATTTTTGGCGTCGAATTAAAGCAAACCTTCAATGATATCCTAGAAAAAAAAGGATGGCCGCTGTTTTCGGTCACAGCAATTTGACCAATGCCTTTGGGTGGAATATTCCGTCGAAAGAGATGCAGCGTGCTGTTATCCTTGGAGAATATACATACGCGACCAGAAATTCAAAAGAATTTGAGTCGATATTCATCAAGGCAGCTTGGAAAACCCCTCTTGGAGACAAAAGAAAAGGCTTTTCTCAACATGCTGAAACTACGGCACATAGAAATTCAACCGTTGCTTGGAATGAGCAGAAAACCAGAGAGGACAGCAGTACAAAAATAAGTGCCCTTCTGAGAGACAGCGTAGTTCTTGCGGCTGTCAGTGATCATGAATCTGATATAGACAGCATAAACACTACAGCAGTTTACTACGAAGTCATAGACCTTGTCGTTCGAGAACTTAATCGACGTTTTGAAGAAAAAGATTGGTTGTACAAAGCTTTACAAGTAAGTTTCGCTCATACCTGCTTAAGCCCTCCACATGCACATGGGGATAAAAAATTGTAAATAGGCATTACGTGTAGACAATAATATTTAGATAGCTTTCGTATGTATTTTCATAAAGTCGAATCATAATCTTATTTGTTACAGTCACTAACTTTTCATTATCTTAATTTACATATTTTTTACTTATATCAAATATTTTCTAGACTAATTTATCAAAAAATATTATGTGATAAGATCATCATACAGCATGTGAAATCTATTATCAAATGTCCATAAGTGTGCAATTCATATATAAGCCATATGTTTCAATAATGGTTTCAATTTTCTATTGTCGAAGATTTGATCCTAAACGTAGTGGCACTACGTAATAGTTAGTTACTGAAAGTTGGGTAATTGTACTTTTTGCTTTATGTAGGGGACTATACCAAACGGAGACGAATTTCTCAACGAGGCTACGATCATAGAAATAGATAATTTGTTTAAATGCATAAGTTTCAATGGAACGGAAATTCGAAGGAATCGATGGACACTTTCGGAATAGCATTGAAGGATCCTATTACTGTTATGGTCAAATCTTGCTGTGTTGTCGAATGCACCGATCGCTGTGTCGCAAAATTTGCTGATTCAGGAATCCAACATAATTTTCTAAAACGAAAATGCTTTACTGAAATGAAGAAGAATGCATATGAGCTTAAATGACGTGGTTATATCGACGTACCGGAGTTTTCCACTTAATATACCCGGGTATAATAAGTGGAAATTAGTGCCAGCTAATTTACCCGGGCCTATTAACTCGCGCCAGACTATCATTATGTCTTTGTAACATTCAACATTTTTCTTGAAAAAAACACTACTGCTGATTTTTGCAAGTCAAGCACTCATCTTGGGTTCGCATGTGATCACGGAGGATTAGGCGAAGTAATAAGTCGAATTACCTGCATACTAAGGTTTTCAAAATCCCGACTTTTTCTGATCCCGGGATTAGCAAGCTTAATTCATTTACCGATGACATGCCTAGGCTAGCGTAGGCTGAACAGCACCAGGCGTTGTTTAAATTCTTTGACGAGTATTTTGAACGATGCACTGTGCAATGCAACTAGTGATATCAGATAGACATGGGCCTTAATGTCCATGAATAAATAATAGGTCATCTTTTCACATGCAGACATAAATTATAACAATAAGTAGATCTGGTTATCGCACATAATATGCGTTGTCGCATTAAAACCTGGTATTAGATTTTGAAATCGAAATGCAAATCCCGCGATTTTTCTGACGTCTGTTAAATGCCCGATATTGTATAATAATCGCTTCAAAAATTCATTAGATATTAGTACGCCTACATGTACAACGAACGCTCTCTCTTTCCTTCTCTCGACTGCCTGAACATATTTTCATTTTTTCATATCAATGAGTTGAGATAGACAATATGTATATTATTCAGTTATTCTATGCAGTTCTGCATGAGAGTAGCTCTGTCTCGAGTTTGCAACTTAAGTGTCTATCGCTTAGCTGATCGTGAGAAGTCTATATTTAGTTTTTGAATAGCGTAAACATCTACGTTTCACGCATTGCATCTGTTACTCCATGTTCATTGTCTATAGCCTTGTTACTTCATCTTCATACAGCTACTGACTGCCTAAGAACAGATGCTATAATCCTGGGATTGAGAACCCTACTGTACACCTAAGAACTGCTATTCTGTTATTCAGATGCTCATTACGGTACTGCTCAAATCTTGCTTTGTCTATGGATAGATAACTCCCGGTCACGAGTGAAGCCGCGGTCTGCAGCCAGCGGAGCGTCACTTAAGCAATTAAGAAGGCGATCTTAAAAATTGACAGCTACATCCTGCACCTAGTGTATGATTTTAGTTATAACTTCCATCATAGGGGGAATTCTGACATTTAGGGGGAAAGGATCCACCAAAACAGGACTAGACAAAACTCTGCATTTTGTGCCTTTTGACTTTGAGAAAGAAACGATGGAAAATATTGACATTCAGTCTGTCTTAAAGACATTTGGCAATGTACATAAACGTCTACAACCTTTTTGAATAATATCTGAATTCTGAATTATAGATTTATGCATGTTTTTGGAATTTAGTTAACTTACGATTACAATAGAAAATACGAAAATACAGTAATGCGGAACACAAGAATGTCAAATACATGTATGCATGATCATTCGCTATCGTGCTTTATTGAACATAAGAATCACAAATGCTTGCCCCTCCAGTCAAAAGCATTGTCCCCCCCTGTAAATCTATTCTGACGACGGGTTTAATTGTTACTCTGGGGAGACCCTATCACAAGCATCAGGTACCCCTCAAGGCTTTGAGCGGGTCCCTATCGGTATTACACGTATGTTGGGTCTTTAGTATGGCAGCTTGGAGGGTTCCTTTTTAAATATAAGGAGCCTTGTGTTAGTCATTGCTATTTATTCCACAGTGGGCCTGCTTTGCTCTAAATGACCGATTTACTTGTATACAATATACATACATGGATATTTCTGCTGATTAGCTGTTCGTGGTACCAACACCGGTGGCCATTCTCAAAGGACTAACTCACCGTGCGTTTTAAGTTTTTATGGCATCCAATGAGTTGGGATACCTTCACAATGAGCTAAATATTTTGATAATGCTGTAGGGCTTTCTGTGTAAATTAACTGTCGAAGGTATTTGAGGACGATAAATGACATTTCTGAATTTAAAAACTATAGTCGGTGTATAGATGCAAGAGGATGGAGCATTGTGCCCTAAGTAGGAAATGATAGCCTATATTACACAGGCGCAGTTTAAAAAAGTGTACGTAGATATGTGACTGGTGAGGATAATAAATGCAAGCCAACGGGTATAGGCTTGTGGTTTTATTCATGTTTAGTGTAACGTGCAGATGCAAGATGCCTATGCGAGATCAATTATTTGCACAAGTCTTGCTCCTTTCGGATGATTTCATTGCACCGTACATGAACAACACATCGGTGGGTCCACACCTGAGAATCCTATAGTATATATTACTATAATACAATAATATTTATTAAAGTTACGGAGACATTTGCTGTTCAATATCATGCACTTGTGTGCCTTGATACAGAATCGCTTTTTTTAGCAACACACCATATAATGTGGCTGGTAAGATTGCTGCAAGTTTGGCATGCAGCACAGAAACTTGCTGTTGAACATATGCTTGGTGGCCGTCACAGCTCAACAAATCACATAGAGGTGCATTAAACTAGTTCATTCATGAACTAGAAAATCCTCAAAACTCAGAACAACATGGCAAAGCTAAAATACAGTAAGCTTATTTTATTAGTAAGCATATATATTTACTTCGAAAAAGGTAGAATCATTTTTGCACATTCTTGAACTACTGCTAACACTTTTAATGGTATAGTGTCAGAAAGGCACAATTCAGACAATCATATGTATTTTTATATCACTGTAGATCATTGGCATGAGGACATATCATCGATATGCTGCATTTTAAATTAATTGATAATTGTCAAAGCTACTAAGTAAGTATAAGTAAGCGTTTATGCAGTCAGTGAAAATCGTTAAATACATGAAAGTGACATGAAATGAGAGATAGTAGCGAAAAGTTGCAACATCGCATCATTTAAGATGCAACACATGACTTGCGTTACGTATTGTACTACATATTAAAAGATGAAGAATCATTTAAGAGGACACACATCCAAGGAATGAATGAGCGAAGTCTTCAAGATGTTCTCATGCTTGGGATGCACAAGTGACCACTTCTTGGTAAACGAGAAGCAATTAACTTAACGGATGAAGTGGATGGTCAGCATGAATTTCACAGTTGTTGAAAAATTTAATATCACGCATCTTTCCAACATGTGCAAGATAGGCTTTGCAATCTTCAAAATCTTATTGACGTGTCTGTTCCAAGTTAAATCATGATCCCAATAAACACTCTAAGATCTTGACACCATTGACAAGCTCAATACAGTCATAAGCAGCGTGAAAAGAATTACCGCGATTTAATATCATTTGCTTAGATTTTTGTAAGTTCAACTCTATTTTGTGCTCCAAAATCCAATCATGAATGAGTGACAAATTATTTGGACTATTGTCAAATGTTAAACGCTCTACATGAGTTGTATCATCAGCACATAAAACTGTGGAAGTGTCAGATGGTACACTAAGAGATCCCATGAACGCTGCAAACAAGAAAGATCCAAGAATTGAGCCCTGTGGTATGCCAGAAGGCATGCAAAAACTTGGTCCGTATATACCATTGATCTTCAGCCTCTGAGACCTATCACACAAATAACTTTGTAGCCAGTTAAGGAAGCCTCGGTTGACATCATTTTCCAGAAGGTGATTCAAAAGACATGACTCAATTTGTCAAAAGCCTTCGTTGCTATGTGATACAATAGGCAACAAAAATATTCAATATTTTGTGGATGAAGATATTCACAAAAATATAGATCGACTTGCTGGTTCCGACTTATTACTGTAAAGAACATTCGGGATGTCTGATAACTTTTATTGTAGCTAATTGAGTCAAATTTTGCCTCAATTTTCCAATATTTCCTATTTTATGAAAATAAAAGAAAAATTATTCTGACCGGATGAGTTTATGACATAGTCATTTGATTCCAACAAGAGCTTTTTCACAGCAACATACATTTCATGCAGACTAAAACTGCTGTAAATATTGTTTTTAACCATTGCAAAACTAAAGGTAGAGTCTACATTATTTTTACCTGTACATAACTATGAGTTTATGGTGACTAAAACATGTTCTGCGGATGAACCTCAAAGCGGTTGAAAATACTGGTGTAAAACAAAGTGTCATCAAGATAGAACTTGTGGGTAGTCGCTAGTGTTTATGAAAAACCGGTTTTCCAGGTAACCGGTTTTTCGAATACTTTTCGCAACTATTCGAAAACTGGTTTCGTAGATTTCATGATATTATTGGTTTGTTACACCGATTATCATATTACAACAAAATATCAGTTATCCTATTCAGCAACAATTTATATATTATCTAAGACTTTATCATCTTTCCTTATAGGCCTATGTATACAATAACGACAATTGCCTGTAATCACTGTAACCGTATAGTAAGCATATGATAGACACATGGCATAATGTGTATTCTATTTTCTATTTGTGATATGCTAATGATTGATATTGAAAGTTGAAAACAAAGTTTGAAACTTGGCTCAAACCTCGATGGTCAAAGCATTGCCATGCCAGAGATTTATTAAACCGATACGTAACAGTGCTGATGTCCATGATTCGAAGACTAATCTAATAACTTTTACCTGAAGTCTTATGAAAGATACATTAATCGATCCGAGCAACGAATCAGTTGTCATTTCTTATTTAAGTCCCCTATAGCTTGAACGCCTAGATTCTCATTCACTCATAGAAATGGATTCTATGCTACTATCAGCGCGCGCGACTATAGGCAATTATGGTAGGGATAGGGAAGTCACGTATGATCACAAGACATCTAAGCAGAAACAATGACGAACGATTAATTTCTTGGAAGTCTTAGCGTGAGGACCTTGACTCCCTTCCGCTACTCTGATTGGTTAATTGAACTGTAGAATTAGCGATGTTTGGAAAGTTAAATAATATTACTAAGTTAATAATATATTATTTCTATCGAAGAGAAAGAATAAAGTAAAACCGGTTTTCAATCTTTAAAAGCCGGTTTTTAAATAATAAAAAGTAACCGGTTTCCGGTTATTCGATAACCGACTTTCAAAACTCTAGTAGTCGCCTTGTCCTTGCTCACTCTCTGATGTCTTCATTTTTATTTTACGTTGACTTCCTTTTTTGTACTTATATTGCTTGATTCATATTATCTGTTGTTGAATGATCTTCTTAGCGTCAATAAAATCAGATTCCATGCCTACCGTAGTGTTAATGTGCAAAGCTGAGTCGTTTCGATAGCCGCTGTGAAACTTGCTCACTTAGGAAGAGCAATGAACAAAAGCATGAAAATGAACAGTGAACTAAAGTATGAAAAGCCGCACGTGATATTTTTATAAGTAAAGTATGCAATGGCTTATTAGATCTAAAAAGTAAATATAAATTGATAGATTTGTATTGACATCATATATGCTCAAAATGTCAGAAAAATTCATAATCAAACCAACTAATTTACCACCGGCGCTGTGGCCTTGTGGTAGAGTGTTCGCTCTGCGTCCGGGAGACCTTGGTTCAAGTCTTGGTCGGGTCAAACCTAAGACTTTTAAAATAGGTACACTCTGCATTCTTGCTAAACACTCAGCACGAAAAAGAATGAGTAAATTACAACTCGGCCACATGGAAGAAAGGCTCCGTGCCTAATGTGCTTCCGAGTATAAACAACGTTCATTTATTTATTTTTTTTAATTGTTTTTCACTCCTGATGCACGCATAGCCAGATCAAATAAAAGCTTTCAGAATAGTCAAGACACTATTTGCCTATTTCGTCATTGACTTACCTGAACTTTCTATGAATGATGTTAAGCTTGAATTCAGCGACTCCGTTTCCACCTGAAGTTTCACATCGAAGCTCTGCTGCTGTTGACGAAGAGATTCCAGTGACTGCGTCTCCCTCTGCAGTTTCTTATCGAAGCTCTGTTGCTGCTGACGAAGAGCTTCTAACGAATGTTTCTCCGCTTGGAGTTTTATATCGAAGTTATGCTGTTGCTGACGAATTGATGTCTCCAAGGTTTGTTTCTGCGCTTGAAGCTTCCCATCAAAGCTTTGTTGCTGCTGACGAAGAGCTTCTAACGAATGTTTCTCCGCTTGGAGTTTTATATCGAAGTTCTGATGTTGCTGACGAATTGATGTCTCCAAGGTTTGTTTCTCCGCTTGAAGCTTCCCATCAAAACTTTCTTGCTGCTGCCGAATTGATGTCTCCAAGGTTTGTTTCTCCGCTTGAAGCTTCCCATCAAAACTTTCTTGCTGCTGACGAATTGATGTCTCCAAGGTTTGTTTCTCCGCTTGAAGCTTCCCATGAAAGCTTTGTTGCTGCTGACGAATTGATGTCTCCAAGGTTTGCTTCTCCGCTTGAAGCTTCCGATCGAAGCTCTTCTGGTGTTGACGAAGACTTTCCACCGATTGCTTCTCGGCTTGCAGTTTCCCATGAAAGCCTTGTTGCTGCTGACGAAGAGATTGCAAAGATTGCCTCTCCGCCTGAAGCCTCCTATCGAAATTCTGTTGCTGCTGACGAAGGTGCATTTTCAACGTTTGTTGGTCATCCTGAAGTTCTTTTAATTTCTTATCTTGTTTTCCAACATTCTCTTGAAGGCCGTCAATCTTTCTATTCAGAGCCAGCTTTTCGTTTTCAAGTTCTGCATTTTTGTCTTCCAATTGCCGCATGTATTTATGGAGATCAGTAATACTTTCACTCACATAAGCAATGGAAGCGCTTAATTTTGTTACTGCCTCTTTCAAGTTGCAATTCTCCATTTGCCTATGTTCGAACATTTTTCGAATATTTGTTAATTGTTCACGCAAGTCAGCTGCGATGCATTCAACTGCAATGATAAATATTGAAAATGAAAATGATATTCGAGAGTTAATCTGAACGATTTGTCAAGAAAGGAATTCAAATAGCATCACTCAAAATCAATTTCCACTTGGGTGATTATTTCGAACAATCAACGGGAAATCAAATGTAGCTCACTTTCTGCATATGAGAAAGCGCAAAAACCATTGAGAAATTGAGTATTTTGTAGCTTTAACCCATTAGTGCCGAGTGACATCTTTCTCTAAATATCAACCCGCTTTTTGGAAGAATAGGGCTCCCAAATAAGTAGTCAAATTGAACAAGAGATCAATGCGGTTTCTAAGGGTGCCACCCCCGACCTCGTGCGATGCCTAGAACGCCCACAAGTTGCATTTGACAAAAATTATAAAATAATTCTTATATAAAAAAATACAAAAATTTTTTTTATAGAATATGTATTTTTTAATGATACGCTCGTCATTAATGGTTTAATAGGACATTTTCTGTTTTTCATCTCATGCAATAACATTGACAGACAATTTCATCCAACTGGAATTATCTATAAATGCCGCTACATGGAAGCAGTAGGCAGTGATGTTCATAGTTTAAGAGAATCTTGACATTTAGAAGACATTCACATTTATTCCAGTTCTCATATAACTTTCAGTAGACAGCCACCGTGACACATGGTTCGAACTTCGAAGAATACAGCATCTGTGACACTTCATTTTGACATTATATGTCGTAGAAAGTAGAACTGTCCGCTCACTGCACCTGTTCGCACCAATGCACCGGGTCAAATAAACTGTGAAGAGTGTATCGAAAATTTATAAAAGTTGCGCTTCAGTGCAGCCGAAAGTATAATTTTCTATAGTATAAAACAAAGATAAAAGTAATAAATAGCTTAAAGTATAGCCGAAATATAATTTCTTCCGCGTTCTAGATTGTCCTGTGATAGTTAGTTAAGACTTCAATAGTTGTAGTTTTTGAAAGCAAGGACGCTTTTATTCTATAATAAATGTTGATGTTTTCTAGAAATCAATGCAAATGTTGCAAAGTACCAGGAAGATTCTAGCATTGCTAAGGAATCTGCAGCAGAACTGCATAGACATATTTTAAACACCAAAGGTCAAGTTACCGGTACCATAGAGTAAAAGCTAAAATTTATATTTAATAGTGAAAAGGTTCATCATTGTAATTAGTTTCTGATGACCACATAGGTGTAAGGACGCTTCGAAGCGTTGTATGAACAGAATAGATCTACACTAAAATACATGTAATAAACAAGTAAACACAACAATATGTCAGCATTATGATCTTTTGTACTGTAGTTGAACTGTTCTTTCAAACGCCAACAAACTTCAGTGTTTACAATGTCGGGCTTGTTATCCGGAGGAGTGGCAAGTTGAAAATTTCCCAGAAGACACATTTCGGCAATTTTTGAAAATTAACGAATTTAAGAAGTCTCTGTATGACAACTCGATCGATTGACAATCATAGTTGACTTTTGATAAAAAGCGCTCGTCAAGTTCTACGGAAAATTAAAATTTAAAAGTTCCAGCTTATTGAGAAGTGCTATGTAATAGTAGTAAGGAATCCTTCCAACTACGCACAGCGCCCCCCTCTGGAGCGCGAGTTGGGTTGGTGTGGTTCTGGGTCGATCGTCCGGGTGTGTCTTGGTCGACCGTCGTGGTTGTTCTTGGGCGGCGGTCTTTGTTTTTGGTGTGTAGGATTGGTTGCAGGGTTATTTTGTGTTTAGATTTGGTTTCCTGATGAAATTCTGCGTCGACATGTTGTGTTTCTTGGGTGTGGGTGTGGTTTAGGTGTGTTTTTGCGTGTTTTTGAGTGAGAAAGTGGCTGTAGCGGCGAAACGAAGCCTCGTACGTGAAAATGGACGCGGATTTGGACTTTTTGGCCAACTTTGGGTCTAGGTGACTTGTTTCCAAAGTCGTAGCCCAAACAACGAAGAACTTCGAGCCCCCCTCGGCAGCGTTCTTCCAACTTTGGTTCTAGAAATGGTAGAGAGTCGTGCGATAGCTCGTTTGAAAGCCAAGAGTGCTACAAATTGATTGGAAAGCACAGTTTGGCCCTATCTTCCTTGGCTGAGGCTTGGGAGTGACATTCAGACTTTTGGTCATGTTAGAGAGCCGTCAGAGGTTGAGTTTTGTGTTTTGGGCTCCAGCGGGCGAACGAAGCATCGGAGGAGAAAACTGAGACCAGATTTGGATTCATCGTCAAATTTTGGATGACCATTGTCTAATCCCCCCCTCTTATCGATTGCATTTTCACAGGATATATAAGTACGAGTTCGGGAAAAGAATCTCACTAAGTTGAGAAGCTGACTACAGGTAAGTCGTTTCTCTTGAGGTCCGATATCGGACTTCTGACTTTTCATTGCTGATATCAGCTAAGAAGTCAGACTTATAGGTTAGTCAGTATAGCATGACTGACCATTTGATGATAGTAGGCCGAAATCTTCAAACGGCTATAACTTTGCTTCTACAAGTCCTTTAGACTTGATTCAAAAAACGTTTGACAGCTCATGATGTGCTGTAGATGACATACCACTTATAAACGTTTTATAAGTTGTACTAAAATACTGAAAATTTTGAATTCGTATTTAATGATGATGATTAAAGTTTTTGAATAAAAAGCAGTCGTTTATGAGTCTCTGCGACTTGGGACGTTTCCTCTTGTAAAAAACTCCACCGGTTTTCATGTCAAAATCGTGGCCCGGATATCAACACAGTGACATGACGCACGCTCTGTCCGCCCGAGGTTGGATTTGTGGGTCGAGGCATAACATCACCTCTGAGTAATGCCTGTAACGGATTCAAGAGCCTAACGCCTAGAGGACTGCTTTCAAATGTTTTTGGACTTAGTTTTTCAATGCATATCAGCAAGTAGTATCCTGTAAACACTTGCTATCAAATTTTTACTCCATCTTTACAGAATCGTCACTATGACTAAAATGATCAATGCACGAATGCTCAGCGGCAAGTGTAGCTGTGGCCATGTTGCCAAATGCAGCGAGCTCAAAAAGCCCATCAAGGAGGGGACGGTGGGCGAGCATGTGAGGAAAGTGTTGTTGAGGGTGTGTGTGCATCATAAGGTAGTATGTGAGGATGGGAGTGATGAAAGTTCATTTGGAACCATAGCCAGTGCACTAGTATGCAGGGGTTTAAGTCGTGGTTTGATGGAGTTTTGTTAGATATGGAAGAGGTAAGAGTGGCAGTGGCGACGATTGAGGGTGCGGTGGGGAAGAAAGGTGTTACCAAGGCGACTGATGAAGGTTTCGAGTCCGGAAGAAGTGGAGTTGAGAGGGGACATCAAGAATCCTGATGTTGATGTTGATTTGGATGACGTGTTGGAGGAATTGTTTGAGAACATTGGTTTATCTTGAGGAGAAGGGGAAGGATGAGGGAAAGGAAGTGGGCAAGCTGTTGGCGGCATCATCGCCTCGGAGGGAGGAAGGGAACACGAGGGATGAATATGTGAGGATGAAGGATCGATTGAGGGCGGTTGAGGAGAAGAATAAAGTATTAGTGATGCGGAATGAGAAGTTGACTGCGAAGGCTGAAGGGCATGAGGTGACGAGAGAAGAGTTGGAAAGTATGAGGCAGAAGGAGAAAAAGTGGACGGTGGAAAGGAGTGAGCTGATGAAGAAAGCAGGGTTGGTCAGTAGTCTGCAGGCGAATTTGTTGAGGAAGGATGATGAGATAGATCGGATGCGAAGCGTGGTGAAGGAAACAGAGGACATGAACGGTGTGAACAAGAGGTTGGTGGCTGAAGTGGAGCGATTGCATGAGCGTGAGAAGTGTAGAAAAAGAAGAGTGTATGAAGTCCATCTTCCCCTCTTCGAAAAAAATGTGTGCGACGCCCGAACAATCACTAGTGACCCCAATCAGACGCAACAATGCTACGAGGGCGACGGAGTCCGATGTCTGCACATGAACATGGACATCACCGGCGAGCTTGAGGACTTCGCCGTCCGAAAAGTCCGGAAGAAAGTTCCCAGTAAGTTACTTCAACATGATCATTTCCTTCCGCATCTAATCTCCTATTCTTTTCCTTTCAGAGTTTTTACATGAGCAGTAAGATTTTTGATCCCGAGAACGCCCCAAACGGCTCTTTTAAGAGCCACACGGAGCAAGAGTGATAGTACCTCCTCGTGGTTTGCTCTGGACAGTCTTCGGTCTGACTGAATCTATCACATAATTAGAAAGACTGAGTCATGTCTTTGTATCAGAGGGGTATATAAACCATTGCCTCTCTTTCATTTTCATTCTATACTCCATCATGAAAACACCTAAGACGACAGTCAGCTCTCCTGACAAGCCTCGGCTTAGACCGAGAAATTTATTTATTGAGTTTCTACAGATAGAGGAGCGAGAGAGAGTCTATAACAATCTTCCTCGAATTGGCTCATCAACAACTGACGATGATGCCAATTCAACAGAGTGGGGGTATATACCGCCCCCTAACAGTCAGCTCATAGTAGAGGAGGTCGATGCCGCTGACATAGAGAGATTACAAGTCTCTCTCAGTGGAATCGGCCAAACCTAAGTCTATTCATTTCCTGAAAACGAACCAACGGTCTTTTTAAAGACCACCATGGGGCAAAATATGATAGTACCTCCACGTGGTTTGCCCTGGACAGACTTCGGTCTGATTGAATCTATCATACAAATGAAAAATAAAATCACAAAGTTGCATCTGCTATCAGTCAACTTAGACGTTGCATGTTAAGGAGGATTTCGGTATAATTCTTCCTGTTGGTGGGCGATCTCTCTTGAGACAGCGGATGATATCGTAGTGATAAGTGTGGCAGGGGAGTGTGTCATATTTTAGACCGAAACCTCTGCGGCAACTCATGTTGGGCATTAGACACAGTTCTCAACGTAGCACTTTGAACGCCAATCGGTTGAGTCTTAGCTATCTGCCACAGGTTACTTTTTAAATTCTCCATTGCGAACGTTATCTGAGAATGAGCCATGAGTTCTTTTAAGAACTGCCTCTATCATTGAGGCTAAATGATGAAGGGTTGAAATGGGAGGTCACTCTTACGCCACACGTATACAAAATCACTTTCTATCTTCTCTAATGGTGCGATCTCTTTTGATAGAAAAGTAGACCGATAATAAATGTGTTAACCAACCCCATATCTAAATTCCTCCATTTATTTCCATGTCTAGATAAATACATTGCAAAACAAAGACATGTAGTATGTAGGATTATTTACAATTGAAGCACATATACTTTATAGCGAGGAAAAGTCAAGTGGAAGAACCTTTAAGTCATTGTAGACTTTGTAGCACCCTGGTCGTTTTGGGGCATCGAGCGCTCTTCCCACGCGCGTTGTTTCTGGTGTAAAATCACCATTACTCCATACAACTTGCACAATCTTGCCTTTATCACAAGTCTCCTTCTGATCGCAGTCTTCATTCTACTCGTCGACTACTTCAAAGATTTTGTTGAAGATCTCTAAGGCGGGAGATGTACCTTCCATCATGAGATAGATGAGAATGAGAAGTGTTTCGATTTTCTGACTTTTATATGTTTTTCAACAATGAATTCCTCAACAACCAATCAGAATGATTCTAATTTAGATGAAGACTACATAAGTCGGAAGATTGTAGCACTCTTATTCACATTATACGAACTAGCACGCGAAGATGACAAACTCAGAAACACCATGTAATTTTGTGATCGTCAATGAGTGGCGTGATGAAGACAAGTGTGATCAGAAGGAGACCTGCGACAAAGGCAAGATTGTAAGAATTGTCTGGAAAGATGAAGATTGGACACCGAAAACAACGCGCGTGAGAAGAGTGCCCGATGCCCCTAAACGTCCAAGGTGCTACAAAGTCTACAATGACTTAAAAGTTCTTCCAATTGACTTTTCCTCGCTATAAAGTATATGTGCTTTAATTTAAATAAATCTAAAGAACTCCATGTCTCTTTTTTTGATATTCAATCCCTTTATCATTTATCCTCAGTGATACAGATAGTACTTAGGAATAAATCATTGTGTCTATCATCAACTGGTATGATTTATACTGAGCTGTCAAATGATCAGATTTTCGCTATGACGTTAATGATTATGTATGCTACATTACCCAGAAATAAGTGAAAACAGACAGATGAAGCAAATTAACATTTATTAAGAAATTTACAAATAATTCAAAAGTTCCTCGGAAGTCACATTGTCCCATAAATTCTCACAACCACTGCAGTTGCACTTCAACTGCCTTAATCGTTCCTCTGCCGCGACCAACACACCATAGATGTAATTCCATTCCACTTCATTCTGGGGTTGGGATGATGGACTGTACCATCTCCGTATATCATGGAGGAGGTTAATGTCAGTTTCCGTCTTTACATCTTCCTGATTGTAGAGCAGGTATTTCCATCGCACATAAATCATTTCTAACTCTTCTTGCTCCGTTAGATCTGGTAATTCCAACTTAGGAATATCATCCAGCCTTCTCTACTTCTCCACCGTTGCTTTTTTCGGAGCGGGAGGACAAGTTGGCATGCTTGATGCAGACATTGGTGATTCATGCGAGAGAGTTGATGGTGAATCCATGACTTTGAAATGTGTGCCATAAACTTGATTTCTTAGTCGTTAAGTATAAGGAAGCAACCAATCAAAATGAATAGCCAAAGAATGTTGAGTATGGGAGTATATAAAAGGGAAAAATAGACTAGATTTCATTCCATATTTGAGATATATTGACACTAAGTGAGCTTTTCTCTCCACTCAAATATAATCTAACGTTCCTGACGCATCCTATTTTGATTTGAGTCAATTATTACATTCTGACTATCAAAGTATCAGATTTTGACTTTATTTCGTTGAAATGGTAAGTTAAGGATTTCATCACTCATCTCCCTTAAACAATTTTCAACAAAAAATCACATTTTTAGACAAAAATCTCTTTCTCAATTTCAGGCATCTACTTCATCATCAAAGCGCTCCCTTCTCGAGGAAGCTTTACAACTGTTCAGTGAAGGTAGGTTGTAAAAATAAACTATGACTTCAATAGAGATGACAGATTGATTCTCCTCCAGATGATGACAGTTCCAACTCAAGTGCGCAGTCACGAGAAGCATCGGAAACATGTTCTGATTGTGGGCATATCTTTACGAGGAAGCGCGATCTCACCCAACACATCAGACAACGTGTGTGCCAACCCAAACCATCATCAATCTCCCGAGGTGAGAATGATTCTATTCAACATGTCTCCTTTACTTGTGACTTTTGTTTCCAATCTTCTGAAACAGGTTTTGAATTATCTTCACATAGACTTCATCACACACACAAATATGATAGTTGTAGCAACAGCACCTCCTCTATTCGACTAATTGAAGTATCGCTGAATAATGTAGTGAGAAATTACTATATGGAATCCTCAGAAACTATTGCTGATTTTCCGGAGTGGTTCCATCAAAATTCAACATTGATAGATGCGCTCTTTCATAATTTAGAGAAGTTTAGAATAAAAGCTCTCATCTACCTTAAAACAAAACATGTCAAAGTTGATTATCATACTGGTGAAATAGTAGAGAGGTTGGTGTTTTACATACCCTCCTCTCCTGCTACAGAGGTAGTCGACAAAGAAGCTTGGTAAAATTTTCACATCTAGGGACTAAAATCAAATATTGATAAATTTAACGAGCGCGATAGTGGTCTAATTTTTGATGGCATAGAATCTGCCAAGTTTAAAATTACTCTATTAGAAAATTACCGTGGTCGAGGCTCCTTCAATCTTCCAAAACCGTTAAGAGCTAAGAATGCAGTCATTTCTGCTGATTGTGAATCACAGTGTTTTAAGTATGCGGTATTGTCTATTCTCCACTATCATGGTGTACAGAACAACCGTTTCCGTAGAAGTAAATATCATGAATGGGAGAATGAATTGAAGTTTGATGACTGCAATAGCAAAGACATGAAGTTTAAAGACATAGAGAAATTTGAAAAATTAAATGAAATTAAAATAGTTGTTCACATCTGGCAAGAGGGGCTTTAGGGTGTGCGCTACAACAACCGTTCATCAACTTATGATCGGGTAATCAATCTCCTGCTAGTATATCAAAATGATAGTGAAAATTGGCATTACTGTGGTATTCCTAAAATGACTCGACTATATTCCCACTTAACATCTAGAAGAAGAGAGTATTTCATATGTGACCGTTGTGTGCGCACCTTCTGGTCAAAAGATAAATTTGAAACACATTATGAATGGTGTAAGCGAGGTAAACTGCAAATAGAATGCATGCCCAAAGATTAAGAGTTTTCATATAGAGAGAAAGGTCATGAATTAAGTCCTCTTCATGTCATCTATGCTGACATCGAATGCTATATTGATGATAACATCCATAAAGTGGCAGCCATATCATGTTATGAGGTATGGCATGATTACTTCAAAAATAAAAATAATAAAATGCACGTCTGGCAAGGTAAGGATTGTATACATAATTTCTTACAATTCCTCGAAAGCGCTGTCAAATTTCAGCAAAAATATGATAGTAAACTCCAACGCAGATCATTGAATATGTCAGCAGATGATCAAGTAAAATTTGAAAGTTGTAAAGTCTGCCCAAAATGTAATAAAACGTTTGATGAACATAAAATCAAGAAGGTGCGCGACCATGATCACATCACTGGTAAATTTAGAAACGCGCTATATACAAGATGTAATTTTTCACTGAGACTGAAACGACGTACTCTACCCGTTATTTTTCATAACTTCAGAGGCTATGATAGTCATATGATAATAAAAGGGGGTTAGGAAAAGTGAAAGAGTGGAAGTTAAGTTTAATAGCTCAAACGAGAGAAAAGTTCATGGCCATGACAGCAAAATTAGCAGTTGACAAAGCTAAAGAAAATAAGACAGTCTATTTTGATATAAAAGTTTTAGATTCCTATCAATTCATGGCTTCATCACTAGCATCTCTCGTTGAAAATCTTAAGTCTCTTCCACTAACTCAAATTTTGAAGAAACAATATCCTAACTTGACGGATGATGTCATCACACGCAAAGGAGTGTTTCCATATGTACACTTTGATGACATTTCTCAACTTAGTGAGTGTTCTCTTCCATCAATAGACAAATTTAAAAAATATTTGACTGGTGTAGAATACAAGGTAGAAGATTGCAATCATGCTCAAGGTGCATGGACAAAATTTGACTGTCAAACGTTTAGCGATTATATGATCGCCTATCTAAAATTAGATGTATTTTTGCTGGCTGATGTATTTCAGGAGTTTCGACGAGTGGCATTAGAAGAAGATAAATTAGATCCTGTTCACTTTGTCAGTCTTCCAGCCATGTCATTCCAGTCTGCTTTTAAAATGACTGGAGAGACCATCCATCTTTTGCAAGATCCAGAGATGTATAATTTATTTGAACGAGGAATTCGCGGTGGTCTCACATTTGTACGGTAAATAGGCATCAAATAAAATCAAAAATAGTAGATGATGATCAGATTCATCTTAAGTACTATGACCAGAATAATTTATATGGTAGTTCACTGTCCAAACCTCTACCTCACTCTGAGTTTAGCTGGTTGGGTGATAATGAAATTCAGCATTTCTCCAGCCCTTCAAACATACTAGCTATACCAGATGATGGTGATTGGGGATATTATTTTGAGATAGATCTTATCTATCCAAATAGTATTAAAAATAAAACTGGATTTTCCACTTGCACCCGAATCAGGCGAAGTGACTGAAGATATGTTTTCTGACTTTATGAAACAATTTCATAAAGATTTAGAAGGGAGCGGACAGGCCAAGTATAAGCCTTGCCGTAAACTTTTGCCTACTCAATTTGATAAAGAAAATTATTTAGTCCACTTCTCTGTCTTAAAATTTTATTTAGAAATGGGGATGATTTTAAAAACAGTTCACCGCATTATCAAATTTAGACATAAAGCCTTTCTGAAACCTTATAATGATAGTAACAGCCAGAAACGTGCACTAGCCCAAAATAATTTTCAAAAGGATTTCTATAGATATAAGAATAATAGTCTTTTTGGTAAGACGATGGAGGACGTTAGAAAGCGTATTAACTATAAACTTGTGACTCATAATGATAAATTTCAAAAGTTAGCAACATCACCTCTCTTTATTGATAGAGATGTTATAGATGATGAGTTGGTTGGTGTTAAAATGATAAAATCAGAAGTAGAGTTGTGCAAGCCTATCTACATTGGACAAGATGTGTTAGATTATTCCAAGCTTGAAATGTATCAACTCTTCTATAGAATATTAAAACCATGCCCCCTAATTAAAGACGTGCGTTTTCTGGGCGGTGATACCGACAGTTTTTTTTTAAGTATCGCTGCTCAGAAAGAGTTAAATTTCAATGAAGAAGGAAAATATTTAGAAAAATATTTTGATACATCAAATTATCCTACAGATCACCCACTATACTCTACTAAAAATAAAGCAAAATTAGGATGCTTTAACGATGAAATGGCAGGAAAGGAAATTAAGGAAATGATTCTTCTTCGTCCTAAAATGTATTCTATGAAACCAAAAGACTCCAGCGACAGTATTAAGCGTGCAAAAGGCATATCTAAATCGATTGTTGTAAATATGAAACATAGAGTCTATAAGATGGCCTACATAAATAAGAACATAACGTTTGTCAACATGACCATCTTAAAATCAAAGACACATGAGGTAAAAACTCATACATTTAGGAAGCGAGCACTTTCAGCGTGGGAGGATAAGAGGTGTTGGATAGGACATAGCATATCTCTTCCACATGGACATCCTGGCACAAACATATCACTACCCAAAAGAATTAAACTCACACTACCACATTCAGGAGATGTGTAAATAGATTCATTCTTAAATCAGTATTTTGATGATGTTTTTTGTTGATATTCATTGCTGCTTTATGTATCGCTTTAGATTGCACTTTCTTGTGAATATATGCCTACAGTCAGTTCATTCCCACTATATCTGTGAAAAGACTTTCCCACTTTGTCAACACTTCTTCAAAACACTTTTTCATACATATCTTTTTATTTCAATAAAATTTTACAATGACTTCACTTTGTTTTCCGAAACACTAAAGTTATGAGGGATTTAGTATCTTTCACATGGATGCACTCATATAAACCATTTGTAATTTTGAGAGAAATAGACGGGATAGTTTGTTTGATAACAGGATGGTAGAAAATAGGTTTAAGCATCTTTTCAACGATTCCATAGGAAGCGTCTTGATCATGAATGAAATTACGCAAAATGTATTCTTTTTTCTCACCAACAGAAATAGGTGAAATCAGATCACTTTGAATGTAGAGATGTTGTTCATGTTTATCAAGTGTCATTGGTATTCCTACACCAATCGTGTATGAAGTAGCAAACTTATTTTGTAGCAATGAAAAGCCAAAGAGTTTTTTCATATTGTTGCTCTATTGACATTGAATGTGATCACCCAGCTTCAAAACAGCACTTTGATTTTTGATTGAAAACGAAATGTGATGTGCCTTTGCATCATATCTACTTTTCAACACTTGCTTCAACTTATGTTGTATATATGGATTTATGACACGAATAAAGTTTTCAACTGTATTGTATAGACGCGGCATTGTATTGATACTAGCTTTAGTTTCTTGATAAGATTTGGTAAATTTTCTTGATGCGATCACCATAGATGTCCACCCACCATTCATCATTAACTGAATCAGCTTTAGTGTGATATTCATGAGAAGCATAAACCAAACCTCTTCAAATAATAGGTGATACATGTCTTACAAAATGACGCAAGGTTGGAGAGAAATAAACTGTAAGTTTGTCATTATGTTTCTGAATAACCAACTTATCCTTCCGAGCCATGACTTTCTCTCCATACTTCTTACCCACAGTCTCATTCCATCGTTTTACTAACTCAATAAGTGTCAAAGGCTTGACACAAAGCTTTTTCAAAATGATGCGCTCTTCACATTCTACAACATCTTCATCAAATATTTTAGATTTATAATGAAATTTGTTTATTCGGTTTGAATAGATTTTTGTAACATTTGCAATAGCCATTGATGTCAGATGCAGACTGTGTCCAAAACCGAGATGTGGATAGAAATCATTATCCAACCTCAATGTAAGACCTTCAGTAAAAGAGTGAAAACGATAGAAGTGTCTCCCGTGCCATTCATAGATAGTTAACTCATAAACTTTCTGACCCTTATTTTTCATAATAGAAGCATTGCCACTATTGAATGCCTTAATGATTTTATCTTCATCTGATGATCCATAATAACCTGATTCTAACTGATTCCATTCATGATTCCACTTTCCATCTTATGTTAAATTGTATGGAAACTTGAATGCATTATTCATCGTCATTCCATCATGAGTGCGAGGAGTCAATACCATTTCTTCCAATTCATTCACATTCTGAATATTACTATCATAACAAATGCTGGAAACACCTACTTCCCATTCACCTTCTAGAAGTAATGGACGATTTAATTCTACTCGATAGTCTGATGGCTTATTATTGGGAAATCTATTCATAGAAGCATTACTGGGTAAGTAAATTAGAAACGAATCCTTATTTTCACTTTCCATATCATTCACATTGGAAACATATATTTCCACACTTTTGCATTAATTCTTCATTCGAAAATGGAGTGTGATACTTGTCACAGCATCTTTATGAAAAGGAATCAACGCACCAGCATCGTCATAAATTGCAATATCAATTTGTGGTATATAGTTTGATTTCAAGTTTGTATAATGCACTTTCTGAAAAGTATGCTCAGGTAGAGTACTATTGCATTTTGTTTGGTAGGGTATCATTGCTAAAAGTGGAGCTTCAACATCACCCACACGTACATCTTCACTAATATTGGAATATATCTGAAAATAGTTAATACAACGCGATGGCGATATGCTCGCGCTAGCTTTTGTTATAGTACCACTTTTGAAAGTATTTTGATCAAATCCCAAAATGTCCATTAGGGTATTCTCCATAATCAGCTCAATATTTTCCCACTTACACTAAGAGACAGAACACCTCTTCTTTCAGAAAAAGAAATATGCTGTTCATTAATCACTTCATTCAAATAATTTATAGCCAAATTCACTTAAGTTATACAGGGTTATTCAAAAACAATGACCCTATTTCAAACCGGTATATCTTCGCAACGAAAAGGTGTATTGCATTCCAACAAACACTCGATTGTTCCGCATATCATGAAGTTTTATATGCGATGTCACAATTGTTCATGTTGATGCATCGAGGTGCGTGAATTGGTGTACAATTGTGTACGTCTTCGCTCAGTCGCACTGTGATCTGAGTGGTCATCAACATGCAAATGTTAAATAGCGGTGAGAGACACGACAAATTGCAGACTTTTGTGTTGTTATGAAATGGTGACTCCACAGCAAAAGGCCTTCTGTGTTATCGAGTTCGCGAAATCGAACTCAGTGATTATTGTCCAACGTGCCTTTCGTAAGGAATTTAAGACAAAGCCCCCATCTTCGAAGATCGTGCGTCGATGGTGTAAGAAATTCAAAGACACCGGCTGTGTCTGCAAAGGGAAGAGTCCGGGGAGACCAACAGTGTCAGACGAGCAAGTAGCTAGAATCCATGCTGCTTCTTTGAGAAACCCTCGACAATCAACAAATCAAAGCATTCGTGAACTTGAAATTCCACAACCTACGGTCTGGAGAGTGGCTTAGAAGACGCTTGAGCATTAGCGGACGATGACAAGAGGTACAGGGAAAAAGTTTTGTGAGTGGATAATGGGAAATGGTAGAGGAAGACGAGTTATTCCTTTCGAGCGTTATTTTCAGTGATGCGCCACTTTTCATCTCAGTGGGTCATGTCAACGCCCACAATGCGTATATGGGGGAAACAGAGACTCTCATGAGACGTTGGAACACATCAGAGATTCCCCAAAAGTGAATGTCTTCTGCGCTGTGTCGCAGGACAAAGTTTACGGTCCCTTCTTCTTTGAAGGTAAAACCGTAACTGGGAAAAGCTATCTGGAAATGCTGCAGACATGGCTATTTCCATTATTGAATGCAGATTCGGGTGAGTACATTTTCCAACAGGATGGAGCGCCCCCTCACTGGCATCTGCAAGTCCGCGCATTCCTGAATGAAAACTTGCCGGATAGATGGATTGGGAGAATTAGTGACCGGGACTACGCACTGAACTCTTGGCCTGCCAGATCCCCAGATCCTTCTGTATGCGACTTCTTCTTATGGGGTTGCATCAAGGATCGAGTGTACGTTCCACCATTCCCAACCAATTTGCAAGATCTCAAGCAACGGATAAGGACAGCGATCGACTGAGTGACAGCAGAAATGTTGAATAGCGTGTGGGATGAACCGTCTTTTCGTTTAGATCTTGTCCGTGCTACCCATGGTGGCCATATTGAAAACTTGTAATGCAACAAATAAAAGTTCATGACTTGCGGAACAATCGAGTTTTTGTTTGAATGCAATACTCCTTTTCGTTGCAAGGATATAGCGGTTTGAAATAGGGTCATTCTTTTTGAATAACCCTGTGATGCGAGGTGTCAACACTCATGTTTTATGCAAGATACCACCTAAAGGATCTATACACTTTCTGTATAAACATACGGACCATTCTGTATCAAATTGATTTGAACTATTATGTCCCAGAGGACGCATATTATATTTTCCATGAAGAGCTGCAGAACGATGTCGCAAGAACTGATGAAAATCTTCTGAACAAACCAATACTAGATCATCATCCTTTTGTTTATTGATTACGATATTATTAGACCCTTTGTTGTAAGTTAATGTTGCCACTTGCTCACCCTCTACTCGAAGGAGATAATTAAATTTCTTCAATAATGCTTCAGGAGTCATGTTCGTCTTTCTTGCCTTAATCACAATCTTCTTCACCAACGTCTTTTCATTTTTCGGAATAAGATCCACATAATAGGCTTTCTCTTTATAAATTAAATTTTTGCAACCTCTTGGATAGTAATTAGCTTTATAATTATCATGGCTTGTCAAGGCGCTAGCAAAGTAACCTAAATAATTTCTTAAACTCGGACTCAAAGCAACAATCCAATCTTTATCAACTGCGTGATACATATGATCATATTCACCATTGTGGGGAGTAAACTCGACAATGTGTCTACATGCTTTATTCAGGAAATCAAATACGAATTTTTTACATGTTGAGAAATCTTTCTTCGGCCATTTCGGAATGTAAACTCGACATCCCTCTTCACACTGATAGGCATCTGTACGTCTTATATTAATAGACTTCACTTCATGATCAAAAGTATAGACATAGTTACTGCGAACAACTTGGGTGACGCCTACTTCCCACTTTCCATTCAGCTGTTGTGTATTATCAATGGGAGTAGAAAAGATAGCAGGTCGATTGCCAACAAATCTATTTGTTGCCACATTGCTAAGCAAAACATGATAGAATGACATTTTCATTTCGGTAATCTATACATTACCAATTTGCATAACATCATGAAGACTTGGATTTTGGACTCTCTACAATATATTAAAGTTGATCGCGATGGAAACGTTCATTTCAAGAATTCTTATGGAAATACATCGAAAGGAATTACATTAACATGGCGACAATTTTTCAATCTTAATGATATCATGAGGGATTAGGAATATTTCAAAAAGTTGAAATTCATATCCTTCGGTAATCCAGTTTGGCTTCAACATCACAGAAATGAAATTCAAATTTATCATTCTCATCTCTCCATCTATTTCTCATTTCGCAAATGTAATTGGGAAAAATATAAAAGATGTGTACATCGCCTCATTATGTCATTCATTCGACGCGAGTTCATCGCATTGCTACGCAAATCTTGATCAGACACCATCTTGAACACAATGTTACACTCCATCATGAAGACTTGGCAATTGGAATTAAACCATCGTCAACATTCTCCGACGCATCAGACTCTACACGAAAATCGATCTCGCAACATTACATCAACTAATTCCAAACAGCAAGTATTATCCGGGTCAACCGCAAATGTTAGTGGTGAGGATGAGCAATTTACGGAATCTTCAACTCTTCCCAAATGGAACTGTTCAGATTCTCGGCGCTCTTTCTCATTCATCAGCAAGGTTAATGCGCTTAGAGTTGCAGAAACTACTACGACGGATATGGAGGAGAGAGAAGTGTGTGATGTCGAATCTGACTGTGGACAATATGGTGATCTCTACTCAATTGAGTGAGGATGTATCGTTTTTAAAGATTCATGCCACCAGTTTCAATTTGTGTTATGAACCAGAACTTTTTCCTTCGGCTCTCATTAGTTGCTGGTTACCTGTACATGTTGCAATCTTTCATAATAGTAAAGTCATCATTACTGGACTGAAATCTGAAATACAAGTAGATACGATCCTAGACTATCTAATCGAGTATGTACATAACCAACGGATTGTAAAATAAAACAATTTTTATTCCAACATGATGCTTTTAATTTCAAATCATTATAGAACATACAAATCATCTTTTCATTAGAAAATGGTTTACATGAAAACTTTTGAATGACAGATTTAAATTGGTGTACATGTTAACGTTTTAAAATGAAGTACAATACGAAAGCACCACAAGTTGATGAAAGTGGATGTTGCAGTATGCGCTCATTTCGTTGATATTGACGAGTATGCTTTCTCAACCACTGCTGTGTTGGTATATTCGAAGGTTGAGCAAGAGAGTCAAATAGTTCACCACGTCTGTCTTTTCCAATAAAGATAGCTTTTTCCAATGCTCACCTTCTAAATTCTGTGAATGAGTGTTCAATACGATAAAGTTGGGATACTGTTTTACAGTAGTCGGTAAAGTATCTAGCGAATAGACATTATCAAAAGCTTTCAACGTAGCTTCATCTGCATTACGCTGCACTTTAGTCTTAATATCGTCAGCATTCAACCAACTCATTAGCGATTATAGTGAAGAATCACGTCACGAAACTTAGTTATTTCAATACTTGAATCAAAGACTGCATAAATTAATACATTGATCGTCTCCGTTAGCGTTGTTTTGAACTCCTGATCCAAGCGAATATTATGAGGAACGTTAGCGTGACGATTAGGTGCACTAATATTGCTGTCGGCAGTCAAATCAAATGCATAAATAGTATATCCATCTTTTAACTCTTTCATTGTGAGTCCGTTGGCATCGTCTGTGTTGTAAAGCCAAAGACATTCATATAATCAACATAACTACGCAGAAATTTATAAGAAGTAAAATCAGGTTTATAGGGCGGACCAGGATGACTAACACCATTTACACGCAAAGCAATTTCACTTAAATTGTTGTGTTTGAAGTTGAAAGGATTTTTCTTGACATTACCATTGAATGCATCATTTTCAACCATTGCTACAATGAGGAGCTTTGGCGCTTCCGATGGAAAAAGACCAGCTTTCATAAAACTCTTTCGATCTTTAGGAATAGTAAATGTGAGAAGCTTTGTATGTTGAATGGGATAAGTGGCATTGTTGCGGTTAAGACCCTCACCATGTCCTCTAATTACACTTGGATTAGCCACCATTCGACGAATGTATACTGTAATGTCTTCCACATGAATTTCAAATTTCACAACTGAAGCAAATGCATTCGACAAAAATTCAAGCTTATTCAATGTAAGTTTGAGTCACATACTGGTATTACAGAACAAAAATTTTGATTGTCTGAAGAAGGCTAAATTAAGTGGACCATATGGCTGACATACTTTAATATCTTTAATCAAAGCAGATCGCTTTACAAAACTAGTGTTTGTCTCACTATCAAATAGTGCTGCTTGATCTCTATACCATCCCATTGCTTCCGTATGACTGTTTTGAGCTGCTGGATGAAACTGTGATAAAGCATTCAAATATGCTTTATAGGGATAGTCGCTTTGACCACCTTCCACCTGTTGCTCTCCAATAGTTAGAGAAATATCGCGAGATAATGTAGCCAGCGGTAAATTGTTCTGACCAACTTTATGTGCATCTTCAATTTTAGTTCCATCTTCTTGTTGAATTCTAAACCTCACATCAACCATCGCATAACTCAAATCAAAGTAATCATCGCTAGCGCCAGGAATAACAAATTCAATAGGACCAGTATTCACAGCTGTACGAGGATGATAATCTATAATACTTGAACTAAGAATATCTGTCTGTATTGCTTGTTGATCAAACAAACAGAAGCCTGAAGTTTTGCACTCCATGATTAGAAGTTATGACAGCGTCGTCGTTTAGCACTTGATGAAATATTACAGCGTGCGCGACGCTTGTGTGAATGCCTTTTCTTAGCTTTGCTTGAAGTTCGCTTCTTACCACCTCCGTCCTGTTTTCTTTTTCTTCTAACATTCATTCGTTTAGGTGCTTTCTTTTGTTGAGTAGCATTAAAAGTTTGCTGCAATGTTCTTAAACCGCGTTCCTTCCCACGATTTAGTAAAATACTGTTTACATTTTTACCACTGATAATATCATTAACAACATCACCAGCAAAGCCAACGGCATCATTGAAAAAAGTTCGTTTTAAAGATCTTCCGACAGTAGATAAGAGAGGTGCTACAACAGATTTCAGCGCACCAAATATGCTACCTCCACGTTGACGGCGGGTGCCGCTGCAAATTGCACCCACGCCACTTAGATAGGAGGGGCGTGAATAAAACGATGCAGTCGGATTCATAACTTAGACCTTGACACTATAAGTTATATCTTTGCATAAATCACTGACGATCGCGTAGATGAAAGATGTCTGCACGACGCATCCAAGACTTCATACTTGAAGGATAACCGACCTATTTTACAAGACACCATTCTTCACCTTGTCGTTTCTTACTTCGAATGATTTTCTCTACTAAATGTGTTTCACTTTGAGTGACCAACTCAATCTCATCACGATGAAAGCTACCATCAATTTCTTCATTATCGTAATCTTTCAACTTGTAAGTTGCTGGGGAGTCTTTTTTATTAATACTTGAAACTGTGAAAATTTCTTCTGTCCAATTCGGGAGACAACATTAGGCAAAAACACTCTTGACTTTTGATATGCGAACTTCATCATCTATTTTCACATCACTTTTTGCATTATTACGCTTGCGTTGGAATAATTCACGCACTCCATCTACGTTGTCAGCATTCACATCCGCTGGTCTGAGTCCAATAGAACGATGAATAGAGTGATTGTAGGCATAAAGCGTGTCTTGTAGAACCTTTGTCCAATGTTGTGTTAAGTTGGCAGTGAAATGTCGCCACAAGCGATTTTTTAATGTGCGATTAAAACGTTCAACTAGTGCAGCCTTATAGGCACTCTTTACACTAAACAGCTCAATATCACATCTCTCAAATAATCTTCCAACATGCTGATTTTCGAACTCTTTTCCTTGATCACTCTGAATTCTCTTTGGAATACGGCCCTCTCGGAAAATTGACTGGAATGCTTTTGCTACTCGTTTACCTTCTTTAGTTTTTAAAGGTTCAGCCCACGCATAACGCGAGAAAATATCAATTACGGTTAAGATAAAATTGTGTCCCGAGTTATGTTTTGAAATAGCAGCAACGTCACACAAATCTGCTTTCCACTGTTCATCAATGTCATGAGCAATATAATGACGGGTCCGGTACTTCATTTTCGCTTGCTTGTGGAGTGTATATGTAGTTTGACCCTTTAACCATTGTTTAACTTGTGAGTGTGGAAGACCGCTCGCTTTTGACAATTTCTTTATAGATGCAAATCCTGCAGGATGTTTTACATCATAATATCGACTTTGAAAGTTCATCCGGTGACGACTGACTCTTTCTCCTTCTTCTCATGTTTTTGCTTTCTTACCTTTTGCATTTACAGCAACCAAAGGATTTATGAGATTTACGTTTACATTGCTTAAGAGTCTCATTGTGAGCACAGCAAGTACAAGTTACAGTTACATTTACTTCCGGCGGCTCATTACATGGCAAGCAACACATCTGCTTCATATTAATAGTCTGAGAACATGTATTTCTTTGGAAGAGTTCTTCTACGTCGTTCTCTTCCCCTTGTTTGCTTGATGGGTGTGGTAGGAGATTTAGAAGGTGATCTCTTAAACCAATTCCTTGGCATTTTTATTTTACTCTGAACCGGTGAAGTAGATGAAGTAGCATCAACTGCTGAAATAGAATCAAGTTCTTTCAATGTTTCATTATTCAAAGCAAATTTTGGAACATTGTGCTTTTTCAATAGTTTAAGAAAGTAAGACCAACCAGGTGGGACATAGCCTTGGCGGCGCTTTCTGCGTGTTGCATACTGAATCAAGTCTTCATAACGTGAAGCGTTAATAATTTCATTTTCATCTGAAATGATTTCACCTCCATCATTCACAGTGAGATATGGTTCAATGCTGTTGAAAAGGGACATTGCATGTGCGCGAGATGCTAAAGGTGTAGCAGTCGAAACAGAGTCACGCATCTTATTCTTCAAACTTTTTAATTCTTCGACAGTTTCCGATTGTAATAATACAGCACGATGTGGATCTTTGATGTGCGCATTTTGCTGATAATTTAATTCATTCTTATAAATTTGATTTGCGAGAGGTTGTCTTACTTGTTGCATGTGAGTCAATTGCACATACTCATCCTGATGAATAACAACCTTGCGAGAATAAGAACTCATAGTTTGTGGATAATCATAGGCTCTTTCAAAATATCACTATATCACTTCGAAATCTAAATTCTTCCGGACACTCCTGTGTAAAATCAATAAATAAGTAACCGTGTGGTTTTCAGTTGCTACTTGAAAAATTTCAATTATTGCTTTTGAACCTCTTGGCGCAACTTGTCGCGCCAGAATTTCAAATTGACTTCTATCTCGTGGATTCTTAAAAATAGCGTAATAGTGTGTATTCAGGTCTCGTGTGCGGGCTTCTTTCCCATCAGGTAACAAATTTTGCGTGATATACTAGATTATAAAGCATCTTTTGTGATGTGCTGCGCGAGTGAACATATCTGCAACATCTTTAGAATTCTTGCTTTCTTTTAATAGATCATCCAAAACAACGAGATCATTGGACTGAATCTTATCCACTGGAATAATTCCTTCATTTCGAATGAAGTTACGACGTTGCAATTCCTGAAAGAGTGACGGTTGATAAATGACATAACACCAAATCACTCGATTGATAGGTTCCCTAAACAACTCTTTTCTTTTATCTAGCAAATTCAGAGTGAAAACAGTTTTACCTGCATGGGATGGACCTGATACAGTCAGAACTTTATCACATTGAAGTCTGAAATCCATTTTGATACTTTGGGGTTCAATATTTGCATAATTAGCGCTTAGGATTATATCCTACCCAATAGGTCACCTACTACAGGAGCTAACAGCGGAAGTAACACTGAAAGGAAACCACCCTTTTGTGTTAGAGTTTTCCTCTTTCTTTGAAGGGTAACTTTAGGATTGGAGATGAATTGCAATTTTGTAGTATGTCGCTTAAGTAACTTTCGTTGTTGTGGTGATAATTTCTTTGTCCTCAAACTTCTCACATGAGAAACAATTTTTCGAATATATTTATCATTAGCATGTCGTATAGCATTATATCGCTGATTTCCTTTCATTCGTTGAAGAGCTCGAATGGCCTCAGAAAATTTTGAAGACTTTCGACTTTTGCGTTTCGCCATTTTTCTCGTAACCATTGTTACAACTTGATTTTTCCACGTTTGCATAGGTGCTAAACTTTAATGACAGAAGTGACACTCAAAATGAGCTATATCACAGTGACTGCATTGACAAAGTTGAATACAGTATCGTATGAAACAGCGGTGGCAGAAAGTATGCTTACATCTCTTAAAGATGCGTTTTTCACTTCCATGCTTTCGCTTTCATACATTGCACATATTTTCACTCTTGCTAACAACTTCTAAAGCAAGTCTTTTTGAAGACATGAGCTTGCTAGCCTTTTCTAAATAATAGACACATTTGCAGGAGGAATGTACTTCGAGAGTAAGCAGACTCAACTCGAAAACCAATTGTGCTGCGATCAACTACCATTGCATTTTTACGTTTCTTTTATACAAAGTTGAATGTGAGTATGTGAAATCGCTTCAATCACTAAACTGCTACCATGATGGTTAAAAGCATCAAGACGTTGAGCAATTTTTTCCATATGTCTTTCAAAAAATTCTTCGGGATTATCTACAACTTCCATCGAATAAGAAGCAAAGTGGAAGAAACGATCTTCTACCTCTTCTTTCCCAACATGGCTGAAATGAATTTTTGTAACTAATCTCGTCATTACAATTCTATTAGAAAACGTATCCATTAACTTCAAAAATAGAGTGCTAGCATCACCAATAACTGATTTGATGTTGATCTCATCTTTATGAAAAGTTATCACATAATCTTGAATAGTGCCCTTTAAGCTTTGTCTATGAAAATATAATGTTCCACAATCATTTGAGAAAGACATTATCATCCTTCATCTATCCCACCCGTTGCATGAAAATAACAAATCTCTTCATAAAACATTTATTAAGCGACTTTAACAAGCATGCATTACAAATTTTGGGTTTGAAACAGATAAAATAGATACAGTTGGTAGCTATCATATAAAGAGCAATGATGACCAAACATTACTTTAGCAGTGTTGAGATATGGAGGAAAAAAGCATTGATGATGAATGTAGCGACTACAACGAACATTTAAAATAGGAACACTCAATTCCTTAAAACGTTTAGTGACTTCATGATAGTGTTGATTAACTCAACTATCCCAAGGTGGAAGTAGAATATCATTGATGATTAGATTTTGAAATAGTTTCTTCTCCTTAGTAGGATCATTGCAAAAGATACATACAACATTAAAAGCTGCTAACTATCTTTTAAAGTCAAGAAGAAGAGCACATTCATTAGAAAAGCCATAGTTTTGGAAGTATTGCTCATTAAGGCCATGGATTTATTTTCTCGCCCAGCTATCAGCGTTGGGATCACACTTGGCATGTTGATGGCAGACACTGAGTGAGGTCAAATACCGAGTGTTAGAGTGCTGGTGTTGAGTTGAACACCGGCGTTGACATCCAACACTCGTCTTGACGCTGGTGTTGACATCTGAACATTGGTGTTGATACTCAGGGCGAGTGTCGAAACTGTGGATTTCTATGGTGGAAAGTTTTCAATCTAGATTTCCAGATAACAGTGACCTCTCATCAGTGTTAAGCGCAGATCATGTCGGGAATGATATCAATTCGATGCGTTGTAATTGTATTTAATGCAAACTAAAATTTCGAAGTTTTGAAAGATGGCACCTACAAGGAAGAAACTCAGTGATGCAATGATGAAGGACCTGCTCCACAAGATACTACAGAGCAAGTCATTCTATGAGAAGAAGATGAGAGGTGGAATGTTGCATTAGGAGATCATGCAGCGAGAAGGCGAAAAACCTCTCCAGAAGTGGTGGCGTGTCATCTGATGACGAGTCGTTGCCGACAGAGAAGAGTTTAAGGTCAGAAGGTCTATCGATCTTTTAGATCAACATGAATGACACATGTCAGTTATGAACCTATGCAAAATGACTGAAACTTACATGTAGTTCTACTTCTGTTCTTTTTTTTCAGAGGCTCTCCAGAGATTTGGAATCTGTATGAAAACTACCAGCAGCTGTACTGTCCAAAGGGAAGTAAGGATAGGCCTAGCGTCCTCAACAAATCAGGAGAAGGTGCTGCAGGGGAGGGTTTGGGATCCTCAACACGTCGACCAACAAACGCAAGCTTGCTGGAAGACATTGCGAGCGGTATCCACCAATTGAACAAGAAGATGGATCTCCTCATTCAGGTTGTGGCGAAGGCCAATGACATTGATCTTTTCCAGTGTGTCAGTGATGGAGTTGAAGAACAGAACAGTTAATTGTGATAAATGATAAATGTATGATTTCATGTGCATATCTTTTCCATTTGAATATAATAAATTATCCTAAACAAATTATTCAAAAGCAAAAACAACTCTTTCATTCTATAAAATTAGTGTATCGGTTGTGAAGGACACATGCTGCTACCACACAATCTAAAGCAAACTGCACTCCATGCCTAGCGGCCAAGCGGGATTCTTTCATTTGGGTCATCCTCCACTTATTTTCAATGGCATCGATGGTGCGCTCGACAACTTGTCTTTGACGGGAGATTCTGGAATTAAAAGTCTCTTGAGTGGCAGACAGATTACTACCACGGAGGGAGCAAATAATTCTAGGATGATCTCCCGTGTAGCCGGCGTCTCCAACGACAACTGTATCTTCCGGCAGTGAATCAAGAAACTCGAAGAAGCGGTCTCCCCAACCGACCGCATTAGCATCGTGCGCAGATGCTGGAACTCCTGCCAGAGTGTATTTGACCTTCCCATGATTATCGCACGCTATTTGGATATTAAGTCCATCACAGGATTTGCCACTTCTCCCACAATAGCAGGCGTCTCCCGCTCCATCTGGTCTTTGCGTGCGAACCATGAATCCGTCGATGTATAAGATTGCGAATAAATGTCCACCGTCCACCGCAGTCAGATCTTGGCGTAACGCTTGGAAATCCTCAGGCTATGGAAGGTAGCAGTAGGATCCAGCAATTGTATTGAGAAATCGTACGGCCTCTCGGCAATGAAGAACACAAGTAGATTTGGCAATTCCCTCAGCTTTGGCGGTTTTCTATAACTCCCGCCTGACGATAGAAATTCGAAAAAATTCTCCATTCGCCTTCTACTTGTGTGGTATCGCGGCTCCCCAGACTGATTCTCCCATCTTCATAAATGGAATTCATTGACCAACTCGTGTAATTGATCAGAGGTCAATCTTTTATGGCGGGTGCTGTCCTCACGCGAGCAAGCTAGCTTTCGGTGGATATTTGGCACACGAAGCATCTTTGAAGTCTTTGATCTATCAAAACACAAAGTCCGGTCACTATATATGGGTGATAATTGCCAATGAGAATGGTAACTTGACATTCAGACCACGTCAGCATGACACCCGCGCGTGACCTGTGCGAGTGCTGAACCTCTAGGGGTTGAGCGACCAATTGCATAGAAATCAGTTACGATTCCAGTGTTGAGATTCGCTTTGCTAGTGCCTTCAACAGTCTTGACAGCAAGATTGACTGGCCAGCGCTTAACGCCAGTGTTCAACCACCTGCATTGAGCGTTGACAGTTGATTTCACGGTTACACAACACTGAATATGACAGCACGGCACCTGTGCTCAGCGTCAACACTCGATGAATATAGGCGTTTAACATTGCAGTTCAGAGCTTAGCGCCAGTGTTCAGCCCAGCGCTGCTAATCAACACTCAGCTTGGCGCTCAGCGCTGGTGTTAACACTTGAAGCTCAACACCAGCACTCTAACACGCAGTATTTGACCTCACACACTAACAATCTGATACGACCAATTATTGTCCATAGCAATAGCACTGAGCTCCTCTACAGGTTTACCCTCGCAATCCATAAAAATGATGATAGATGACTAAAAAGGAAATTACAAATTTTTACTCATCTGATGAAGAGTCCTATAACATATTACAAAATGATGAAGTACATCGATGCTGTTCACGACAAAATACACAAATAACATGATGACAGCGAAGAAGTAAAATGTATCTGATAAGTCCACGTCTACGACACTGAAAGCACATGAGCGAATTGTCATAAGGTAGAGATAGGTAAGGACTACTGATTCTCCTTCTTTGGCTTGCGTTTAGCGGCAGCATACTTCTCTGACTTGCGTTTTGTACCGCTCTCGTTGAGGATTTGATCAATAATTTCATGAACGTCTGGTTGCTTTGGTATATATAGGTTGGATTGAGCATGCATCGATATAGAGGCCAATTTGTTGTTCTGGTGATAGCCATAATATATTCCACTGATAGCAAAACCAATATTTCAGGTGCCTTCTGCGAGGTCTTCACATCTGATGGGTGTCACTTCATCTCCTTCCTTTTATAGTATGAGCACCAATGCGATAGTGGTAAAGAAAGCTTTTTACCATCCCATATCTTTCTATATGGAGCATCATTGTCGTCTCTCGCCTTCTATTCCTTGCTAAGGGGAGTAGGGATGTCCATATTTAATGTTGCAAACTCTTCAATAATATCGAGTTGGCGACGATTCACAGGAATGACTACGTAGTCCCCATACTGATTGTTCAATATCTTCACTTCAGTGGAAGGAATCATTCCCGTTTGCAATATTATACTATGATCGTAATAACGTATGGCTTGTCTAAATTTACGCTGTAGTGGGGTAGGATTATGTACCTTTGTTGTCTCTTCTACTGGCCTCAACATAAGACGATCTGATTGTAGAGATCCTTGTAGCGTCTGAACACTATCTTGTCCTATAAATGTAGTAGATGTAGTAGATGCCTGAAAATAAAGGAGATGCTATTAAGTTGACACTCAAGGAAGGAGAGGAAGGAAGGTTCCGACTTACCATTTCAGATGGATAATGTAATAGGAATGTAGAGGGAGAACGTGCGTCCGACACTTGTGCGACTCAAAGATAGCATGATTGTCACTCTGAAAACCTCATTATTTATAGAGAAATGCTGGATTCTCATTGGATGTGCTCCTCATTGGCCAATGACATCAAGCTGATTCCAAATCTGGTCTAAGTTTTCTCGTCCGATGCTTTGCTCGCCCGCTGGAGCCCAAAACACAGAACTCAACCTCTGACGGCTCTCTAACATGACCAAAAGTCTGAATGTCACTCCCAAGCCTCAGCCAAGGATGGGGCCAAACTGTGCTTTCCAATCAATTTGTAGCACTCTTGGCTTTCAAACGAGCCATCGCACGACTCTCTACTATTTCTAGAACCAAAGTTGGAAGATCGCTGCCGAGGGGGCTCGAAGTTCTTCGTTGTTTGGGCTACGACTTTGGAAACAAGTCATCTAGACCCAAAGTTGGCCAAAATTGGCCAAAATGTCCAAATCCGCGTCCAGTTTCACGTACGAGGCTTCGTTTCGCCGCTGCAGCCACTTTCTCAATCAAAAAACCTCTGACGGCGCTCTAACATGACCAAAAGTCTCAATGTCACTCCCAGGCCTCAGCCAAGGATAGGGCCAAACTGTGCTTTCCAATCAATTTGTAGCACTCTTAGCTTTCAAACGAGCTATCGCACGACTCTCTACCATTTCTAGAACCAAAGTTGGAAGAACGCTGCCGAGGGGGGCTCGAAGTTCTTCGTTGTTTGGGCTACGACTTTGGAAACAAGTCATCTAGACCCAAAGTTGGCCAAAATTGGCCAAAATGTCCAAATCCGCGTCCATTTTCACGTACGAGGCTTCGTTTCGCCGCTACAGCCACTTTCTCACTCAAAAACACGCAAAAACACACCTAAACCACACCCAAGAAACACAACATGTCGACGCAGAATTTCATCAGGAAACCAAATCTAAACACAAAATAACCCTGCAACCAATCCTACACACCAAAAACAAAGACCACCGTCCAAGAACAACCACGACGGTCGACCAAGACACACCCGGCCGATCGACCCAGAACCACACCAACCCAACTCGCGCTCCAGAGGGGGGGCGCTGTGCGCAGTTGGGAGGATTCCTTACTACTTGTAATTCAACTTTAAACTATCTTAGTGGGCAAATGTTTGCGCTACACTTTTTTTTGTATTGAGGAAGCATTTGTGGTAGTTTTTTAGAGAAGGCATTTTATTGAGGTAATTTATTTTTAAGACTGACGATTGAAAATCTTGACCGAATGTCAAATGAAAGGCAATGGTCAATAATATATTATGAGGCCCTAAAATCATCTACCTATAGGGATAGTAAACCTTGACCAAATTCACTGAAATTTCATATGTGAATTCACAAAACCCGAGATCAAATAACCGGCCACCCAATTTTCTATTTTCAAGTTTTCAATTTTTGAACCACTCTTAGCCTATACATGAGGGTATACCTTAATTAAGGGTAAGTTCTAATCACCAAACGTTGGAGCTATGAAGCCTCGATGAACAGCGATGACGGAGCCATCAAATGTGTAATAGAAGTTTGCAACACACGGCAGTGGTGTCCGATGATCAAGATGCATATTTCTACCGAAACGAGAATCGAATTGATATTCCTGTACTATCAAAGTCACGAAAGTTGCCTGGAAGCGTCACGTGCATACAAGACAAAACACAAGTTGCATAGAGAATCATTCGCTGTCACTACAATTCAGCGATTGGTAACTCGTTTCAAAGCTACCGGTTCTGTTCACGATTTGCCAGGAAAAGGACGCAAAAGTTTAAAAGAAGAACGCGAAGAACTGTAGAAGACTTGCTGAAATAACGAATGACCGCGACATTCCTTGGTATTCCACGCGTGAGATTTCCGAAGCGACTGGATTTTCTCAATCTAATGTGTGGAAAGTTCTTCGCAAGCAGTTGAAATGGCATCCTTATCGCACAAGTGTCCATCAATAAATAACGGAAGGTGATGAGGTCCATCGACTTGAATTCGCTAACTGGTTGCTTGCAAATGAAGACCTTATCCCACGCGTTCTATGGAGCGACGAGTCAAATTTTACGCTTGATGGCAGTATCGATCGCCACAATTGTCACATGGAGCCCTAGCACAGTCAATGTCTCAAGCTTCTAAAAGGCTTCATTCTGAAAAAGTAGACATTTTCCTAATGATCGAGTCATTGGAAGAGGGCATTCAATAAGATGGCCAGCAAGATTTCCTGATTTGTCACCACTCGATTTTTGGTTTTGGGGAGAGCTACATCTAGCAGAAGAATGTAACAATTTTTCCACAAGTATATCCAAAGTGGCATTTCGAACCTTATCCGGCGACTGCATCTTGTTGTAGAAAACGAAGGTGACGTGATTGAGCATTTATTGTAAAAGTTTCTGATGATTTTATGCAATGGAATATGAAAATTTCTTAAAAATTTGAGATTATAGATATGCTTACAACTCTTTGAAATTCATAAATTCCTCAGCTTCAGATGTTCAGAAATGTGCAATGCCTAATTTTTATATGTAAATCTTGCGCCAATTAAAACTCATCCTGTTTAATATACGTGCATGTATGAACGTTTACATGTCTATACCTCGCTGCTCAATGAGCAGGGATGACCAATGTGATGGGGTCCATGGTAGGTCCACGAGTCTGGGGACCCATGGTCCCGGCATGGACAAAATCTTGGGCCCATGGGCAGAGAAATTTCAATGTTAACTCGAACATCGATGATGAAATAGATAAGATGAGTGCATTTGACATTTGGAAAACTTTAAAACTTCAGCAATGTGCCAAGCATGTAAAACTTGAATAAGCAAACCGATCTTTCGAATGCTTATTTTGCCGGAATACATTTGCATAAAAAAGGCACCACAAGTAGATTTCTCATGCGATTCCTATGATTTGAAGAAAACACGAAGCCTTTTGATGGTTCTCCTTCAAGCCCTGCACCATAAGTTGAATAAGTTGGATGCACCATAAGTTGGATGCAACAAGTTGAAAGTCACAATCGGCATTGACTGAAAATCAGCTAATATGGCCATGCGATGACATTTACTTTGACCTAACAGTAATGAGCTACGAAATGCGTTGAAAACATTCAGACACAGGGTGATAAAAAATTATTCGGTAAATTTCCTATTAACTTAGTGCGCAATTTTGAAAACCGCGAAATTCCTTACTTTACTTATTCTATTTTTTCTTTTGAACTGCGTTGTTTTCAGAAGTGAAACTATTCCATAAACTCTCTTAAACATAACGATGCACCATCTAAAAAGTAAAAACTTGTAGGCTAATATTTATGGATGTTTTTCCATTTATCATTTTTTTTAAAAAATAAGCTTGTACATTAATTAAAAAATATAAAAACGCATAAATAATTAATAACTATAATACAATTTCATAGTTAAAAGATGATGCTGTCTTCCATGACGGGAAAAGAACAACAATATTATGGAGATAGCGTATAAGCATTCGTCCATTAAGTGAATTGCCTCATTCACAGGAGAGCATACGAGAACATGATGCGGAAAAGCAGCTATTGTTGCAGAGATGCTTTTTGCGGTTTCATGAATCCTACATCAAGTAGGCAAATGCAAGTGGTCAATTACGACGCCCAGCTTTTCAACAGTAGGCCTACTCTTCGTGCTATCACTAAAACTGTAGCTTTATTCATGAAGTTCACTATTATATTCTATAATGCACATAGAATAAATTATATGTAATTAAGCACACAATCACAAAGCAGTCGAAGTAAAAATGATAAGGAATCGATTCTAAAATCAAAGAATACATGCTATTCGGCTGACGACAGCCTACAGTAGTGGATGGAAAGCTCCGCGAAAGCTGAAAATAGCAATCGAGTACACACACCTCTTATTTCGGGATTTCCTTATTTTATCAAAAAAATATTATGATTTGAACCTCTATAGAGGTACGAAACATTGCACGTTCAAATGTTTTTTCAACCGGCTTCGTGAAAACAAGGGGCTATAGTTTCGAGATCAAAGATCTTGATTTTAATGTGGATTTAATGTGCAAACTACTTTTCAGTTTTTGTAGTAATATCGCATGATGAACGTGTAACAGATTAATAGAAAGAAGAAATGAAATTGTTTTCTCTATAAATGTCAGTGTTTCTATCAGGAATGGAGTAAAAAGCACAATTATCTCCAGTATAGCAGGAGGAGACCAACCGAAGATATCCAGTTTAAAGCATTAATGTCAATACTACCATACTCCGGATGCTTAGACGGTACTGACATAGTCCAGTCCTGCCGACTTCCAATGTCACATCCAGGTTCGACCACTGAACAAAAGGAGTTCTCGGTCAAGCACTTAACTACTTGGAAAGATTCCTTGGCTATGAGTCATAATTGCTTTCTTTGGAAATAGCCAAGTTCAAGTGATGTAATGAACTTTATTTGTTTTATTGACGATTAATTTTCGCTTTATCTATAGCTATCTTCTGGCAAAAATTTATGAAGATGCAAAATGGAATTTAGATTTACATCAGGATATAAGAGATACAAAATTACCAATAATACATTTAAGCCTGTAAAAATGTTCAGACCACCCAGCCGATTCGAATTTAAAAAAAGCGACAAAAACGAATCCTCAACTTAGGAAAGCGAGGAAAAGCGACCCATAATTTTTGCATCAAGCAGTGTAGAATAGCGTTATAACGACATACATATTGCGAGTATAATCTCCATCAAACCATACACTACCACGAATGCTACGAACCTGTGTAAATTGCAAATATTAGGTGCTGGTACAAAAATGATAACTTGACGGAGTACCTCCTAGGAGGTATTTTTCTTGCTTCTTGTTAAGCGATTCGCAAATGCATCAGACCGTATTTATGCAGAGACTAAGACAGATAACCAGCAGTCGATTTAGATTGCTTCAATTTTAGACAAGTTATGTAGATTCTAAGATTGTTTCATGGGATAGTTGAAACATAGTGCTGAAAAAATCAATAAAAATACTGTTAGGAAATTCAGCAGAATGAAGATGATTTTATAATTTCTAATGTGGCTAAGGAAATTTCTCTAACTGCCATGCGTCCAACTAATAAATTAGCCTAAAACTTTGACCTCTCCTTTATCTGAATATTCCAAAGCATATTGATATTTTCAAGTATATATTCGATAGGGGTCTGCCAACTGAAGTCATGCGAAGCGGATCATATCACAAATATAATAGAATCCTCAATTAGGTTCTACATCAATATGGCAATTATTTTATACAGCGATAGAATGTATACAGAAAAGTTTCATCTGATAATCAATGTAGTTTTCTTCACTGCTTGCAAGCTTAATATACTTTGCTAATAACTGCTTGCCAGGATACATTCTTGTAAAGGAAGATAATGCGCATAATTAAGCTAGGCTATATTATTGAAGCAAAATTGATCTTGCACTAAATGGACATTGTTGCAAACGTTAATTTATATATAGAAGTGTCAACTTGTATATTTACGATCAATAAAATTGATATTGCTCAATTATGTAGCCGTATACTCGCTGAAATGGAATTTTCCGAAAATGGACGGCTGCCAAAGAGAGAAAATGATGTAGTCAATGATTTACATTCGAGTGGGATATTTACCGACCCTTTCTGTCAAGCTTCTAACTGCAAGTGGCCCTATTCCAGAGATCAAAACTGCCTCTTATGAGACACTTATTAGTACTTCTTCAATCGAAACTTTCCACTGTAAATATCTCAATCAATAGTATCTAATCATCACACAATAATAATAATATCTAATAATAGTAAATATCTAAATCATCACATCAATATTCTATATCTAAATTGATGAAAGCGACGGTAAATTACAACATTGGATAAATCTATGAAAATATTCTAGATGACTATCACTATATACAGCCTTCCTCAAGTGCCAATCATCAAGATCATGCTTCATGCACGTCTACTAAAATGTGCAAACTAAGTCCAAGCTTTAAATTGGATATAGTCAATATTGAAAGATCTGGATCTTATTTTCGTCTCCGTTATTTTGTAATAAATAACGAAAACGAAAATAAAATCAATATCTTTCAACATTGACTCTCTTCAATTCAATTCAAAACATGGCAAATAGCCAAGACAATTTATCAAAAACCAAGTCCAAGCTTTGCGATATGCAAGTTTCTCATTGTCTTGGATCGTTCACACAACTTTCTCTCGTTGATTTTATGTGGCCATTCCTATTTACTGAGGCATTTGTAAGAAGTCAATTTTTTTTGAAGCACACGAGATAAGTCGATGACGCATAGCTCAACATACAGAAGTTATGAAAACACTTGTGTATAGCGGGTGACATACGACGCAATAAGCATGACTGCAGTGATGTAAAGGGTAGTCAAATTATTTACAAAAATAGTGCATTACTGGTAGATCTAGTATTCTTCAATCTATAACTTCAGGTGTTATGGTTACATGAAAATCGGCTACACATCCGATCACATCAGTATCATATTAATGTCTTTATTATTAGATGCAAAATGACTATTATACACATCAACTTTTTGCCTAGTTACACGTACTTCACGAAAAACACAGTGAAAGTGATAGTGCAATAAAAAATTCAACGGAAAATATTCAATTGTGTGTAGAAGCATCATCATCTCAATTTCTATGGCCTATTTATAAATATTATGAAATACACCTCACTCATTCGCATAAACTTAACAGTTTGTTTCACTAATCCAACATCAATCTTCAAAGACAACTCGATAGTAAGCCTCCCGTGAGTCTCAGGCAAGCCAACATGGATTGATGTCTCCAATTCCTTGACTTATAAATACGATGACATTCATTTGTAGCATGCAATCCGTCTGTAGCTTCAACATGCATTAATTCAAACTCGTGTAAAAGCTATAGCACCATGGCCTCAAAAATACTGTAGGAAAGAATTGTGGTACCGGAACGCACTACAAGGCTTTGATTCAGGAATTGCTACAACATCACTTTTTTTTGCTAATGAGGGTACATTTTCAAATTTCTATATAACACAAATTATTACATAAAATTATGCAATTGTCAACAGCTGGATTTAATGGTCAACACATAAATGATAGTATGACTAAAGTAAAGGGCAACATGATATAGAGTCACGTTGTCAGCATGCGAAAAAGCTTGTCCTACGAAACATCTTTTTCTTGCTCTACCCAAAAAAAACGAAAAATAAACGAATGCCACTCGATAAAAGCGAAAATTCAGGCATATTTTCAAAAAAGCGAATGTGTTCTGAATATTCTGTGTTAAAAAGTTAAATGCTATGTCTAAAACTTTATAGGGCATGTGTTGAAATGTGGGAGCTATGCGACAGGTAGTAGAGGGTTACATAGCACCATTAGCATTCCGTTACATGCCTTGACATCGCAATCGGTAGACTTGTGTGATCCTTTTCTTTGAAAACGAAAAACAACGCAAAGTGCATGCGAGGCCTTTCGACTGAGTCCTTGGTACCACTGAGTCCGCAGATACCTCAGCTACGAATACATCACTGGTTCACCTGTGTAATAGTTATCGACGAACCCCTATTCAAGCGGGTGGCCTTAAGTTGTCTCATCTTGAGGCGCTTCAGAATATTCGATGTAACGATCGTCTGGTGGTTGTTAAACCTGATAAAGGTAATGGAGTAGTCGTGATGAATCGTGATCTGTGAATTTCTCAACGACGGCGAACGTTTTACATGTGTAAATCAGAAAGATCAGTTTCATAAACGTACTTATGATAAAAAATATGAACTACAGTCATTATCAACATCCTCCCTACCGTCTTGGCCTGTCTTGTGTATGATTTTAGTAAGGATAAACTGTCAAAAGTAGGGAAAAATCATTAAAAATAAATTCTCATTTTAATTTTGACTATTCTCATTTTGATATTGACAATTCCCATTTTGATATTGACTATTCTCATTTTGATATTGACAATTCCCATTTTGATATTGACTATTCTCATTTTGATATTGAAAATTCTCATTTCAATTTTGACTGTTCTCATTTCAATCTGGACTATTCCCATTTCAATTTTGGCTGTTCTCAATTCAATCTAGACTATTCTCAATTTAATGTTGAAAAGGTTTAGTTGACTGTGGGCATATCACCAAGTCAATGAAGAGCACATTGCTACCACTTGGTAGCAATATTCCTCGACTCTACGGTCTGCCTAAGACCCATAAGTCGACACTGTATTTTTGTCCGATTTTGACCATCGTAGGAAGTGCTTCTCACGGAGTTTCGCACTGGCTTAGTGTTCTTCTGAAGCCTGTTCGCGAGCTTTTCAATACCAATAGTCTTAAAGATTCTTTTGAATTTGTCAATCTTATTCGTAATACAAATTTGGTAAACATAAATTTATTTCTTTTGATGTTGAGTCATTTTTTCCCAATGTCCCTGTTAAGGAGACTATATAGACATTGTGTTATCGACTATTGTTCATGAAAATATTCCGATTGGCCTTCCATTAAGCATGCTCCGTCATCTTCTCGAGCTGTGTACTCTAAACGTGCAATTTCTTTTTGATGGTACCTACTATCATCAAAAGGAGGGATGTGCCATGGGTAGCTGTCTCGGACTTGTTCTGGATGACATATTCATGGGTCATATTGAGCACAAGCTCAAAGATTGTGCAGAAGCATTGATAGAAATTGTTAAGCGTATAAACGTTACGTTGATGACTGCTTTCTTGTTGTTCCTGATAAGGTTAATGTGCAGAAACTCTTGAGCACTTTTAATGCTGTTCATCCAAATGTTAAGTTTACAGTTGAACAGGGAGTGGACAGCAGTCTTCCCTTTTCAGACGTTTTGAGCGCTCGTTGTCCTGATGGTGGTGTTCGAACTCGTATTTATAGGAAGCCAACTTGGACAGGCTTGTACACGAGCTTTTTTAGTTTTGTACCGCGTAGCTGAAAAGTTGCTCTTGTAAAGACACTCACTTTTCGTGCTCGCAAAATCTGCTCTCCTGAATGTCTAGGCAGTGAGCTCTCCAATATTGCAATATTGAAAAAACTTTTATGTCTAACGGCTACCCTCCCTTTTTTATCAGCCGTCATATGAAGTGTGCTCTTGAGGACAAAATTCCTGTTTTTGGTCCTGAGAAAAAGCGTAAACTCATTGTCATCAAAGTGCCATTTATTGGAGACAGTGCCGGAGCCAATTTTTTCTGCAGAGCTGGGGCCTGTTTCATAAAATAAATCAGTGCTTTATATCAGTGGTTTTATCAGTGTGGAAAATTTTCTGCGTTTCATAAAATAAATATAAAGCACTGATTTAAATCAGTGATTGAAAGCAGTCGAAATTAACAGCGTTTCACAAAACCAAATATTAAGCAGTGATTTATATCAGTCCCACACTGCTTAAAATCAGTATTTTAAGCAGTCTGCAAAGGAATTGCGTTTCACAAAGAAGTATCAGTAGCGCGTGAAAATTGAAAATATGGAAATTCACTGATAGAAATGTGAAAATTTCTATCAACATCTTGAGGTTGATAAATCTGTGAATGATCATCGAGAAAGTTATAGGAACTTAAAATATCGGAGAAATGATTGCAAATACAACTTAAAAATGGGAAAACGGCTTTTGATTTTCAATTTTACTGTCAGTAACAAACTATTTGTCAGAATGGTAAATTTTGATACTGTTTATTGAAAAATTCTTCCTTTGAAAAGTGGCAATGCTGTGACGATAAAACGTCCGGTAACAGCAAAATTATAAAGGGTTGCTTTGAGGGCTTCGATTTCTTTCGTGTAATGAGGTACGGCATGTCATGAAATCATTTCAATATTAAAAGACGTTGAGGTATTGACTTTTACATACATCGATGACAGCTAGAAAAAAAGATTCTCAAATATTCCACCATTTGCCTCAGATTGACTTCTCTAATTATTATTTTAATTACTGTCAAACATAGAGTAGGTATATTAGGTAGAGTGGAAACTCCGCATTTATTAAATCCCCAATGTATATACACTTTCGATTTTATTAAATGAACTCGAGGTGAATGCAGTTGGAATTGTCTCCAAATGTGAGATATGAGCATTTGTGCAGTTTGAAGAAATTACAACAGAATTGACTGATTATGACAGTATAAAGCAGATGGAAATGAGATTATTTTACAGATTGTCCGTGTCATGACAGCCTCGGAGCGGTACTGTTTGTTAAATTAGCAACTCGATGACCCCATTGCTTTCATGCTGAACCACAAGAGAATCTTTTTAAGCGCGATCTTATCTCAAGCAGCTGGTAGAGCAAAATAACAGAATCAAAGGCAATGATCTCAATTAACTTTGAAAGATGTAAATGGGTGCACATCACTATTCAGATTCAAGAAGTGAAACATGAATTTACTCAATCATAAATTCATGCCGATGAAAATTGAATCAAAAATATGAAATTTCAGCCACGACAGCACAATAAAATCTCAACTTTGTATGAAGACTTCCATTATAATGCCGTTCATTCTTGATCATCAGCACAATTTCCGCTTAGTTGCGATGCTTGTTAGCGAATATTCATTGCTTTTGATATCCAACTTGTTTCATACTTCTTACAACGGGGAGTCATGTCGGTAGTAATTAAATTGGCAAATATAGAGGTTTTTCAAAGCTGCTCAAATAATGTTTTGGACCGCAGAAACGTAATCTCCGAAAAAAACTGAATCTTTTCATATAAAAATTTTCACTGTATACAGATACTTTTTTAAGTTGACACTCTACCTACATATTTACTCTATGCTGTCAAAAATTATTTCATTTACGAAGAATTATCCACAATTGTTTTAATCACTCAATCACACTGATATATATCAGTGTTTTCATCAGTCCGAAATCTTTATGAAACGCTATATGTATCACTGATTAATTTAGACTGCTTAATCTTCAGTCGGAAAATTAATTTTTATGAAACGCAATTTAAAGCAGTGCTTTATATTTCACTGCTGAAAATGTTACTGATACATATCAGACTGCTTAATTTTATGAAACAGGCCCCTGTTAAAAGTATTTTTTATTTTTCCAGCCGTCGAGCCGAAAGCACTTTTCTCTGTGCGTAAAGAAAGTTCCCGTGGCCCCTTTGAAAGATCACCTCCCTGTTACTCCCCAATCTACCGTAATCTATTATTTTGTGTGTGTTTGTGGATGCAAATACATCGGCAGAACAAATCGGCATCTTCAAGAAAGGGTAAACGAGCACTTGCCAAAATGGCTACGTTTAGGTAAGACTCGACCACGTGCCAAACATCCTCGTCCAGCTCTATCACACGTCATTTATTTGAGCAAAAGTGTAAACCTTCAGAAACGGCTTTTAGTGTCTTATTTCATGTGGGGCGCAGCAGTCTGTTGCGTCTGCGCATTGCCGAGGCACTGTACACTCGCGGTCAGAATGTTTGCAACAGTGCACAAAAAATGCATCTTCAAAGTACAAAGCAGCCTTTCATTTCTATTTCTATGTGCTTAACTTCTGCTTTGCTCTCAAACAAGACGATATAACTAAAACAACACATTTTCATGGCTCCTACAATTTTCAGACTATTTATAATGTGATTTGGGAACATTGTAAGTCATGCGTAGGTGTACATGCTGATATTAGTGATTTTCCATGATATGCATGTCTCCTGCTTTTTATTCTCACATACTTGTTGTTAGTTCTCTTTCGTCAAAACTGCGTCTTGTTCAAATTCAGCTGACAGTTGTCATTGACATTCACACGAAAATAAGTACTGTGATCGGAACGCAGCGGCTTGACATCTTGGATTTGTTCTTTGATTGCTGATAGGATCAATGCTTATTTTCTTTATCACCATTCGTTAAATTGCTATTGTCTGGGCAGTGACTGCATGTTGACGCATGAAGCACGATTGTAGTGACGGCGTGTCCTTGTTCCAATTGTTTGTCAACTCTTTAACTGATCAATGTATCGAAAGTGTCAACAATAGCACTGAACGTGCAAACGCAGCTCAGCAGCGATCACACAACTGCACCTAGTCGGAACGATTAGTGGTGAACTTTTGTTACTCGTCAAATGGCTGAACGTCATGACAGAAAAAGGCTTGAGATCAAGACTCTATATCAGAATACAAGTTTAAGCTTGACTGAAATTGGTCGACGCTTGAATGTTGACAAATCAACTGTCTCTAGAGTTGTCAAACAACTTCGTGAGTCTGGCACATTCGAGACTCAGTACAGCAATTGTGGCCGCAAACCCATCTTGAATGAACGTGATCATCGTCGAATAAGAAGACAGACTAGTGTGAAAAATCCACGATACTCAGCACATGATATTGTTGAAGAGGTCGGTGCGGAATGCTCAGATCGGACAATGAGAAGAGTGCTCAATGAGATTGGATGCAAGGCCCACAAACCTGGACGTAGGCCTTTCATCAATACTTCGCAAATGGAAAAGCGGCGCAGATGGCCTCTTCAACATCTCGACTGGACTGTTGACGATTGGAAAAGGGTCATTTTCAGTGACGAGACAATAATTGAAATACGCGATGATTGCCCCCAATATGTCAGAATTGTGGATGGACACGAACTTGTGCCTGAACACTTCATAAGAACTACGAAGCATCCAACCGGCGTCATGATATGGGCCTGTTTCGGTTGGAAAGGGACCGGTCGCTGTCATGTTATAGAACGTCGAATGAATTCTGAGTGCTACATCAACGAAATTGTGGACCGCCGCGTGCAGCAGCAATTGCAGGAGTGGTTTCCGGATGGATTCGGCTATTTTCAGCAAGATGACGCTCCTTGCCATGTGAGTCGAAGGAGTATGACTTATGTCGATGAGAGAGGCATACGTCTTCTGCCTTGGCCCCCATCATCACCAGATGCAAACCCCATCGAGAACCTCTGGTCACTGGTAAAACGAAGGCTAAAGTCGTCGAGATGTTCGTCGAAGTCTGCTTTAATAGCAGCCTTTATTATTTAAGTGTGGAACCATGATGAAGAAATTCAGCATATGTGAAAGAAATTGATTCAATCGATGCCTGACAGAATTGAAGCCATACTTGCGTCGAAGGGTGGTTCTACTCGATATTGACTTCCAGAATCACAAAATACATTTTTGAATTGGAAGAGTTGTTCTTATTACTTTAAAATAATAGGAACACTGAGTAGAGGTAGGTGGGCACAACATATTCTAATAATAAGACGGAAATTCCAAATTACATACTGTGTTGCAAACTTTCTGTCCGCGAGTGTATATCAAACGCCTCCGGCCACATTTATGTGCAAAAAGAAAACGTTTTGTCTTTAGCTTTACTTGTTAATTGACTTTAACTATTCTTTTTGTTATTAATGATTTCTTCTTTGTTTATAAAAAGTTAAGATTAAAATTGTTAAACATATCAGTGATTTATCATTTCTATAGTGTCAACAATTCAAATGCCTATGTATCTGTTTCACACCGGTGTAATGCCTGAAAGACAACCGGTCGAAAGGCCTCGCATGCACTTTGCGTTGTCTTTTATTTTCAAATTAAGCAAAGGGTCAAACTTCTTTCATCCTTTTCTTTGTCACATTGAAAATGGCTTTGTAAATAAAATGTGATTTTTAACCCCAAAAGTGATGCATTTTACATGAACTTTTCAATAAATATGTCAAAGTCTAGCTGAATAAATAATTTCCTAAGCTTTAGAGCAATAGTAGGCTCGTGCATGTAAACGACAAACTGTAATATGAAATGAAAATTTAAACACAAAATTGCATAAGTTGCCTGAAATTATACCGATTAAGGTTAATTTGAAGGAAGGATGTTTCATGATTAGCTCAACATCCAGAATGCGGATAAAGCTTATCAGTCCGGACATCCCCCGACAGATTGTTACTTGCATTGAGATTTTTACTATAGAATTAAAATTTTCACTAAATGTTTGCATCATGCTTTCTAGATTGATGTGAAATGCAGCATAGCCACAGCGACAACATCACATAGATTATACAGATTGTTTCATAAAAAATGGATCACCCTTAAACATCGCCTTAACTTCAACTTTGTCTAACTCCGCCAAACTTAACGAATTTCTCTGAAATTTGGAAGATATGTCAGTTGTGCTTACTAATATCATTGTTGGAAATTTCAAGCATGGATATTGAGTTGTTTTCCTGTTATAGATAAAAAAGTATTAGATAATTTGATCTTCATTTAGCAATGTTACACAAAATCATACCTCACTCTTATAAAATTACATTTGTTTCCTTTGTTATGTAATATGTTGTTTTACAAGCCAAAAGCTATCAAGCAAAACAAAAATAAAGAAAATCGGTCAATCAGAGCCAGTATAGCACCATTATTCATCAACAATAATGTAACTGCTACATGTGATTAACTGGACTTCATGTTCCATAGCTTCCTGACTTCGTTGCGGTGGTGTTGGCAGCACTCCTGATTGCTTTCAGCTAGAAATCTATCTCTTACCGATTGAAAACAATACAAAGCACAAATGAACAATAACGAGATCGCATTCACAAAAGGCGAAGTGTCAGCCTTGCTAGAAATAGGGTTTTCTTTGCGAGCTACAAGCAAGCGACTAAATGTCTCTTACACAAATGTGCATCGATGGCATAATGATGATAATCTGATCAGGAAATTCCGAGACATTTACATCGTCCCCGGGTACAAGGTGCTGCGACTCTACTGATTTGGGCTGGCATTTGGACCAATGGCCGCTCTGAACTTCACATACAGCAAGGAACCATGAATTCTGAACGCTATGTGAATGTTTTACGAATGAACATTGGCCAAATGACAGATCAACTTGGTGATCCATCGACTTGGTTATTTATGGATGATAATGCTACGTGTCACAGGAGTAGTAGAGTCAACTTATGCAAGTCTCAGTTAGGGCTTAGGACATTATCTTGGCCAGCTCGTTTTCCTGATCTGAATCCCATAGAAAATGTATGGAGTATTCTAAAACGTAACGTTCGTCGTTCACTGCTACCTACAGATGGCGTATCACAACCTACGTCACTAAAAAGAGAGTGGAGAAAGTTAGATCAGTCAAAAATCAACGATATCATCGAATCAATGCCTAGACGAATTGGTAATGTCATTGACAATAAGGGTAGGGCTACAAAATATTAGCTTCTTAAGAACCGTTACTGTATGATAGCTTATTAAATTATAAAAGGACATTTAAATATATTGCGGACATGAAATAAGATGAAAAATGCTTTCTGTATCATACTTATGTTTTATTTACTCAAATTTTAGGATGATCCACTTTTTATGAAACGGACTGTATTTCCATACTTCCTATGCTGCTTAACTTTAGACCAACATAGCATGTTTAAGATGAAACAATAGTTCTGTCTTACTTTCGAATCACATTCACATAACGCAGCAAGACAGTGCAATACAGTGATTTCTTACATTTGGTGGGCGGGGATGTTCGTATCTCCAATTCTTTTGATTGTTTGCGGCAACAGTTTGATGGAAAAACTTTGGTATTCTTCTTCTTCTTGGGACAATTTTCGTCCACATCCTGTGCAATAAAAATCAATGGTACAAATATCTTTCTTCAACTCGTCTGAGATATCGGAACGGAACCTTGCTAAGATATTGGTGTATGACATTTGTCGTTGACGTGTTGTCCAGAATAACTTATTCTCATTAATTCGAACACTTATAGTCATTTCTTTTACTTTTTCAACTTGTACAAGACTAGTAGAGACATTAGCAATTGTAAGAAGCGTTTCATCATCGTTGTCCAACATTCTCTGACCCAGTCGAAGTTCAATTTCCACATCATTTTCATATTTAGAAACAAGTCGTTTCAAATCTGCCACTGTTGCAAACTTGGAAAACCTTGTAGATATATATCGTCCACCAGATAGTTTCACCGGAATCGTTACCGGATCGACTATCAAGATTCCGTCCTCACTAATATTCATATCCGATAGCAAAGTATCGGTAGGAACGATAGCATCATCCTGTAAAGCAGCTGTGTCGGAAACGTCACCAACTTTGTCACTTATCTGCACCACTCGACGTTTGAGTCCATGGCTATTCAACACATAGATATTCCGAGTGATGTTGATAAATAGCTCATAAATTTGCCGCCAAGGGGCTCCGAAGCGCATTAGTATGTCCAGCAATATTCCAAAAAAGCATATTCGACTGTTGTCCAGTTGAAGGTGTATATACCGTTGTAAGTCTTCCTCTGTCATGTCGTCTTCAACCTCAATGTCCAGTTCTCCTTGAAGTACCTCTATTTCATCTCCTTCATCTTCTTCACTATCATCCTGTCTTTCTTGATCAATTCCCTCTTCTTGTTGAAGCTCTTCATGTTCGCGAATTGTTTTTTGTATTATCGCTCTCATTATTTTGCTGTCATCAGTATAGTGCACATCCTCAAACGTTATGCGCATGTTATCCCACACATGCATGAAGCTGACTTCGGAGCATAATTGTAATGTCAGTGTCGGATTTTCTCCAGTAATTGAGAACATTTTGGATTCCATAGTCAGTTCTTCCTCATCACAAGAGAATCGTGCCGCATTAAGGTTTAGTTTTGGTAAGATGAGCTTACTTATGTTGGGCAAGACTTCTTCTAAAGTTTGACTTGGCCAGACTTGTAACTGCTGGGTGGAAATCAATAGCACCGAACACATCAACCACAATTGACATGTCTTCCTCATAGAAGAATCTTACTATTCCCGGAAGCCTTTGTTGAATATCTTTTAATTGCTGGTCTTCCGCAACCGGAATTTCGTCTTCATTCAAAAACCTGATGGACTCCGATTGTTCAAATTCCGCTTTCCAAATGCCGACAACTTCTTTAACTCTCGCAGCTTCGGGGAACGTGTACATTTTTCGTTTTGCTAAATCTGCACCATCAATGACAACATTAATCACATCGACTGGAAAGAAAGCATGATTAGATTAGGCTAACTGAATGCAGCAGAAAAAAATGTGCCAACAACTCACTTTGTTGATCGATTCCAGCCATTCTAAAATTATTTTTCCGTGTATTTATACAGTATAATCTGACAGCAAATATTTGATGTGAATTTCTGAAAAGAAAATAGAAAGTCACTAGGAATCTGATGAACAAATGCATAGGGACAGATGACAAATAGGAGGTGGATCTCTAGGTGTTGAGAGTTCGGGAATTTCGTTCGTTCAGTATGGATTCATGGAAAAGTAGGTGATAGTGATATTAGAGAAATCCCATTGGAGATTTTCAATGACGCAAGTCGGACAATTTGACGCAGAAAACCATTTTTACCAACTGAATTCGTCACTTCAGATACGTGACGTGACGCAAGTCGGTCTTTATGACGCAAATGGTATATTAGACGCAAGAAGTATATTTGACTCAAGCTGACGTAAATGAAAATTGAAGTCAGACTTTTTGACGCAGTTCGTATATTTGACTCAAAATCATGAAATAAATTCTGAAAACTTCCTGACGCGTCCGAACAATTTGACGCATTTGGTATATTTGACTCAAAAACGATCGATAATGCAATGCGGTATATTAATATCTAAATATGCGGTCAGAAGTTCTCTCAACAATTTTATGTATGGAATAAAGCGCTTATCTCAAAAGAACAAGTTAACATGGAATCAAATAGGCCTATATCAAATGATGCCCAAGATTTACTATCTTAGTTCAAACAGCGGTTCATGGTAAATTTTGCACAACAGAAATATGGCGATCATGTTTTCTTCCAATTCAATGTTATCCACTGTTAGAATTATTTGTCAGGATAATTTGTTTTAAGTTTCAATGATCATCACACTATAATGAGCTAATCACAGGAGTAATTTCTGTCATCTGGAACATTCATCGTATTCGAAATATAATTTGCAGAATGTTCGATCGATAATTAGAAAATTGCCATCTCATGTCAAGTAATGAGACCGAAAAGCTGACACTCTGTTTATCAGGAGGGCAACGACATGGCCTGAATAGTAGGTCTTGCCATTCTTTGGTTTATTCACGGGATCGTCAAGTAGGCATGCATGAAACTGAAGGACTTGTGGAATTGAAACTGGGAAATTGTTTAGGTCTAATTTTTGGAATATGAATTTCGCAAGGAAGTGGAGGGGAGCACAGTATGGAAGTTACAATATCCGAAAGCAATGGACCTGTCAATAAGATCTTTGTAAAGGGTAAAACAGCAGAGCATTTACTGGCCTCACACAAGTGAGCAAAAATTAGAGGAAAAACTTGACAACAATAATAAATATGAACAGGACAAAGAACAAGAATAGAAGGATATCAGCAGATGTCACTTCCCTTTCAGGCTATGGTTTTCAATGATTTTTGTTATTTTCTTGATATTGTTATTTATGAATTGAAGCGAAAATAGGCTACCAAAATTCACTCTAAGCATTCGATAGGGCTCTGAGATTCTTAGTGATATTTTCATATGCTGGGATTAGAAAATGAGAGAATCTAAAAAAACAAGAAATCGCAGTGGGCAGCAATGGTATGATGAATACACATATAGACATACGATAATTAGACTTCTAAAATAACTGTCACATGCATGTGCAGATATCATCATTACGAGAAAATTACTGTCTACTTTCGTCTACATTGTACCATAGCTAAGTTACGCACGATGATGATGCTGAAGCACTGCACTGTAAATCGCTCAATACCAATCACATACGAAGGATGCATACCAAAATATTTTTTGGTATATTTCTGTATGATCTTGGTATATATTTGTATGCTTTTCACATGTTATTTCAAGTGTGGTATGCTTTACATACTAAAGCCATACCAGCACAATGTTAAAAGAAAGCATCAATCATGTCCAAAGTATGTTGATTTAAGGCTATTTGTCAATAAAGATCACACTAATGCTACTACTGCTTTGTAAGTAGTGAGATAATGACATTTTATAGTCAAACTAACAATACTGAATTCGATTTTAATACATGTAAGTCAGTAGTATAGGGTATAGGATTCGGCGCATCGCTTCGCTCAGCACCGAATCCCACACCTAGGTAGATACAAAAAAAAAAAATAGGGACCCCCTGAAATTTATAAAAAAAACAGTCAAAATAGTTACAAAAAATGAAAAAATACAAAACTAGGAAAGTACCTCTAAAATCACCAATTTATGGGACAAAATAGATACAAAAAATGAAAAAATACAAAAAATAGGGAACTACCTTGAAATTTATAAAAAACATGTAAAATCACCAATTTACGGGCTAAACTAGATGCGAAAATAGGAAAGTACCTTAAAGTATGACCCATGAACAAAAATATTCATTTAAAAATGGAAGATGAAAAAACAAAAGAACCATCAGCCCCCTTATATCCTTCATTATCATATGACATAGATATAGCAAAACACAAAGATAGAGTCAGGTACATGAAAGATAAGAGAGCCCAATTATTACTTCAACTAGAACATTATAATAAATTAAGAAAACGATGGACCATAGCTAAGAATGTGACACAAGGCGTTGGTATATGTTTAACAATTTCTTTAGGCGCTCTCACTATTGTCATTTCATCTGGCGTTCTTACAATTCCTGTTGTCGCTACAGTTTTAACAGGCACAGGTGTCTTCACAACGTCACTTGCAACAGAGATAGATAAATCTTTAATGACTAAGAAACGAAAATCCTTAAGTAAGAAACATGCACATGTCAAAGAAGTATATGATAAACTACATTACTACTTCCAGAGAGTATGTGATGACAATGTTATTACGTTAGATGAGATTGAAAAATTTGACCAAATAGCTAGAGAAGCAACTAAAATTCCTGTTAAACCTCAAGACAAAGTAAACAATGAAGCTTTTTTAGAAGAAATAAGAACTTTATTAAAAACGTTAGAACAAAGTTCCATAGAACAAAAATAAGTTGTTCAGTAAAGTGTTTTTGCTGTGTCTCTATGCTACCACAAAATTCAAATATTATCTTATAAAATAATGAACACAAATGAGGCAAAAATAAAAACAACTAGAAGAATTAATAAAACAGAAAAATATTATGAAGAAAAAATTAGACAATATCGAATGCTACAAGCTGGCGTTCAAACCGATATGTTAGAAAAAAATACGCCTAACTGACCAAGTGAAACTAATTTTGAAAAAACTATTGCGCCACTCAAAATTCTTGAGAAAGAACTTGCAGTTCATGATAAACGAATTGATATCGCGGATCCAGTGCAGAAAACCATCATAGATGATTATGGTTTTGTTAGAAGCAAACATAGAAAGAAATTACCCAAATCTATTGCTCTTTGAACATTCTACTTCATTTATAGATGGAAAGCCATCTCTTAGATTTTACTTAGGTGGAGAAGAATTATTTATAAATACTAAAGAAAGTTTAGTTTTCACACCAGACAAAACAGCTTTCAGTTTAGACAGAAATTTCGTGGATTTATTAAGAGGAGCGGATTTAGATAACTATCATACTGATGATCTACTGAAATACAAAACTATGTTAGATAAGGTTGGAACTGGGAAACAACTTAAGCGTTATAAACAATTATAACACATATTATCAACATCAACCAGAGTTCCAACAGCGACTGGTTATTCAACACCTGTTGTATTTTTATCAGACGATCCAAAGAATTAATGAATAGATTTTATATTTTATTAGCTGCAGCAGAACAAGGACATAATTCCAGTTTTAACGAAATGCATGCAATCTTAGATAAACTATTCCAAAACAGCGTTATAACTGAACAAGAGTACAAATACTACTCTAATTATATTATGAGCCTCAGCACAAAAAGCACATAAATTTAGTTAAAAAATGTCTTCGGCAGAACTAGAAAAAATTAATAAGCATTTAGAAAATTTAACCGAGATTTTAACCTCATCAAAATAGTACGACATTAAAATTTATAACAACTACTTCATCCCATACCTGTCATTTAGATCTTATTATTCACTTAGAACAAGACAAACATTATGAAGTAGCACTAACTAGTTTTTCAACATTTAACACTATACAAAATATTATCAAAGATGTAAATGACCGATTTAAATATTCTAATGATCAAGGTAAAACTTGGAAAGAATTAACTTTTCTTCCTAGATCTTATGAAGTTGAATCGATTTCCAATGAAATAAAAAGACATTTAGGCATTCAATTTAAAGACAAGAAACAATTACATTTCGCAGTTGAACCAGCAGTAAATAAATTTTCTCTTACTTTAGATGAAGATCATCAAGTTGATTTTAATATTGACAAATCTTTATCAAGACTCTTAGGATTTAAAAAGCAACTCTATACACAAGGTTTTCATATAAGTGAAAATATACCTAAAGTAACTGAAATAAATTCAATCAACGTTCAATGTGATATTCTAGAAGGTGGTTATGTTAATGGAAAGCTGTCAAATAATATCTTCAGTTATCCAGCATTTACAGTTCCGATTGGTTACAGTTTGAATGTAATCCCAAAATCATTAATATATTTTCCCGTGACACGAAAAACAATTAATTCAATTACAATTAGAATAACAGATGAGAAAGGAAAGGAAATAAATTTTGGAGGTGAAGAAATTATGATAGATCTTTTGGTTCGGGAGGTATAATTAAAAAAAAATATTTGTCTTAAAATATGAGTGAAAGCAGTTGTGAAAAATATCCACTAAACAAGAAAGTGAAATTCAATCATCATCATAACTTGTCAAATAAAGTTTTATCAGTTATTTGTGGAAGATCAGGTTGTGGAAAAACATATCTATTATTTAAACTCTCACGACACCCAAATTTTTGGATTATAACAATCTTATCATTTATACAACAACAGCAGAACAACCTATTTATCAATTTTTGAAACATGGTTTTGAAAAAAATCTTACAAAATCAACTATAGCTTCACTGTTTGAAGAATATGAAAAATCGGAGTATGAAGAAGAAATAAGTTCCTGGTGTGAAGAAGCAGCGAAAAATAAACAACTAGTAGAACACAATAAAAATAAACACATAACGATACAATTAATAGATGATAGTGGCAATATGCAAGATCCTAGTAAACTAAATAAAACGAAAAAACATTGTGTGGTGTTTGATGATTGTGTTAATGACAGAAATCAGGCAGTGCAGAGAAATTATTTTACAAGAAGTAGACACAATAACTGTAGTGTCTTTTATTTGACACAAAGTAGTATTCATTAGATGGAAGTGTTATTAGAAAGAATGCTAATATTTTTATGCTTTTCGAAATCAACCAAAGAAACCTAAGTGATTTGTTAAGAGACTTATGTATAAGAGATAAAGATGAATTTAAACAATCGTGTAACAATGCTTGGGCAAACGACTATGGTTTTATCACAGTCAATATTGATAAAAAAGTACATGATAGAGTTATCGAACAATTGTTCTCTGACTAGTGTATTATAATTCCTCTTCCCAGTCTTCACTATCATTGTATTCAATTATATTACATTCTTTTTTTATTCGTTGAAATATTTCGTCTTGAACATCTTCTCCGCTATAGGGGAGCATTAATACCATTTGCATAGGTGCTTGACGTTTAAGAATATTTATTTTACCAGTGAATCTTTTTTCTTCAGAGTTATTATTTTTATCAGGAATACTAATACCAGTTTCTAAAGATCTTTTCCATGGTTTATTAACAATTGTTGTCAATGTTTCCCCATGGTATAATTGAATGAAATCTTCTACTTTTACTTTAGTTTTTGTATAACCCTTAAATGTTTTCTTTTCACTAAGTCTCCCTTGTTCATCTACAGTAATACAATATTTTATTTTGGGGGCGATAAACAATCCCATATATAATTCCCCCATTACCCATAATCATTTTTCCCTTGGCATAATTCCCCGCCAACATATCCAGCCGCATCTAATTTATTGAAGAGTTCATTGGAAATGTAGATGGAATCAGTATCTGTGTAATGTATGTGTTTTTCTTTAAAACCATTAATTTCTAAAATAAAGTTGTTCATGATTCTTCTAGAGTGAGAAAGAATGAAAGAACCTAAGTGTGATGGCATGAATGACGTCTTCCCATCTTTTACAATATTAGCTTTAAGAAACTCATCATCTTCCATTTCTACTTTCACTAAGAATTGTTCATCATTTACTTTTTCAAAATCTTTTACTTCTTGAGTGAAATGTTTTCTCAATGTATTCTCATTCCATAAATGATATTTAGTGGTTATGTCTTTTTGTACGGTTTTTCCATATAGTGAATTCATTAATAATTTAATTAACTCATCGCCTACAGTGTTTCCTTCTATTTTATATTTTTTTCTTAAATTGAAGAGCTTTTCAATGTATTTGCGAAATGGTGAAACGTGATAATTTTCTTCATAAATTATACCATCTGTAATAGATAATATTTTCCCGCCACATCTAACAATTTCCTGTATGTCCACAGAAGTTAAAACATCATAACACATTCCATTCCTAAACCTTATTATTTCTTGATTGCAATTGTTTTCATTCTTTACCTTATCTTTCGCAGGAACTGGTTGAAAAAACATCTCATCAGGATAATGAAACACAACTGTGAATATTCCAGTTTTAGGACGAAATGATTGAGTGTTAAATTGATATAATACTGCTTGTTCTTCTTCTTGTCTAAATTTTCTAGCCGATTCAGCTTTAGGGTATTCTGAATGTTCGTCATACATAGCTGATGGATATAAAGATGTTGCATCAAAAGCCATTAAGAATTCATTTCGTTGGTCGAGTAGTTTATGTTTAATTTCTTTACAGAGAGCATTCTTGTCTTGCAACTGATTATACTGCTTCATTAAATCTATTAAATTATTATTACCACAGGAAAATATCGTTGTAATATTGGTAGCAAGATGTTACAAAATGGAGATCCGTAATGTCTTATATTTGCTGACACTCTTCCACCTTTAACAGATTTTCTAACATAGTTCCTAGTCCATAAATCAGTATGCGAATGAATATTTATGTTGTCTTCTTGTACACTCTTCATCCAACCGTTAAATGTTAAAGCGGAGGATGTTAAATCAGTAGTTATATCTTCACCAACTAATTCTTTCATAACATTATTATACTTGTAGATACAAAATGCTAATGAAAGAACATCGTTAATTAAATACGGTTTCCACTCATGTTCTTTTTCTAGATAATTATCATGTGTAATTTCGCCAATTTCATAATTTAATTTACACATATTGGTGGGGATTTTAAAATTCTCGCACCATTTGGAAAGACTTGTTTTCACGTGTTGATAGCTACATTTCATTACAATGGTTTGTAAAGGTTTGCTTGGTTTTATGTTACGTTTTGTAGAGTCACCTAGTTGCTTAGATCTAGAGGAGCGTTGGATATACTTACTAACACTTTCAGTTGTATAAGGATTTTGTAAAGAAGCAGTGAATATTCCTCGTGATGTTTTAAGCGGTGGTTTAGTTAATTTAAAATTAGATTTTATCGGAAAATATGCATCGAAACCTGATGAATTATGTGCTATTAAAGTTACGTTCGAATGATTAAAAGAGCCAAGGTTTTTGAAAAATTGATGTAACGGGCATACGTCCTCTGGGTTTCCCCCGGACGGACATTCATCTTGTTTCCTAATAAAGATTTTCACACAACGTTGAAGTTTGTTAAGTTCTTGCTCAGTTAAGGTATTGTAGTCACTTATCTGTTTCTTAAGTTCTTTAATCTCATGTTCATCCTTGCTCCTTTTTATTTTAATCATATCGCGTAACAATCGTGCGTCTATTTCTTCCAATCTTTGCTTCGGTAAGCAACACATGAATTTATTGAAATTGATAGTACCTAAAGCATAAGGAATAGGATGAGCTGTTGCACAACGAGGATCTGGATAAGTTTCGAGATCCCATATATATGTTGAACCATAGTCAATTGGTTTCTTTGTTATGGTCTTATACGGAAGTGTTGTTAGATTTTCATCAGTGACAGTTTTATATATTGGTTTGAAATTATTTTCAATTTCTCTAATAGCTTCTGCTTTGTAAAATTTATTTATTAAACAATAGTGCCCAATTGTTGAACCTTCGCGAAAGTAATTGTAATAAACATAAGTATGAGTCGTTTTAATACCTCTAGGATTTAAATGACGATTGGCAGGACTATAATACTGTACACATTTTCCAAAGTATTTATTGAATTGGGAAAATTTACAGTTTGTCATTACTCCTGTTCGAGATGTAGCTTTCTCTTTATATAAAAAGTCATTAAACCTTTCGAACATATTTTCAGCTTGTTCTTGATTGAACCCACGTAAGGCGATGAAACATTTTACAAAGCAGAAATCTTCAGAAGGAATGTAACAATATTGCCCGATGTATTCTTTGATTCTATATTTCATATTAATACCAGCGCCTCTATGTGATCTTTGTACGAGTTTCATACCAAAATCTTCGTATTTGATACTACCTGTAAAAATCCATTAACTAGCATCGGATTTCTCTTCTAGATTAAGAAACCATGTTTCAAATGAATTTTTATTATAAAACGTAGCGTAAAAGTTTTCTATTGTGGTTCTATCTTCTTTGTTTATTACACCCAATAAATTTAAAACTTTCCCATTGCGTAACAGCTCACGTATATCATTTACTACATTAGTAAAAAGTTCATTTTCATACGTGATAATGTTCGGATTAAACAGATTCAATAGATCATCACCAAGTCTATCATCAGAGAATATGTCAGGAATTGTGTGCCTTTATTACGTTTACGTCTACGTTCAATTTGTGCATCAAACTCCTCAATTTGTTTCTTTATTAACTCGTCAAGCGTATGCGTTGATTTGTTACTCATTTTACAATTCATATTTTTAAAAGAAAAAATTATGTTTTTAATTACATATACACAGGAATATTTAGTTCATTTAATGTCTCTAGATCGTAAGCTGTTAAATGTTCTTTCTTAACCAACCACCATAAATTATTATACGCTAAGAATACTCTGAAACTTCGGAGACACAGTGGAAAGTCTTTTGTTTTAGCGTAACTTCTTATACCATGTTTTATTTTATAATCTTGCACGAATTGCATATATTTTCGATGATATTGACTTTTAACTGATTGTTTTGAATTTACAGGGTTTGTAGGATGACGATAATCTTTTAAAACTGGCACGTGTTCTATTTTGTAAAGCTTTGCTTGCTGAGCTTTGCTCTTATACTCATTAACCATATTTTTTTAAAAAAAAAAAATTACATATTATTTAACTCATTTAATATTGGTTTTATGTCACTCAATGTACTTTTGGCATCAGTGACTAGAGGGTGTACATTTTTTAGTACATCACGGAAATCATTAATGCCTGTTCTAATAACATCTAGTGTATCTCTATTCTCTAATCGTTTAGGGGTTTTAATTTTTAACACATTATTCAGATAATGATCGAAATAGAAATAAAATGTTTCTGGTATGATTGTTAGTGGTTCAAGTGATTCGTTTTTTTCTAGAAAAATTGTTATTTCTTCTATATTATGTGGCGATAAGTTCTTAGCACTTGCGTAGAGACTAATGTCAAAATCTGATGCATTACTATAAAAATCATGCTCAGTATCCAATAGTATATTTAGATCGCTATCATACACTTGCATTTGATTCAAAATAGTATCAACCCGTATTATACCGTACTTAACATGTACATATTTAGCTAAGGGTAAAGTTAGTTTATAATTTTTCTTGATATCCTCAAAGAATACTGCATTATTTTGCGTAGTGTATAAAAGGTTTCCACGTTTTTCTCTAATCTTATTATCTACATCGCAGGCTTTATGAGCTAATACTACAATTTGTATATGATGGTGACGACCTTTTGTAAATATTTCTGATATGTTCTTTTGCTTCACTAAACTAGCTACATCATCTAACACTAGTAAAGACTTTTGCGTGTATGTCCCAGCAAAAGTACTCAAATCTTCTAACATACATAAATCTTTTTCGTTATAAACATTTGAATATCCTTGCCATTCATCTTCCTGTAGACAAAACACATGTACATTAGTTTCATTAGGATAATGATCATTTATATACTTTCTAAGAAACGTAGTCTTTCCACTCGCTGTTTTACCATATATTATAAAATGTAAGCTCTCTTGTGTAACACGCCCTTTAGGTTTCTCTACGTCACGAGTAACTGGTCTCCAGCCTTTAAAGGTTTTTGTTTGTTCTTTATAAAATGCAACCTTCGTTTGTTCTGCTGTTTGTAAGAACCCTAACCAATTTATAAAACAATAAATAAGATAAATAAGAACACATATAATAATAATTTTCACACAATGAAATTTTAGAAACCCAAAGAAACGACCGAGATCTGAATTTTCTGAAAATAAAGATTGCGCTTCATTATATTGATTGTGTGGATTGTGTGGATTGATGATCGTGGGAATTTCGGAATACGATTTTTCTATATTCATTTTTTTTTACTTTTTTTATACGAAAAATGTTTCAAACTCTCTCAACTAGTCCGACACTCTCTTGAGCAACTGTAATAGTCCGGTGCTCTCTTGAGTGTTTGACCTCTGTAGGACTTCCGGACTACTACGGACTATTGAGTCCGGGGCCCAAAAGACGGAAAAACACTCAAAAGAGCGCCGGACTATTACGGAAGCTCAAGTGAGTATCGGACTACTACAGATATAAAATTAATCAAATTACACAAATTGCTGCATGTCGTGAGAAGTTTCTCTCCAACAGAACTTTATTACACTTGTTACATCTCACTTGTGTTTTTAAACATTCTTTACACCGGTATTTACTATCATAAAATTCTGTTTTGGGCTTAACTATTTGACAATTAGTGCATTTTCGCGTACTAATAGCACATGAATTAGAATGATTAAAGAAACCTTGACTAGTAAAAACTTATTACAATTCGAACATTGTCTATCTTTTACTTTTGGTTGTGGTGGTGATTGACATGTTTTTTGGTGACGCGTAAAGTTCTTAGATGTTACACTTTTTCCACAATCACTACATGTTCTCATATGTCTATTTAATGATGAATTGTTGGTTAACATATTTTTTAAATAAAAAAAATAATCTAGAAAAAATGATGTTAACAAATGTTGGCGGGTGTGCTTACACACCGAATAATCAAGAATCAGAAATAGAACTAGACAACTATATCATGAAAACTGGAGACATTTTAACAGGTCCGTTACATCTTTCTATTCTTCCACAACAAAGTACTGAGTTAGCAAATAAAGAATATGTTGATAAACAGTTCGATAGAATTGTGTCACTGCTGTCTCCTCTAATGAAAGAAACAAAGCTTCTAAAGCAGAATGATGAAAGACTGCAAGAAAAGCTAACAGACCTAAGTAGCAAACATGGAAATATAGAAGCAGATATAACAAAACTTCATAAAAAAATAACAGAACATTCAAAACTTGTGATCCTGTTATCACTAAATTTAAAGTCTGCCATTGCAAAGAATACAAAACAAAATATACAACTGAAAGAAGAGTTAGAAAAAGTAAGCGAAAAGAATCGAAAATTATTACAACACTTACAACACTTACAACAGCTGCAATCCACATTCCAAAAACGTGTTGGTGAATTAAGTAGCCGTATCACACAACAAGTAAAGCAAATGAACAGAATGATAAATGAAGTTAAAGCACTTAAACAAAAGGTTAGTGAATTGAAGACCCTTAAAACGAATTTAGATAAAGGAAATAAGGAACAGTTGAATGCTATTAAAGTTCAATTGGCCGCTCTTAAAACAGAAGTAAAGAAAAGTGAGAAAAAAATAGAAGTAAATGAAAAAGAAATTAAAGTACATCACACGCTGCTTGACGCAATAGATAAAGTGCAACAGGCAATTAATAAAGTTACCGCGAAGTTGTTGTCCATACACAAACGTAAATCTTAATCAGACCAAAGGTCCTCAGGTTATTAACCTATAGAACTTTGTTCAGAGGCTTAGCCGATCGGCCCAAAGGTCCTCAGGTTACTAACCAATAGAACCTTGTTCAGAGGCTTAGCCGACCACAAACGTAAATATTTTTCCCAAAAGTCAAATTTAAGCTTAAAAAATGCCTATAATTTATAAACACAATCTTAAACATTTTGCTTCAAATAATAAAATTGCTCATGAACCACGTATGAATCCTGTGTACCATTATGACAGTGTAGAAACTGTTCAAACAGAAGGAGCTGGCATCTTTTCTGGTATCGGTAGTATCGTTAACTTGATTAAAAATAATAAAGATTTGATTTCATCTGCTGCTAAAGGAGCAGCTGCTATAGGTAGTACAGCTAGTGCAATATCGAATGCTGTTAAGTCACAAAACGAATTAAAGCAACTAGAAGCTATTCGCAAACTTAGAAATGATGCAAAAGAAATGCAAAGAGACAAAAAGCTCTCAGAGGAAACAAAAAACAAAATTGCTAAATTAGCGAAGATGGAAAGTAAACATGGTGAAAAAACAATTGAAGAAATGAGAGGAAATGGTCTAGCAAAATTCTAGTAGAACCTTGTTCAGAGGCTTTAGCCGAGTATCAAACTGATTTTTTCTAATAAAAAATATAATGGCAACTCTGTTTGAAAGCAAATTTAGATTAGATGATCCCCCGTTCATTACTTACAATCAAAAAAAAGAATGACTATATAAGAATTGCTATGAACCCCGGTTCTTCCAGTAGAGTAAATACTGGAGGTGATTTAATTTTTGAAGTTGACAATCAACAAAGTTATTTATATTTACCCGATTCATTTTTACACTGTGAATATTCTCTATATTCTGATGCTGATTTTACAACACCATTACCTGCTACGGATAATATTACATTAGAAAACAATTTCTTCCCAAGATTATTCACACAAATGCGTTTAGATGTTGCAACACAAAATATAGAAACCATAAGTGATTCACCTGGCATTATTGATTCAATGCTTCGATTTGTAACAATAGGTGAAAATACTAAAATGCATGAAATCGAAGGATGGTTACCTGATAACCATACCGGCATACTTAAAGATGATTTAACTCACACTGGAATAGATACAGCAGGAATTGCGAAAGATGTAGAAAACATAGTGAAACAGTTACACAGTACACAAAATAGCTCATACCAGAAAAGACGCAATTTTAATAATAAAAGTAAACAAACTGTTAATTGGTCATTGTCTCCATTATTCGGGTATTTGGATTACACTAAAATATCATATCACTTGAAATTCAAACTCATAGTTCATCGCACTGTAAATAATGAATCAATATTTTATGGAAAGGCTGGGAAGAAAGCATACCTAAAAATTGATAGACTTGAATGGTGGATTAAGCACATTACTCCTAGTTTAGAGGTTGAATTAACTATTACGAAACGATTAGATACTAATAAACCAATTCCAGTAAGTTTTATGAAACGTACTGCAAGCTCTGTCACTTTTACTGAACAAAGATTTAACTGGCATTTCACAAGGACATCAAATACTCCAAGATATTTTTTGCTCACTTTTCAAAAGAATGAAACAGCCAGTTTTGATAAGAACATTAGTCTTTTCCATATTAATTCAATTCGAAGTTTACAAATTTCTTTAAATCAAACACGTTATCCTATTGATCCATTGAGATTTGATAACACAAATAATCAATTCATGGAAGGATATGACGCTTATAGAAATTTGTGTCGAGAATTTGGAGTAGAAGCACAATTAAATCCTGTAGATTGGAAGAATTTATATCCTGTCTTATGCTTTGATTTAAGCGCACAATCGGAAGATATTATTAAGAATGGTTGTGATGTGACAATTAATATTGAAAAGACAAATTCCACAACATCATTGATGGCTTATGGTTTATTGCTAGAAGACACCGAATATTCTATTGAAATTCTTAATGGAAAGATGGTTGGGATTGGTTAGAAAAACCCAAGACTTCGTCGATAGGCTAAAGCCAGAGGAGCTTCGCTCCGATCGGTTAGTAACCTTAGGACCTTTGGTCCGATAGGTTAAAGCCTCTGAACAAAAAGTGATAGGCTAAACCAAAGACTATAAATTTTTTATTAAAAAATGGCGCAAGTGAATAATAAAACGGTTGAATTAAAACTACGTAACATCATTGACAAAAATACCCCTAAAACTATTACGATTAACAAAAAGAAGTATTACATAAGTAAACCAATGATAGAGAATATCAAATTACAAGAAGAAAAGAATGGTGGAATTCTCCCATTAATTCCGCTAATCATAGGTGGTATAGCAGCAGCAGGAAGTGTTGCAGGTGGGACAGCTGGTATTGTCCAGGCAGTAAATAAAAATAAAGCAGAGAAGGCAGCATTAGAAGAGCAAAAACGTCATAATAGGGAGTTAGAGAAAGCTGCTAGAGGTGAGGGAATAGTAGATAATTTTATTAGTAAATTAAATTTAGTTGATGAAGGGAAACGAGTTCTTAAAAATGTCCTACACAATATTGATGATTTGATTCAAATAAAAGAAACAAAAGACGGATCTGGCATATATCTAAATCCTAGTATGGTGCGATAAGATTTAATCTTTAAAAATGAATTTGAATAACTTAAGGATTTCAAATCTAGATCTAACGGATTATCTCTTAAAAGGTGACAAGAACAAAGTTCCACACCACACCGGAGGTGATATACAAAAAGCATTAGAAAACTTTTCCTGGCTTTATTTGGAGTAAATATTCGAAAGAGAAACATCTACCTGGGCATAATTTTACTGGTCCCGGCACAAGATTAGATTTAAGATTAAACGATGATGACACGCCTAGAGAAAATAGTAAACCAATAAATAGAGTAGACGCCGCCGCTTATAAACATGATTTAGCTTATCGTAATCATGACCTAAGTTCTCGTCATGAAGCAGATAAGAAAATGATACAAGAATTAGATAGTATTCAAAATCCTACATTTAGAGAAAAAATTGAAAGAATGTTTGTTAAGAAAGCTTTACAAGCAAAAATGCTTTTTGGCCAGGGGATAGATGAAACGACAGCAAAGCTGTCTGAGAGCAACGCTCGAACCTACGCGTCCGAAATTCATAGGGAATACAGAAAGCCGAAATATCTATTGAAGGTAAAAGTATTTAATAAAGATGATATTTGGAGTGCAGATCTAATTAATATGCCTAATGAAAGAGGGTTTAAGTACGCATTGACCGTTATAGATTTATATACACGTTATGCTTGGGTAAAGCCTTTAAAAAACAAAAGTGGTCTGTCAGTTAAATATGCATTTGAAGAAATCTTTAAAGAAAGTTTTAGAAAGCCAAGGAAATTGTTTGTTGATAAAGGGTCCGAGTTTTACAATAGAAACGTAAAGCCACTATTTGAAACTGTTTATTCCACAGAAAATGCAGGAAAAGCTGTAGTAATAGAGCGCTTTAATAGAACGCTAAAAGGTAAGATCTTTAAGAAATTTACTCAGCAAGGAAATCAGAAATGGCTAAAAATATTACCAGGAATTGTAGATGAGTACAATAATAAAGTTCATTCAGGTATTGAAGAAACACCAAAGAATGCTTCTGACGACCCTGATTTAATACGAAAGAAAATATTCGAAAATAATTATTCGAATGAGAGTAATCCGAATTTACAGAAACGTAAGCCGAAATTTAAAATCGGGGATAGGGTACGAATATTTAAATACAAGAATAAATTTGAAAAAGGCTTTGTTGGCTATTGGACTAAAGAGATATTTGAAGTTTCTAAAATAAATCAAACTTATCCGTTTACTTACGAAATTATAGATTTAGATAATGAGGATATCAAAGGTAGATTCTATGAAAACGAATTACAGAAAACCGAGCTTTAACCTTTAGGTGGCGCTTTAGCTAGCTTCGCTTGAGTTATAGATTGTTTAACTCTAACATTATATCTAGAAATGGTACTCCTTTTTGTAATTTGTACAAAACGTATAAACATAATTGACCACAATAGGTAGTGCCTGGTGTTTGAATTTGAAACGTATTATAAATACCATTTCCAAGTAATTCTTTTACTTCATTTGTAGGGGGCAAACCGTATGAATCAAAATAATAGTTCTGCTGATGATTTTTAACGCCTGCTGACCAATGTACGCCGTTTTGGTCTGAAGTGTGAAGATTCGTTATGAAATTTACAGTTGGCTTATTTTTGATCAATTGTAATTCGTCTCTCATTAAAACATGAAAGTTCTTTATTCCTAATTGATTAGCAATTTTCTTTAGGTCGAAATTCGTTGTTGTCTGTGTTCCATAATGCTTTAAGAAGTCATTTATGCTATTCATTTTACATGAGATAAATTCTATTTCAGAAATGACACAAAAGAATTGCACAATCTGTATGACTCAGGGCTTTGTTGCCTCTAGCGGGGCGGCCTCTAGCGCATTATGCATGACACCATTGTCTGCCACAAGCAGCAGCGGTTGCCATTAGGAGCTGATGCTGCCACGTATTGTCAATTTTCATTCTCTCTGTGAGTGTTCTACGTGACTGTGTCTTTCACGATTCATCTGCAAAAGTGTAATATTATGTCTCGACTTACTGAATTCAACAATTTGAGGATGGATATTTTAAAAATCATTACAAACGAAGAAGAGAAGAGACGATGTGAAGAAGTTTTCCAAGAGTACAGAAGGAGGAATATTAAGACAAAAGAAGAGGAAGATTATTTATACAAAGAATGGAGAATTATAGAAACTTTTGAAACATCTTTAACTGCATCTTGTGAATCGTCGTCATCATTTAATTTCAACGAGGAACTGAATAAAGAAGTAACTCTGCCGACGCTACGTGGTTTCTTACAAAGAATTGAAAACTACGAAAATCATCATGAGAACAGTAGTTTGAAACTAGCTATCTTGAAGGGACGTGCATTCAAAATTCTACGTGCGGGAAATACATTTAGTGACTATTTCCAATATTCCCGGAGTTATGTCGCGTTTTTAAGAAGACTTTATAACTTTTATTTACAATATCCGTTCATCGCCGATTCTCATGAATCCGCAACATTCTTTAAAATCAATTTTCGTATAATTTCATCGCACATCAAAAATGGACGACGCCGAAAAACATTTGAAGAAATAATGCAAACCCCAAGAATGGAAGTCCCAAGAATGGAAGTCCCAAGAATGGAAAGCCCAATGGAGTTCTGATAGTCTCAAATGTAACATTCTCACCATGTCTCCTTTCGAGGAGACATTTCTTGACATTTTGTAAGTGCGTCAATTCATACGCACTACTTATATCACTATATAGTAATATAAATGTCTCCTTGACAGGAGACTTTTCAAATTTAATTACAGAGTAAAATGTCTCATCGAAAGGAGACATTTCTTGACATTTTGTAAGTGTGTCAATTCATACACTACTTATATCATTATATAGTAATGTAAATGTCTCCTTGACAGGAGACTTTTCAAATTTAATTACAGAGTAAAATGTCTCCTTTCGAGGAGACATTTCTTGACATTTTGCAAATTACTGTTGAAAATCTGCAAATATGGTGTATGTAATTTCGCGTCAATTTTGTTGAATAAGAAACAATTTTGTGCAATCATCACTTTTGGGTTTTCAGCGGAATTGTGTTACATCACATTCTTAGCTATGGTCCATCTCTTTCTTAATTTATTATAATGTTCTAGTTTAAGTAATAATTGGGCTTCCTTATCTTTCATGTACCTGACTCTATCTTTGTGTTTTGCTATATCTATGTCATATGATAATGAAGGATATAAGGGGGCTGATGGTTCTTTTGTTTTTTCATCTTCCATTTTTAAATGAATATTTTTGTTCATGGGTCATACTTTAAGGTACTTTCCTATTTTGTATCTATTTTAGCCCGTAAATTGGTGATTTTACATGTTTTTTATAAATTTCAAGGTAGTTCCCTATTTTTTTGTATTTTTTCATTTTTTGTATCTATTTTGTCCCATAAATTGGTGATTTTAGAGGTACTTTCCTATTTTTGTATTTTTTCATTTTTTGTAACTATTTTGACTGTTTTTTTATAAATTTCAGGGGGTCCCTATTTTTTTTTTTGTATCTACCTAGGTGTGGGATTCGGTGCTGAGCGAAGCGATGCGCCGAATCCTATACCCTATACTACTTAAGTCCGAGGCATTTCATAAATAATCAATAAGTATTTGACCATCAACAATTATGCATTATGTAATTTTGGAACTAAGCATATTATCAATCCAAAATAAAGACACATTATAATTCATGAACGCAAAAATAGTTATGTTTGAGATATATAAGTCAACATGGTTGCTGAAAAGTTATCGTTTTATTGAAAAGATGTTTATCTATTTAGTTCAAGGAAATGAGCTAATTATGAGTCTTGTGAGTGCTATAAGACAAGTTGCAAAGATGACATGCGGCTTTAATTCCACAACAAATCTAATCTAGTTAAATACCACACTTTCACAAAGAAATATTCACGGCTGGTATTACTGGAAAAAAATTATTTGTAAGCAGTATGTAGTATAACATATTTTTGCCATATGACATAAAGCTATTCATACGAAAGACATACGAAACACGTATATAAAACATACCAAGAATTCGTATTTCAACGTAAAACAGCCAATCACAGTTAGCATAGCTCGTATGGTTTACATACCAATCACATACGAAAGTAAATGGCCATTCGTATGAAAAACATACCAGATTTCTTTATATATACCAGAATCTCGTATCAAATGTTGGTTTCAAATTGTATGTAAACTTGGTATGTGTTTGTATGTAATTTTCGTATCCAGCGATTTACAGTGATGCATGTCGCCTTCTTTAAATCGCACCCCTCCGAGCAAACGGATACCCGATCAGCATCTTATAGTTTCTCCGGATATCCACGGATCTTCACGGCTGAACGGATGCACACCATTATTTCTACGTCAGGATCCGCTTGGATATCCAGTTTATCTCCGCGGATAACAAATTTTTATCCCAAGGAGATCTGTGTCTTATAAGCGGATATGTTTGATATCCAACCGATATTTGGTTCGTTGTTTTTGACGGATATCCGTGCTATCGGGTGTGCATTCTGGTTATCCGCCTGGCATCCCTTTGTTAACAACGGATATGTAACAATCGCGACTTCGATGTCAGTTTGCTATTAAATCAAAAAAGTTATCAGTTAGCCAAGCTGCTGTATTATTATCCAATCTTACTAATTTTCATCGATATGACGGCCTGTTCACGTAAAAAGGATTTTCAAATTATATCTTACATAAAAATCAAAATGTCAATGTCTGATAAGTTGAACATTCATCTTTGTCATTGAGGCTTGGTTTCATAGATTTTATTAATATGGCCATTCTGAAACGTAGGTTAATGCTGTTTGTATCAAACGCTATGATTTTGACTGTAAACGGGAAAGCTATGATAGGAGAGCAACTTAGGTGATGTTTGAGTACACTTGAGTCTTTGTTTGTGGCATGTTCTTTAATGCGTGTATGGAGTGAACGGACTGTACTCCCGATATAATTACTTTTACACGTTTTGCATGTTATTTCATACACTACCATAGCTCTCAAACAGATGTTGCTGTCAGCAATAACGCACTGATTCAATTTACACTTATGTTTGGAATGTGATTTTCTACTTACGAATGGCTTTGAGAAAATCACATAAGTCGCTTTCCCGTTTACAGTCAAAATCATAGCGTTTGATACAAACAGCATTAACCTACGTTTCAGAATGGCCATATTAATAAAATCTATGAAACCAAGCCTCAATGACAAAGATGAATGTTCAACTTATCAGACATTGAGATTTTGATTTTTATGTAAGATATAATTTGAAAATCCTTTCTACGTGAACAGGCCGTCATATCGATGAAAATTAGTAAGATTGGATAATAAGCAGGATAATAATACAGTCAATTATATCTTATTATTGAATATCAGTTTGCTATCCCTACGCTGTCATCTACTCGTAGTATTTGATTTCGATATTCGTTGGTTATACATTCGATGCGTGAAGCTATCCGCAAATGATGAACAATCCAAAAACCAACTAATCCTCAGATCGGACAGATAATTGTAATCTATACAATCCGGTGATCCACTGGCTTCTGGCACAGTTTTTGACTGAAAGCCGAATAACGATTCTCATCTTGCCTACTTACACGTACACACAACTAAAAACATTCATGCAATTCATGCAATAACAGAAAAAACAGACAAAAATAGCAGAGATGCCGACAAGTCTCAAGCAACGTAATTTTTAATCCAGTGGATACAGCAACGCATCCATGAGGATTCAAAACTATCGACTGTGAGGTATACATGAAAAATTACTGAAAATACTTGTATTTTTCAACATTAGGAGGCTTGTCAAATCTGAATGTGAATAGCCTCACAGATAGATTTGCATGCATAGAAAATGATCTGAAGAAACTGCATATAAAAAATCTTAGTCATATTGCATTGAAATGTGTTTTTCTTTGATCGTGTCTGACAAGATAAGGAGCCGGATAGAACTCGGCAGATGCGCAGCTTCGTGGTAGGCTTATTTTATTCTGTGAAAGTCTCATTTTCGGCATCGTTCCTAGCAGAATCTCGTTGTGGCTGTTTGACTATTTCTGTGCAACTAGTGATCTTTGAACTCGTGCGATCAGGCCATAGAAATGGATTACGCCTATTCATGTATTCGACCGCTCTGTGTCACTCGAAAGGAAGTAACAGTGAAGATATACTACCTTTCAAATGACAGCCTAAATCATCGGCGCGTAGCGCCAGAGCACCATAGCACTAAAATGTCTATGGTATACGAGTTATGCCATAGAACGTAAAAATATCAAAATACATCAGAGAAATGTACGTAGATGCGTAACATCGAAACTCAACTCCAGTAAAATGTATACGGCAAGTCAATTGTTATTATTTATAATGACATTACAACCATTGTTAAAATTGAAAGTTATGTTTGGTCTCATTGCAGTTGATGCATTCGTTGTTGATACGCTTGCCATTTCACAAATTTTCTTACTATCTAAAATAGCTGAGCAGTTCGACAACAGATAGTCGTTAGTTCGTTTGTAGTTGCAAACTCCAACAGCACTTTGATGCCCGGTGTGCTCCATGATGAGTTGTTCATCGACATTCGATTGATATAGGCTACTCGCACAGGTAGCTCTGAGACTATGGTTAGTTTTTCTGTCATCAATTCCAGACAGAGAACAGATGTCTTTCATAAATTTACTCAATGAATTTTTGCCAATCGGCCTGGTTGAAAACCAGCATCCATCTTTCGGTTCTTTGAGCGGCTGCAGATAAAATCGCGTTGTTCTTTTCGATCGAACTGAGATAAACTTCGTGAAAAGATCGATGTGACTTTTCCTCCCGTCGCTTGAAACATTTTCAAAATGAACAACTTTCTTTGGAGATTTTCGCATATCCTTTAAACCTCCACTAAATGTCTTGGAAAATTTCTCACTGTAAATGAGGCAGCGTTTACCGTTTCTTTCTGTCGCTTCGAATTGGTCAATTGTCAACTCAGTGTGCTCACTTCCACCTCTTAAAGCGAAATGTATTCCATTTAGGTAGAACAGAGTCTTGATTAGCTGCGAAGGACTTTCATCTCCGAAAACAGAAGTCCACATCTTCTTTTCTTCCTCTTCTGAAATGATTTCTGCGTGTTTGCGCTGCAGCCCTACACCATTTCTCGTGGCGATCTTCATCGCAACATCCAAACTTCGTGTTATGAGATGAAACTTATGTTCTTTGAAAAAGTCCACACTTCGATTACCATCGCGATTGATGTGATGCTGAATCCCGGAAATAATGCTGACGAGACTAGTTAAAGAATAGCATCCTCCGCCATCTTTTCTTGTTTCATGAATGAAGCGAGATACATTGTCAATAAGTTGTTCATCGGTCAAATTTTGTACTTGCACATCTGCATTGAACCTTTGTTTATACCAATACGTAAACATATTGATCGCCCACCTATCACGTTTGACTGTGTTCTTCGGGATTAACTGATTGTTCGTGTCATTAATGCTGTCGATTTCAACAAATCTGTGCTGTTGCTGATTTTTGTTTGTTGTTGGCATTTGGTTGTTCACAGTGGCGGCTTTAGCGATCATGCCCTTCATGCTCAGCATGACGAAGTATTTTGTCTAATTTTCCTCCACACAAATCAACGATGTCAACCACAAGAAAGGGAAAGTTTTGAATCAACAAAAAAACTTCCAACATCATTTGATTACATTTGACAACATTTGATTACTACGTGTATGTCAGATCATGTTGCTGTGACATTAAGGTCATACTCAATTAAGATTTATCAAGTAGCTAACTTGTTCTAAAAAATTCAGGGGAACGCAAGTCAATTCGAGCATACCTCATTTGTTATTGGCCGGATCATCTGACGGGAGAACAATAGCAAAATCTGCGGATGACGATTTTCATACTCCATCTCATGCCGTGGACGGGAAGCACAAATGATACGTATAGCTCGTTTCAACCAACTAACGGTAGCTGATTGGACGCAATCTGCTGATTTTATCGGTGTAGTGAGATCATGAGATGCCTCGAGTCTCAGTTGCACGATTGAAACCCCATCGAATTGACTTCCTTTATAAGTAATTCAATATCTTCCAATGTTAATACAGCTTGTGATTTTGTGCGATTGACGGTGTTTTTACTATCTTAAATGCATGCTTCAAATAACTAGAACTTGAATATTATTTAATATACATTATCTGGTGATTAAATTTAGCCGTGGTCTTCTACATGCTTGCATATGTAGATATGTCTAGGAGCAAATAGTATAATAGGCTATGCATGCATCAGATTATCATCGGATGTACTCAAACATACAAATCATGTAGCCTACGCCTGGAATTTTATTTTAAGCGTATTTTGGCTGATACAGTATGTAGATCATTAGAATTATGCCTAGCCCTACACCATATTCACTGGATTACCTGATGTGAAAAGTAGGCGGCTTGCATGTTTGAATTATAATTAGGAAAGGGCAAATGCAAATGGAATGAGATTAAAATTTTGTTCATCGAATTCGTAACTGTTTCTTAAGTTGCATTATATTAAGCTACATTATGCTACATCAGTTGCATGGTTAAAAATCCTCGTATGATAGCTCTCACACATACTTTTTTCCTCATGATGCGAAAAAATTGATGAGCATGACCTAACAGAAATCCATAGAGCCGCCACTGGTTGTTCATATCAGGAAATTGAATTTCACTAAAATTGCAATTTTGGTCGCATGATGTTTCATTTATCATTCGTTGAATTTGCTCTTCGGAGAGTCCGCTGATCACAGGATGCCTATCAAAATTCAGCATACCATTCCAAGCCATCGCTTATGATTAAATGACTATGCGCAATCTCATAATATTCTTTGAAATTTGAATGTAGTATTGAATGAAGTAGCGTCCGGGATTTATTTTTTGTACGGGATATATCTAAATAGATCCCTGAAGGTGACATATTGAATCCAATGGTTTAACATAGATAACTCATGACCATGGAGTGAGATATCAAACTTAAATCCCTCCAGCCTTCGGTAGTCGGGATTTAAACAGATATCTCCCTCCAGCGTCATGAGTTATCTACTACCTAGCACCTGGATTGGACACGTCTTACATACATGTAAGTTGGCCGCCTAGATACTCGAAAATGCATTGAGGAAATAGCAAAGTAATTTCAAGATATCATTAACACAGAGATAAAGTCAATTTTTCATTGAAAATCTAGAAATCTATCATTTCACTTTGCAAAATAATTTTTGAAAAAAATGACCATATCTCTGTGTTAATGATATCTAGAAATCAATTTGCTATATCCTCAATATAATGCATGATTTTGCAAGGCCTTCTATGTCCACAGGTTAATAAGTTCCACGAAGCAGGTAAATATTTTCCTGCTTGGAAATTATCATAGAAGTGGATAATAGTACACTAGAATGGAAGTTTGATATCTTGCCTATGTGCAATGATGGCACATGGAAAAATCTATGGTTTGTAGATCTGCTTCGATCTAAAACATCGCATCATAGTCAAACTATTTGCCAAGTTGGTTGTGGAAGTTGTTGACAGCAAATTGCAGGATTTTCATGAATGGAACTTTAAGTGAGATGGCAGCATTGTTTCATGTGAATTAGCCTACTATTACATGGATTAATATACTGTGTCTATTTGTAGCAGTCATTGACAACTATTCTCTAATTTTTCAATTCTGGAAAGCGAATCGAAAATTGGTTCAGAGTCATAATCAAATGTGATCAGTGTGCTGTTTGTGAGAATATCTCAAGAATTCGAAGATAAAAATTCTAATTATTGGATAATTTCTCCTTCTAGCGGTCAAGAAACCTGGCGCTTTCTGGAATGAACACATTGAAAGATTCTTTACCGACAGTCATTTCTCAGATAAATGAAATATCGCTGGATCCTTTCAATTAATTACTAAATGACTTATGTGATATAGTGTGATGATATTTTGGAAGCTCATAATTGAAAGCATGCAGAAATTTTGAAAATTGTTCAAACATTTTGAACAGGGGAACCCTTTTAAGTAAAATGAATACTCTGAGATTTCTTGGCCTCTGATTTCAAGCTGGAGCAATGCATGCTCTGAAAATCGACATTACAAATTGCGTATGTGTCTGATTATACTCTTGATTGATAATAGGAGCGATATTTCAAAATGATTAACGTACAGAACGTTTTACAGGATTTCCTTCTTTGTCATCATGTTGCTGTAGTATTTTGTAAATTCACTATTGCTTTTGTGTACATGATCTTTGGGCTAGGGGCAACAATCCAGATCACAAATTGACTTGATAATTAAAAATGCCAACCCGAAAACAAGAAAGCCAGCTCGCAAAATTTGCTTTTTGCCCCAACTAAGTTCCCCCGGAGTGTGCCATAATTTTCATGCAATTTCCATTCTAGGACTTTCTATGGTATTATTAATTTCTATGGAAATTATTAACCTGGTGCAAACTTCTATGAAAAAGGTCATGCATTATAGCAGATAATGCATAGATTTCTTCGGTCATTATTTGTCATAATGACCTCGAGCCTTCGGCTCTCGGTAATTATAGCAATAATGACCTCAAATCTATGCATTATCTATTACATATTTTCGAGTATGAATTTGGAAGTCTATGTTTGAATATCTAGGGTTAGGATGGCGTGGTAAGTTTGAAAAATATCATTTGTTATCATGGCCTTTTTGACGACGTCTATATTGACTTCAGCAAATTTCCTGATTGTTGCATAACTGGACTGACCTTGGAAGAAATTGATGACTATCTTTCTAACATTGAGAATGAAGAAAGACTCAAAAGCATTGAAACGAACATCCAAGAGGCTCATTCCTGTTTGGATAACACATTAACAGCAACACAAACAAAATTTTATGTTCGCAAGTTTAAAGAATTTCTAAGAAAAGAAGGATTGAATGCAGATTTTGAAAGTCAAGACAATAAGACCCTGTTGAAATATCTGCAGTATTGGCTCCTCAATTCAAAAAGGAAAGATGGCAGGAATTTCAAGCCCCAAACATATAACTGCATGAAAGCTGCAATACACAGGCATGTACTAACAACAAATGGTAGAAGTATAATTGGAAATCCGGATTTTGAGCAGTTGAAGATTACCGAAAGTGCATGTACAACACGTTATCTGGAAGAACCAAGAACTACAGAAGAAAGAGAATCGGGATATAAAGACATCAACGAAAAAGATATGAAACTGATCAATACATATTTCAACCGAAGTGATCCAGTCAGACTGCAACGAGAAGTTATATTCAAGATTATTTGGCACTTCGGAATTCGCGGACGAGAATGGCTAAGAGGTCTCGACAAAAATTCCGTCATATTCTCAATTTGTCCTACATCTGGTTTGTAGGACCTAAGTATGTTGACCTAAAAAAACCCCAGTTGTCAAAATGTACTAATTACAAAAAACCTAACGAAAGAAAATGCATTGTCATGTTTGAAAAGCCAGAAGATGAGCAGTGTCCATTCAAATTGATGAAAAAATACATTGATCTGAGACCAGCAACAGTTATATGCCTGTTTCCAAAACCACTTAAATAATTTCTTACCAGGACGATGGTATTCCGATAAAATGGTTGTCGGGAAGAATACTCTAGATGATGTGATGAAAAACATCTCGAAAGATGCTTCGCTATCAATGAAATATACTAATCATTGTATACGATCTTCTGTTGTTACGTCGTTGTCCGACGTAGGGGTTCCACCGCAAGACATTCAGATTGTGACGGGAGATGAGAAATTAGAGACTATTGACCATTATACCAAGAAAATCAATGTTTCAAAGCGAATACGCTTATCACATACCCTTACAGAGTGTTTGGATAAGAATCGTAAAGAAAAAGAGCATCTAATGCAAAGGAATATTGATGTCAAAATTGCGAACAATGCAGAAATAGAAGTGAAAAGGAAAAATCCCGTAGCTGTTTTGGAAAAGGATGGTATGAAACCTTCGTTTTTTATGTAAGAATGTTAGACTTTTCTATTCATTGTTATAAAGCGTTATATGACTTGTGGATGTCTATTGCAGGCGGGCATTAAATGGCATTTAATGCCCGCCTTTTTGTAATGCATGGAATTGCCAATGAAATTTCTTTGTATTAAACGGGAACTGCTCCATTTAATTTGGTTTTAATAGACATCTTGCCCTGAATAGCTCGATTGAATGACTGAAATCAATGATGATTTTCTACAGAGCCCATGCAGCTCAGAACATTAAAGCATGTCAAGCTTGAGATATCTACCAATCATAACTGCGAAACATAGGAATCTCCTCAATGCCATTTTCAATAGGAACGAGAAGATGGATGGTGAAATGCTCCTACCTCAATGGTATCACATAGCAAATTAGACCGCCTTAATTGTCGTGAGGCATGCACTTCTACTCTTCTATAATATAATTGTCAATTCGAAGATGAAGCAAAACAAAAATCCTTATAACGCTATGTTTCTGGTAACTTCTGCAACAGATCTTGACCAATTATTGTAAGGGTAGAATTTTTAAACCCACTGCGTAAATAACTATGCTTGTCCCTCCTGACGCTCTACTGACTTTCTGTTGATTCTTTTTAGCTTTTTTGCCCCTTAAGAAGCGTGAATACACGAAACGTCGGTCCTGTAAGCCTACATAGTTTTTATTACAATTTTATAGCCAATAAATTCTTTAAGAAGACACCACTTCTGGCTCATGAAGAATCGTCTGTTTGCGACAATCGTATTCATCAAATAGTGTGAATTCCAAAGACAATAATTAGTATTATAATATAGTATTTATTTAAAGTACTTTATTATAGTAGTTCTATATTAGTATTACAGTATCATAGAACAATGATAATGGCATTATTAGTTCTCCAACGTTATCAAAATGTTGCCATTAGTTCAGGCCTCCCCGACCAAACTACAAATTTTTCTAGGCTTTTAGGTTTTCAAAAATCTCGAAATCTGTACGAGCGAGATCAAACAAAAATGGGAGACATTAATTTGGGTCGGCACAATATGGGAAGCATCTTCAGCAAAGCTATAGCGAAGGATGTAAGCCTAATACAATCCATGAAGACTGGAAGCAAATGGAATAAGATGAAAAGCAAGTAGGCCTATACATGTAGTCTACCAACTACGTTCAACTAGAATACTGCAGGTACTATAGTACTGTCCCAAATCGGAATTCCCAGCTAACACACATGTAAATACAAATCTACTTGATGCACCACACTATCCCGAAGAAGGATTCTTCAGATGCCCTCACCGATATGCCCTCAAGCACAGTCTATTAATCAGGACTTTCGACTTTGATACTCAGAGAAATTGATAAGCCAGTCGCTGCAGTGTCGATTTTATCCTTCTAGATGAATTTTGATAACTATGAAGCAATGGGAAAAATTCTCCTAACAAATTATACTTTGGTGTAAATAACGAATCCTTTTTAAGAGATGAAAGAAGAAATAGAGACGGGCTGATGATACCGCAGTACATGAAAAAGTACATGCATAGGCTATACCCTCTTTCAAGCTAAAATTCAAACCACAAGCCATATCCATTATTATAACAATGACATGAGATAAGTCATTGCTCAAAATGATGTACAATGTATCTTTCAATACAACCGAATTTCAATTTCGACCTAAAGTCTGAGTGCTTTATTGTCTTGGAGTATGATAGTAAAGCACTATATTTGATTTAAAGCATATTTACCATTTGAAAGCAGTGCTATTTTTTCTCTTAGAAAATATAACACCGGTGAGGAAAATAAAGTTCAGTTATCCTAAATCCACATTTGTCTCGAGTTAAATGATGTACATCTGTGATTTACGGCAACTCTAATTTCACAGTCCTATATATATTTCAACCATTGCACCATTTCTATTCAATATTATTCTCCTGATGTCTGCTTTTGGATTTGTAATCAAATTATGTGCTACTATGAGAGGTAGGCATATACACTAATTTGCGCTATGCTATCGACAGCAAAATGCAGCTTCAAAATCTGTTTCACGGCAGGCCTATGTGAAATGGAGAAGATCCTTTTCAAAAACTCATTGCTGCTTCGTTCCTATGCCGCTATCTAGTTGACTGCTTCTTGACAAGCATCCTTCCTTTCGGTCCATATTTCTCTACAACCAACCAAGTTTGTGTCCATACGCATCAGGCTAATTGTATTACTTAAATCGATGAATTAATTTATAGATTATTTGCTGTTGTTAACGTGACTTTACTGTGTTTGTAAGCTCACTGCTATATAGCCGTTTTTCATTTGAAGCAAAATATAAATTTATAGTAGAAATGTATTATAGTATGAAATTATTTTTTTGTCCATTCCTGCAAATGCGAATAACACTATGCAGGCTTATATTCGTAGCAGTAGGATGTTGCCAATTTTATGTTGCATTTAAATTCCAATGAACGAACAGGCGAAACATGCCCATATAGTCCGGCAGCCAGAACGAGTTTGTGCAGGGAACGAGGCCGAAAGTGAGACTTTCACAGAATGATGTACACCCTATGCCTACTACGAATCGGCACGTCTGCCGAGTTCTAGTGAGTTCCTCTTCTTGTCAGACAAGATCAAAGAAAAACACATGTAAATCCAATGAGACGCAGATTGCAGTTTTTGGCTAAAATGAAATTTTGTATGTTTTCTATGATTAAACGAAAAGTACTAAGCCCAGAGTCATAATTTTTGGCATGCAATGTCTTCGGGTCATTTCCAATCAAGTTCATGCACCCCTTTCTACAAAGTTATACATATTTAGATTTGCCGAGCCTCTTAATGTCGGCAAACACAAACATTTAGAGCAACTTTATCCACATTCAACCACATTCTCACATACATTGCCGATTAGATGCATGATAAAAGCACATGCACATAATAGGAAATGACCTGAAGACATTCTATGCCAAAAATTATGACTCTGGGCTTAGTACTTTTCCTTTAATCAGAGAAAACATAGAATAATTCATTTTAACAAAAAATTGCAATCTACGTCCCATTGGATTTACATGTGTTTTTCTTTGATCTTATCTGACAAGAAGGGGAACTCACTAGAACTCGGCAGACGTGCCGATTCTTAGTAGGCATATGGTGTATATCATTCTGTGAAAGTTTCACTTTCGGCTTCGTTCCCTGCAGGAACTCGCTCTGGCTGCCGGACTAATACACGCTTTCCAAAAGTTATATGTAATTGAAGCAACTGCAAAAACGTGAATTGTGGTAAACGCCATTAAAGAAATGACACTATTTTATAGCATGCAGCTACTTTGCTTTAGGGAGCTGGAAATGGAATTTCAATTAAGATATTGTTGAAATTTTGTTTCATAGGCATTAGAATAAGGTGGACCGGGGTAAACTGTTAACAAAGTGACCTTGTAGAGAAGAATGTCGAATAAAAGCACCTTAATTGACAAAGATGTCCCCTAGCTTTGTCAAAGTATAGGCCTTAATATTCAATTCATAGCACTATTTGTAAACTGCAGATAGAATCTATGTTTTTCGTAGTGAGTAGTTCGGCATTTTTTTACTTTTTTGCCCATGTTATTACTGTATGCGCATCAATTCATCATCTCAAACTAAAGGGTCTAACAGTTTAAGACCCTTTTTTTCTCAAGCCTAACAGTTTTCAGCTTGAGGCTCATGTGTGCTCTTAAGATTGCAGGTTTGTCAATTTTTCATGACTTTTATTGATTTCAGCTGTATAGAATTTTGCTATGGGAATGCTATTGTGCAAAATTCGCAAGTGTGACGCGGCAAAATTCTTTCCCTAAGGAAGCGTTTTTTCAAGGTGACAAATAAGTGGTGATTGGATTCGCGCACGAGTCGACGCTGAGAATTAGGCTTAGCTTAAAATGTCATGCTTGTGATTACAGAACATTTAAGAAATCGTATGAGACTTGGCAGTTTTACTACCCGTTTGTTTATTTTCTGCACCCAGAAACTATACAAATATTTTTATATTTTGTAGGCCATTGAATATTGATACTTTGCGAACTTCTGCCAAATTATGGTTACATTATTGTGTATAAGGTGACCATTTGATCAAGATGAATAATTCTAGGATTTGTATGGCAACTTGCCCTGAGCATGTTGACGCAGTTTTCATTTTCTGTTTTTACTGCATTTGTGCAAAATTTCTGCATGTCGCTAAGTGGTGACGACTAAAAATTGCTGAGAGTTAATTGCCAAATCTGTCTAGTGCTCTATCATCAGTGTCTAACATATATTGGAAAAAATAATTTCTCGATTTAATATGATGCATTTATGCAAGACAGGCGGTCACCCTACTATATAGTCAGGGAATTCGTCACCTTGAAATCTACCCACTTCAATTAGATAGATTATGGTAGCCTATTTATTGACTATCTTGAATAATAAATTCTAAGGGGACCTCGTCAACCAGTCCCTCTGATTCTACCAGGCCATATTTGCATGCAAGCATAAACTATATGAAGAGGTAGAGACGTTCTGTAACTTACTCTGTGATGGTTGATCGCGATTATGAATGCATGATTCTCCCCTCCAACTTATTATGCAATCGTGAGTCAAATATTCAATATGCGTCAAAACGTCTGACTTGAGTCTAATAGTCCAACGTGTCAGAATGCCGTCGTGAGTCAAAAAGTATGACTTGCGTCAGTAAGAACGAAAATCTGGAGTCTCCGAAACCGAAACCGGCGGAAAGTATTGAAAGCATGTATTGAATACATCTCAGCAAAACTCACCTGTACACCAAATTTGGAGAGATGCGAGCGTGCGGAACAAAGTCAATTTGCGTCAAAAAGTCTGACTGCGTCAAAATGTCCAACTTGGCGTCATTTTGTCTAACTTGCGTCATCTACTGACTATATGGAGAAGATGGAATTGCGATCAAGACACAGTCAAAAAAGTAGGACCAGTCTAAACCTTTAATGATGATACATGCTACGTCTGTTGCATGTACATAGGTCTGTAATTACCTGATATGTCTTTTCCACCTAGCTGATTCAGTTTCTCTCCATGTTCTTTACTCTGATTTAGCTTTTTTTGATTACCAACCTTTTGTGTTGTCAAGTGGATGCTGTTGCTTTTTAATTTCAAGAAAAATCTATCCTTCAAAATGCTACAACTATCGCAAATGTGTGACGTAGCCTACATAGAGCAACGAAGAGTAGCAACTTAGTATTAATCAAATCGCCCATGTGCACGCAATTTCGATTTTATTAAATGAACTCGAGTTGAGACTCAGTACCAAATGTGAGATGAGCAAATTTTTCCAGTTTTGGAACAATTGTCATGGAATTGACTGATCATGATAGCAATACAAAACGAATAATAGTATTTTACAAGTCCCCCGTGTCATGACAACCTTGTAGAGGCATGTTCACTAAATTTGCAATTGTTGCTAATGCTCAGTCTCGTTAATCGGAGCATTTTCTCAGTCGCGATCACATCACAAACTACCTGTCACTGAAAGAGCAAAATAACATTCACAATCAAAGATCATCATTAACCTTATAGGATGTGAATGGGTCCATTATTATTCAGATTCAAGAAATGAAGCATAAAATTAGTGAATCATAAAGTCATGACGATGAAAATTGAACTAAAACTTTCAATTAAATTTCAGCCACGAAGTTCAATAGGATCTCAACTTTTCCATGAATACTTGAATTATAATGCGCTTTATGAAATTTCCTTGATCATTAGCTTAATTTCAGCCTAATTTAAATACCTGTTAGCAAGTTTTCATTCCTTTTGATGTCATGCTAATTATGTAGAAGAACAAGATCGCTGGTATACAAACAAATGAGTAATTTGGAAAGTTTAGCTTCTTAAAAATTGATCGAATATTTTTTTGGATCGGAGTAACGTAATCCAAGGAAAAAATTGAATCTTTCGATATAAAATTTTTTGCCGCATGCTGACATTTTATTTTGAGTCGACCTTCCTACTATGCAGCCTACTTACTGCATGGAAACCTACATGTAATATTCATCAAAAGTAAGAAGTCAATGTGATCTCAAAGTAAGTCATGGAATTAAGTTGACAACATTAAATTCTAGTTAAGAAAAGTGGAATTGTTCATTTCGTACGTTCCCTCTAAAACCTCGAAAATAACATACGTTTTGAACATAAAAAAGTATTCGCCATCTGATCCAGGTAATTCCACCCGAATACCTTTCTTCCACTGACTTTCTTCCCTCTCAAATGGGATCGCCAGTACGGATTTTCTTTCTCCACTGCACTCCGTCAAGTGCATCTTTCTCCTTCGCTTGTTTTCTTGAGATCTTTCATTTTGCAGACTTTCCATCTTTTCCTTGGTCTCCATTTCTTTGGTTTCCCAACTTTCAGCTGTCTTAATTTTCTTCCGACATAATCTTCTTCTCTCCTGATCACATATCCTAACCACTCCATACGCGTCATTCTCAACTTGTTATTCAATTCTCAGACCTGCACCGGTTCTTGTGCCGTTGCAGCGAAATGTGTGAATTTCGAGCATATGATGTATTACTGTTTGGCTTCAATTGTAATTAATTCATTTTATCTGCTGTCTTAAGTCACTTTTAGTCTTAATTAAGGACCAAAAGATACTTAAGGCAGCTTGGAGAATATTATTCAATATTATTTATCAATTCAATTCAAACATTAAATTTCTATATCATGAAAATAACACCTTTTAAAAATCATTGCTACATCATAAAATAACTGATGCATTTCTTGATGCTGAAAAGAAAAAAGTGAAAGTGACGAAATATAATTCAAGTTATATAATTTTCATTCTAGGACACTATATCTTAATTCCCACGACCTCAGAATTTTGCGATCCCATGATAAATGCTAAGTATCCTGCTACTGCTCCTCTTGCGAAGATATGGGCTATCTTAGCTTTCCAAAGGCCTGCAATCCGTCCGAAAGAGCTGTATCGGCAATATTATCATATCACAAAGAGACTGCTTGAATCCGAGCAATGTCTATATGTTCACCATTTTGCACAGTAATCTTTCGATAATGACATTACTTCGAAATTTTCTACATTTTCTGATGGGGTATTTTGAAAAAATAATCAAAAATGAACCCCTTTGTTGCTACTGCTAAAAGAATCCATTAAAAACCCGACACATCGTCCGCCACTGACTTAGTAATTTAGTCATTGCAATTACTTTACGATTTTTTGCTACATATTTACGTACATATGCAAAGCATGTCATTTCCGTTTTCATCTAGCTTCAAACCATTAGAAACATCATACAGACGCACGGGTAAAGCATGATGAGAGTCATTTGCAAGAGTATTGGCAAAATAAAATTAAGGAGGCCTATGTTAGTCTGTTTCAAATTCTTTAGCACTATTTGAATAAGTAAGTAAGTAAGTAATGCGTTTATTGTAAGAGAATGACAATCATTTATACAAAAGTAAATTCACAACAATAGGTATAATGAAATAGAAAAACCGTTTGTTGAAGCAAAAATCTCAGAAAAAATAGAAGAAAAACACTATTTACAAGCTTGTTTCACTGTTCGCCAGCATGCATGACCACATGAAGAAAGAGTTTTGTCGGCGTGATGTCAAACACGGATTCAAACGAAATTTGCCAGAATGAGTCATTCGGACAGGCACAAAAGCATGGAGTGGGTGAGCAGGTGACTGACACTTAAATAAAAATTTACAAATCAGATCTTTGCGCATGTTGTCAAAATCAGGAATAATGTGGCATTTACAATCTTCATTACAGATGATGCGATGCGCTCGCCTTCCGAAATTTATTTATCTCATTACTTATCTCTGATGACAATCTACAAAAAAGCGGAGTGGCGTACATAAGTAGAGAGACAACACAGGTATGAAAAACTTCAACCAATTTTGATTTACAGACATAGGGCTTCAATGTGCGTATCACATGTAGACGACGATTGACTGACAATAAAATGTTTTCAAAATGAACATTCCATTTCAAATTGTCTGTTAAAGTCACACCAAGAATATTAATTTTACATGTCAATTCTATACCATCATATGGCAACACAGTGGCATTCTTTTTCCGACGAATTAACATCTGTCTACATTTATCAGGATTTAGCTTCAACTTGTTAGCAAAAGACCAATCTTTGTATTACTGATAAATGCGATGGATTGGGCTCAACATTTGTGCAGGACTCAACAAGGGTAAAATCATCGGCATACTTTATATGTTGACCGCTATTTGAGCACACAGACAAGGTAGATGCAAACATAGCAAATAAGTAAGGCCCAAGTACAGACCCCTGAGGCACCCCGGACGTTACATTTATTAAGGGCCCAATACTTTCATTCACACATGCACACATGAATCTTCCTAATGCTCCATAAAATTTTCATCAAATTCTAGAAAATGTGAGCATTTGTCATGGATGATAGAGATTCTGCCTTCAAGAATTTGAAGTTTAATTAACTATCAGACGACAGTCTAGAACACGAGGCAATTTATATTTCGGCTTTACTTTTACAAGTGCTTCAGTGTAGGTTTACATCAGTGTTATATTTGTACGCAAACACTTTGGGCACCTTATTATGCTTTTTAACTCTACGTATAGCCTATTGTCTGGTGAGGGAAGAAAATATTTTATTAAAAACATCCTTTTGTTGATGTGGTTTCAAATGGTAGGCCTAATTCCCTGTGGGAACGCATCTTGCTAATATCAACAGATTATCTGGCGAGGTAGCGATTTTGTGGATAATTTTTTAAAGGTTCATTTTCGTGTAAAAACTATCTCCGCATGTGAAAATGGTCATAATTTATCCAAAAACATGTTTAAAATTAAAAAACGACAGTTGGCGAAAAAGTTGCTATAATTAGTTGGTAGATATTTGTTTACTAATGCGAGCTGATTTTTCGCCAACCAGCGAAATCGTTGATATTGTAGCAACTAATTAGTGGTAAGTAGTAATGTTCGTATATTACCTTCACATGAAAATATATTGTATACTCAGTCTGATCTGATAAAAAGGGATCTTTTTTAAATCACGAAGGATAAACTAAAAAAGTATTTATCTTCCATAAATGTCGCAGTAAATGCTATGATATTATTCAAATATTTATCATTGTTGTAAATTATTGAATGTCAAGAGATGTTATGAAAATTGATATATGCGGATTCTCTATATTCTTATCATTATCAAAGAATGATAGTCTGCACTTATTTCTTAGATAGATTAGCCATATGTGGGGGATAGTGAGGAGGTGAGGGAGAGAATAGAGCCTCGGATGTAGAGGCGGATTACTAAAGAAAATAAGAGAGAAACTCAAAAGTAAAAGGTGACATATAGAGCGCGAATTGTCGCCGGCGAACTTCGCCAGCGAATATCCCGCAAATATGACTGAACTTTAGCATGATATTCTGCAGCTGACATTCGCCAGCTTTTCGCAAGATTCGTTCCCACAGGGTTATTTCCTAATGGCATAGAACAACCTCAATTCCACCTTAAAATAGAATTAGATTACATTAGAATAGAGAATAAAATTCCATTGCATATTATAACGGAATCGGAGTTGGATCGCTTTAAAAAAACGGGAATCGAATCGGAAGATCAGATGATCGAAAATCGGAACTTATAAGTATACTTTTTCAAATTCGAATCTGCATTGATTCGGAGTGGCGAATCGGGTAAATGGTAATCAGACTTATCATTTTCCAAATCGCACCCATCTCTGGATACTTTATCTATATAATTCTCCTTTTACATCGCCAAATAGGGCCTAAGCATTTTTTGACCTTTCTTAATAAGCCCATTATTTATAACTTGAATTTTTATTAACCCCGGAAAGCCCAATGGGTCACTAGTGACCCATGAAAATGATGATGTTCTAGGGCGAAAATCTCCGCCATAAAAACGATGAGTTTTTGGAGTTTTCCTGTACCCAGCCCTTGATAACGATCCGACAGTTAACATGATTTCAAAATGTATTGAATGAGCTTTCGATTCAGTTCATTTAAATGGTTACGAAAAATGAGTGCATCAAATTCTGGTTCGTTTTACACATTGCCTTTGAGGTAAGGTGATTTTTTATGCTATATGCCAGTTCGTAAAACTAGACTTGGTATGATGACGGGCAATATTCTTGAGTATGTATTTACCAAAGAAAAACTATCTGCACCGAATCCTTACTTCAGGAGAGGTTCTTAAATATTGGTGGGTCACCTGTGACCCATTGGGCTACGGTGGTAAAAAAATGATTCTTGCCATAACAGACAAAATTGCTTATTTGCGTTTTAAAGGTGCAATTTCCTTGTGTCTGTGACTTATTGATGCCATAGAGCAACTTGGTACAATTGTTTTCAAAAAGTATAGGTCAGATTGACACTCACAGCGTAAGTAGGCCTACTGCATCACAGCTTTTAAACTCCAAATGTTCAATGTTTTGTAAGAAAGTGATGAACTAAATTAATTTAGTGTGTACCATGACGAATTGTATTATTTCATAGAAGGATATGACTGTTTCCTCAGTTTTTATCACAGCAAAACCGCATTGATGGTGATATACGTAGATTTTTTTGGTAGTTTATGAGTAGTACATGTATTTTTCAGAATACAAAATCAATAACAAGCGATAGAATCACTGTGTAGCAGCATGTCTTTTTGTCATTTTATTCACGAAATGTCATTTTGCCAAGTTGCAATGCACAAATAAGCAATCCGAAGAGCATCAAAGAGTTTTTCTATTATCGAATTTTCCGGAGTTTCACTACCACTAGCACTACCACTAGAGCCCAATGGGTAACTGGTGAACCATGCCCAAATTAGCACATTTATCTACAAATTTCAAATTGTCATCTTGTTGAAGTCAGGTCAGAGAATGTAAATAAGCAATTTTTGAAAATATCAGTGAATTTCTACCATTATTTTTTTATAGCGGGTTTTCCAGAGTTAATTTGTTTTGTTTGTAAATTCATGATAATTATATCAAAATTAGATTTCAAATCAGATAACTTCCTGAATATCAATGGAGATTGATGATAAATGGAAGATGCGTAATTAAAGTGATTTAGATGATCAATAGAGTTAGCGCATGATGTGCAGCAACAGCCTTGTTCGATTTTCAGTCGGTAATTTCACTTTTTTTATGTTCTGAAAGCGTATTCAATCTGCATGACACTGAAACAATATGCTAAAATAGATTGCATTCAACCATAAGTCAAATTGGTCGTTGCAGATATGTTCTAGGCCTGTACAGCCTATAGGCCGACATGTGAAGCTTGAAATCAGGCGCATCAACATATTTTAGGCCTACGACACCTCTGTTCATGGGCCATGGAAATATTGTATGTTTCAGCATTTTTCACCATTCATAAATCATTCGATTAAAAGCGCTCTTTGTTCCTCGAAGGCAAGTCATAATGCGAAATCGAAATAAACTATGACGAGCTTGACTTCACTACACTATTATTAATTTGTAAGGAAGCAGATGCTGTTTGCTCACTATATAAAGCAGCACTAAGAAAAGCATCAGTTTGAAATCAAACCAAGAACGACAGGTGCCCTAAAAATTGATTCAAAATAACTACTATAATGCAAAATAATCGAAAGTGACACTTTATGTATGATAAACGTCAAATATAGCCTGTAAAAGAAATAAAAATACTTTGAATAATTGTTTGTTTTGATGCGTCTTGAAGTAGCGCAATTAAAGTTTAGTAAGTCATATAGCTTAATGGGACTGTAAAGTCAGGGAACACTTTCTAATCTGGTACAGCACTAATTGATTGTACCAATGCACCACTGACAGCGTCAATTAACTAATATGCCTGCACTTCCTAACGAGAGAAAGTGACAAAGAGCCCCACCACTAACTCTGACTATATATAATGGGAATCAAGCAAAATCTTTAATTTTATTAAAGTTACCTTAGGTTTCTGACAATTCACGACCTAACTCGCTGAAAAAATTACTACCAAAACTTCACTTACGTGACAGTTGTGAATCAGCTAGAATATGGATCGGATATGGATTGTTGACTTTAAACAATTTATCTTGTTTAATATGCATGTTCACTAAGTCTATTCAGTACACACTGATTGATTGGCTTACATTTGGTTCACACTTGAAAGATAATATGCCTAGATATGTCATTTCCGCATAGGTACACATCTGTCATGACGATAATACTTTGGTTGGAACAACGTTAGCCTATAGATGATGAAGTCTAAACAACTGTGTCTTGAATTGGCAACCATAAATTGCAATGAAATGCGTCAGCAGATGCCGCCAGTTTGCTATATTTGGTGCAGTTCTGAGGATTGTGACATCCATTAATAATGTCCAGACAGCGACATCTTAGGTGAATACTTTTGTCATTTTAGGTTTTTTATAGGTGAAAAATTTTACAAATTTAGGTTGTCTATATAGGTGAATCAAAAATCCATTAAAATATCTAGATTCATTTAGACCAATGGCATTTTTTTGTTTATTTTCATGAATTGTTCTTTTTTCGGTGACTAATTTGTAAACAGATACCGCGACAATAATCTACGTATGAGTTTTAAAAAATAATTAGAGAAAAGAAAATGACAAGTAACTCCTAGATTTAAAGATTTAATCGCGATTCCGAACGATTTTATTTCAAGCTATAACAACTGCACAAATTTAACATCAACAACTAAGTATACATGTTTCAAAATGTATATTGACAATTCCATTGTATAATTGTGTATGTGCCAAGCAGATCAAAATTACTCGTATTTCAAATGCAATATAAACTCTATAAATGTATATAAAAGAATTAGAAACTATGACTAGAAACACGTGGCACTGTCCAGATTCGCTCATCAATGTCTTTATTATTCCGATTATGAAAGTAATTCGTTGCCACCATTTTCTCAATGTTTTCCAATGTGAGTACACGTAGATGAGTTAATCAAATAGCAAGTTTTTGTCGTAATGATAATATTAAAGTGATTTAGGTGTTTTTACAAAATATCCGGATTTTAGGTAAAAAATCATTTTAGGTGATTCACCTAAATTGTCGCTGTCTAATAATGTCATATCTCCGTTTGTGAATTTCGATGACTGTAAATACTGAACTGGCACCTACGGGTGTAGTGAAGGCTATCTTTTAACAATTTTTCGCAACCCCTCCTGGACAGGCCTACATTTACATTTTCTGAGCGATGTGCCCATGACTTATAAAAAGAACCTTGTCCGTGCTCTCTTCCATCGTTCAAGGATGATATGTTCTGTGGAGTTCTTAGTTCAGGAGCTGCGCACGTTAACTGAGACCTTGAAGATGAATGGTTACCCTGATAGGTTCATCAATACTTACAGCTATACTGATGCCAAACGTGAAGTCATGATCGGACCCATTTTCAAACCTGTTTTTGTTCAAGTTCCCTTTCAGGGAGATTTGAAAGCACGTGAAGTTCGCTCTCGTCTGATCTCTTCAGTCAAAAGAGCTTAACCTGCTGCAGATCCGATTATTCTTTTTCGTGCCCATACAATTCCGACTGATTCTGTCAAGGATAAACTGAGCTATATAACTGATATAAGTTGACCACATAGAGCAAGTTTATTATGTAAAGTAGCAACTCAGCATTTATTAATTCCCCAATGTGTATAGATTTTCGATGTCATTAAATGAACTTGAGTTGAGACCCAGTGCCAAATGTGAGATATGCAAATTTTTGCACTTACACGAATTTAACTGATCATGATAGCAACACAGAAGAAGGAAAGGTTATCTACAAATCCTCCACGTCATGACAACATTGGAAAGGTGTGGTTTTCTATTCTCGACTTTCATCCCTACACTTCAGTGTTCGTCTACTTCTGCTCGCATCGTAAAATTCGCTGATAATGTGACCTTGATTGAGTCATGCACAGATGTCCATCCGAATACCAACAATTTGCAATTGGTTCAGCAATGGTCAGAAATGAACAATATGTCGCAAAATCTTCGGAAGTGTCGTCAAATGATAATTCTTAGGAAGAGGCACGGGAGAACGTATATTCCTATGACAACATCAAACTAGCATCCACCCACTGGAAGAAAATTTGTCGGGCCGATGATGGGACGACGTGGACAATCGTCTATCGATGGGTTCAGATTTCAGGACTAATATCTTTTACTTTTCTTTATCCGATATGCACAAAAATATATTATTGCTTATATTAGGTAGAGTAGCAACTCAGTATTTATTAAATCCCCAATGTGTACACAGATTCGATTTTATTAAATAAACTCGAGGTGAACTCGGTTGGGTACGCTATTGTTTCCAAATGTGAGATATGCATCATTTTTCCAGTTTTGAAGAAATTACCACGGAATCGACAGATCATATGATCGTAATTTAGAAGGAATCATATACCTAGTATTTTAAAGATCCTCCGTGTCAGAGCCTTGGAGAGGTAATGTTTCTAAAATTTGCAATTCGACAGACTGCTAGTTCAACCTCAAGAGTATTTTCTTTTTCGTGATCATATTACAAGCAACCTGTCACTGTTAGAGCAAAATAAGATAATCAAAGAAAGTGACTTCAATTAACTTCAAAGATGTAAATGGGTGCACGTCACTATTCAGATTCAAAAAATGAAATATAAATTAGTGAATGATAAAATCATCGCGATGAAAATTGAATTAAACACATGACATCTCAGCCAAGAAATCACAAAAAATCTCGACTTTTCCTTAAGGACTTCAATAATATTGCGGTTCATGAAATTTCCATGATCATCAGCATAATTTCCGCTAAATTAAGGTGCTTGTTAGCAAATATTCATTCCTTGTGATAAGCAATTTGTTTCATGATACCTATAAAGTGGCTCCATGTCGGTAGTAGCCTATATAAATTTGCAAAAATTTAGCTTTTTAAAAAACGGCTCAAATAATTCTTTGGACCGTAGGATCGTAATCTCCGCAAAAAATGAATCTTTTGATATATAAACTTTCACTGTATACAGATACTTTTTTGAGTTGACACTCTACCAACTATATACTTACTCTATGGTAGTGATGCAAATGAAAAATTTTCCAGAAAATTTTCCGGAAAATTTTCCAATTTTTTCAAAATTTTCTGGAAAATTTTGAAATTTATTTTTCGGTGATTGATGTTTTTTCCTTTGTTTTGGAGACTTATTATAGTCGTTTGAAAAGACTGTAATATTCAAAGTCCGAAAACTTCTCTATCATCCCTGTATGTAAACTTTTGTTACCAACTGCACCTTTTCTATGTCTATTTCAGATCTTTCGACAAATGAATTGCAGACATAAGATGGATTTCAGATATCTGTCATAAGCTCAACTTCGAAAAGATCTTAAGTTCAACTGGAGATCTCCAATTCATCTGGATCATATCTGAAATTCATTTGGGCAGATCTGAAATCGATTTGGAACTATCTGAACTAGAAATGAAGGATGTCTATCCTCAACGAAGATATCGGACTAAATGCGCCAGAAGTTTGAAGCTATCATAGATATTCTTTTACTCATCACAAATATTTTTAGTTTCCAAATATCTCACGAGTTTACAGTCTTTACATCTTCCAATATGGTCACTCATGAATGCTGCGTGGACTGTGTGCTTGTACTTCATCACATGTTCATCAACACATGGAGAATTTGCATCACTATGATCAATGCTGCACAATAAAGCTTAACTTTCAAGCTAACAATTAACAAACTCCAAAATAAAGTGCATTATTCTTGCTCCAGATCTTTTACATTGCATGAAATTATACCCCTATTGTAAAGCTAAAGCAAGATTCACATTATCCCAAACGGTGTCTGTGTGATAATTAAAAATGCCAACAATTTATTGTACAAGCCACTGCGGTGGCAAAGGAATGTTCAAAAATCCGCGGACGGAAATCGTATTGCTACGATCGCTTTAATCCAAATAATGATGAAATCAAAAGTTTTAGACCTAATTTATTGGTACGCACCTGCCTCGGCAGTTAAAGCGCTCAAACTATAGGGCCTATCAAAAAAATCAAAACTTTCAGAATTTTCCAAAATTTTCCAATTTTTTCCATAATTTTCCACGGAAAATTTTGATTCAAAATTTTCCGGAAAATTTTCATCACTACTCTATGGTCGACTGATCTCATGTACTCTACACTTTCGAATGCAGCTGTAACCTCAGCTATGTCGGTCGTACTGAACGTCGCCTATTCAAGAGAATTACAGAACATCTCCCGAAATGGGCTATTACTGTGGGTGCAAGACCAAGATCCAGATATGCTCCTGCCAGCTGTGTCACTAGTCATATTGTATCTTGCAGAACGTTTGACAAAAATCACAGTCCGCCATCTTACTTTTGCATCATCGGTGGTAGTAGCAGTTACCGCTATCTACAAATTCTACAGTCTCTCATTATTAAAGTTGTGATGCCGGCTCTTTATGTACAGAAAGAAACGTATCAACTTCACCTTGCGCGGTGGCAGATTAATAATCATGTTTATAAGCTCACTCTCGTAACCGCTCTCTATGTTAGACATTGCAGCTTCCCAGTCAACCCGTACACGTCTAACACACGTGTGTTTTGGTGTGAAAGAAAATACACGACTTTTATACGTGTAATACACGTGTTATTGCTCAGGACATGGCGCGAAGGTCAATTTTAGAGTAGTAACACGGTCTGTGGGACTCAAGTCATAGTCAATTATATTTTAATTCAGCTACTAAGTTGTAACAACAAGACACCCATATTGTTGCCACATAAGTATAATGCCAAAATTGCACTATCACGACGATTTTGACTTTTAAGTTGTTGATTCTCTAAATTCACAGAGTACACATATAAGAACTGAGTATATGATATTCACTTATCGCGAAATTCCTTCTCGGAAGTAATCAAATTTATTTATTTCATCAAATTATCTGAGTCAAGCTTCGTTGATGTGTTGATTAACGTTCTTTAAAAGTATGCAAAATATTTAGTAGGCCATGAGATCATCCAAAATAAAACTTGGTAAATTGCGCTAATAAATCGGCTAGAGCAACGAAAGCTTGGATCTATAATTAGGGAATTATATCCAACACTGATGACACATTATATCAACCAAATGATAAGCTTTTTCATTCCTATTCTGCATTACAAAATTTTGGTGTGATTGATTTCTTTTTTTTGTCAATCTATATTTCTGCAGTTTCATTGTGTAAAGGATGCATTAGATTTCAGAAAGTGTGGATCTGATGAATCTTGTTTGTTGTACATTGATATAAAATTTAAGAAATTCGCCGAATTCATGCAGAGCTTTTGTCACAATCTTTAATGAGTAGAACTTCTTCCTCATGTAAGTGACAAATATTTATAACTTCATTTTCAATTTATTTCCAGGATTTCTTGCCACCTGGATGAATTTTCATAACATTTCCTCAACTTCCCATTGGAAATTTCGATGTATGAACTGTGGAATGAAGCTACTTATGAAGTTGTCAGCAGTGTTGTCAACTGAGTTTTAACTTTACCGAGCTAACCGAGTACCGAGTTTAACCGAGTTTTAAATTCCACCATAAAAAACTAAGTTACGCAACTGAGTTTATTTTTCATAAAACTCGGTATACTGAGGTATCACAGGTACAAATTCAGCTTGAGGAATACATTAATCGACTTGAGCAACAGGATTTCATTATGGAAGAATAATCTCCTTTGATATTTTTTGACAATTAACAAATCCAACTACATAGGGTAAACTTGTGAAAATCGTCATTGCTTTGTTATCAAAACCAGCCACCAGTGCATCGGTTGAGCGCGTATTGTCATTCGCTTGTATTTCTTTAATATGCTTTTGTTTCGATCGAATTATCATGGAAACGTAATTGGTGATTTATGTCTCAGTTCAGAGTACTACTGATGTGTGACATGTTGTGTTGTTTTTCTTCATGATATGCTTACTTCGTAGTCTAAATATAAAGGAAAACTGCTTCTTTGAAAAATTGTTATAGCAGTGATGCAAATGTAGTCACTTGGATGTTATATGCGATTGGTATGAATACGAATTTTAGGAACTGCTATTGTAGGAAACAGAACAGGAATAGAAAACGGTTGTGTTGAATAATTTTAAGTCTAATTTAGTTTCGCGCTGTCCTATCACTAGCTTCTAATATGGCTTCGTGCCTTGGGTGGGGCAGGGATGAATAAAGGGAGCGCGAGACCAAAATTGAGGTAAGCTGAGCAATAAATTACAGAATGTGCCTTTTAAATATTTAAGATAATTGAGCTTATACTGTAAGATGCTGTAACTTAGCCTACAACAAGTAATGAAGGTTAGATCTCAATATGTAAACCAAACTGTTCCCAATATGTGACCGATAATGTGCCCGACGCATTTTCGTCACATTGGTCACATTTGGTCACATATGTGACTTCCATGTCACCGATGAGGAATCATCATAAATCATGCATATGCGGCGAGTGCTCGATGAGAATAATTCAAATTTATTTCCTGAATATCTTTGCGGTGTGTTTTGTTCAAGAATATCACTGGCAAGAAGATGATATCATATTAAAAACTGTTTCAATCAGGAGAGCGATTGTGTGATTCAAAATGTGACACATGTCTTCGTTTAATCTACATCATCTTGCCAGGAAGTTGCATCATCGTGTTGTAAGTGAAGTTGTGTTATCTTGCTTCGACAGCGTGAAGCAAAAGAGCTTTGTCAATGGTCGGCATTTACATTCCATTGAGAATGACAAACTGGGAGAAAATACATAATGATATCCTATTCCCAAATAGAATCTTCAATCGCGATGTCCTGAGAAGTGAGTCTATGCAAAATTGAATTAATGTATAGATGGTTGAATCAAACAATTTTATCGGAAAAAAAGTAAAAGATGCTGCCACAGCCATCGATGTTTCATCGGTAGATAAGGTGTTCATTGCATCAGCCTATCTATTTGGTTTTGAACATCAGGGGGCGGTTGGCGTTGAGCAACACACGACGATTAAGAAACTCTCAATTAAGCACTGATGGTTAATTTAAAAGTAAATGAAAAGTAGAACATGTATCTAATGATTTGCAAATATTTGTTGTTTTCTCCATAAATTCTCTCATTGAAAGTATGGTCTTTTCTTCCCACCAGGAAGTGAAATCATTTAAACCATCATTTATAGCTCAGTTTGATTTAGAGGCATTAATTCTACTCTCCAAAACTTAAACATGCAGTGGGTTTTAATTATCACAATAATTGACTCGATAATCATGAACGGTCGGGCACATATTAGTCGCATTAAGTCACACATCAGCCGTGTTGAATGTGACCGATTTGGTAACATAAAGTCACATATCTGCCGTGCTGAATTTTACCGATTTGGGCACATTTGGTCAGATAAAGGCAGTGGCAAACGTCACATGTGTTGGGCACATAATCGGGGATATATTGGGCACAGTTTGGTTTACAGTGAAATCACTTACCGCAACTTTGAAGCTAGTTTACGCCTACAGGTTGTAACAGGCTTGTGCCTGCTTAAACAGATATTTTTTCTATAAACATAAGGTCTCATCCTTCCGCAAAAAATCTACACCATAGAGTAGTACTCTATGGTCTCACATTGGTTACTTTTATAAGTAGCAGTCATTCTAGGCTTATTTTTACTGTGCGAATTTAGATCAACTCTTTTGTTGCGTTCTTAAACCTTGCCAAATAATGCTTTCATGTTCTAAGTTTCCATCTTTACTTTTATCTCTTCATCTACCTCTTGTTTATCTCATCATTTTGCTTTTCTGCTGAGACTGCAACTGCCTGTGAATGCTTCCAAACTTTCATGAAAAAGTTATTGACTGAGGCGCTTATAACATACAAATTCAGACGGCCTATGCATCTACTGACAATTTTACATGCATCTTTATATAACCGAGTTATCTGAGCTTTACCGAATTATTTTATTGAGTTATAACCTAATTTTCTGAAAACTCAGTATACCGAGTTTAACTTAACTTGGTTAATTTCCGGTAAACTCGGTTAACTTACTTTTAACTGAGTTCCTTGAAAAACTCAGTTGACAGCAATGGTTGTCAGACCTCATTCAAGTGGATGAGATGGTTTTGGCTAGATATGGAATATATGTGAATTCCTGTGATTTACAGTTTCTAATATGATAGTCCTTTATTCAGAAAAATGGTGTTTCTCCTAATGCTGTGTCTCATGAACTTTCCTATTATGGGCTACAGATTTCATATTTGACCGACCATTTTTAAAACGATTTATGCATGTCATACATGCTTAGAGCAAATTGTCAAGAAACGCATAACTTTTCGGAATAGTTAAGTAAGTAAGTAAATGTTTTATTGAAGTAATTGAAAATCATAAGTTAGACATATACATAATTGCTGATACTTACGTTAGCCGTTATCATCCTTGCGGAAAATAGCCTCCCTTGTGATACGAATCCATTTCGCACGATCGTTCGCCGCCAGCCGCCAGTTCCTTGGGAGTTCGTCTCTCCATCTCTTTCTCTGTCCTCCACGGTTTCTTTTCCCTTCTCTTGGTATCCATACTGTCGTTCTATGGCTCCATCTGCTATCGGGTCGCCTGATGACATGACCAGCCCACTTCCATTTGAGATGTTTCGCTTCTATCACAACGTCCTTTAATCCTGTTCGTCTCCTTACTTCTTCGTTTCTAACCTTGTCTTTCAGAGTGACTCCAATCATCCTTCGTTCCATCGCTCGTTGTGTTGTTCTGAGTTTATTCTCTTGTGATCGTGTAAGAGACCAGGTTTGGGATCCGCATGGCAGGACAGGCAGAATGCACATATCGAACAAACATTTTTTATTCTTCATCTCTATACCTCGTGATGTTAAGTAGGGCTTCGGTTTCCAAAAGGATTTCCACGCATTTTGTGTTCTTCTTAGGATTTCTTGCTCTTGGCGGGCTTGAAAGGAGATATTCTGTCCAAGGTAAACAAAATCGTCGACATAATCTATGACGTGTCCATTGATGTGGATTAAACTCTTTTGGCCGTTTGTCAAAATTTTTGTTTTCTCGTTGTTTATCTTTAAACCGACTTTTTTCCCTGCTTATTTAGCTCATTTACAATTATTTGCATGGAAGTCGCGTCATCCTCAAAAATGGCAATATCATCTGCAAATCTCAAGTTCATGAGACGCTCACCGTCGATGTTTATTCCTGCGTCTGTAGGGAAGTGACATGATCTGAATATGTCTACTAATGTTGTCGTAAAGAGGACTGGGGATATGGGATCTCCTTGGCGAACGCCACGTTCAATGAGGAATTTCGGGCCTCTTGTTTCCAACTTTATGGAAGCTGTTGCATCACTATATATCTCATTTAAAATTCTCCAGATTTTCCCTCTTACTCCCTGCTTTCTTACTGCAGTTAGCATCGCTGTGTGGCTAACAGAGTCAAAAGCTTTTTCATAGTCGATCATAAGTAGATAGAGAGTCTTGTTATACTCTGTATACTTCTCAATCAGTTGATTTATCGAGTGTAGATAGTCAATTGTTGAGTAGCCTTTCCGGAAACCAGCTTGCTCTCTTGGTTGATTCCATTCTAAAGTCTGTTTAATCCGGCATTGTAAAACTCTGGTAAAGACTTTGTACAGATGACTTAGAAGGCTTATTGGTCGGTAGTTCTTTATGTTCGTAGTGCAGCCTTTTTTGTAGATCACTACTACATCTGCGTTTCTCCACTCATGAGGTATCTGGCCACAATTCAAAATTCGGTTAAAGATTTTTGTCAGCATCTCAATGAAGGTTTCCCCTCCAGCTTTTAATATTTCGCATATTATTTCGTCTTCTCCCGGTGATCTATTATTCTTCATTTCCCTTATTGCTAGTTGTACTTCACCTTTCATAATTGCCGATAGCGTACATAGAATGAATTTGAATTACCTTGGTTAGGATGCAATATGACGCAAAAATGAATTCAAAACAAATTTCTAAGTAGACTAGAGCTATGTATATGTTGGCTATGTTCTAAATAGTAAAAGGATGAGACGTCAAAATAAACGAATAAATGTCAAGTGTAAAAGGAGTGTATTTTGTGGGTATTTTTGTACACGTGTAATAGACAGCGTTTATTATATGAACACAAAACACGTGTATTACAGTGTCCATGCACATGTATAACACGGATATAATGCAAGTGTATTACACCTGTAATACACGTGTATGGGTTGACTGGGTTGCCATTCCATAGTCCGGTGTGTTCCATTGATGTGAACCGGCGAAATGCCACTGGAAATGTCCTCGTAATCCTGTCAACTTTTGTACAGTATAACTTGACAATACAAGACGTGGATGAAGAACAAGCTTGCTTTGGGATTTGTTTACTAATCAACTTTTAACAATAAGGATATGCGGTAGACATCTGGGTTATAGGGATACATTTTACATCAAATTATATTAAGGAATGAAAAAGTTTTCTCTACCTACTCCTTACAATATTCACAAGAATTATGTGAACCAAAAATATTACACATGATGTTGTAGTTTGAGCCTAATTTTTAAAATAAATTTACTCGGCCAATTCAGGAAATCATTAATGGCAAAACATCGAACAATTCCAAATTTTATACATTTTTTCGAGTAGGCCTGAAAGCAGATATATATTCTTTCAATTTTTGCTTGACGGATATACTAGGCCTATTCGTTTTCAAAGGATGCGATTGCATATGAAAGCTAATCAAAATAAGTAAATCAATTTACAGTTATTCGAATTGAGAAAGGTTAATGGTGAGATGTCATCGATAGAAGTTCTAACTGTGATTCTCCTCAATTGGTGTCATCACTCTGAAAGTCTCAACCAAAGGAGATGTCAGCTAACAATTGATTCAGCGAGACTTTCCGGATGCTGACAGAGAATCATATAATATTTCACGTTCATTATGAACGTGAAATATCATGATTCCCCCTGTCAGAATTGATAATACATAATTTCGATTATAGGCTACTTCCTTAGCTACAGATTCATGCGTGGAACTTTTTTTGCTGAGACATTGACAATTCTAGGATAGTCCTATGTCACCTCCAATAAAAGTTGTTCATGCAGGAGTAACCATTTTGAAGTTGGCCTACTATGACATTATGCGATCAATAATTGAATACGCATCTCCATTAATCATAGGACTTTCCAAGAGAAACGCACATTTGCTAGGAATGTTGCAAAGCAGATTTCATCGACTTTCTTGTGGTCGACATTGTAGGTCTACAAATAAATGACTGTCTTCAGACCCTTGAGGAAAGGAGAAAAGTTCCGGCAACTAATTTGTATAGAACAGCATCCAATGAGAATCAGATTCTAAACAAATTTCTGTGTAAAATCTTCACTAGGAGACGCTTCCTATTTCCAAGAGTATACTATTCGCAGACTCAATTCGGTTTGTGTAAAAACTGCAACCAGGCCTATTACTTTCAATAAACGCATTACTTACTTACTTACTAATTCTCAATTTACGCGCGCGAATATTTCATGAGACTTATACTTATAATGACTGTTTTTGATGAATTTTTTTATCACTGTATGACTTCAATAGGGGAGGGGGAATAGCGGATCATTTGAAGCTCATTTCTGAAGTTTCCATTCAAGAGCATTGTTTTTTTAGATGGGTAACAACCCTACGACAACAGAAAAAGAAATAACTTTGAGTGTGTGATCTTGGCTCAGTATGAAATGTATTAGTCACAAGAGCCAAAATTCTGAAATTACAAAACGATCCGCTTTACCCTACCACGTGGAAAAAACGGATCATGACATCTCTCATTAAAACAATATAAATAGAACCATGTCACGTCATCGATTCAATCAGTAGTCAACAATGGTCACAAGTACACTGTAAATCGCTCAATACCAATCACATACGAAGGATGCATATATTTCTGTATTCACTTGGTATATAGCCTATTTGTATGCTTTTCACATGTTATTTCAAATGTGGTATGCTTTACATAAAGCCATACCAGCACAATGTTAAAAGAAAGCACAAATCATGTCCAAAGTACATGTATGTTGATTTTATGGCCTTTTGTCAATGAAGATCACACTAATGTTACTACTGTTCTGTAGTAGTGAGATAATGACATTCAAGCGTCATACTTTCAATAATGAATTCGATTTCAATACACATAAGTCTAAGGCATTCCATGAATAATCAATAAGTATTCAACCATCAACAATTATGCATTATGTAATTTTGAAATTAAGCATATTATCAATCCGAAATAAAACACATAATTCATGAACGCAAAAATGTTTGGGATATATAAGTCAACATGATTTCACGAAAGATATCGATCGTATGAAATGATGTTTATCAACTTGGTTCATAAAGTAGAGCCTAACTAAACGTCCTGTTAATTAATGTTGCTAGACAAGTAGCAACGACGACAACCTCATGGAGCATAAAATTCACAATAAATCTAATCTAGTTAAATATCACTCTATCAAACAAAAAATATTCACGACTGGTAATGCCGAAAAAGGTCATTTGACAGTATGCAGCGTTGATCATAAGTGATTCTCCATGTGTTTATGAACATGTGAAGTACAATGTAGATTCTATAAGCACACAATTCACGCAGCATTCCACGACCAAATTGGAAGATATAAAGACTGTAAACTCGTGAGATATTTGGAAAGTAAAGATATCTGTGATGAGTAAAAGAATATCTATGATAGCTTCAAACTTCTGGCGCATTGTCCGATATCTTTGTTGAGGATACACATCTTCCATTTCTTATAGTTCAGATGGTTCAGATAGTTCCAAATCGATTTCAGATCTGCCCAAATGAATTTCAGATATGATCTAGATGAATTGGAGATCTCCAGTTGAATTAAAGATCTTTTCGAAGTTGAGCTTGTGACAGATATCTGAAATTCAGCTAGCGAATGGGAAATCCATCTAATGTCTGAAATTCATTTGTCGAAAGATCTGAAATAGACATGGAAAAGGTGCAGATGGTACTAAAAGTTTACATACAGGGATGATAGAGAAGTTTTCGGACTTTGAATATTACAGTCTTTTCAAACGACTATAATAAGTCTCCAAAACAAAGGAAAAAACGTCAATCACCGAAAAATAAATTTCAAAATTTTCCAATCGAAAATTTTCCATTTGCATCACTACTGTGGGGTGACTTGGGACAGTGATTTTTTACTTGCCTTTGTGGGAATTTTAAGCACATTACAGGGACTAGAAGGCACAACAGTGAAGCTATAGTGTTATTGTAAATATCTGTATGAAATCTCGGTAACTGTCCCAAGTCACCCCATCTGGAGGTGACTCGGGACAGCACATGTATTCGCTGCTACATGGATGCACATCGTGATCATCATGATCTAGGATGCCACTAAATTAGTATATTACTTCTTTGAGTCATTCACATAGATATGAGTCATTATTTAATTTTAAACATTAATGGTTATCATAAAATTCTAGAAAAACAGTCAAACCTGTCCCAAGTCACCCCATCTAACAGTATGAATTTCGTCGCTCTTATCTCGACTGTGCGGAGTTAAAGAAAATCTGCCTCTCATGGTCCTATAGCGGAACAAACGTAAGCGTTCATAAAAGTTTGTGATCATTCGAATCAGGTTGAAACGTGATCGTAGTTCGTGACTCTCAAAACACAAAGGAAAAAGTTTCTGATTATCTACAGTTAAAGGCACCTTGATGCTCCATTTTTACATCGATATTTTCACTCTTCGGTAGAGAATTTACATTTAATAATAATAATAATGAAGTGTTTATTGAAATCACATGTACAAAATTAATTACTAAAATCGTTCTCCAAAGAGTTGACAAAATACAATGTACAGAAAGTTATACCAATCATTTTTACATTTTAAAATTTGCTTGCTTGCATTGTAGTCTGCCACATCCTAAAATCGAAGAAATCTGCATCCTAAAGCGCAACACACTAGAATTTTAGGAGGTTGCCTGAAATAGAATGCTGACATACTAAAGAGAACAATAACCCTAGTGCGCTAACCTCCTAAAACGCTTTGCTTTAGGATTGTTTTATTAGTTACGAATAGTGTCTTGCTTTAGTGTGTGATTTAGGAGGTGCTGGTTTAGAGTGTGTGCATATACGGAAAGAAAGAAATAGATCGTCTGTAAGTTCGTGACTGTGGCAAACAGAAATGTTTGGAGTAAGTAAGTCTCGGTGGCATCAGATAATGCAATGGATGAGAAGACAGGTTTTCACATTTGAACAAAAACGAGCAAATACATTTGATGCGTCTCTCTTCTATGTCAGGCATAATTTGGCAGGCACAATCTTCATCACAAATAATTCTATGAGCTCGCTTTACAACTCTTATTAAACGCGTCGTTATATGACGAGGCAATTTACCAAAAAAGTTATGTACTATAAAGCAAGATGGACATAATCATGCCATGAAAAACAACTAGTAACTTAGATTTGGTAACAAAAGGCTTCAACACTCGTAACACATGTCGTCGCCTAGATGCCGTTCGAATCACATTATCAAAATGATGACCCCATGAAGGAGTGTCATGCCACAAAACACCAAGAATGGTAACACAATTAGTGAACTCAATATTTGGATATTTGAAATCATCCATCGAATCTCTAGAGCATCTAAAAATAAGCTGTTTACATTTGTTCAAATTAAGAATCATGTCATTTGAGTCAATCCATTTCTGTATCACATTCAAATTGTTCAAATCAGACTCACGACGACATAGTTTTACAAGAGTAAGATCATTCGCAAATTTTATCAATTCAACATTTCACCTTCCACTGATAACCCCGACAGAAAGAGAGCAAAAGAGAATTTGAGACATTTGGAAAAATAATGCGGAAAGCAAACACCTCTGTTTTGATTTCAGCAAATGCTCCACTGCTATGGGATCAACAACCCTCCACTCTATGGTTGGCATGGTTTTTGCTGTTTAGGCGGTCAAACAATTCGTTAATCACACGAATAAATTCTGTTGTATACGCACTAGTCGAACGAATTGCGGAAAGATTGCAATTAATAAACTGTTATATTTGAAAATTGCAATAAACTTTGGTTATATAGATCAATTCAATTTTGACATTTTCACATGTTGCAATTTCGGCAATAAACAGTCTATATAAATTGCGAATATCGTGTTTTTAGTGGTCGAGGACATACAATCTCGATAGATCTAACAAACGCTCGTGAATAATCAAAATACTGGTATTCTACCGAACATAAATAAACTGCAACAAATACATATCAAATCAGATCGCCGTGCTATGTAGTGAATAAGTTAAGTAGGCCTATATATTGCAATTTTTGCATTTTTTGTGTACATCAATTGCAATCTTTGCATTGTCCAGTTTGCATTATGCTACACCAAGTAGTCTCCTATATGCCTTTGATACCGATAGAAAGTTACAATTCTAATTCACAGTTCTCTTTAATGGGAAAATTTCCCCACGTAAAGGAATGTTCATTTTCACATTTTACATTTATCATTGATCGTTCACGTCACAAATAGAAAAGAAAATATTTCCAAACTTCGTTGTAACTTTCATCACTAAATGCTCTCATCGTATAGAAAACTTTCACAAGAATAAAACCTATAGTATTCTGTATTTGACAGTGATGGAAATTTACTTTGAATTATTCATAAATTCGTAGACATGAAGTTTCCAAGTGCGCTTTTACTTTCCGGATCAAGCCGATGGGCAGGGGTACATAAGAAATTTTCCAAGCATAATAAGGTGCATAATAACTAAATGTTTGCCTAAATAATGGAAAAATGCATAATAGCAACAGTTTTTCAATCACTGTAGGCCCTACCTGAAATGATGTGCAAACTTTAGGATAAAAGAGGCCTAATAACCATCAAGTTATTTGCAAACATGATGAAGAATCTACAAATAGTGTAGCTAAGCTGTAGTGGGTACAAACAATTACCTGTCGCTACAAGTGATAGCTACATGTCTTACGGTGATGACCATCTATGGTGACAACTGATGTACAAGGTTGTTTGACTTCTTTCTAAGTCGGTATAAATTTTTAACCGACTAAATTTTGCCTAAAAACTTTCGAAAGATTCATTGCTTTCAGACAGAATTCATTAAATCGATTAAATAGTAAATCAGTTTAATTTTAGTGAACGAATAGTTTCACTGAATCGGTTGAATAATTAAATCGGTTTAGTTTTGGTTGATGAACTGGGCCTGCAATTATGAAGGCGATATTTATTAAGATCATTACTGTTGTTTAAGCATGCACCGTTTTTGAAGACGTCTGCAATTTCCAGTATTATAACTGGTGCATATTCAACGATTTCATAAACACATTGAAAATACTGGAAATGCTTTTCATAATTCTAGATTATTGAAATTTGAGTTAATAAAAATCTTGAGTACTGAACATTGTATGTATCAATAAATAGCTCAATGTTGATGATTTAAAATAGATTATGTGATGATGGAAGTTGATTTCGGAGAATTGGCTAATTAAAGAAGCTAAATTTTTATGAATATTAACCAATCAAATCATCTGAAAGTTGAATGCGTAGTGTTTGTATGCTTGCGAATTAAAACGTCGAGAAATCGAAGGCTGCAACTCAACGATAAACCGAAGGATTCAGTTAGCGTGAGTTCTTGCTACACCAAGAATTACTGCTACCCTATGATGTATATAATTAGGTATTGCTTATTATAATTCTATGTGTTTGTATTATGTAAAAAACACGGTATGGAATGCATATCTTGATTTAACTATGGGCGAAACAAGCCACTCAGTCAGTCAGATCTACATGTAGCAGACCATTTACAACAGAACTAGCTTTAGTATATGGGTGGTTTGTATGATTCATAGTAGCATTATTAGTGTCATCATGTATAGGGTTGCACCGGATAGTGGTTTTGTTATCTAGTAACCGGATAGTTGTCTATCCGGTACCGGATACCGGATAGTTCATATGTATTATAATTAACTTACTGATATTTAATGACATTGTATATTGCTCGCATGTTGATCGCTTTCCGTAAATATTCAATCTTTGAATTGAAGAGAAATTGAATAGAAACTTTTTCAGGAGAAGATCCATTATTTTTATTGATATAGAATAATTTAATTTATTGATATAGATAACCACACCGGCGAAAATATCCACAGCTATTTGAATATCACTTTCGCTTAATTTAATATTTCAAAAGTGTTCTTTTCAACTACGGATAACGCTGCAAACATGCATTCCGCAATGAAAAATCAAATAGAGCATGGATGTATTGGGTTTTATCACGGATGTTTCGCTCATTTGTTACATCTAGCAATTATTGATTCATTTACCCAAAGTGGATGCCAGACATTGATCCAGAAAGTGAAATTGATTGTTTCCTTTTTTCGGCGCAGTAGTGTTTTATCAAATTCATTGCAGAAAGCTCTTGCCTATCTGATCCGTGAAGATAAGCTACCTGGTTTGTTCCGCAATCGTCGTTTGCAGATTGACGTTGAGACAAGAGGGTCTTCAATATTTAATGTGATCAACTCTTTTCTTGATTTAAAGCCCATCATTGATATTGCTTTGACAACTGGCCGACATATAACGGCTTGGCAATCTGAATCACGGTCTTCTCTTAGTGAGGCCTTCCCACTGTTGTTCAAAATTTCGGACTGCTTGATTGAGAATGCAAAGAACTTGAAGCGCAAGCACATCCATTCTTTTGCGGAAACATTAAATCAGAATCTCAGGGAACGTTTTTCTTTGGATGATCACGTTTATTTGGGAAATATGAGTATTTACACATTGGCTTCTTTACTGGACCCACGATTCAGAAAATTAACATTTTTGTCTAAGGAAGAAACAAAAAACATGGTGTGTGAAGCAAAGGATAATTGAACAGATGGAGAAACTGGCACTTGTTAAATTAGACTCTTGTTCTACGTCTGTTTCTAATATTATCGATTCAATGAGCGAAAACAAACCAAATAGCAGATTATCTCTTTTGAGGTTATTGGACGAAGATGAGCCACTATCTTCAGAATTAGTTACTAATATGGTGTCACCTTGTGAAGAGGAATATAATTCTTACATGAATCATACGAAAGTTTGTAATGAAGTTGATCCACTGCAATAGTGGAAGACAAACGGACAGAATTATGAAGGGCTTGCGATTTTAGCAAGAATTGTTTTTGGTGTTCAAACAACCAGCTCACCAGCTGAACGCGTCTTCAGTAGTGCCGGAAATGTCTTCGGACAAAATCGACTGTCGTTGAAAAACGATAACGCAGACATTATTATCTTCCTTCACTGCAACAGAAATTTATTTTAAATTCTATTCACATATGTATTTGGTTAATTAATCTTTATGAAAATCGTATGCATGCTAGTTCTTAATGTGTGTGGATTTTTATAGATTTGTATGTAATCCATGAGTTTACGAACACTAATTTTCTAAAATTTTGTATTGGTCGCTCGAGTATACAGCTATCGTTATCAGTTTTGTTTTACTCAAGTTAGAATAGGCCTACATGTAGGCCATTATATCGGAATATATAAGCTTGCATTAATGGACTAGGAGACTATTTAGGTAAATTAACAGTGATTATATTATAAAAGATAACTTTGAACAATATAAAATGGTATATGCATTGGTTAATCGGGATAATTCAGCCTATATCTAGCAATAAAAACAACTGACTATAATTCGGTTCGAATAGTGGTATTCGAGCGCGTATTCGAGCGATAAATATTCGAACGAACTATTCGAGCCAAACACTATTCGCGCCCAGCCTTGCCAGGAGGATATTCAACTCCAAGAAGCTACTCCATATTTATTTTACCCTATTCCTGTCCCCAGCAATCATGTTATCCTAATTGTTTCTGCTGCACTTATAATATTGATATTGGAGAAAAATGTTTTATTCTGTTGTCCCTCATTCAATTCAATCATGACGTTATTGACGTAAGTCAAACAGACGCGAAATGAAAATATGTATATTTCATTGCATTGTTGACAAGGCGAATTTTTTTAATGTTGGTGAATTTCAAGTGATAATTTGAATCATTTCGATTCATCTTTTATTGTCAAATTATTTTAGGTTAGTTTTCCTTACTTTAAAGCAAATACAGTCATAAATCATCAGTCTTTCCAAGAAACGATACACTAGGTCGACTGCGTAGAGAAATATCAGGGATCTTCTAAAACTGGTCTGGGATTTCATGTAACTCAAGCCTACATTTTCTTAGTCCCTCATCTTACATGCAGGCCTACCTACCTCACTGACTCAAGCCATAGAATGTGCTATATTTACCTTAATTTCCCTTTTTGAATTGCAGACTGTTGGATACTTGAAAAGAAATCTTTCTTGGAACGCTATGGTGAAGTTAGTGAAGCGGCATCTTTACTTCGGAGACTACTTACACTACAAGATGTCTAAGACTCTCGAACGATCGTGGGTATCCTTCGACTTGCGCCACCAAGTCGAAGTTCTTCTACACCGGTATTTACTGACCATCAATGATTCTCGAGATAAACTAAAGGAGGATAGCGGCGATATTTTATACTCCCTGCCGATGATATTTCCTCGACTAACCCTTTTAGTTTTGCACCTACACATGTCGTCTGATGGTGGTCAGTTACACCGATATAGAAAACAAACTGTGCGGCCTGTACGCGCTGTTTTATTGGACCTTCCAATTCAGCTGCGATGGAAACCGGAGAATATCATAACATTTGGATTATGGTTGAGTAGCAAAAAGCCAGACTGGTCTGTCTTCCTCAACGATTTCTTAGAAAATTCTTTGATTGGGAAAGCCTTTTCCGTTGTTGTAAAAGGCACATAGTGTTTGAAGTAGTATTCAAAATTCACACAGCTGTCTTTGACTTACCTGCTCTTGCATCGATCGTGAATCATGTACACTTCAATGGAAAATTTGGATGTGTATTTTGCTGCAGTCTGGGAATAAATATTAAGGTAGGCAAAGGTAACAGTCGGAAAGATGGAGAAATTATTGATCCACCTTCGGATGAAACTTACGCAAATTATTTCGAAATTGCCAGTAATACCAATGAAAACGTTTTTGGAAGTAAAGGGTTATTCATGCTTAAAAGATTACTTAAGAATCCCGTCTCATATCCATACTTGATCCTTACACTTACTGTTTGAAAACTGTACAATAACATTGTTTACTAAGGTTTACAGATTCTTCCTTACTTTTTTCGTGAAAGGTATTATTTAGGAAGGCATTTATCAAGTTATGAAACTGTGTTTGAAAACATCCAAGTTGCCCTCTTTCCTTTGCAAACCCAGATCATGTTAGAGAAATTTCATATTGGAAAGGGCGAGATTTTATGAATTTTCTGTTTTATTACAGTCAATTCCGTCTGTGTTACCAAATCATTGTATTACAAGTCCGACAACAACAGTGAATATGCATTTCATCTTGTTGCATTTATCCACAGCGTGTAAATTGTGTTACGCAACGAAAGTTCGTTCCTATCACTCTCAAATTGAAGGACTTTTCAACTACTTCCACTCAAGACTTGGTGATTTACACTGATGTGAAACATTTTTACAATAAACCTGCATTCACTATTGCATCAAGCAAATCAACGTGATACAATATGGTGCCTTATCATAGCTACAGCGTCTATGTTTTCCGTTTGAAACGACAAATTTTTTAACTACAAAGTGTTTGACTCAAGGTACCAAATCTTTTATAGAGCAAATATGTAACAAACTGACTCTACTATAATTTTGTAAATTATATTTAGAAGTGAATGTAAATTTTGGTGAAAAGGAAAAAAAAAATGATTGAAGATTTATCTTTAGAATTGCAATGACTTTCAAAAAAATCGTTTATGTCAATCTAAGGTTAAGTTAAGCGTGGATGCCTTAACCTGTAAGCTAATGGTTTTATCGCAGACTGCGGTAGATTCTTTTCTACCGTTTTGACGAAGTGTCATCATAAACAAAAAAATTTATTTGTTGATGTTTGTGAGTTTCATAAAAATTCTTCCAATCAAATATTTGCCAATTAGTAAATTTATTGTCATCATGTGAAATACCGATGTTAAATTTCGGTAGATATGATATTTAATAATATACCTCATGTTTCACGAGATGTTGTAAATATTGTTGAGAAGCATTCTTCTTTGTATGGTACGAGTAGGCTATGTGTAGAACAAACGAGTAATATAAACATATATCTGTGAATGGCATAGTTCATCCTTGTGTTGTAGTTGAACATTTTGATTCCAATCTGGAATCATCAAAGATGATTGTAATGCCATGTACCGCTCTACCCGAATACTGTTGAAATTTGTTCATATTATGTTTTATATGTGCTTTCTAGACCTAGTGCTCTATGAATTCTCCAATGTCCATATGTCATAAATAAGGAAGAAAGGATTGATTAAGAGTCTGAGTAAAATGGCTCCCAGTCTATGATACGAATATGAGGTGTCGGTGTCACGCGGCTTTTCCCCTAGTTTCCACTTTCTAAGTAGTCAATTGAGTCACTAGGAAGTTCAGGTCAAAGAACTTTGGTCTCATTCGAGATATACCAGTGAAAATCTGTTATGTTGATAAATACCGGTATGAAAATCAGAGAGTAATTGATATACATACTGTACGTGTACTTTTTGTATTATCAAAAAAGCATCAATCGCGCTAGTTCGCTTATTTGGCCTATATCTGGTGTTATTGACGTCTGGTGTTAATGTGGTTGTACCTTTTATTAGCATTTTATCATCAACATCAAGCTAATGAGAAAAGAAAAACCTGACTTATTGACACATGTAGTTCATGAAATTGTAATGCTGTTAGCCAACTGTGAAACCGATCATGATTTATTCAGTATCTAGATTTCTTCCTTATTGATCTGATTTCACGATGAAAAGTGCGTTAAATTG